>CAJQZP010001172.1:8140000-9340000 GCA_907164705.1 Parnassius apollo | reverse complement strand
GCCTTCATTAGGCCGTAAAAATCCACGCTGTAAATTGCCTTTTCCCCTTTTGGAAAGGGTAAACCATAGTCGCCATGCTTGACGGGCTGTTTGTCAATCACAGCACCAGATGGTTCGAACCTTTGATACTGCTCCTGTCACCGGTTTGGATATTCAACGTCTAGCGTAGGCGTGATATAACTGTATACATAGATCTATCGGAAAGTGGAACTAATTGGATGTTTCTTTTATCGAAATAATAGGTTCCCGTAGTCACATTTCAGGCAACCTGGGGATGAAATGGGATAATGGCATCTCTTACTCTAATAAACTTACTGTAAAATCTAACAATTTTACATTCTCGTATAATTTTTTAATGAATAGGATGACAATGACAAACGAGCACACAGTCCACGTGATGGTAAGTGGATGTTGTGGCGCATAGCCATCTACATTTATCCTCGATTAAGAATCGAAATGCAGATGTGTTGTCACCCGTGAGGGCTAAGATGGAAACCTCGTTTCAAGTAGAAAGGGTCTCCGGTTCTCTACACTCACCATACGAAACACAGCAGCATTGAGCTGCTATTTTACGCTGGAATTCAATATGATAACTTATATAAAAATAATGATAACAAATTAACCAATCAAGTAGGTACATACCTACATGAACCGTAGTGTAACCGTAGGTTTTACCGTGGTACAGCCACACTGCAGCTATATTATTTGTATAGTTGTAGTACGAATGGGTCGGCTCGACCGGAGAAGGACGTCTCAATACCAGCGTCAAATAGCTGCTTAACGCTGCTGTGTATCGTTAGGTGAGTGTAGAGATCCGGTGACCCTTTTTACTGGAAACGAGGAATTCCATCTTAGTTCTCACGGGTGACAACGCATGTGCATTTTGATTTATACTATAAAAAAATGAAGATTTGTGTTAATTCAAAGTTGAAAATACAACACTGTTATATATGTCCCATGAACATGACATGACGAATGACTAAACAAGGCAAAACTTCAAATTTCAAATGCATTTAATAAATAATTCAAAATATAAATGTATGTAAATATATCTAGTGTAAGCCTGAAGGTCAATTTCTGCCAGAAGCAGAAACCGATTAAAAACCCTAAGAAATTCAGTTCCAGATTGACTAAAATTAATATTATAAAAGGAAATTTTAATCATCGATAGAAGTTGATCTAGAGAGGATAAAAAGTTCGTCGCCATACCATCACGCGCTCGCTCATTCGTATAAGTTTGTTCACTTTCGGCGTTTGCTAGAAACATAGACCAAAATGGGCCGAAGTCGAGTTGTAAGCTTTTATGTACTTACATATGTATCACAATTGACCGAAGCCACAAGCCGCAGCTTCGGTCTGACACTGCATTTATACCCAGTCTTAACGGAGACCAGCCATTTGTGCAGGACAGTATTAGAGTGTATACGAATTACGAAAGCACATGTCTAAACTAAACGCTGAACTCTCTGTTCCCTCACTCATAGTCCGATGGCGCGATCATCCGACACGACGAAAAATATGGGTGAAATTGTTAATGTCACTATTTAAACGACACTCTAGTTATTACTAGGGATGTAACGATACATCATAATTGTGCCGATACGATAGCGATACCGATCATTGTAGTAAATGATCGGCGATACCGATACCGATACATTTTACGGTAGCTTAGAAAAAGAAAAAGAAAAACAAATAAAGAAAAAATAATTTTCTTTATTATGCATAAAGGTTGTCTTAAATTATCAGAGACTGAATCTTGAGAAGGAAAAATGTCAAATCAAAATTTCAGTTCAAAATTCAAATAAAAAATTTATTTATATTTAAATACCAAGCAATCAAAGCACTAATTAAGAAAGTGATATTAATTACACAAAGTGTTAAAGTTAAAGTAAACTGATATAAAAGATAAAGTCAGTATTTAAAGTTAACTTTTGGTAAGAAAACTAAATCGGTTGTATATATATAATCTGTGATGCCGATATATCGGTCTGCCGATTATAACGGCCGATATATCGGTATCGATATCGAAACCGTTACTTTACCAGTTATTACCTTGAACATGTGATATTCCTCAGTCCATTCAAAAGGTTAAAATGATAAAATGAAATTACACTGTTCAAGGCTTACTGCCAATCATTTTATACTAGCAGCCTTTGGGCCAATCATACCCAAAAGGCAAGCAATACCCTGCGTGTTCAATATAACAATGCCTTCAGGTTATTGGTGGGCCTTCCGCCTCATTGTAGTGCATCAGGCATGTTCGCCGATGCGCATACTGATGACTACTTCGCGATTATGCGTATAAAAGTGGAGTCATTGATGCGCATAGTGAGGAGGAGCTCGAATAGTATCCTGAGGGTCTTTGCGGAAAGGCTCGATGGCCCGACACTAGGTAGGTTTGTCAAGCTACATGTACTAAAGTGAGCTTGATATATCTATCAAATTTAATAATAATAATATTCCACAACTACCACACAACGCCATCTAGTCCCAAGCTAAGCAGAGCTTGTGTTATGGGTACTAGACAACTGATTAACATACTTATATATTTCTAAATACATAAATATTATAGATAAATTACACCCAGACACAGAACAAATGATCGTGCTCAACACACAAACATTTGTCCTGGGTGGGAATCGAACCCACGACCTCCGGCATAGCAGTCAGGGTCACTAACCACTAGACCAACAGGCCAGTCTATTTGTATGTATTGTGTGAATTTTTATTTTGTTTTTATTTCTATTGTGTTTTTATTTAATTATTTTGTGTACTAACATTAGTTCTTAAATTTTACTTGTATTACTAACATGTTATGTTATGGGCCTACGATGCCTGAAAAATAAAACATTTTTATTTTTATTTTATTTTTTATTTTATTTATTAAACTTAAAAAATAGGAAAATATGCTTTACATTCCACATAACTTTTTTCCACATAGAATATAAAGTTGTGTTTAATTCTTTATTTATATTACATGTTTATTTTTATTTATTTAATTAAGTAGTTAAATTAATGGTTTACAAAGACCATATAATTTGAAACAACATATTGGTAGAGCCTGCTCTATTCTGTTCTATTTATATAACATGTATGCAAGAACGTGAGTGACAGCTCAGTGCAGCGAGCGGCCTTGCCGCGGCCTTTCGATCCGACTAGACTGTCGTCAGCGAACAAACAAAAACACCCGTTCACCCGCAGCCAACAATTTACTGTCGAAACATAACGCAAACAGGAAACTCGATACTGCGGGCCTTCGTAAGCGTTTAATTAAATAAACACTATGTGAGTTAAAATGTATAAATATTTTCATGTCGCGTAGTTACGCATCCATGTATGCGTAGGAACCATTTATCTTCAGAGAAAGGTTTTGCAAACCATGACATTATGTAATACATATGCGTTAACACAATCAGAAAACATACAAGTGGTAAAATTAAAAATTTTATACAACCTACTTCAATATAATAAAATCTATCGTATATCATTTGCAAATAAGAGTCACGTTTTGCAAACCATGACATTATGTAATTAATACATATGCGTTAACACAATCAGAAAACATACAAGTGGTAAAATTAAAAATTTTATACAACCTACTTCAATATAATAAAATCTATCGTATATTTTGTATCGTATATTTGCAAATAAGAGTCACGTTTTGCAAACCATGACATTGAACTTCTTAGAGTCCATTACAAGTCTATCGCTAAACATAGACTTATATTTTCTAACTTTCTCTCCAGCTCTCACCGGTCTCCATCCAACGTAAGTGCTCATCACCACTATATTGTTTAATGATTCTTATATAGACATTTCAAATCTTAAATGGATATTATTAAAATTGAATTTTTATATATTGCCATCAAGCTTGTTATTTATAATGAAGAGTCAACTATGAATTTACTGAATGACAAAATCTAGGATGGAAGTCTGTAGCCCATGGACATCTGCAACTAACTTCAGACAAAGAAAGCTCCAATTTTCACGCTCATAGTCAGCCTGATGGTAAGTGGATATTATGGTCCATAGACATCAACATCTATTAAGTATCAAAATGCAGATACGTTATCACCCCCGATTACTAAGACGGAATGCCTCGTTACAAGCAAAAAGGGTTCCGGTTGTCTACACTCACCATACGAAATATATCAAAATTATTCTATTGTCTATATTCTGTGACAGCTTGGTCTTACTCCTGCCATGCCAACTTATTGGTGTTGCAGCGTGACTCAACTATGTAAAAGTATATCTTAGGAGACTTTATATATACAGTACATAATACCTTTACAACAAAATGGCTGTGCACTATAAAAATGATGAATAGTGAAGTCGAAATAAATTTAAAAAATTTGTGGTTATCGTATTTCATAATCAAATATTGAAGTCTATAACCATTCAATGTAAGAACCGTGATGGCAGGGTGGACGCTGACGTATTTGGGATTACTATTGATAAATAAAAAATTATCAATTTTCATTTGAAATTTATTAATAAAACAATGCAAAATATAACAAATATTCAGGTAATCTGTGGAAACTAGCCCGGAGTGTGGCAGAGTCTTCTAATAACAAATATCAAACTGAGGTTGCTAGCCCGCCTGCCCAGTGTGGCAACTATAGCAAATATCAAACTTGAGGTTGCTAGCCCGCCTGCCCAGTGTGGCAACTATAGCAAATATCAAACTGAGGTTGCTAGCCCGCCTGCCCAGTGTGGCAACTATAACAAATATCAAACTGTGGTTGCTATCCCGTCTGCCCAGTGTGGCAACTATAGCAAATATCAACCTGAGGTTGCTAGCCCGCCTGCCCAGTGTGGCAACTATAGCAAATATCAAACTGAGGTTGCTAGCCCGCCTGCCCAGTGTGGCAACTATAGCAAATATCAAACTGAGGTTGCTAGCCCGCCTGCCCAGTGTGGCAACTATAACAAATATCAAACTGAGGTTGCTAGCCCGCCTGCCCAGTGTGGCAACTATAGCAAATATCAAACTGAGGTTGCTAGCCCGCCTGCCCAGTGTGGCAACTATAGCAAATATCAAACTGAGGTTGCTAGCCCGCCTGCCCAGTGTGACAACTATAGCAAATATCAAACTGAGGTTGCTAGCCCGCCTGCCCAGTGTGGCAACTATAGCAAATATCCTCCTAATGTGGCAATTTGTAGAAGGGTCTATATTTAGTAAAGAACTTTGATAAGTTGTACCTAAAAATGAATGAACTGGTGAAGCCACTTCAGCCTTTTCGCCGCGTCGCGACTGTTCCCACGATTCGTTGCGTGGTTACCGACGTAGTTGTACTTACTTCGCCGGTTATTTATTTATGGTAAGTAGTTACTACTTACAACCGCAATACCGCTGGAAGTAGAAAGCCGATCTTCGCCTACCTACGTGTAGGAATGTGATCATTTGAAATGTTACGGACTGTTAACTCCTGTCATCCTACACTGCCATAATATATTAACGTCTTTGTTTTGTGGTCCGATGATAATATATTTTTGATTTTTAAAGTTTGATAACAGATAACTTGTTGGGTCATAAAGTAGATATGTCTAGTAATCACAACTAGTGTCGACGTACGATCAGCGGTCGTGGTCGAAATTCGACCACTTAATTGGTTAGTGTTTTAATGGAAAAAATATGTTTATTTTTGAAAAACACATACTATAAGACTTCCGATGTTGACGTATTAATTTAATTTTACGCCGTATGTACTATGAATAACATTTTAAAAAATGGCATGAACTAAGTGGTGGGCGAGGTTAAAATGCATGCTATCTCAGCCGACATCACGTGCGAAAGCGAAAGCCATGATGATTTACAATAAAACGTGCGCGCGAAATATTATAAACAGACCATTGGGAATCTGAATATCATGAAAATTCTATTGAATGTATCAATCTATTAAAAATAAAATTATTTGCACTTTTGAACACATAATCTGGATAGATTACAGGGATCCTGTATGGTAACTGTTTTGCAATTTTCGTTCTTTTGAGAGTATTTATTTCCGCCCAGATGTGTTAAAATTGGTACTTTTAAATATATTCTTTTTACTTTTTTGTTTCCATACACGGCTAGATAATGATGAGACTAATTGAAATCATTTTTTATTTTGAACGTACACCATCAAACAGTGGTGTAATCGCCAGACTACGTTTGTATCGAAGAATGAGTGGTTTGTACCCTTAATACTTTTTATTATTCAGATTCTGGGGCCAGCTTCCTGACTTCGAGCTGCACGAGAACAGCGCGGCGGACAAATTGCTTCCTAACTCTCCCGGAAAAAAGAGGTCTCTGCTCAGCAGTAGGACGTATATAGGGTGTAACTTTACCATTACTTTCCATACAATACAAACGTTGTAGACAACAAAAGGTGTAGACACGATTTAATGATTCACCGCGCACTTTACAAGAAAAAAAACGATGAAAAAATTGCAGGTAGTTTTGTTTATAACAATGATAGCTTTAGATAATTTTCATAAAACAAAATAGTTACATAGCATAACGTGCTTAGTTTAATGTTTATACACGCGTTTACCTAACATACGATAGGTCTAAAAAACGTCTAGTAAAAACATCTGACACTCTTCCTATGATATCCCGTCTGAGTGAGATTTAAATGGCTAACAAGCAACTTAAAAACGACAAAGCACCAGCTAATAGAGGGTGTTAAACCGATACTTCGTCCTTCAGAAGCTATTTATTTCCATCCCTCAAAGTGGTGCTACGCCGGAGGCGTGAAATATAAGTGTGGTAGGTTCATTCTCCAAGAAAGATGATGAAATCCTTTTAAATAACAACAGATCGATATCCGCTCTGATAGCCGCGTCTACGTTGTTTTCGAGAGTCACTACGAGTCTTTCCGCACGCAAATAACAACTTTTTGTATCTTAAACTAGTCGGTTTCCGAAAATGCTTTAGTACTCGTACCATACACTAGATAAATACCTTACCTTTTTGAAATTATATGTTTTCCGTTCGTTGCTTGAAATAAAAATTACTGGGTAAAAATAGTTCGTATTCTCTTCTACAATAACCTCAAGGCAAATTTTAGATAACTTATTTATTTATTTAGTAATAATCAATCTCCCGATGTATGTTTAGGCCAAAACTCTAGGAGACATGATTTGGGACATGCTCTAATTTGTATATTCTATTGAATATCGACCATCAAAAAATATTTTTATCTCACAAATGTCCTATACTTTAATAATGATAGAATACATTTTCGTTAGTATGCCTTTCACGTAAGGAAAAAAAAAAGGCATAATTCAATAATTAACGACCGAAAACGCTTCGATACAAGCCCCATTGGGAACGTTTGGCAGAAAAAAGCGCTAGCAAGCGCTTACAAGCGCTAAAATAGTTTTCGGCCAGGACACGATTGCTACTTCAGTAGTGCTGACACAATCCGCCATTTTGCTTATTTAATTTGTTTGTTTTGAAGTAGAGTTTATAAGTTGTTTTGTGCAATATTAGTTTTAAGTAATATAATGACATGAATAGAAATATACATGTTATTAAAAATTCATGATTGGTAAGTTTTTAATATGAATACTTTACAAACATATATTTAAATTAGGTTAGATTCACCGGTTAAAACTAACATTGTGTCCTGGAGGAAAATAGCTACTTACGATTTGACAGCGCTTACCGCTTACGATCGCCATTTTGCTTACAAGCGCTTGCTAGCGCTTTTTTCTGCCAAACGCACCCAATATCTCCGAAATCCTACATCATTTTGACGTAAAATTTATACTAAAATAATCAACAATATTTGCTTAAACTATACTGTAGATTTTTACTTTTTAAATCTTTACTAATATTTTTAATTAATTATATAAAACTACCATATATTTCCCTGCACCGGCCACCAACCAGGGTACTTAAATAATTTACCGCGCGAGCGGTTATCGAGTTTGGACCTGTGCAACTTGATTTCGCACGCTCCGTCTCGTTTTGATATTATCGTAGTGTGCGTCGATTGCCGTGGCGCTGCTATTTTGTGCGTGCTAGAGCATCGTCAACTACGCCCGCAGTTTTTAATAGTTGAAAGTATTTACCTTCGTACATGATATTTCAATTAGTATAAAGTTCGCATATTATTATTATACCAGAAAGTTAACAATGGGGAAAAATAAATACAAGTATAAATATGTCACTGAACGTAAGAAAAGAAATATCCTATCTCTGGAGAAATAATAAGGGAGAATAACATGTTTGCATGCTTGCCACATGGACTGGCCCAGATTATGCATTAAAAGTACTAAAACTCTACAAAGATGATAAATTTTGGATTTTGAGTATGGTACCCATTTTACAAGCGTTTTATAAAAAGTATGTACTGTCTGAAATTATTGACTCGAGATAAGCTCGGTCAATGCCGTTGCGGCACATAGTTTTATAATAAAAAGATATGGTATTTGACTGTAAGTACCGATTAAAAAATATTAGTTACTGTTGGTTATTTTAATTATTAAAACAGGTTGCAACTGCACTATTTATTTATTTATACCACTATGCTACCGTTAGTAGATATCATCGATTATTAACCATCATCGGTTAACAATCGATTACCGTGAAATAATTAAAATATTTATGTGTACTTATTTTAACATTAAGGTTCATAAATAATGAAAAAATATATTAAATAGATTACAATAAATTATTTAAATAACATAAAAATGACATCAAATTTTTCCATTTACTGAAATCCATCCTAAGAAAACTTGTATAATGGAAGATCAAGATCGTTTAGTCACTATATTCATAGTATAATAGTGCGAGCGAGTGAATAGATATTATGAAATAAAGTATCTCTCGCGTAGATTATCGCCCGCTCGGAGCGTAAAGTACGTAAATTTGCGTACCGCCAAAATGTAAGAGGCCTCCTAAGTTTTTGCATAAATATGACATGCACTGTTCATGTCATATTTAAATTATCACAGTAAACCTTAATTATGGGGCCTTTCATTATTGAATATTTGTATCACACTGGATTATAGACTGTTCCATACCCCAGGAGCTCTGCGTTTAGTCACAGCGATGCAGGATCGCTGGTTCGAATCGCAATCATCAATGCGCACACAATAAATGTTTGTATGGCCTACAAAATACAAATTATTGGTCTGAGTCTAGGTTTTTGTTCCTGTACAATTTATGTATGTAAATTGCTTCCACGTTACATGAGAAAATTCTATTCCGAAGGTAACGTTTTTAGAGAAAGTTACTTACTTTATTTTTTTTAAAAGGATAAAATATTACACTCATTGTATAGCTCGGACAGCTGACCGCTATCTATTAATGTTATTCCTGATCTTAGATCTAATAAAGTGTTTCTCTTTATTTTAAGTTGATTGGAGACATCCATAACCTGCAGCTTTCCAGCTGTTTTCCAGTATGGTAAGATGTTGTGAGACATTACATCTTATGTTTACAATTGGTAATAGATACTTATGGTATGGTAGGTTACCGATGTACATGGGCTCTTAATTATAGAAGGCTTAAAATATCTTTCAAAAGCCAAACGCGGCCGTCAGGCTGTCTCAAAGCCTGCAGTAATCACTCACCATCAGGTAAACTGAGAGTTAGTTTGTTAATATTAACACAATTTAATTAAAAATCTTAATATTTATAAACTACGTGTCACGTTGTTCGTCCGCGATGGACTCCTAAACTACTTAACCGATTTTAATCTAATTTGCACACCGTGTGCACTTTGTTGTTTGGTTGTTGGACACTTGAAAGATAGGATAGTTTTTTTTTTGCCCATGAGTGACCGACAATATTTCCCGAAAAGGGCGGAACAACGTCTGCCTGGCAAACTAGTGTATATATAAATATAAAATCTGTAAGTATAAAAAGGCAGGACGGAAAAGCTTTACGTAATGTAAGCCAGTCACGTAAATATTGAAACAACAAAAAACAAATTACTGAGTAAACACAATTATTTTCCTTATTTTCGATACCTTCTTAAATTCTACGTATTATTCATATTTGTTTTCTAGTAAATTAAATCGAAACTGTGTTTAAAATAGTATGTAATGAAGGTTTTTTTTTAATTTTAAATATTATTTACAGCCTTAGGGAAAAATAATTTTATATTATAAAGTAAAAAAGTATAAAACCATAATAAAATAAAATATAAAATCAACGATGGACTCGACACATTTTAATAACGAAATGGCAAATTTTACCCCTTGCCACTATTATGATTCATGACGCATGTATATAATATATATTTATAATTATATAAATTTAATAGAAAACTGAGAATATTAATCCCCGGATGTGGTAACAAATTAAGCTATAAGTATGCTGTTATAGATATGAATCATACGTTATATTAAGCGGACATAATTTCCGTAAGAATATGATATAATATTAGGTAATATTATTATTTACTAGCTGTGTAGATTTCGTACGCGTGGAATTTAATACGATTGGATTTCATGGGTTTTAACTTTTTTGCTAGGTACCATATTTCTTTTTTTTATATAAAAGTAGCCTATGTTACTTCCTATAACATTAGCTATCAGCCAGTGAAAATCCCGTCAAAATCGGTCCAGCCGTTTTAGAGATTAGATGGAACAAAGACACACAGACAGACAGACACAAAATTAAGTAATTGTGTTTTTGTCATAGGTACCATATATACTTTTATATGCACTTAGTACAAAGCTGTTACTCGTATTTTGACATTACAAACAGACTCTTCAACTTTCTTTATTTGTATAGATGTATAAGATTTTAAATATGAACTGAAACGTGAAAAGCTTTTAAACTATCAACACACCCTGTATTATGTGCAAGAGACTCTTATGTCTTGATTGTCCATATGACTCTTTTTGTTCTGCTCATAATCAATTCAATATGACTATGCCATGACAAATGCTGATCAACCATGACACCCAGATATTTTGTATTGGACACTATTTAATTCCACACATGAACAGCTAGTTAAAATTTTTATAGCGCTGGTGGATAATAATTTTAAAGTTAAGTGAGGGTTGACTGTCGTACTTATTGAAACATATGTACTAACCGGACACCTGTAAATATATGATACACCATTATTTATTATTAAGAATTACTGCACATAGTGCTACCATAATAACACCATTATTGATCGAAGAGATTTAATATTGATCTCTGTAATATCGTTATTGAATCATGTAAAAAAACTACATATAAAAGTAAGCTCTGTGTGGAAAAAAGTGGTAAATTAAACAGCAGAGTGACTTGTAATAAGTATCAATATAAGAGTTAATTAAAAAATTTCTGTTTCTGCGCTGTTTATGGCCAACTGATGGGTATAGAACTCCTCTAAGTTATGAAAGGCTAAAGATTTCTTTGAGGAGCAAAACGCGTCCGCCACCGTGCGCTGCCTCCTTCGATCAACAATACCTAGGCTGCATTAAAAGTATCGGGGAATGGAATATTGCCACTGTTCCTGTCATATTAAATTCTTAATTGAAAACTCCTTGGTTTTAAAAATTCGAATACCATTTATTTATTTTTTAATTGAAAACTCCTTGGTTTTAAAAATTTGAATAACATTTATTTATTTAAAAAAAGATTCTCGGTCTTGTCACAAGGTTTTGTCAAACTTGTTTAGTCGTTGAGAAAATGGAATTGACTCGAGAAAATTCAAGAGCGATGATTTATTATGACTTTCGAAGTGGTTTAACACAAAAATATTGTGTTGACCGGATGATTTCTGCATTTGGTGATGAAGCCCCATCCAAAACCACAATTTATCGCTGGTTTGCTGAATTTCAACGCGGACGTGTCAAGCTCAGTGATGATCCCCGTCAAGGTCGTCCAAAAACTGCAGTCACCCGAGAAAACGTTGATGCTGTGCGTAAGCTGATTGAGGAAGATCGACATGTGACATACCGCGAAATTCAGGCAACTTTAGACATTGGCATGAGTCAAATACAAATAATCTTGCATCAACAATTAGGTGTAAAAAAGTTGTTTTCCCGATGGATACCGCATTCACTCTGTGAAGAGCAAAAAGCGGCTCGCGTTACTTGGTGCGTCAGAACTCTCGAAAGATTCCACGCAGGATCCTCAAATGCTGTATACAACATCGTATCAGGTGACGAATCCTGGATATATGCGTACGAAGAAAAAAACCATTGAGTTTGGGTGTTCGAAAATGAGTTAAAGCCAACAAAAATTGTTCGTTCACGGAGTGTTGCAAAAAAAATTGTGGCCACGTTTGTCTCTAAAACCGGCCATGTTACTATTCCTCTTGCGGGATAAATAACGGTTAATGCAGAATGGTATGCTAGAATTTGTTTGCCACAGGTCGTTCTGAACTCCGTAAAGAGAACTGCAACCGCCGCATCATCCTCCATCACGACAATGCGAGTTCTCACACCGCACACAGAACAAAAGAGTTTTTAGAGCAAGAAAACATAGAACCATCCGCCGTAGAGCCCCGACCTAAGCCCTAATGATTTCTATACTTTCCCTAAAATAAAGAATAAATTGCGTGGACAGAGATTTTCATCACCTGAAGAAGCTGTGGACTTACAAAACTGCCATTTTGGAGACCCCATCTTCCGAATGGAATGGTTGCTTCAATGATTGGTTCCATCGTATAGAAATATGTGTCAAATTTCGCGGAGAATACTTCGAAAAGCAATAAATACATTTTTAAATATTAATGTTGTGTCACTTCCTTGATTCCCGAAATTGTCAGTGCGGCCCTCGTACCAAAATTGGTATTGTTGATCGAAGGCTGCCTTAAAGCCTGCTGGCGGGCTTTACATCTCTTCGAAAAATTTTAGACATATAATGAAATAAATACGGACAGACTTCGTTACTGTTTTCAAGTTACGACAGATTTAGAAGATTTTTCCATAACATTATCACCGCCAAACATGTAGTAAAAAGGTAGGCACTTAAAATTTTAATTAACAATTACGTTGGTGCCAGACAGGGTCTATTCTTGTGTAAAACTTGCAAATGGCTCGACCGATTTCGATGAATTTTTTTATATATATATATATTTGAGTGAGTCCCCCTGGATGGTTTCAGTTTAACCCGGTAGGTGGCGCTGTTGTCGAGATCCAGAAATCACCCGTGCGAAGCCGGGGCGGATCACTAGTAAATTATAATAATCAATATACACTTAAAATACTGCAATTTACGGGCAATAACATTTACGAAGCTTACAGAGTTGAAAGTTTTTGTAATTTCTTTTTTAAAAGAATATTAACAACGCTATAAACATTACTAATATTCCCCAATTCAACTCGTGGTAAGCTTAAATTGCTTGTGTTACGAGTGGTTCACGCCAGTAGTCGAATGGCGGATTCGAACCCACGACCTTTTTTGAGTTCGCGGTCCGCGCCCTGCCTTTAGGCTACTGTCGCACTTGAAATTGTATTGCATGTTGCTGTTTTAAAAATCATGTCTTTCCGAAGCATTTGTTATTTTGCGAAGTAAAATATCGTGAATATGCAGGTGCAGAGAAAAAAAAAACAAAAACATCGTAAAAATGCAGAAATGTAAAACTTAAACTTTACACTTTTTCGGGGGCACACACATCTATCGGCATTAATTCTATGTTGTGTATGTATGTCACCTCACAAACACCATGTTGGTGAGGTGAGGTATGAAGCAACGGACGCTTCTCCGCCGTCAAAACATGTTGCGCAACGCATACTTGAGCGCCTGCCGACAGCATTCTACTCCATTTAGCTTTCTGTTAGAATAAATTACGTTTACCTATTTAAATGCAACCGGTGAGTGTTACAAAATATAGGTCACGTATTATCGATGGCATTGTGCAGTTTAAAACAAATGAATTCCACGTAAGCTTAAATTTAACTAATAAAATATTTTCAGTTATAACTTATAAGACAGTCCAATCTTACATGTACACCATCCCTTTTTATTATACACATACCATTCTTAAGTTTGTATAAAATTATTATAATATTAAAGAATTTATGGATGATAATAACCCCTGGGAAGGGTGATCGCTCGAATATAAATGCTACTAGTATCAACCGTTATTTTGAACGAACTTGTGAAAGCAAACATACCGGTGGTATGATAGTGCGTAACTGAACCTTTGGACATCGTGACATAAATATGTTATCATTCCAAAACTATATAAGATACACCTGTTTATTTGTTATCAACTTAACCTACATTTTAATAATTGCACAAACAGTATAATGTGACGTGGTTTCTGAGAAATACGTGGTATCTCTGAAAATGAACGTACGTAAGCAAGCACACGTAGTTTGATCCCCGCTAACACAAGTGAAATTGTTAGTTGCAATTTAAAATGGTAATTTGCTACCTGCATGGCTGCAAAAAGCCCGGCGTATCCTAATTTTCTTAATTAAGTGTCGATGTAAGAATATCCACTACCCCATATCATCCCGTGGGTGTCGTAAGAGGCGACAGCGGTACGACTGAATCAGGATGTGAGCAGGAGGAAGTTCCTGATAAGGAATGAATAAAAATAAAACACTACGGTAGCCAACTTGCTCGCTAAGCGTGGCAAATATATTAATTGATTATAAATATCTAATATATATGATGCGATCTAAAGAAGAGTCCTAATTTTTTATAGCGTAGGGTGACAAACGAGCACACAGTCCACCTGATGGTAAGTGGTTGCTGTGGCTCATAGACATCTACATCTATCCTTGATTACGAATCAAAATTGCGTTCTCACCCGTGAGAACTAAGAGCCTCATTTCCAGTAAAAAGGGTCTCCGGTTTTCTGCACTCACCATACGAAACACAGCAGCATTAAGTTACTATTTAACGCTGGTATTCTGTGAGAGCGTGGCCCTGCCCCGGTCGAGCCCACCCATTCGTGCTAAAACTATACCGTATTTAGGGAAATACGGTTAAATCTTTCAATGTTGCAATTTATGGAAATTCAATATTTAGCAGATAATTTTAAAAACACGATCAGATCCTTTGTGGAGTCAGCTTCGAGCTTGCTTCCATGAATACGTAATAGGGATGGTATTTTGCTCATGATGTGTTTATAATCAAAATTCTTTATACAAGTACGGGTTGATGTACACGGTGAATTTATGATAACCAGATGCTGTGGCCTATGGACTAGGTAATTATAGTCAATTAAGATATTAAATGAGAATGTTCAGGAGTTCTTAATCCACGGTTGTTATCCTACCAGACGCTACATAATCACCATTCGAAATTCAGCAACATTATACTGTTTTATACTGCCAATATTCTGCGAGAGTGTGCGTGGATTTCTGTTTTTATAGTATTGTTATTTATATTTTAAAATATTTACTTGTATATTCTAAACAACAGAGGAAAGTTTCTTTATTGTTTTTACCCCCACTAACTTAACTAACTTCTTTACCGTGATTATGACATCGTTCGATTCAAAACAGACTTGAAACAGTTACGTAAGTTAGAAAGTTGAAGCATGGTCACGGCTTCTACACCGGGGTGGTACACTGCGCTGTGTACCAACTTTGCACGATTTCGTAACCTGTTTTTATTTGCTTGTTTACATAAACCCATGTTGTTTACACAAACAAACATTTTTGTTACAAATGCATTCAAATCGAATCTATCGCAGATAAGGTCACGCTTTCATGTAAGCTTTATAGGTACCTTTTATAGTAACTACTTACTTACGCACTTTTATAATAAATATTTTTCTTTAGTTTGTCGAGAAGATGGTTTGTAGTTATGCTTGGATCCGAAAGGTGGCACTGTTGTCAAGTTATGAACAAATATTTTATTTATAGACCAAAATAACGCACATACCACAATTACATATATGTTAATTCAGTGCCAAAAAACACACACAACATTATCTGGGACCCGATAGGCGTGCTGTGATCTACTTAGTAATAAATTTTATACACATTATCAACAAAAAATTAACCGGAAAGAGCAGAACAACGTCTACTGGCCCTGCAGTTTTCTAGCACAGTACAGTATTAGTAAAAATATTTTTCTTGTATTATAAAATGACTAATTTCGTAGGTTACAAAGTTAAAGCACAGTATATTATTACTTTATAATTTCGTAGGTTACAAAGTTAAAGCACAGTATACTATTACTTTATAATTTCGTAGGTTACAAAGTTAAAGCACAGTATACTATTACTTTATAATTTCGTAGGTTACAAAGTTAAAGCACAGTATACTATTAATTTATAATTTCGTAGGTTACAAAGTTAAAGCACAGTATACTATTACTTTATAATCTACGAAATGAGTCGCTTTAAAGAAGAGAAATATGTTTAATCGAAATATCGGACATTATTATATTAGCAACTTTGATACTTTATTTGAACAGTACCCGGGGATGACCGAGCTTTGCTCGGTTTTTTTTTTAATTACATTTATCTACAAATTACATGAATAATATTTTTTGATCTTATTGACATAATAGAAAAAACTGAACTGATTATTTGAATAAAAAATCATGAATGCAATTACTTTAATTAAAATTTTCGTATTTTTAAAAAATACTAAAAAAAGGGCTCGAAATAATAGATTTTCTCACAAAAAGAAGGGAACTTGAAAAAAAAGGAAAAAAGTCGGACCGAAGCGGGACGCGAACCAAGGCATTACGATTTCGCGACCGCTCGATATCCACTTGAGCTATTACGATGATTAACACGGTGTCAAAATTTACCTTCTTATATTAGAGCAGTTTTTCATTGCCTGAAAACACGGACAATAAGACATTTTCTAAAAATAAATCCTAGCTAGATCGATTTATTACCCGCGAAACTCCCTGGACACTAAATTTTATGAAAATCGTTGGAGCCGTTTCCGAGATTCCGATTATATATATATTTTGCTAGGTTTGGTACGGCCTATTAAAAAAAGTGGACGTCATGACGATTACAGTAATTACAGGCCTGTTACTATACTTCCAACAATTGACAAAATTATAGAAAAATTCATTTCCAACCAGCTTCACAACTTTTATCAAAAACATAAAATTATTTCGGCATCTCAATACGGATTTCAGCCTAATTAATCTACTACAAAGTTACTGTCAAACTTTACAGACGAAGTAAACAAATGCTTAGATGAGAAAAAACATGTATTAATTACATTCATCGATTTTAGTAAAGCCTTCGATAACTTGAAACGTAACATTCTTATAAGAAAACTCGAAAACTGGTGTTAAAGGACGTTTCTTAAGATGGTGTAAAGATTATGTTAGCAATCGATATTTCCAAGTAAATATAGAAAATATTTTAAGTATTAAAATGCCTATGACTACAGGTAAGGCACAATGCTCAGTTATAGGGCCACTCTATTACTTAACATACGTAAATGAATTAGAAAATATCATTAAAAAATGTAGTTTATACCAATATGCAGATGATACGTGCCTTCTGTCAGAAGATAAAAATGTGTATATCGCCATGCAAAAATTACAAGATGATTTTTCACGCCTCTATATGTGGGCTCACGATCTAGGACTTGTAATAAATATACAAAAAACTAAGGTACTACACATTCATTCTAGTCATATCAAGAATATTATGCCAGTAAGCATTATTGCTCATAATCATCTTTGTCTGCACAATATAATAACTTGTTCCTGCGAAAAAATCCCACTTGTTAAGTATCACACATACTTAGGACTGATTATAGATAATAGGATGAACTGGAAGAATCATATTGATTACGTGTGTAGTAAATTAAGGGCAATCCTAGCGAAATTTTATATTATTCATAATAAAGTTCCATTTAAAATTCTTCTAAGCCTATATAATGCTCTAGTGGAATCGATAGTATCATATGGTCTTAGTAGTTACGGACGAACTTTCCGCACTTACCTAGATAAAATTTACAGCTTACAAATAAGAATTTTAAAATCTATATTACCTCAACACATTGAGGACAAATATCGAAATGATTACTCATACCTTTTCACGTACTGCAAAGTTTTACCCATACATAAAAAGGTGAAAAATATGATTTTAAAAGAATGTTATAAATACTCGATGTACCCAACCCCAAGGGAACGCATTTATAGCACTAGGAATAAAACACCTTACTCAGCAATTAGAACTAATAATTACTACGGTAAGAGAACACGTACATTTCTAATACCATACATATTAAATTATATACCCACGGAGATAAGAAGCCAGCTAATCGCACAAAACTTGAAAACAAAACTTAAACATTTTTTCGCAAAATAAGAATTCAAACAAAATCTATATATATTATTTCAATGAGAATCATAACGAGCTATATCTATCTATGCCAATAATTGTTAAATTGGACAAATACACAAAAACGTGTAACAAAATAAAAAAAATAAAAAAAATTATTCCTTAAAAATACACTCCGTGTGTACGCGCATAAATAAGATAGTACAGTATATCGGACATCGGATAAGCGAACAATTGATTGAACAGGTAAACAATACCAAAAACTACCTTCTCCATAAAAAATAGTTTAAGAAATACATATTATAGATTTTACATAAAATTTTTATGGCAATTTTTTTTAAATATTTTGTAGCATAATTGTTACATAGTACTTTATATTTAATTTAAGTAAAAGTTAATTCCAATGTCATTTAAAAAATAAGCTTAAGTAAATTAATGTATAAGAGCAAACTGTGCAGTGCCAAGACAAACAATAGATTTTTAATGGCACGAAGAAATTGATTTTGTAATTAAAACTGTTACTTTGTTGAATAAATTAATTTAAATTTAATAGTAGGCAAGTAAAAATTAGTAGGCCAGTTGAAAAAAAAAGATATCAGAATCATTAAAGATGGCGAAAGAAGTAGGCAGCGGTTTCTACAAGAAGGTTCAGAGATAAAGATAGGGTTAAAAGTGAAATATAGACGTGAAGAAAAGAACCATGTCCAGTCTTGACCTAAAAATTTTCTAACGCGTCTAGTAATGTAAAATAATCTTATAAAATTCCATATTTTTTGCTCATTTCGTATCGCATAATTGAATTTTCAAATAAAGCCAGGAATAAAAGTAATGTTACTATGTTCATCATTCTCAATAGTCTTTTGGAGACGGAACGTGTTTTACATTGGCTCAAAGGCCTAGAAGCCATGCCAAAATATATAAAAACGTGTTTTACACGTTCCGTTTCAGACTACGAAAAACTTGTTCATTCGTCATGTGGTTTACGAATGTTCAAAATAACTAATTGCTTTCTTTTATAACTTTATTAGATACGATTTTTTATGGTTTTATACTATGGTGTGGAAAGAAAAATAAGTGTACAAACCTAATCTGATAGCTGTATAACCTCAAAAACTTATTTACTTAATAGCATTTTTCCCTGGCCTCTAAATGAAAAGGTGATAAGTTATTATGTTATTGTAAACGTTATTATAAACAATAATTGTTTTTATACAACACAAGTTGTAGGTAGACGCGACCCGTTAAAGGAATCAAGTGACAGGTCAATCAATGTATGGAAAGTGGGCATGATTCTTTCAAGTTGTTTTTATTGTTGAGACTTATGCCCTACATATGTTTTAGAAGTAGCCAACCCCACGTATAGTTAAAACAAAAATTAATCAACAGAAATTACATTAATAAACTTATGATTTTTCCTGAATATTTTGATACGAACAACCCAATCACATGAACGGAAAACACACGCACGAGCTCAGAATAAAATACCATCATGCGATTATGTAACACGGTGGGAATCTTGATTGGCTTTGTTTTCACGTTTGATGTTTGGTTTCGTTGTGTAATTATATCAGGGTCAAAAATAAACCGATATACCTATTTTTAAATATAAGGGTCAATCAACTATTCTTTGTACGCAAACAATTCGATTCAAAAAATAAATTAAAAAATAAAAGTGTCAATTAATTGTAAATTCTACCTGAGCAATCAAAAGTAAGGATATTGAAAATTAAAACTAAGCTATCAGCAGTGCAAGTTTTTAATAATAAAGCATATTTTTCAGAATTTAAAATGTTGTTGTTCATGTTTTTCGTCCCCTGTGTTACTTACTGATATATGGTTTTCATTCGAATAAAACAGTTACATATTGTTAGAAAATCGGTTTATTAAGTAATGCTAAGAAATACATACCCAACAAATTAAATATCGGAAGAAGACTTATGATAATAACAAACTTATACAACGTTATTGTGTCTCTTAAGTTACTTTTCAATGTTTTGAGAAATAATTTTTAATATTTAAGTTCAAAGTCACTAATGTACAAACTAGCTTTTCAAGATGTGTGAAGTCATTACTTTGCCAATTCTCGTAAATATAATTTTGATGTAAGAAAATACTTTTTCATATGATTCAGTTGCAATGAACCTTTTCAAATTTTAGGGACAAATCAGTAACTTCAGAGACATTTCGGTAACTTAATAGACATATTATTATATCCTCAAAATTGGTTTATTTATCGCGAACATTATTATGGATACGTAACACAATAAGAAAGTATAAAAAATAAACTTAACAAGAATTTTTTTTAAAAATTAAAAAAAAACGAAATGCCCTCTAATAATATAAATATAATTAATTTGAACCAGTAACAATATCAAGTTATTTTTGAATGTTACTTAATCTTTGTACTACATATTTAATATCACTTATTTTCTTTAGTAACATGATCAATATAAAGGTTTACTATTAACGTAACATAGGTAGGCTCAGTAAAATGTTAGTCGATAGTTTCTTTAATATCAGTCTTCTAATCAGTATATTATGTACTATAAGTCAAAATAAGTAATTTTATAATATTATTGTAATAATGAGTAATAAAATATTATTTTTCGTATATGTCTAATTGTTCTTGAAAATTATAATAGACTTTGTCGTTCTTAATTATTTGTTTTGGTTTAGGGAGAATTTTTATAATATCATTAAATTCAACAAACGCTATATCGTTTTCGTCTAATTTAAACTTAGTTGCACCCTTGTATGCCCGGAGAAATATCACTTTAATCTCGCCATCGTCCTCGAGATCACTTTGTGCAAGGCTTGCGTAAGTATAAGTTTTATTCTTACCAGCGTGGACGTTTACTAAAAGGAAGTCTCCGTTACTTGGCAGCATTTTATTATTCCCAGAAGTCGTAGGCTGATTTTCTTCATTAGATGCGTCTATGGAACCGTAAACCATATCGTAAACAGCTCCTCGTTTACCCGCGTCCTTGGCTAAGTCTGTGTAGTTTATTTCTGCTAGTGCTTTGCTAGCAGTAGTTACTGTAGCTCCGGAACACCTTGATTTGATTCTGTTAAGAGGTACATCATCGTCAGAAGACATAGAAGATGAAAGAGTGTTAACGATATTATTATCACCACATGCACCACTAGCATCTGCTGAATCCGTAGGAGATGAAGGAATCACCATCGCAGTATCATTGTCGACGGATGCATCAGCAGTTGTTGTTGATACCAGAGGAACAGGATGGTAAATTTTAGGTTCTAAACACTTGCAAAATCCCCGTTCGCAAAAACAACTCAATGTACGATGCATTAATTCACCGTATTTGGAAGTGAACACTTGGTGCATGTGCAAAGTACCTTGTAATCTTGTAATGTTTCTTGGAAGCTCTTTTGAAATATTTTCGATATCTTCTTTAGTTATTACATACAGTATAATCTTGCTCGTTCCCTGCAAAGCACTAACGAATTGTTCAATATTTGAAATGTCCTTCCCTCTGGCAACAATACCGTCTGCTGTTCGTTTTAAAAAACCACCAATGCCGTCAGCGGGTCCTTTGCCGTGGCCGGCTTCAAAAAATGACCAGGTCACCGCTTCAAAGTCATACTCAAAGGGTTTTGTACAAGCTAAATAAAAATTCTGTTTTTGCCTATATTGCGTGAAAGGACCATCGCTAAAAAAATGAAGAATTTTTACTTCAGGGAACCTCAATTTGATATTTCGCAAGATAGGATGCAAATGCGCCCAAATTGCAGCAGGCTGATGCAGAGTATGAGATGATACGGTACAAAAAGATTCAGCAATAATTTTTTTATCCAAATTGACCATGTAAACCATAACCGTGTGAAGCGAAAGTTGCTGCCTGGATCCACCAAAGTGATGTGCCTGTACTTCCTCATTATATTTGCAGTTGTAGTTTTCGCTAAAATCTACTAGAATGGTGGCTTCGTGTAGTTGCATTTCGTCGATGCAGCGTCTAAAGTTTTTGTATTGAGTTTTTATATTATATACATGCTTTTTCAGTATAATCAGCTCTATTTCGAAATCTTTTATTAAATATTCTATTTTTACTTCTTTAGTTTCTTTCACATTTTTAATAGATTTAATGTGTTTTCCGTCTTTAATATGTCTGTCCTCTTTTCTAGTCCATTCGCTAAAATACACTTTACCTTTAATCTTTGTTTTGTCATAGTTAAGCTTCTTTCTTTTACATTCATGACAAGATCCATACATGCAGTCCTTGTTCGTAGAATCACAAACAGTGTACATTATTATTTCACTCAAATCTTTTGTTTCCAGTATCCGTTTACCATGTAATGCTATTGCCTTGTACATTATGTTGGAATGAATTTTGCATAGGCACATCTCACGCCCATCGACTGATGGTACTTTTATATACCAGGGTCGATTTTTGGTAAAATAAAAATAAGAACATCTCATATCTGGATTTTCTTGCTTAAAGGTTTTATAGAGATTCTTCATAGTATCCAAAAGATATCTCTTTTGGACTTTATGTTTATCTTTCGTGACTGTTTCTTTCTTACCTGCTGTGGTTCTAGATACATCATCTCGCTTAAAGAAATTCTTAATTTTGTTTTGCAAATCTGTCTTACCTTTATTTCGTTTTAAACTCGATCTCATTGTTCCTACCAAATTCAAACTATCCTTCAACAACTGTTTCTTTACTCTCGATTCACGTACTGTAGAGCCAATGAATATTTGTTTAAATAATCGTTTTTCAGCCGTTTTTTTAATATTCTTATATCTTTGACTAATAGCGCCTGTTAAAATTTTATATTTCTTTGAGTCTGTATTCTTAAATTCTTCCTGGTTTTTATTTTTAATTCGATAAAACCTTTTCTTGTATTTTTCATACTTGAGTTTAAGTTTTTCGTTTTCCTTTTGGAGCTTTTGGTTTTCTATAAATAATTTAGTTCTATCTCTTCTTACAGCTTTCCTTCCTTTCTTTACTTTACTTGTACTTGAACTCACAGCAGGGGAAACTATTCCTTGGTTTCGAAGCAATATTTGCTCATTGTCAAATTGTTGTGGTGCAGGAGATCCGGGAGGTGTAATATTAATTACATTTTCAAGCGCTCTTTTGCGTTGACGTTGTTGGCGTTTACGGAGCTTCCAAATTGTCCGTGCATTACTTTTCTCCTTAGCGGATAATTCTTTAATCAGTCTTTTATTTTTGTGATAGTGTGTTCTTTGCTTTTTTTTTAGTTTCTTTATATTTTAGCGGATCTTTTTTTAATTTCTCCCGATATCGTTTTTGCTTTTCAGCCGCTGTAAGAGCCATGTTTATGATATGTCTGTAACAATAACAATTGTGTTTACTACTAACGACCGACCCGGCATCACAAAGGCGGTTAGAAATAGAACAACTTCAAATGATGCAACGATAAATGTCCACCGAGTTACCATTAGGTCCCCTAAGTTACCATTTACAGTAACTCAAGGGACCGGTAACGGAGGAGACTTTTATAGGTTATAACTTAATCATAATACTTTTTCTCAAGAATAATACAGAATTGATTGTTACAAATGAAAAACAGACGTATTTAATGTAATCCATGACAATTATTGCACTGTATTAAAGAGTACTTACCAATTTTTACGTTGAAACTCTGGGGACACCGAATAAACACATACACGTTATCATACGCCACGCGGGCAACTAGCGGTGATTGGTTAAAAGTCAAAATGGCGGAGTCATGTGAAACGAGTACTAGTAAGTCAATGCTTCAATTAATCACAACTAGAGCCATCTATAACTTCATGTACGTAATACAAGAATAGTCACTGAAGGGACATTGATTTTAGTATCAAATTGGGGACAAGATTTGTAAAATTAATAAAAATATATTATTCTGCTTAATTCTACTATGATTTATTGAATATTAAAGGGAAAACTATTATATAATTGTAATATTAGCCGTTAATGGCATGCTCCTATATAAAATTTCTAAAAGAATGCGATAACGATTTACAACATAGCCAGTGGGGACAATGAGATTTTATATGGAGATAGTGATGAGATCCCCTAAGTTACCAATAAAATTAAAATAATTTGCCATCGATTAGATCGAATTTATATTAGATAATACAGCTATCTATTCTAGCTTTAACTGTACAGTAATAAAATATTAAAAGGTTTTGCATATTTTGCAGATATCTATTTTTTTGTAATGAGGACATGGATGGGAACAAAGAATAATTGATTGACCCATAAATGTTAGTCAGTAAAAAAGTTTTTGTATGTATTACGTGTAATTTTTGGCAATTGTAAAAATAATCCATTCCTAAGGTTTCTTTTATAGGATAAGGGTGACCAACGAGCACACAGTCCACCTGATGGTAAGTGGTTGCTGTGGCCTATAGACATCTATATCTATTCTCGATTACGAATCAACAGGCAGATGCGTTATTACCTGTGAGGACTAAGATGGAATGCCTCCTTTCCAGTAAAAAGGGTCCCCGGTTCTCTACACTCACTATAGGAAACACAGCAGCGTTAAGCTGTTATTTAACGCTGGTGTTCCCCAGGCGACCCGGCCTATTCGTACTACAACTATACTACTAATATAGCTGCACCATGGCTCTACCAAGTAAAAAGGCTGGCAAAACAAATGATAAAGGTTTTAATGTTACTATTTAGACGACATTGAGATTGTGACATTCCTAAGACCTAGGACCTAAGAGGGGTAAGAAAATTAACTTTTAACAGAAAGCCCGATATAAAAAACAGTTAATAAAACTACAACTGCGTAAAAAAGTTTACTGAAAAGAAAAAAATTATACTCTATGCCACGCCCACAACTTCGAATCTAACGACATGCCATTATGCTAAAGTCGATCAAACCGTTTTAGGCTACAGAACGTGCCAAAGAAATAAACATACTTAAAAAATAAAAGCCTACTTCAAAGAAATAACAATAATAAAACGAGGTACACAGTCGCACTAAAAGTCAGATAAAAAAAATTTGACTTTCACATCCAGGTAGTAACAAGTAATGCATAATGTTGCATTAACAGCTTACCTTTGACCGACGCTTCGTAAGTCTATCAAAATGTATTAATGTGATATTTTTGAAAACCATTTACATTACAACTATAAGACTCCAACATGGTTTTTTATTAATGATAGTTTAAAGCGAAACAAGCTTAATTAAACAGTAAAAGGGAAAAGAAGAGTATCAAAATATGACAATTTTATTTCTCATTTATACGACAATAACAATGTTGACAATTCGAGGTCGGTCGATGTGAATATAATAACGGAATTCTCCTTACAAATTACAGAATATTTCCATTATATTTTTAAATAGATTAAAAACATTGTAGAAGGACATTGTTAAAACGTACTTCGTCGCAAGCAAGCTTCGACACAAAATGAAAACAACAAACTAGCGTGGGCCTATACAACTTTTTCGACTAATGTTCAGAATAGCTGAGCAACACTCTATTTGTTCGTGAAGTTTAGTGAAGAATCTGTTCAGCTATTCTAAAGAATTGTCCGGATAGACGGTAAACTGACAACATTTTTAAAAATGGACGATGAACGTCTGGCGTGTATCATGCAAATAACCCCCTGCGCTCCAATAAGAGGCAGTCAGTTATTTTGACATTACATACTCTTCAATTTAATTTATATTTGTATGTGACAGGGAACGTACGAAACATGTACTCGTAAACTTGACGGCTCCGTGGCGCAGTGGCTTAGCAATGAGTTACAGCGCTAAAGGCCGCGGGTTCGAATCCCGCACGGAACAAGTTATTTGTATTGGCTACTGGTAATTGCTCCGGGTCTTAATGTTTGTCCTTGTGAAATTTATGTTTGTAAACTGCCCCACGATACGCAATCTAGGCTATTTTGCAAAATCTCAATGAACCTCCTTATGTGTATAATAAGGGAGCCATGCCTCCTAGAATAAGAACATTATAATTTTACGACAAGATGTTGCATAATGAAATTTTAAAACCATCTTGTTGCGACACAGATTATTTAGGCGGAAGATGAAGCGTTATAAAATAAGTGCATTCGCTTCGCGGTGAATGTTATTGCAGGCACGTTCACGCAACGCGGTCACGTCTTGTTTGTTGGTAAACAGTACTTGATGAAGGTTAATGGCAGTTTCACGTCACAAACATGTTGTTATAACTCGCATACATCTTAGAGTACACATATACACACGTTTACTTTAACTGCTTTTGCTATATTAGTAGTATAGTTGTGCTATATTAGTAGTATAGTTGTATCCGGATTGGGTCGGCTCGACCGGGGAAGGACCACGCTCTCACAGAATACCAGCGTCAAATAGTAGCTTAATGCTGCTGTGTTTCGTATGGTCAGTGTAGAGAACCGGATACCCTTTTTACTGGAAACGAGGCATTCCATCTTAGTCCTCACGGGTGACAATGCATCAGCATTTTGATTCGTAATCGAGGATAGATATAGATGTCTATGGGCCACAGCATCCACTTACCATCAGGTGGACTGTGTACTCGTTTGTCACCCTACTCTATAAAAAAAACTGTCACTAATGTATTAACAACATTTAAAACTTTTTAAGATATTTGTAACTAATTAGTCGCGGAAGTTAAGAAAAAGCTTATGAGACTTTCAGATTTTGATTAACATTTTACCTGTGTTATGAAATATGTAGATGAAATTAATTCTGTAACTTTTGAAAATAAAACAGGCAAAGTTATAAGAAATTAAAGTACGTAATTATCTATATTGTATTCCTTCGAGTTTAGCTTACGTAAATATTACATAATATATAAATTTAATACATAAAATTTTTTGTAGTCATTAATATCTAAAAAGTTCAATATTACTGTACAAAATTGGCGGGTAGAAGTTACATGTACCCTTATTACTGCCTCTGCGTATATTAAAATTAAAAGATAATAACATTCATATTCAGTTTAACATAACAGTTAATTTGTGTCATACACCCTTAACACGTACATTTTTCTTGGAAAGACGAAAACTCAGCTGCGCAAAAATATTCTACGATTTATCTTACCTCGTTCCGCAGTCATGAACTGGTTGCAGACATGAGACGCCTTAACCTAATTGCTGATGCCCTTGAGGGCCATCTGCTGGCGTTCTAGCTCCTAGACAAAACAGAAAACACTTATTATATATTATAAAAATCTACAAAAACCCATAATTGCGCATGATACAATTTTCTATGAAGGAATATAATTTGATATTTCGAGGTGCTAATTGTATTTTTGTCGTATTACATATTTGTTGAGCTTTTAGCTGAAAGGTTTAAGAAAACTTTTTATAAAAAGTTACCAATTATTATCTTTTTTAAGCATATTTATGTGTAATCCTCAAATCCGTTAGGAATTAATTACTTGCATTAGCTCGTAACTCTCCACAAGGATTTATATGCCACATTATAGGATTTATGTATGCGTATAGATTGGCGACCACAATAACAGACTTGTCGCTCATTATTCTATATCATTGATCACCATCTTCTTTTTGGGTATTTTACGTCTGGTATATCAGATGATTGTATGGTACAATACAATGTTTTAAGCACTAAGGTCTTTTTGGTATTTCAAACAACTGATGCCTCTTACGAAATATACAAGATGAAACAGGATAATGGCTACGCAAAAGCCTCCACAAGGTAAGTAAATAATTATTTTAACTACATAACTTAAGAAGCATTTTTTACATTCATAGAGGTAACAAACGAATTCACAGTCTCCTTGATGGTACTGGTAGTACTTGCTTGTATCGACTGTCAGATGTGCAATTCGCGAATGCACAATGTTTGGTAGGCATGAGAATTTAATTTTTAATATTTTTATTCACTTTATAAAACTAGATAAGACATGCGTTTAACGTTATTGTCAATAGGGAAATTATATATCATATACACAGTGGCGAAGCTAGGGCTCCAAACTAGGGCAAGCCCAAGATATGGTTTTGTTGTTTTTAGCAGTTTAATAAAAATACACCAATTTGAGCTGTCTCCACTCTTTAGTTTCATATTCAGTGGTGACAAGGACGTGTTTAACAAAGCACACAGAAAGCATACTACCGCTAGATAGATTGTATGATATAATATGCAATTGCACATCTTCGGTGGTTTTGAAAAGAGCCGTTTTGGTTTGCTTGAGATATTTACAAACAATACAATGAACAAAGTACAAACAAACTATGTACAAAGTTAAAAAAGGGACGCCTGGTAGATGTGAAACCTTATTATATAAACCTTATATTTTGTTTAAGTTATATGCATAAAAGAACAGATTACGACAGGAATTAGATAGTTATAATGAGAAGATAAAGCTTTGCTAATTTTTTACCATAAAATAATGACTATTTATTATAATTATAATTATTCATTTTCAATTCATAATAACCCGTACAAAATGATATTTTTAAACTCATATATCACTAAAATTAGCCGATAGCGTATTTGTGCCATCTAGCGTAATCTTTAGGTACCATCGTGAGAATCAACCAATTTTCGTTCGATAAAATGACTTTACGTATAGAATTAAGTAGATGGCGCCATTAAAATTTTATATACTGAAAAGTAGATAGAGAAACCTAACTGGAAATAACTAAAGGGAGTTACTATTCTTTAAAAACTCAATACATTCTTATGTATTCTTTTGATTTATTTAATTAAAATTTGGGCTTCACGTTAAGAAAAGATTGTAACACTTATTTCCTCTAAAATTAAACTTAGGTCTCATACTTTATGCTGCTGTTCAAATTGATATTTTTAATTCATATGGTAATATTAATATTGAGTTATTAAACCTTTAAATACGCCTAACTTAATTAAACTTTAATACTAAAGAGTCCTGTACCTATATTTAAAGTATGAAGAAATGTTTATTGAATATTAAATTTCATTTTTAAAGATTTTTACCTTTTCTTCGCCGATTAGCACTTCAACACACTTATATTCATTACAATGAACACTATTATCCCCCCATTTTCACTGAAAATCTTCGAAAAAGCATAAATTTTTAACAAACACAACAAAAACAAACATAAACATTGAAATGTGAAGTGAACTTGCATACGAGGGACCCGCAACCACTTCGCTAGTCGCTAACGCACTCCTAAACAACTTCATGGCAAAGCAAAGCCAGGCTTGTTGGCTCAATAGTAATTGCTATATAAACATTTCGTAGTTATATTTCATTATAGAATATTTTGCCTTAGGTTAGAAAGAGAGCGATCGTCTTTTCGAAAGCCCCGTAAAAAGTCCACGCGAGTGAGGGAGACAACTAATCGCTCTATTAAAACTCACTTTATGACAGCAGCATTATCGCCACAGAGGACCTTTGTATAAACGTATCGCTAAGGCAATACGAGGTCATCGGTCGACATGTGTCGAACAGTGGAGTGCGCGGGAAAATTGAAATAATTTGAAACAGTTTAGGAGTTATTTTATTAGTTGATATTATTGATTGATTCAGTTTTAATAAGGCAAGCCCGGCTTTTCGGCTTTAATGGCAGCTTCGCCACTGCATATACATAGTCAAAACATGTGCTGCATTAGTGCTGCCTCTGGCGGATCTTTTTTTTTAATCTACAGAGGAAACAGGCTAACTATATTGCGGATACAAATTTTAACAGCGTTTAAAAAACGAGAAAGTTATGTAGGTACATATTACATTCGACGCGCATATTTTTATGTATGCTAACCGATTTCTCAGAAACTGCTGAACTAAATTAAATATTTTTTTAATATATTATATATATAATAGGTTATAATTCAGAGGTTTATATCATCATCATCACCATTACAGGCCTTCACAAGTCCACATCTGAACATAGGCCTCTCCTAAGGATTTCCTTCCTAAGGATTAGGATGTTTTTTGATCATTCAATAGCCTTCCGCGAATCATCACTTGGATGTGAAGAATCGACGCTCCGAGAAGTCTGCAGTCTGTGGACACGTACAGGATCGCCGCCCCCGTTCACTACTATCAGATTTGATAGCACCGCAGATACCTCGTTTTCACTACGCACAGAACACCGCATTCCCTTCCAAGCTGATGATCGCGAGGCTATTTGAAACGTTCAAAAAAGCTCATCCTAATTTCAATAGAGAAGATGGCGTGGGTGCTACCATCTGCTTGGGATCCTACGATAAATAAAATTAAATCCCAACCCAAGCATACAACTGCAAGGACTTCAAGATTTACCATAAGTCTCATACTCGCATATTGATCGGAACAAAAGTTAAATTTTAATACATGGTAACCGCGGTTAACTATGACATATGGCACGTTGAACATCTCAGTCCTGCCCGTGACCATGAGTGCTGTAAAGCGTTCGAAACGTCGGGTACTTAAAAAAGTTAAAAATATATTCGCGATAAATTCCGTAAAAACTAGTGCATTATTTTCTGAAAGATTATAATGGTCCCCAACATTTAAAGTTTCGTTTAAAGGGGGTTAAATGGATGAAACTATAATTAAAAAATGAGAGAATGCTATTTCAGCGAGGGAACGATTTTTAATAATGATTTCTTATATTTACGCGAACACTACACATGATTAAAACTACTTTTACGGATTTTATCGCGTTTATTTTTGCTTTTAATTACTTTTATTTTTTAATTCCCGACGTTTCGGGCGCTTTCCAGCACCCATGGTCACGGGGGACTGATATGACTGACGTCCCAATGTCATTGTTAAACCCGGAGTACCTTCAGCTTTTTTATTATTGTTTATTTTTTATATTATTGCATAGATCGGACCATAAACAATAATTAAAAAAGCTGAAGGTACTCCGGGTTTAACAATGACATCGGGAAGTCAGTCATCTCAGTCCCCCGTGACCATGGGTGCTGGAAAGCGCCCGAAACGTCGGGAATTAAAAATAAAAGTAATTAAAAGCAAAAATAAACGCGATAAAATCCGTAAAAGTAGTTTTAATCAACGATTTTTAAAGTGGTTTAAATAAACAAAATGTTCAAAATCTCAATCAAACTTTTTTTTATTGAAAAATTTAACTTCTTACAATGAATAATAAATTGTAACAATATTGTAACTAAAATCTCAAAAGGTTAACACTAATGTTTCTTAATTTTGCTTAGAATCATCTGTGTAATATTTATGTTTAGCCTTAAAATACTGTAGAACAGAACATAAATGGCACTTATACCAAAAAATATAACGTATTTCAGTCCCTTTATTATTTACTTTTCAGTCTTTTACTTTATAATTAATTGCTACTAGTTATTTACTTCTTTAACAAAGTAATAGCCATTTTTAATTAACTGTGGAGTATTTATTTTTTGAAGGACATCTTGCCAGGTATATAGTTCTTCGTCTTTAATTGCTGGCCATTTCCAGCATTTTAGTGCCTTCTTCATGCATCTTATATAAGCTTGATTTTCACTCATTGACAGGATGATACCCGTGTAAACATCGCCATCCCATTTTGTGAGAACATGTTCACGAACTTTATATCCATAACGAATCTTTACTTTTTTATAAGAGAGGAGGCAAACGAGCATACGGTTCACCTGATGTTCAGTGACTACCGCCGCCCATGAACAACTGCAACACCAGGGGAAATTGTTATTTGTTGAAATTAATGCTGCTCATATATTTGTGGATTTCAAGCAGGCATTTGACAGTGTGAACCGTACACAAATACTCTCCAGCATGCTACATTTGGGCGTGCCCAGTAAATTAGTTAGGCTTGTCGAAGCCACGTTAAAGCATTCAATAGCTGTTGTAGCCATACCGAATGACCTGTCCGAGCCTTTTGATCCGTTCGGGAGTGAAACAAGGAGACGCACTATCGTCTATAGTCTTTAATTTGGCACTTTAGGCTGCCACACGTAAATTGAACATCAATGGCCGATTACTACAACACCCACTCGCTGCGTATGCCGTGATATTGTTATTACCAGCAGGTCAAGAAACAGGATGGCCGACCACTGTCTAATGCTGGAGACCGAAGCCGCGACTTTTGGACTGCGTGCGTTATTAGTCCAACTTAATGTTGGCAATCAAACCATAAAAGGTGTGAGCAGCTTCAAGTATGTAGGAGCAACGATTACCTCTCAAAATAGATCTGACGAAGGATTAAGGCATGGATAGTTGCTGGGTACAAATGCTATTACGCGTGTGCCAAACTCCTGGGTTCTAAGCTGTTTAGTGTGAAATCGAAACTCACCATCTACTACACCATCATCAGGCCTGTTGTGAGTTACGCCTGTGAAACCTGGAATTTAACCCAGAGAGACGAACTGAAGCTTGCCGTGTTCGAAAGGAAAGTGCTGAAAAAAATCTATGGCCCCCATAAAAGAGCGTGACGCATGAACCATGAACTGGACGCACTTATCGGACACGAGAACATCGTCAGGTTCTGTAAGTCGCAGCGACTGAGGTGGGCGGGTCACCTTGAAAGAATACCGGACACAAGAGCTGTAAAAATAATGACAAAATGGACGCCGCAACAAAAGAGACTGAGAGGCAGGCCTAAAAAGCGTTGGAGTGACTGTGTGGAAGAGGATCTCAGGAAGATGGGAAAGTTTACCAGCTGGAAGAAGGTAGCCAGGCAGCGTGATAACTGGAGGAAGATTGTGGAGGAGGTCAAGACCCACAAAGGGTTGTAGCGTCAACGGAAGTAAGTAAAAAGTGCAGTACCGCGAAATGCAAAAATTTGACTATTTTATTTGACTAAATTGTGGGTTCTATCGATGTCTGCCATACATACTTCAAAAAGCTTTATTGCGGGGAACAACTTCTAAAACAGTCAAATCTGTAAAGTCTTTTCCTTCAGCCACAGTTTGGTCAGAAGACATTTTTAAGATTTCACCTTCACCACGAGCTCTTTTTCCGTGGCCAGGTTTTGTAAAGTTTCAAGAAAAATATGACACATTCGAAAAAAACATTATCAAATGGTGAGAAACACAATAAAACATAAACTTGTTTTTGTATTGATTTACAGGGCTGTCGCTTAGAAGGTGTACAGTTTTGATGTTCGGTCTTTCATCTTTCAGCCAATCGAATATTGGTTTTGGATGAGCCCATACTGCATTTGAATCATGGCGATAATAAGCAAAGAGAGTACAAAAAGATTGCGCTTTGCTGACATTATCGGGACTTCTTAAGTATAAGACACTTAAATTAAGGGTGACCTGTTGTCTTTGTCTATCACCACCGAAATTAACTTGCAATCGAAAATAAGCTTGTATTTCTTCCATGTGTTTACAGAAGTAGTTTTCGCTCAAGTCTATATGAATGAATACATCGTTTTCTGATAAATTATTTTTTAACTGTGCTATTGCTTGATTCTGGTGCGTGGTATTGTCAGGATGCTTTAAAAATGATTGCAATGAATTTTCCAATGTAAGAACTTGCTATTTATTTTTATATAGGTTTATGCACTCTTTTTATTTTTCCATCTTTTTCGTAAGTTGTATTTTCATACATTCATTGCTGATAAATAAACAATTTATCTGGTTGTATTATTCGATTGGCTAAAAGATGAAAGACCGGAAGGTAATACTATAGAGTCTTGTCTCTACAAGTAAAACTTTTATAAATAAACATTTTATGCTGTAAATACATATTACATGTTATAGCTGCTAGTAGTCTCGGTACACTGTTATTATTATAATTTAGCAATGTTTTTTTTTGCACGTAATTTGGCAACGATAAGCTGCATATTTGCGTGGACAACGCATTTGTAACTGTATAGTTCGTTAATGTTTGCCCAAGTGAAATTCAATGGTCTGAATCTACCTCAGATCATTACTATGATCTGAGGAATCTACAGAATATCAACAAGCTTGTTTTGTAGGTGACAGAAGTCATAAACTTTTGATGCAAGTTGCGCAAATTGTCAGTGATTAAACGCCCTTGCTTTTATTTTTTTCCTAATATAACCAAGTCCTTTTTCCAGCTCACATTTTAGAATTTTCGTCTTTCTCCAAGAAATCCGTAACATCTCGCTTAACTCTTAACATTTCGGAGCTAGGTTTCCTACCATACGAGTATATACTTCTTTCTTTCTTATAGTTTTGGTTTTTAAAAACTGTTAAGACTAATATAATCCTTTACTTTTTTAAAGATATCTTGGTAAAAGTTTTTATGGTAGTCCTGTTTTGCTTTATGAGTTATTCATCTTCTAAAACATGGAGTCAATTCTGAGGTAAATAATTCAGAGGAAATAAGTCTATTTGTAACTGTTGGCACTTTAGTATCGGGTTTATTATTTTTATTCATTTTTATGCACCTTTATGTATATATCTCTCGTTTTAACCTCTTCTTTTAATTTCTTTTCTAACCTATATATTTTGGCATAAATTAATACACGACATTTTCTTAGCATTTGTCGTCTTCGCATAACAACATACAACAATGTTTTTAAGAGCAGTTTCTGCAAATAACACTATTCTAGCTGGTGTAGTTTCATCCAATAAGACCGCCAAATTTTTACGCAACTTCTCTTTCTTCTGTCTATAAACCGGACTATTTATTCCCTACTGCTTCTTTTTTTGTCGTTTTTCATTCAAATTAATTTCTCTTACAAGCTTCACTTGATCATTTTCTTTTTTCTTTAAATATTTTATTCTTCCTTTTACACGAAGCCTTTCTAAAGTTCCTGTCGTATTCTTTCTTCTCCAATTTAGCATCTGCTTCCGATACTTTCTTTTTTCTTGCCATTTCGTTCTTACAGCGTCCTATAAGAAACAAGCAACCATAACCTCTCCAAATTGTGTGAGTGGCGGTGAAGGAATGACGAAATAAAACGTTAATGCACAAACACAGTTACGTTCACAGTGTTTGTGCATCAACGTTTTATTTCGTACCTTATTTTTCCACGCCATTGGAAACGCCAATTGCCAAACGCCATTGGATTGAACGCCACACTAATAAAATACGACTACAAACACATGCAATGCAATAGTATATAACAAATATATATAATAATAGTAAATTCATACTAAAAGTGTGTTTGTTTGTTTGTCCTTCTTTCACGTCGCAACAGAGCGTCGGCATGGCATGATTTTTTTGTATGGGGATAGTTCGGTGGCTGTAGAGTGACATAGGTTACTTTTTTCAGCGGAAAAACATATCATTCCCGTGGGAAAATCGAATATGTTGCACAAGTTTGTCCTTCTTTCACGTCGCAACAGAGCGTCGGCATGGCATGAATTTTGGTATGGAGATAGTTCGGTGGCTGTAGTAACATAGGCTACTTTTTTCAGCGGAAAAACATATCATTCCCGTGGGAAAATCGAATATGTTGCAAAATTAAATTCAGCTAGGTGGCGCCACCGTGATTCTACAAGACGGACGACGGTACAATGGACGATCACAGAAGGTCAGAATATCTGGATTATGTCTTTTTATCAAAATTAAGATAAAAAATTTATGGATCTGTATTTTTCCACGCAGGACCGGGAAGAGAGTGATGAAAAACATAAAATTCACCAGCTGATTTTCTTCAAACGTCTTGGTGCATAGTAATCCGTTGATGCTCTGCCTACCCGCAAGGGTTACAGGCGTGATTATAAGTATGGATCAGAAATACTATCACCACCTGTCACGCTTTCACCCTTACCTATTACTTAACTGTGGTAGAAAAAATTCTTAGTAAGCCTTATTAATAAGCCTTAGTAATATTTATTGAACGGAAATGAATACAGCTCTTATATGTGGTTATGAATGAATCGGTATTACAATAAGAAAAATTGTGCAAAATTATAAGAAAAATATTTTTGAGTTCTTATTAACTAACGTATACATAGTGTAAATTTATTCCGTTAGATGTCGTTACTAGGTTTTTAAAACGCGGTAACGAAATGTTTCCTGACATGTACTTAACTCCCGCCGTTGAGCCGCGCGTCAACTTATAGTGCATACGGTACCTATACGCTTAAATTGTTCCTATTTCGTAGTTTATTCGACTACCTGCTTTCGATTTCGGTTGTTTGTTATTTGCTTTGTGATTTGGTTAAGGTTGTATGGATTTATATTGGCTTTCATTTTCGGATTTGTGTATTTTCTTGGATCGGTTTTGTTGATTTGGTTGATATTCCTTTATACATATTTAGACTCTGGCTTTGATTTTGGATTTTGTTTATTTAGAATCGTGAATTGGTTTTCGTTGTTTTTGATTGTTTAACAATATTTCAAAGGAATATTAATAGTATAGATAGTGTATACGGTACCTATACACTTACTTCTTTTTTCGTTGGTTATATTTATATTGACTACTGCTTTCGATTTCGGTTTTCTGCTATTTGTTTTGTGATTTAGTTTAAGTTGATTCGATTTTTTTGGCTATCGTTTTCGGATTCGTGTTGTGTCTTGAATTGATTTTGTTGTTTTGATTTTAAAAAAATATTTAAAAGGAATATTTATTCCTTTTAGATATTTTGGATTTGATTAAAAAAAAATATTTAAAAGGAAATTTAATTACTTTTAGGTATTTTAACGTTTTTTTTATATATAGATTTTTTGTTACTTCATAATGCCTTGCAAACGTAAGTCCAGCCTTTCAAGAGTATCTTCTCAAAGACAAGCGATAAGATTAGCTCGATCGCTAGAATCTTTAGAAGATGCTGAACTGAGAAGGCAAGAATAAGCAGAGCGTCAGGCTGTTTTTAGAGCATCTGAGACACCTTCTCAACGTCAGCAAAGGCGTCTTGAACAGACAGAGCATCAGGCTGCTTTAAGAGCTTCCGAAACACCTTCTCAAAGTCAGGAAAGGCGTCTTGAACAGGCAGAGCATCAAGCTACTTTAAGAGCTTCTATCAAGGCGTCTTGAAAGGCAGAGCGTCAAGCTACTTTACTTTGACCTTCTCAAAGTCGAAGGCGTCTTGAACAGGCAGAGCGTCAAGCTACTTTAATAGCTACTGAAACACCTGCTCAAAGTCAGGAAAGGCGTCTTGAACAGGCAGAGCGTCAAGCTACTTTAAGAGCTACTGAAACACCTGCTCAAAGTCAGCAAAAGCGTCTTGAACAGGCAGAGCGTCAAGCTACTTTAAGAGCTACTGAAACACCTGATCAAAGTCAGCAAAGGCGTCTTGAACAGGCAGAGCGTCAATCTATTTTAAGAACTACTGAAACACCTGCTCAAAGTCAGCAGAGGCTATTCGAACAAGCCTAACATCAGGCCGCCTTAAAAGCCGCGGAAACACCTGATGAAACTCAACACAGATTCATTGAGCAAGCTTAATGTCAATCTACTATAAGGGCATCTGAAACACCAGAACAGACACAGGCGCGAAGAGATGCAAATGCACAGCTCCAAGCAGAACGTCGACAAAATTTTCAAAGAAACAATTGGTCGGTTTTTAATGACGCAGCATTCAATTGTGATCCGTTAATTGATTATAAAAATCACAGGTTAGTTGTTATCGGACTGATGGACAAGGCGTGTCGATTTTGCAGCGCTTTAAAATGGAAAGATGAGACCGCAGGCATGTGCTGTTCCAATGGCAAAGTGTCTCTTCCGTTACTTGGGGAACCAGAAAAACCTTTGAAAACTCTCTTTTTATATGATGCTAATGAGTCACGGCGCTTTTTAAACAGGATCCGGAAATATAACTCATGCTTTCAAATGACGTCCTTCGGTGTTGACCGGGAAATAATAATGCCGGGATTTTCGACTACATTTACGGTGCAAGGGCAAATTTATCATAGAATAGATTCACTTTTTCCAGCTGAAAACGAATAGCATAAATTTTTACAAGTATATTTTATGGGTGACGAAGAAATTGAGGTAGACCGTCGCTGCCAATTTATCCAGGGAGTTGAGAGAGGAGGGAGTGTACAAAATTCAAAGATTCTTGCATGAACGTAACATTTTAGTCAAAACATTTAAAACTGCTTTAGAAAACCTACCTGAAGAGGATTATAAAGTCGTCATTCACGTAGATCGGACCCCTCGAGGAGAGCATGAAAGGCGCTACAATGCACCTTTGATAAACGAAATAGCAGCTGTAATTAGTGGTGATCAATTTTCTTCACGAGACATTGTCTTGCGAGCACGTGATGATACGTTGCAACGGGTAGCCGATACACACAAGTTTTATGACGCTCTGCAGTACCCATTGATTTATTGCAAAGGACAAGAGGGTTATCATTTTCAAATTCCACTCATTAACCCGGTCACAAAGGAGCCTACTCCGAACAAAAAAGTATCATGTATGGATTTTTATGCGTATCATATGATGTTGCGAGAAAATGATTTTAACCTCTTAGCCCGGTGTAGACAATTATTTCATCGATTTTTGGTATATGTGAAGGTAGAAAGTGAACGTCTCCGTTATATACCTTTAAATCAAAAATGCTGCGCGTTGAGAATTATATACATTAACAAGATGCAGTTTCTAGCGACGCCAATGTAAACCCCAGAGATTTAGGTAAAATGGTAATTCTGCCCTCATCATTCGTTAACAGTCCCCGCTACCTACATGAGTACACACAAGACGCATTCACCTATGTACGAACTTACGGAAGACCTGATTGATCTTTTTGTTACTTTTACTTGCAATCGCACATGGAAAGAAATAACCGAGGAGCTAATGCCGGGCCAAAAAAGTACTGACAGACACGATTTAGTTGCTACAGTATTTAGATTAAAAGTACAAAAATTAATGTATGTAATTAACAAAGGGAAAATTTTCGGAGAGTTGCAGTGCTTCATATACTCAATTGAATGGCAAAAAAAGAGGATTACTGCATGCCCACATTCTAATATGGCTTAAAAAGAAGTTGCGGCCCAGCCAAATAGACGACATAATAAGCGCCGAGATTCCGGATCCTGAGCAAGATAAATTGTATGATACCATCGTCCGCAATATAAATCACGGTCCATGTGGAGTACGAAATTCAATATCGCCGTGTATGAAAGAAGAAAAATGTACAAAGAAATTCCCTAAAAGAAACGAAACGAAACAGTTAAAAGAAACAGTGCACAATGACAATGGCTACCCTTTATACAGACGCAGAGCTCCCGAAGATGGTGGCAGGAAAGTTACAATCAAATCTCGCTCTGGAGCGTTCGAAACCTTAGTTAACAGCTGGATTGTCCCGTATTCGCCCATTCTATGTAAAATGCTTAATGCCCACATTAATGTAGAAGCATGTAGCTCTGTCCGCGCAATCAAGTATATCTGTAAGTACATAAATAAAGGACCAACCAGTGACCAAGCAATATTTAATCTCAGAAGTGAAGGTGAGGCAAATCCCGTTAATGAAGTACAGACCTTTCAAGCAGGGCGTTGTGTCAGCAGTAACGAGGCAGCGTGGCGTTTCCTTGGCTTCCCTTTACACGAAAGGCACCTAACAGTTACTCACCTTGCTGTGCACTTAGAAAATAGAGAGCGTGTATATTTCACCGAAAGAAATTTCCATGAAAGAATTGCATCACCGCCAAAAACTACACTAACAGCCTTCTTTCAACTTTGTCAAACCGACCCCTTTGCAAAAACGTTGTTATATTCTGAAGTCCCCCGCTATTATACTTGGAACACATCTAGGAAGGAGTGGAAACGCCGTATTCAAGGCGCGCCTGTTGCAAATTGGCCCGGTGTAAAGTCATCAGAGTATACCGTCCTGGTAACTAATTTTGAATGTTTCTGTTTACGATTGCTGCTGCACCATGTTCGGGGTCCTACAGGATATAAAGACCTTAAAACTGTCAACGGTCAGGAACGCGCAACTTATAGAGAAGCATGTGAAGCTCTGCATCTTTTAGAAAACGATAATCACTGGGATGAAACCATGGAGGAAGCCGTGCAGTGCCAGTCACCAACCAAAATTAGGGATCTTTATGCAACTCTCATATCATCTTGCGGGCTATCTAATGCACATGAATTGTGGGACAAATATAAAGAGTACATGGCGGAAGATATTTTGCGAAGTTTACAGCAGACACACGCGAACATGACATACAATGAACACATTTATAATGAAGCACTTGGAAAAATTAAAGATAAAGTAATGGCAATGGTAGGCAAAAAATTAAGCGACTTTGGAATGATAAGCCCTCAGCGAACAACCGAAAATGAACTAAGTAATGAAATAATACGTGAAACAAACTACGATATACCAGCTTTGCAGCAACAAGTAGCCGAATTTGTACCCCGCTTGCTTCCCGAACAAAAAAGATTTTTTGACAAAGTATTAGGACAAATTGAATCTAGAAATGGTGCACTTTTCTTTTTAGATGCCCCTGGAGGAACTGGGAAGAAATTTTTGTTAAATTTATTATTAGCGCAAGTACGGAAAGATAATTTTCTTCCATTCCATTGCTGTGGTCGTAGCTTCCTCCGATATAACCGCCACGCTGCTAAGCGGGGGCCGCAATGCACATTCTGTTTTAAAACTTCCTCTAAATCTAGCCCAGGAAGAATCGCCGATCTGCAACTTTAGCAAAAATAGTGCAAAAGGTATAATGCTACGACAATGCAAACTTTTAGTGTGGGACGAAAGTAAAATGTCGCATAAAAAAGCTGTAGAAGTACTAAATCGAACGCTCCTGGATTTGCGCAGCAATACCGATGTAATGGGAGGAATGGAGGTTTTACTGGCTGGTGACTTTCGCCAAACTTTACCTGTCATTCAAGAAGGCACACCTGCAGATGAAATTAAAGCATGCCTCAAGTCGCCTATTTTATGGAACAAGGTGACAAAATTCAGTTTAACTACGAATGTGAGAGTGCATTTGTATAAAGATATCAATGCTGGAAACTATGCTGACACACTATTAAAAATTGGCGATGGGTGGTTGGAAACGGATGCTGAGGGCTGCGTTAAATTGACGAGAGATTTTTGTAATTTAGTACAGTCATTCCGAATTAATTGCGAGCGTTTATTCAGATTTAACGAACAACATGCATGAAGACAAATGGTTATGCGAAAGGGCGATTCTTGCACCAAAAAATGAGAGCGTTAACAAAATAAATTCAGATATATTAAGCGAAGTAGCAGGAGAAATAACAGAGTATTTGTCAGTAGACACAGTTATGTACACAGAACAGAGCACTTCATATCCCGTAGAGTTTTTAAATTCTCTAGAGTTGTCAGGTGTGCCCTCACATAAGCTTTAATTAAAATTAGGCGTCCCAGTCATGCTAATGCGAAATTTAGATGCTCCTCGGTTATGTAACGGGACAAGGCTGCGTGTGACACATCTTGGACGGAACATAATCGGTGCTACAATTTTGACAGGCGTAGGAAAAGGTGAAAATGTTATTATACCACGGATCCTTATAATTCCCATAGATCTTCCTTTTCAATTCAAAAAGTTGCAGTTCCCTATTAAGCTAAGTTTTGCAACGACAATTAATAAAGCGCAAGGGCAAACGTTACAGGTAGCGGGGGTCAACTTAGAAAAACCATGCTTCTCTCATGGTCAGCTCTATGTAGCATGTTCGCGTGTGTCAAATGCCCAGAATCTCCACATTCTTTCCCCGAATGGAAAAACATATAACATTGTGTACAGTAGCGTCTTAAAATAGTGTTCAGTTAGTTTTTGTTTTTTTTTTTTTGTTTCAAAATTCCCATAATCAATTAATCAGAATTCCCACAGATCTTCCCTTTCAATTCAAAATTTCCTATTTAGCTCAGTTTCTTTTCAATTCCAAATACTGCACCTCTGACGGACCTATTAAGCTCAGTTTCCTTTCAACTCAAAAGGCTGCATCTCTGACGGATCTTTTATTTGGCTCAGTTTCCTTTCAATTCAGAAAACTGCATCTCTGACGAATCAATTTAGCTCAGTTTCTTTTCAAAAGTCCGCATCCCTGACGGATAATTATGCTCAGTTTCCTTTAATTAAAAAAATATTCCATTTCCATTTGGAATAAACAGTCTATTTTCATGCTTTCCTATACGCTGCGTTTCAAAACATTTATATAGGCTGACGAATCAATTTTGCTCAGTTTCCTTTTAATGGCTGCATCTCTGACAAATCTATAAAACTCAGTTTTCTTTCAATTCAAAAAGCAATGGATAGTTCATTTCCCAGTGACCATGCGGGCGAAGCCGCGGGTAACAGCTAGTAGTAAATAAAAATTATGAATGAATAAATTATGTTATTAAAAACTTTCTAGGAAAAATTCGCGTTAAATTTGTAATATATTTGATATTTAGTGGTTAAGACACAGAGAAGGAATGATTTTTGATGTATAAGTTTTGAAAAAAAAAATTTACGTTACTAATCATATTTTTTCTATTATAAGGTTGCCTGGTGATGCAATTTCTTTAATAGCGCTCACGTAACTTAAACTTTAGTTTTTGAAGATTAGGCAAGGAGCACAATTTCAATTTTTTTGAGAATCAGATGAGAGCATAGTGCCTAGGTCTTATGCTCTCATCTGATTCTCTGATACAGTATCCTTAAGTTCCAGGCCAATAGCTTGAAAATGGCTTCCAATGCAGGGGTGAAATTTCGGGGTATAACGTCACCCTGTCTTACAGCTCTCTCCAATTAGATAGGTTTCATACTCAAGTTCTATACTCGGAAAGACATCGTTGCCCTACTGTATAAACACTTCAGCACTTCAATATACTGCCAATCAACTCGGCACCGCTCAAGGAGACAATTTAAATGCTTAAATTTCGACGGAATCAAAGGCTTTTTCATAGTCCACATACGCAAAGTAAAGTGGCAGATGTTACTCTCCGGTCTTCTGTACAATTTGCCTAAGAGTATGTGTACGTGTGGGTACTAAAGCCATTTCAGAAACCGGCTTGTTCAGGAGGCTGGAAGTCATCGACTCTGCATGCGAGACGATTCGTAATGACCTCGAAAACAGCACGCAGATGCGGCTCAGAAGGGATATCGGTCTGTAGTTCTTGAAACACAAGACCACAGGACTTCCGCTTCACGCCTCCGGAGTAGTGCCATCATGGAGGACGGAATTAAAGCTTCTGCTGGACTTCAAATACCGGTGTTCCACCCGCTTTCAGAAGCTCCGCTGTAATTCCATCCACGCCCGGGGACTTGCCGTTATTAAGGTGCTGGAGAGCCATTCGAATCTCGCTCAGACTGACGTCCGGAATATCACACTTGAGTGCGACTCCAACGATGACGTGTAAAACTGCCCATCCTCTTAATCTCACTCAAAATCTCAGGTGTCCCGGAAACGATGCTACCACATTCGGTCCTCAGCTTAGGCAGTTGGCTTTTTCTGGCAGACAGATCTCTGGTAGAGTTTGGAGCCCTTGTTTTGCTCGATCGTTTCTTCAATACGAGCTGTATTGAAGTTGCGTAAGTCCCGCCGCATGCATTTGTAGATTGTCTGTTTAGTTGCCTGTATGCTGTCATATCTGTCGAAGACTGCATCTTCATCTCCCATCTAACAGTGATGAGATCGAGAGTGTGATCGGAGAGTATTTGGGTTCTTCTGCGACGTGTCTTGCAGAACTTAGCGCCGACCGCATGGACAGTTTCCACGAATTTACATGATGTTTAATGTTCCCGCGAACGCTATCGATTTAAATAAAACAAGAGTTTTTATGTAACTTACGTAATAAACCAGAACTTAAAATTCTCCACGAAGATAAGGGAAATGCCACAGTAGTCATGGATACGTCAGATTATAATTCTAAAGTACAAGAAATTTGGGCGAATGTAATCACTTATAAAAAGGATAAAAGAACCCAACAAATAACACAATTAGAACTACTAGTGAACTCATAAATAACACACAGAAAATTTAATCTGGACATAAAATCGATAATATCTACGTGTGTCAAACCACCGAAGTTGTATGGGTTACCAAAAATACACAAATCTATTGCTCTGCTACGTCCAATAGTGTGCCAAATAGATTTACCAACTTACAGACTGGCTCAACACAATACTCTCACCAACACCAAATTCCTTCCAAGAATGATTTGCGAGGCTTTTGAAATCCAAAAACATCCTAATTTAAATAGAGAAGATGGCTGGGTGCTACCATCTGCTTGGGATCACATAATTAATAAAATTAAATGCCAACAAAAGCGTACTACTGCAAGAATTCAAGATACTGCAAGTTCATATTGCGTAGATCGGACCAAAAATTAGTGATTTTATCTGAAGGTAGCCTAGGTAGGTTGGGATGTCGAACACCTAAAATTTACCGTCTAGTCGTCATAATGAAGTCAAGTCGTCAGTTTTTTGTCGAACGGTTGGATCTCAACCAGGACCACTTTCTGTGGGGCCTCGTCTAGTAGAAAGATTCATCATAAAGCGTCCGTCTTTCTACATGAAGTCGGCCTGCTACTAACCTTTTGGGTTTCGTTGCCCTATCCCGATTTCCCTACCTTCAGCTCGTCGTTCTCTTTTGTTCCTAGGTAGTTTTGCGTTGAAGTCTCCTATTAACACCGTATAGTGGGTTTTGCATAGCTCTAGAGATATCCTCACACATTTTATCCACCACCTCGGATGTAACGAGGTTAATGCGTAAACCTGTATGACCTTCAGCGAATACCGTTTGATGATTCTGAGTATAAGGTACGCCGAGTAGTTGTTGGAAGTTCAGTATAAGGTAGCCCTCGTCCCTGAACACTCGACAAACTCCCAATCATTACGTTGTTAACGAGAGATTTGTAGACGATAAATCCGACTCCTCCTTGGGACAGATGGTCCATGAGGTCGGAAGAGAGTGAGTTTCGGACCTCAGATAATCCTATAAGATCCCAGCGCAAGTTGTCTCAGATAATCGTTAGTATCCCAGCGCAATCGTACTATCTACTTTTCCAGTTCTAGGATCTTCTGGTCAATCCTCAGTGCGCGTTCGATGTATGCTGCCAGGTTGTCGTCTTAGGTGGCAACACAACCTCTAACGGAAATTCGTATCACTTCTTTATAACTCTCACCATGAGGAGGGGGGGGGGTATATAGCCATAGTTGTCACGCTTGGCGAGCGGGTTGGTAACCGCAATTTTTTATTGGTATTATGCTGTTATCAGAAAGATGCTGCTGAACATCTGCTGCCCGAGCTTCCCTCCATCGCCTATTACGACACCGAAATCGAAAAAATCGACTATCAAAAAACCAAAACATCTGGATAAATTTAGGAAATATCGGGATTTCGGGGTGGTTGTCGGGACAAATAAATATTAAAAATAAAAAGTCTTTTTTTATATTAAGGGGCTACAAAAAGACAAACATTCTTGATGCATAACTAATTGCAACCACATCTATTTGGCATTGGACTTTACTACAGTGCACCAATTTGGATCCTTTAGTAGTATTGATATGTTTGAGTTTGAGTTTGAGTTTGAGTTTGAAAAAAGATTTAAAATTTAAACCATTTACCCCATAGTTCAGTCTAATAACTAACTGATCTTTTATTAAATCAAAGACCATACGTTAACTTTCCTAGAAGTGGTTGTCTGGAAGTTTTGAGTTTTGTCGGGAGTCTGGAGATCATTTAAAATATCCGGAGAATCCAGACGAATCCCGACCATCTGGCAACCTTACACCCACGGGAAGATATAGGATAGTAGATATTCTTACAGTGCCACTACACGGCATACAGGTTTTATATGGCACCAATAATTATTATATATGGTAGAGCCATGCTACAGCTATATTAGTAGTATAGTCGTAGCACGAATGGGTCGGCTCGACCGGGGAAGGACCACGCTCTCACAGAATACTAGCGTAAAATAGCAGCTTTATGCTGCTGTGTTTCGTATGGTGAGTATAGAAAACCGGAGATCCTTTTTACTGGAAACAAGGCATCACGGGTGACAACGCATTTGCATTTTGATTCGTAATCAAGGGTCGGCTCTCTCGGGGTAAGACCACGCTCTCACAGAATAACAGCGTAAAATAGCAGCTTAATACTGCTGTTTTTCGTATGGTGAGTGTAGAGAAACGAGGCATTCCATCTCAGTCCTCAGGGCTGGCAACGCATCTGCATTTTGATTTTTAATTGAAGATAAATATCAGGTGGACTGAGTGCTCGTTTGTTACCCTTATACTATAAAAAAAGTAATCGAGGACAGATGTAGATATCTATGGGTCACAACAATCACTTTCCATCAGGTGGACTGTGTGCTCTTTTGCCACCCTATACTGTAAAAAAAATTCAATATGCTATACCTACTCGTAATTGTTTGATACACGCGGTATGTCCTATCACCGACTTCACAAGCTAAATTGTATATGGAAATTATTACAATTCTTATAATTTGTAAGACGGTGTTACTTTTTAAGTTTAAATGAAACATATATCTACATACCTACCTTCACCATAAAATATCTATTTTGATAAACATACGACATTGACTTGACAAGATTAGATTCAAGGCCGTCTTGTCTGGTATAGCGAAAGTTTGGTTATGTAGCAAACAAAGTGTAAATATCAGATAAAAACCATTATTTTATTTTATTACTCCATTCAAAATATGACAAAATGTCTTAAATATCTTATTACATACCATTTTTTCCATCAACCAATGCAAATAACCTCGTTCTAATCACTTAAATTTAAAGACATAACACACTGAATGGACAAATAGTTATATCACGGAATTGACTTTATCTAACACCCGATCAAATTTACCATGAAAATTCACGAAACTTTTTTTACAGGAACAATTTTAACAAAAAGAAATAATAAGTATTTTTCATCAATTGACAACCGCAGCATTGACGTTAGAACAGAAGACCTAAATATGTAATGCACGCCATCTATTTGTTGTTTACGAAATTAATTGTATGTAAGCATAAAATTAATTCATAAATAAAAATAAGTTATGATATTGCTGATAGGTGGCGCTACTACTAATATTATCAGTTTTTGGACGTCACAGTTATGCGAAATTGTTCTTTATAATGTATAAAAATGTTATATCTTACTTACACAGAGTACAGTTCCATAATTAAGCTTTCAACGGTAGGAAGTAACGTTATCAAGTGCACGTAACTAGTCATAATTACCTGTATATGCAATATTAGTTAGTTTAATGCTCACTAGATGACAGAACCTAGTCGCACTCTCTTACCCTGGTCACTAAAGTTAGCCCCAGGGTAAGAGAGTGCGACTCACTGAAGTCAACCACCCGAAAATTTTTATTTTTTATATTTCAAATTTCGTCTATATTTCAGGTTTACGAGTATTTAGCAGAAATAACTCAATCCCGAAAATTCTAATTACGAATCAACAAACAGGCGAATGGTCTTTCAGCCGAATATAAATATACCGAATATGAACTTCAGAAGTACAATTGTCGTCAATCGGTAATTTCATTTTCGAATTTCGATGTAAAATTGTAGTTTTATTTAGTGTGATAATTACGTATAAAAAATACGTTTATAAATATTCAAAACGGATTGAAATTGTTCTATTCATTTTTTTATTAATTATTGTTTGAGCTTTAACTTAATGAATATCTTAAGTACAGTGTTATAAAGTAATAGTTATTTTGTAATGGAAATTATTTTATCGGCTTACGGTACTTCATATTTCGTTACAATAATTTTTCTGAAATATTCATTTTTATGTACCTATGAACGGTTATATTCACCTGTTTGTATTTCAGTATTATTTCGTAGTCATCGAGCATTTAACCTGAAATAGAGCGGTATTGTTATTTGTTTTGTAAGAAAACAAATTCCGCCAAAACGCTGCGCCGGTCGCTGCGCTCTGATTGGCCGATTCAAAGTCAAGTATTGCACTAGAGCTGTCCAATAAATATTTGTTACCGTAAACCGTAAAAATCGTAATCGTAAGTTTAATATCTATCTCGCGAGTATGTAAACTGTTGAAAGATTGTGAACCCGTAACATACTGCTTACAATGTAACGCATTATTTTTCGGTAGATTGTAATAATATATCTTAAAATAATATATCTTATGTTGAAATTAGTCAAAAGGTTGTTTTGAGCGAAAGTTGTTATAAAGCCTAAACTTTTTTATGGTTTCGTACCTGAAAAGGAAAAAACGAAACCCTTATAGGTCAGGTAAGTATTATGGGACCAGGTAAGTAGGTACATAACGGATTTATATATAATTTTTATTTAGGACTATTAGGTAAGAGTATATGGAGGTGTAAGTACGTGTGTGTATGTTTATACATATGTGTGTTCGAAATAATAACTTTTAAATGAAACTTCCATACTTAAAAAATATAGTAATAAATGAAATAAAATTGAATTTAAGGCTATAAATGAAATTATAAAAAAAATTAATGAAATAAAACTATTGTATCATATGAAAAATTAAGGAAAAACTCGCAAAATGTCAATATTTTTGTTTATTTAGTTATCGATCATAGCTTTGGTAGGTATAATAAATTCCAGATTTAAATGCTACTTATGCGTTACTATTACTGATTTTTAAAGTGAATTAATTTAGTATAAATTCTTCTCACTGCTTGTTTCTCGTTATATTTCTTTCTTTTGCTGAGGAATGTTAGTCTCGTATCTACATATTTTTTTATGATACTTTGAGCTAAATCAGTTATATGGTTTGTCTCTTCTGTGTAATTTTGGTGGTACTCATATTCGGGAAATAGTTTTTCTCCTACAAAACTACTCATTGTTTTGTGAACTAAGAAGTCACTTGTACATCGTCGTACTATGTCTACACTCTCAATTAAAATTTTTTTTTATGAATTGCTCCGAACGGCGGCAAATTTTTTGCACATTAACTGATGGATATATTAAGCCCCCCTTATCTCTGTAAAAAAATTAAACTTCTCTTATTTTCTGACAAGCATACTAATGCTTGCACGCAAGTAGCGCATTTAATACGTTTAATAAGTGCGCTAGACACATACCCTGCTATGTATTCTATCACATTCTCAGAAAACTGCGAAAGCTCGACAGCTTCCATCCGAATATTACATTCTTCTTCGTTTTCATGATCATCATCATTAACAGTCTGCTCAGTTTCGCTGTGAGTGGTCAAGTTTATTCTTGTGATTGCCGAAGAACAATTAAGAATTGATATCTTCTCTAACGGTATGCAGTTACCCGTCGATGTTTGTAATAATTCTGTATGAATTAAGCATTTCTTGTAAATGGCTTCGAATAAGCGGGGTGTAGGGTGATTTGAACCACCATGTGATCTCATATTAGCAAAAAAGAGTTCTATGTGATCCTGTGAAATTTTGTGCATAGGTAAGTATCTTATAGGACAATTTTCATCACAAATTAAATCCTTAAATAAACCTTTAGTACTTTCGATTGCAACAAAGAAACCTAGAAATCCAGTAAACCGTGGTGATTCTATCAATTTTACGTGTTGCGTCTTCTTTCGTATTATTATTTTTGTAGTGACAGTCACCAAAAATCTTTTGCATTCCTCTAGTCTATCAAAGATTCTAGTATGATTATCAAAATTCAAAGCCTGTTTGTATCCATACCCGTGAACTCTGGAATCTAAAATATCAAATAAATCGTTTATGAGTAGGATCATTCTGGATGTCGCACCAACTCCTTGAAAGTCTGTCAATTTTAACTCTACTTCACAAAAATCTAATGCTGTAGCTACGCTGCGACTGAGCAATTGTGTAGCAAATTTTACTTTCATTATATTCCTTTTAAAATAAATGTGTTCAGCGCGTAACTTAGCTTAGCTTTGGCTAGGTGAAAATTCTCTTTTTCTTGGAGCTCTAGGTAAATTCAGGTTAAATGCTCGATGGATTAAACGCATCTGATTTATTCCTTGTAGGGTGGATGCCCCAATTACCAGCCTTTTAGTGCCAATTTACACTTTAAACATTCCTACTACTTTAATTAGCGCGATTTAATTATTTTTAAACATTTGTTTTAATCGATAAGCTATTTATAAAAAAAAAATAATGAACATTTATTTACAATCAGATTATTACGAGAACAATTTTAAAATGAAAAAAAATGAAGTAAGTCGTTTATACGTGGAAGAACCATGCTAACTGCATGGTTCTACCACGTATAAACGACGTACGTATTAGAAGTATAGTTGTAGAAATTCGTTCTTCGGGTCGGGTCGGCTCGACCGGAGAAGGACCACGCTCTCACAGAATATCAGCGTAAAATAGTAACTTAATGCTGTTGTGTTTCGTATAGTGAGTGTAGCGAAGCAGAGACCCTTTTTAAAGGAAACGAGGCATTTCATCCTAGTCCTCACGGGTGACAATGCATCTGCATTTTGATTCGTAATCGAGGATAGATGTAGATGTCTGTGAGCCACAGTAACCACATATCATCAGGTGAGCTGTGTGCTCGTTTTTCACCCTACCCTATAGAAAACGTCGATTTCTTATAATTTAATCGTGCAAGTTTTCGAATCATCATCATTATAACAGCTCTTCACAAGTCCACTACTGAACATCCTCCTCCACAGACTGCCGCAAAGCATGGTCCTGAGCCACTTTCCTTGTCATGAGTTTTCCATTTATGTTCTAAGTTATAATTAGTACCTATTATTAAGTCAGTGTTAATTATATTTATTCCTATTGTTTTTGTCTTTCTCAAAAAATTATTAAATTACCAAATAAATTATAAGGTGTTTTTTATATACATCAAATGCCTGATAGAAAAGCAAGTACATGTTTTGGTAAAGTTTAAAATCAAAACCCAATTTTAAAACATAGACTAATCGATTATAACTCCTTTAACTTTAAAATAAGTTCTAATTAATGGTATTTATTCCAGTTTGTGATGCATGTAAAGAAAAAATAAAGCTAATCGTATATCGTATATCTATTAACAGACCCATTAATATTCACTATTCTTTTATAATTATTTTATAAAAACGTTACCCCACACTTGGATTTTCTCCTGTATCGCGGAGGCAGCTTACAAACATAAATTGCACAAGGACACACATCCAGACCCGGAACAATTATTTGTAGTACATACAAATACTTGTTCCGTGCGGGATTCAAACCCGCGGCCCCCGGCGCAGCCACTCATTACTAAGCCACTGCGCCATGGAGCCGTCGTCTAAATAAAATAAATCCCATCAAAAACATAAATGTGAAATATTATGTTATATGCCTTGGTAGTTGACTTCAACGGCAAAAGAAGTGAGATCTAAATGGGTGCCAAGTTCAGTGGTCAGTCCTGAAATTTATTTATAACAACATAAAATATCATTTATTTTTATAACTTAGGATAATATATTCATCATCATCATCATCATCATCACAGCCCTTCACAAGTCCACTGCTGAACATAGGCCTCCCCCAAGTAATGCCACAAAGCACGGTCCTGAGCCACCTGCATCCATCGACTTCCTGCATATCTTACCAGGTCGTCACTCCATCTAGTGGGGGGTCGTCCTACACTACGCCTACCGGTACGAGGCTGCCACTCGAGAACCTTTCTTTCCCATCGGTTATCGGTTCTTCGAGCTATATGGCCGGCCCATTGCCACTTCAGCTTACTAATCCGTTGGGCTATGTTGGTCACTCTGGTTTTACTGCGGATATCCTCATTTCTGAGTCTATCACGCAGAGAAACTCCGAGCATAGCCCTCTCCATAGCTCGCTGAGCGACCTTGAGCGTCCTCATACGGCCAGCAGTGAAGGACCACGTCTCAGATCCGTAAGTCATCACTGGCAACACGCACTGGTTGTACAATCTAGTTTTTAGAGATTGAGGTATACTTGACGAGAAGATATGTCGTAATTTCCCGAACGCTGCCCAGCCGAGTTGAATCCGTCGATTGACCTCTCGGTCGAAGTTGGACTTACCTAGTCGGACTATTTGTCCCAGGTAAACGTACTCGTCAACAACTTCGAGCATAGTGCTCCCAACAACTACCGGCATAGGTGTGACATGGACATTAAACATGATCTTTGTTTTGTCCATGTTCATCTTAAGACCTATCCGTTGGGAGGCACTATTGAGGTCATTGAGCATAGTGCTTAAGTCCTCCAGCGATTCTGCCATAAGGACTATATCGTCGGCAAATCGAAGGTGAGTGATGTACTCGCCATTGATCTTAATACCGTATCCTTTCCAGTCCAGTAGCTTGAAAACGTCTTCCAATGTAGCGGTGAAAAGTTTCGGGGATATAACGTCACCCTGTCTTACACCTCTCTGCAGTTGGATAGGTTTCGAACTCTGGTTCTGTACTCGGATAGCCATCGTAGCCCTACTGTACAAACACTTCAGCACTTCGATATACCGACAGTCAACTTTGCACCGCTGAAGGGACTGTAGCACCGCCCAAATTTCGACGGAATCAAAGGCTTTCTCATAGTCCACATATGCCAGGCAAAGTGGCAGATTGTACTCTTCAGTCTTCTGTACAATCTGCCGCAGGGTATGTATGTGGTCTATGGCACTGAAGCCTTTTCGGAAACCGGCTTGTTCGGGAGGCTGGAAGTCGTCGAGTCTGCGTGCGAGACGATTCGTAATGACTCTCGAAAACAGCACGTAGACGCGGTTCAAAAGGGAAATCGGTCTGTAGTTCTTCAAGAGAGCGTTGTCGCCTTTCTTAAAGAACAAGACCACCGCACTTCTGCTCCACGCCTCTGGAGTAGTGCCACCATGGAAGACGGAATTGAAGAGCTTCTGAAGGACTTCAAGTACCGGTGTTTCACCCGCTTTCAGAAGCTCCGCTGTAATTCCATCCTCGCATGGGGCCCTGCCGTTTTTAAGGTGCTGGAGAGCCATTCTAATCTCGCTTAGACTGACGTCCGGGATATCATCGGAATAGTGTCGGATAAGACTTGCTCTCGGATCATTACTCACACTTGCGTGTGGCTCCAACGATGATGTGTACAGCTGCCCATAGAACCTCTCAGTCTCACTCAAAATCTCAGGTGTCCCGGAAACGATGCTGCCACACTCAGTCTTCAGCTTTGACAGTTGGCTCTTACTGGCAGACAGATCTCTGGCAAAGACTTTGGAGCCCTGGTTCCGCTCGATCGCTTCTTTAATACGAGCAGTATTAAAGTTGCGTAAGTCTCGCCGCATGCATTTGCAGATCTGTCTATTCAGTTGCCTGTATGCTGTCAAATCTGTTGACGATTGCAGCCTCATCTCCCGTCTAACAGCCATGAGATTAAGAGTGTGATCGGAGAGTTTTTGTGTTCTTCTGCGGCGGGTCTTGCAGAACTTAGCTCCGACCGCATGGACAGTTTCCACGAGCTTGTCATTCATATCGTCCACTGCATTGCAATCTTCTAGGCACTGAAAGCGGTTACGTAACTCGAGCTGAAAGTTTTCGGGATTCTGGATTAGAGCACGAGGGGGGACGGAGCGTTGACTTCATTAGACGAGACCTCTCCAACTTAACGTTTAGGTTCAGTGTGCCATTCGGTGATCGCTGCCAGTTTTCACCCTTGCGATCACCGAGACATCACTGAACAGTTGGCGTCTGGTCGTCATAATGAAGTCAATCTCATTTTTTGTCGAACCGTCGGGGCTCGACCAGGTCCACTTCCTGTGGGGCCGCTTCTGGAAGAAAGAGTTCATCATAAAGAGTCCCTCTTTCTCCATAAAGTCGGCCAGCTGCTGGCACCTTCGGTTCCGTTGCCCCACTCCAAATTTCCCTAACTTCAGCTCACCGCTTTCTCTTGTGCCTAGTTTTGCGTTGAAGTCTCCCATCAACACCGTGTAGTAGGTTCTGGAGGAATGCATGGCTCTAGAAATATCCTCATATATTTCCTCCACCTCCTCATCGGGATGTGCCGAGGTTGGTGCGTAAACCTGTATGACCTTCAGCGAATACCGTTTGGTGATTCTGAGTATCATGTACGCGACCCTCGTCGACACACTCCCAATCTTTACAACGGTGTTGACGAGAGACTTGTGGACGATAAATCCGACACCTCCTTGGGACAGATGGTCGCCCTCCCGGTGATAGAACAAGTTGCCGGATTCGAGAATCACCGTGTCCTCCCCCTCTCTTCGGACCTCGGATAATCCTATAATATTCCAGCGCAACTTGTATATCTCTTCTTCCAGCTCCAGGATCTTCTCGTCAGTCCTCAGGGTGCGTGCGTTAAATGTTGCCAGGTCGAGTCGTCGTAGGTGGCAACCGAACCTCCACCGGAGATTCTTAGCACCCCCTGCCCTGCCGTTACCATGGTCGCCACCGTAGCCGTCCCCCTCGTGCTCTAATCCAGAATCCCGAAAACTTTCAGCTCGAGTTACGTAACCGCTTTCAGTGCCTAGAAGATTGCAATGCAGTGGACGATATGAATGACAAGCTCGTGGAAACTGTCCATGCGGTCGGAGCTAAGTTCTGCAAGACCCGCCGCAGAAGAACACAAAAACTCTCCGATAGCGGGGCCGCCGGGGACTGGGGGCCGTCTATTTGTGTAATTGTTCATAGGGGGTATATTGCCATAGTTGCCACGCTTGGCGAGCGGGTTGGCAACCGCAGTTTTTCTTTTCGTACAGTTGCTGTTATCAGGAAGATGCTGCTGCCCATCTCCTGCCTGTTTCCCTCTGTCGCCTTTTACGACACCCACGGGAAGATATGGGGTAGTGGATATTCTTAACCGCCACTACACGGCACATATATTGTAAAGTCTGAATTGGGTAATTCAACCAAGGCATATATCATGATATTGAACTTGACTCTCATTTCACATTTAGGTTTTTGATGGGATATCATTACTTTTTGTACATAAATTATTAGTAGGTACTTATTTATAACAAAATTAATGCCAAATGGTTTTTGTTAAACTACTGTATTTTCTATGTTTACGGGGTATTTTTGTCTTTTTTGTGTTATTTTCTATATTTTCTTGTACCTTTCATATTGTGGACGAGCTTAGGGTTCGTGACAATAAAACTGCCGATTGAATTACCAAAATTTACACTTTTATTACCGAACACCAATTAAAACTTAAAACACTAATAATTAATCACACTGATTCACTTTATTTCGCTCCGAAGCTTCGCTTGTGTAGCCAAATTCAATACTGCCCCGATCGCGGCTTGCAGCGGGTTTAAATACACTTTTACGCTGAAGCATCCACAATATTCCCGTAGATACGGGCGCCGACCGACCAAACGCAGAAAGTTCGAGTGTGAGGCTTCTAGAAAGCGTAGTTCTTCAATTCGATACTAGATGGCGCTGTTGGTTAAAAGATTAGTCATGTCATTTTCTGGAAAGCTCTCCTCGCTCTGTTACTCGACACTACATGGCGCTAGTGCCAGACGTCAACTTAGGCGCGCAACATTGCCCCCTCCTAAGATATGCTCGTCCCGAGCATTATCGGCCCCATAATAACGCGCCAGGCGATCTACATGGACGATCTTAGGAGTCCCTCTTGCTCCTTTCTGTATCCGGTAAGTTACATCGTTGATCCTGGTCACAATCCGGTACGGGCCGTCCCATTTAGCTTGAAGCTTAGGAGATTTCCCTTTGCTGCGGACTGGATTGTGCAACCACACTAGTGAACCTTTGTCGAACCCTTTGTTGTTCATTTTGCGGCCATACCGGGTTTTCATTTTTTCAGACCTTTGCTGGCCCGATTGTTTGACATGCTCATAAATGTCATTCATTTTGTTCCGCAAGTCATTTGCATAATCGGTTATACTGCGTGGGGCATCAGGTGGCATCCCGGTGATCAAGTCTGCAGGCAGCCGTAATTCTCTTCCAAAGTTTGCGAAAGCTGGTGTCACTGCTGTACTTTCGTGAACAGCGCTTCGATATGACAACAAAAACGGTTGTATGTGCTTGTCCCAATCTCGTTGCCGATTATCTACAACTTTTGCTAGGTACCTCTCCAATGTCTGATGAAATCGGTCTACCATTTCATCATATTGCGGGTGATAAGAAGTCGTTCTTGTTTTATGAGTACCCATAACTCGGCAAGTTTCCTGGAATATTTGAGACTCAAAATTCCTTCCTTGATCGCTGTGAATCTCTAAAGGTACTCCAAAACGACAGAAGACTTCATGAACTAGTTTATCCGCAACTGTTGAAGCTTCTTGATTTGGAATGGCGAAGACTTCTGGCCACTTAGTGAAGTAATCCATCACAACCATGAAATACTTGTTACCGCTTTAACTCTCCGGAAACGGCCCCGCCACGTCAATGGCTATTCTCTCCCATGGTGCACCAACATTGTACAACTTCAATGCACCTCTACTACGAGTCTGAGGTCCCTTTACAGCCGCACAACTTGTACATTGCGACACCAGTCTTCGACATCGTTTCGGCAGTAGATCCAGTAAAACTGTTCTCGGATCTTCAGTAGAGTTCGTTTAACTCCCAGATGGCCTCCTGAATAATCATTATGGTACAGCTGTAGAACATCCGGTACTTTAGCTTTAGGGACAACCATTTGCAAATGACAGCTGTCTCCCCGAACATTTTCCCATTTACGGCACAGAACTCCATCCTGAAGCAGCAAGCTTTCCCAATGGGCCCAATAGCTTTTAGCGTTCGAACTCATCGCTGAGACGCCGCTCCACTTGGGCTTGGGAGCACTGGCCTTCATCCATTCCAGAATCGGCTTGATGTCCGGATCTTCCTGCTGTGCATGTTGTAAGCTGTCCTTCCACTCGTTGCGGATGTGGTCTGTCCTGAGCATCCTCACGGACACCATTTCCTTACTCTCTTGCCTAGTACTATGTTTGCAATCTTCAGGACAAGGTCTTCAATGCATCTGCGTTGCCATGAGATTTCCCGCTGCGATGTTCGATCTCAAAGTCGTATTCCTGCAGTAGTTCAATCTACCTCGCAACTTGTCCTTCTGGATTTTTAAACTGCAATAGCTATTTTAGTGCGGCATGGTCAGTTCGTAAGTGAAATTTTCGTCCCAGAAGATATTTGCTAAAATGCTGCAACGACTTTACCACAGCTAGCAATTCGCGTCTTGTAACACAATAGTTCCTTTCCAGTTTTGACAACGACTTGCTGAAGTACGCTATCACAACCTCTTGGTCAACATCCCGTTGAGATAACACACCACCAAGTCCTATATCACTTGCGTCTGTGTCAACTATAAATTCTTTGCTTGCATCAGGGTATTACCAAATTAGGTGTTTTGCACAGACGGTCCTTGAGCTCCTGGAATGCGATATTGCAATCTTCATCCCAGCAGAAATGTCGCTTCTCCTCGGTTAGCTTGTGCAAAGGTTTGGCTATATCTGCAAAGTTCTTCACAAATCGCCGATAATAGGAGCACAAACCCAAAAATGCTCTAACCTGCGTCTTGTCTTTTGGAACAGGCCAATCTTTAACAGCGGCGATTTTCTCCGGATCCATGCGGATACCTTCTTCTGACACTTTTCTTCGGACTCAGCTTGAGTTTGTCACTCTGAATCTTCATGAGCACGCGTTCCAGGTTTTGAAGGTGTTCCTCAAACGTATGGCCCACGATGATGATGTCATCCAAGTATACCAGACAGGCATCGCCAATTAGCCCGGTAAGTACAAGCTCCATCAGCCTTTCAAACGTTGTTGGAGCATTGCACAATCCAAACGGCATTACTTTAAATTGCCACAGACCCTTTCCCGTCGAGAACGCAGTTTTCTCCTTGTCCTTATGGTCAATTTCAACTTGCCGGTAGCCACTTTTTAGATCCAACGTGCTAAACCACTTTACTCCTGTAAGCATGTCCAACGTGTCATCAATTCTTGGCAAGGTATAGCTGTCCTTCTTTGTAACGTCTTTCAGACGGCGGTAGTCAACACAGAACCGCATGATACCGTCCTTCTTCTTTACCAGCACCACGGGTGAACACCATGGACTAGATGAAGTTTCAATAACACCATCCTTCACCATTCCCTCAATCATGGTTTCCACTTCCTTATCACGTGCTACCGGCAATCTTTTTGGCCGCTGACGGATAGGCAATTCTTCTCCTGTGTTTATTTTGTGTTGAACTAAGCCAGTCTTTCCTATGTCAGCATCGTTTGATGAGAATACATCGGCGTACTTGAGTAACAACTTCTTTGCCTTGACCATTTCGTTCGGGGAGAGAACGCTGCGACAGTCTTCCAAAAGTGTGGTCACTCTCGTTTGTGTCTGATGAAAATCTTTCAACTGAAGATGCAGTTATAGCATTAACGACTCATATCGTTAACAATATCGACAGTGGAAAGAAATGTATTGCAGTGTTTCTGGATTTAAAAAAAGCATTCGATACTGTCTCTGTCACCATTCTTATACAAAGGCTGGAGAGTATTGGCATAAGAGGAGTGGCTCTTGCGCTATTATCAGACTACCTCAATGAGCGCAAACAATGCATGAAAGTAGGCCAATGCATTAGTAGCCAATGTGGTGTCCCACAGGGAAGTGTCCTTTGTCCTGGGTCGACTCTATTCTTGACTTACATCAATAGCCTCTGCAATATGAGTATTAAGAGCCCAGTCTTTCAGAGCAAAACAGAAAAATTGCGTTCTGGTGACACATCTACACCCTCCCTGCCCCGCCACCGCAGTTATCTTTCTGGCCGTAGCGTGGAAAGTTGCTCTACTAAGATTTTCCAGTATCAGTTTATCTAATATACAGGATTATTGATAATTAGCTAACAAATTTTCACATACAGATTTTCTACCTCGTATCTATTTTTGTTCCATGCTTTTATTACAAAATTCGTTACACAAAAAAAAAATATTTTAAGTTTGTATAATTTTTGTTGTTTTGTTGAAAAGGTTTCTAAAAGATAATCATCTAGAACCTGTATAACATGTACTCGTATTATTGATTATTCAAATGAATCTGACAAGTGCTAGAATGAGTCGTGCACTGAGGGTTTCGTAATAAGTCGATGACACTATCGAAAATCCGTCAAGTACGTCAAGTAGTTCTAAATACTAAAATAGATTAAAAAAAAAACTCAAAATAATTTCTATATAAGTACAAACAGTCCACTATCACACATATTTATAGTTTCTCATTAAAGTATAATGTAACTTTGTATAGCATTTACCTATATGCATTACAAATATGCAACTCATTTATAAACTATTCTTAAAAGTACCTACCTAATTATATACCTAATATTTAACCAAGTGCTCACACATATGCACGTTGTTAACTATTTTACTATGAAACACAAAGAAACTTACCTTTGAATTCTATTTCTGTTCATTGCTTCAACGTTTGATTTCAATTTTCGTTTTCTGGTACAAGCATATTTTTTACGTTTATGGTCCATATCGAAATTAAAAGTTATAAAACAAATACAAAATGATTTATAAACCCTTAAAGAATTATATGCAAAAAATAATAAAGTAGAGCAACTTTCAATTCGTAACAATGCGCAACCAAGATTAGGGAAAGAGAGAGAAAGAGGAATGTTAGAGCGAGAGGAAGTGCAAAAATTTGGCACAGACAAGACGTCTGAACGCTACAGCCGCTCAGCGGCTACTAAGGAATATTGCCCGCAATTATTGTTTATAAAGTCAATATTTTATAGGTCGATCGAAATAATTATTAATTTTGAAATAAAGTGGTTTAAATTATTATTTTTTAATATTTGTCTAATTAAACACCAGCCCTTGAGAAAAAAATAATTATAGCATAAATATTTTCAGCTATTGCTATGAAACAAATAGTTTTTTATGAGGCGAAAACAGCGAAATTTAACGAAATTGAGACCTCTTATTTAAGACAATGAAAGATATTTAGAAAAAAAGAAACAGCGCATTTTGGAGATGAAGATGTTTAGCTATTAACGCGCTGAATAGATTTCGCCTTTTTATTATCGATTGCCTTATAATGGTACACGAACAAAGCTCGAAATTGCGTTGGGTGCGAGAGAGCTCTATTTACCGTTTGATTTATCTAACATAGACCACATAGATGAACCAAAAAAAAAATTTTGCCATTACTTATAATCTGGGTATTTATGTGTTATCAAAATATTTTACTCTGAAACAATAATTTGCTGTAAAAAAAGAAATCAAAGTGGCGCTAATGATTCGATGTGAGTCAACTTTAAAAGACTGTAGCCTTAACGCGGGACAAGATTTTTCCTATGCAGACGACACAGCCATTGTTTTCACTGGCAACACATGGGATTCCGTACGTCAAGTTACGTAATTCGAATTCATGATTGTAACAACCTTCGAATAAATTGCTCTTGCAAAACCATTACCAAATTTAGCAATACAAAGTATTTGGGAGTTGTAGTTGACCAGAAGCTATCCGGGCACGCCCATATAGAACTAATGATGGGAAGAGTCAGAAAACTCATATGGGTTTTTAAAAAGCTGAGACATGTTACTGACAAGAAACTATAAAAACTAATTTATGTTTCATTGGCTCAGTCACTGTTGACCTACTGTATCCCAGTCTGGGGTGGTGCTAGTAAGTAGTACTTTGAAATATTGTAAATCCTTGTGTATCATGTAAAATTTGTTGAGAAATGTTACATTTTTATTTACTCTTAATCTGTGTTTTGAAGCAACTTTAAAAATCAAAATTAAAAATATGTTTTTAGATTAAGTATTGAAGTAAGTAGGTATCACACTGGTATTCGTTAATCAATGTTAATGTATGTTGAAAAGAAATGCTCATTCACAACACTGCTATGTAAAAACTCTGATACTGAATAAATTATTTGTTTTTTTTTTTAATTAGATTTTGATTTTACCCTGAATCATGGCCCTGAATGAACGGTGGATGAGACCCCGAATTCCTTTATTTCTTTTTTCGCTAGGTCGTGGTTTGTTCTTGATTGTTCTCTAAGTAATATATAAGTCCATGATCAATAATTGTTTGTTCGTCAATAGTTTTGTTTACAAAAATTAATTAGAAATCTGCCTTATAATTATCCACTCCAATTTATAATTTCTTTCTTTATTATTGGTCTTTTTATATTCATTAACGTTTGTTCTTTGATAAAATACGTTTCTTGTATCAAAAATATGTCTATTTATGGTTTAATTATCAATTTTTATTTAAATACATTTTTATTTAAATACAAATTATAAAGACGTACCTGTACTGCGCATGTGTCAATGCTACGTTCGAAGCGGTTCCGTTATAAATCAAAAAAGTCTCAATAAAGCAATTTTTAAACTAGTTATGAAATATTTTAGTGAAATTTTGTGTGAAAATTACAGGAATTATATTTTGATTACATGAAACATACTTAAAAGAATATTCACATCCGGCATGGATTTGATAAGATCCTTATAGGATTTACTGGACTTAGGTTTGCGCGGCGTGGGTGTATCTGGAGTTTTTTTTCGGTCTCATTAATATTATCAATTATTTGTCAAAAAAATTCAAAAAATCAATAAACTACTTGAACCAAAAGTAAAGAAAAATAATCCAAAATTCTATAAAAACTTGTTTCCAACCTTTTGTAATCATGTTCAACTAATAATAGAGTAAATGGGAAATAGAGTAAATGGGGCCTTGCACTCTATTGTGAAGAGTCAAAATGTGTCGAAAAAGGCACGTATGGCAAATCACAATGCTGTGTTGGTCTCTACTTTAACGTATGGTGGTGAAAGTTGGGTGTGGCAGAAGAAGCACGAGAGTAGAATAAACGCAGTAGAAATGCGGTCGTTAAGGAGTATGTTAGGGCTGAATCTGAATGACAGGGTAAGAAATTGTGTAATAAGAGAAGAGTGTGGTTTGCAAGATGATGTTGTGACCAGGATTAAGAAAGATGCTTCGGTGGTTTGATCATGTGGAAAGAATGAATGAGGAAAGAATGACAAAGAAAATTTATGGTGCAGAAGTGAATGGCAGAGTCGGAAAGGGACGTCCTAGGCGAAAATTTATCGACCAAATTGGCGATTTATTGAAAACGGGCCAAATTAGGAATACCCTTAACCGACGAGCATGTATGCGTAGGTGTATGGATGTGAAGGAGGCAAGAGAGGTGTGTCAGGATCGTGCCAAATGGAAGTCTGTAGTCTCTGCCTACCCCTCTGGGTGACAGGCGTGAGTGTTTATGTATTATGTATTTTATATGTTCAACTATTTCTTTAAGCAAAAATAAAAAAAATTGGGTCAATAATCACTTTATAAATATAACAAAGAAATTGATATTGTTGCATGAATAAGTCAACTAGCGCCATCTAGTGTCAGGAACGAGAGCGAGGGGAGCATTGAGAAAATGACATCACAAATCACTCAACCGACCGCGCCTAGTCGAAACTCGAACGCTCGGTACCTTGCGCGTGTTTACTTGAACATTCTGGATATTTCTTTGCTAATTTAAATATACAGGCGCTGCAAGATGCGATGGGAGTAGAGTTGAACTCTGCGATACAAGCGAAGCTTCGGAGCGGAATTAAGTGAATTAGTGTGTTTAATTATTAGTGTTTTTAGTTTTAATTTGTGTAAAGTAAATTAAAGTGTTAATTTAGGTAATTTTATCGGCAATTTTTATTGTCAAGAACCGCAACCTCGTAACAATATATTCAAATTATAATCACATCTAATTACGGTGACACTGAACTGACACTGTTGTGACACTGAAACTTCTTAGAAAATCAAAAACTGAACAAACTAGCAAGTTATCGGTTTTATTATATATTTTCAAAATAGTGTTCATTTACATCAATAAATCGCTGCAGCCGATGGAACCACAGAGAAAAGCACTTTACCCACTCGTCCTTCGGGGTCTCTTTGACGGCATTTTGAAACGCAGCCACTGCGTCTTCGGCGTCCATAAAACGTTTTCCTCGAAGTTTTTCTTTTATTTTCAGAAATAAATAAAAATCGCAAGGTGCGAGGTCGGGGCTATAGGGCGGGTGACCCAGTAATTACACGTCTAACGTCGCCAAGTAGTTGATTGTTTGCTTGGCGGTGTGCAACGAGGCGTCGTCGTGGTAAAGGAGGATCCTACTGCGAGGTCGTTTCCCCCCGAACTTTTTCCAAGGCAAGTGGTAAACAATTGTTAGTGGACCACTCTGCAGTAACTGTTTTTCGATGCTCTAAAATAATTGTTGCGTAATGACCTGTCCTTCCGAAGAACGAGGCCATCACTAAAATAATTGTTGCGTAATGACCTGTCCTTACGAAGAACGAGGCCATCATCTTTTTTCCCACGCTTGGACCTCTCTTCACTTTGGTTGGCAATTCCTAGGGAGGAAACACTCAGACAGCAGACTGTTTCTAAGTTTCAGGATCATAACAATAAATACAGCTTTCGTCACCCGTAAGTATGTCGAACACAGTTTTTGAGTCACCTCCGTTAAATCTTTGAATCATTCCACGACACCAATCAACACGACGGAGTTTTTGGGCCTCTGTCAAATTATGAGGGCACAAAGCTTCATGACCGCTAAATGTTCATGGAGGATTTTGTGCACTTGACTCATACCGATGCCTAAGATTGTCCGAATCTGCTGATAAGTCATTCTTTTGCCAATCTCTATCATACGCTACATAACACTGATGTTATCTTCAGCCGTCGCCGTAGAAGGCCGTCCCTCACGCAGATCATCGGTGAGATCAGTGCGACCGCGTTTAAACTCATTAAACCAGTTGTAAACGGTGGCACGAGATGGGGCTTCATCGTGAAAGGCCAACCGAAGTCTATCATAACTTTCTTGTTGATTTAAACGACATCGAAAGTCATAATAACTCATTGTACGACAATCTTCTCTCTTTAAATTCATGCTGATGTGATACAGACAATTTTCAATTTGCTGCCAAATCTTAAACAAATAAGAAATTATTAAAATACATATTATATCCGTACGGATAAAGAATGGGATTAGAAATGGCGCATCATTAAGCCAGTGCCGTCTACATGTACAGTACCAATAGCGAGAACCCGCTAATAATGGTATGTCGTAATAACGTTATATTATTCGGTTAATAGGAAATTTCAAATTTTCTATTAAGGGGAAAATATTTGAGAAAAATTGTATACACAAACAGGTATATTAATTTTAAAATAACATTCATAAATAACGACGTTCTCTGGCTTCTACCGGGTGGGATGTATTCACTGTGGATCTATTAGTGCCGTTATTTAGATTTAAAATAATCATTAAATACCACTTATTTTATCTTATCAATAATTCTATTTTAACAAAATCAAGAATTCGTCGATAAAATTTAGTCTAAATCACTCCTGTTTTATTTATTTACACACAATTTTAACATAAATATCAACAACAAAAATCAACAATAATTATGAACAGGAATCATTAATATTTTTTTGTAGTTCATGGGAATTTGTTATCATTGATTCCAATGAAAAGTTGAATTAAAGTTATATAACGTCCCGAAAAACACATACATATCGCAAGTAATTTTTTTGCATTTTTTACCGGCGGTGTGCATTGAATTATATATTACTAGCGTAAGGACCGGGCCGACCGAACAACGAAAACGGACCAGTGCGCTGGCCCTAAAATTACAGTTTAGGGCCAACGCGAATCGGTCGAGAGTAGTGCGCGCGTAGGACAGATCTTTATTGCAATTCTTCGTTGTAAAAGAATGCAAAAATTACGATATAAAGATTTAAAAAAAAAACCTGGGATATCGTATCATCGGTAGATAACCTTATATCAATTTTGTTATAATTAAATTATTATATAAACGCATTTTTAAAGTTTTATTTTACAGTAGTTTAGTTACGTTACAAAGATTAGGCCAGGATTAAGACCCTCAAAAATATTGAAAAATTAAATTATACTATTTACAAAATATTATATCACGTTTGACGTTTCATGTTTTTTTCCCATGTGCCGGGTTTTGGCGTCACGTGTCTAGTTTATCGATACGTTTTGTTTTTAGACGGTTTTATTTTTATTTCTGTTTAATTTTTGTCTAAAGAACTTAGTGTAAGTTAAATTTTGAATATACCTAATATATTTTATATTCAATAATGATAAAACTAAAAGAGTACAAAAGAAACCATATCTGCTTAATTGAATCCGAAAATCTGATTCATAAAATATTTTGAAATTCTGTTTTCAAACTGATTGCTTCTGGAGCATAGAGTTTTTATCGTGGTAGCCCCTCATCAGAGTTGTATCAAGGATGCAAAATAAATGCATCGATGGAGCATTGATTGACAAGAATGGGAGCTAATTCTAATTTTACAAAAAAAAAACGCTGTACTCATTTACACTACAGAAATTCTCGATATGGTTGGGGTAATATTAAAATGTAAAAGGACCCAATATTAATGCAAATCGACCTTTAGGTAAAATAATGGTATTTTCGCTTAGTATTATTACGATACTATGTACTACAAACTATGAAATAATGGTACAATTAGGATAATTATACTACGAAATCCGACCATGGTTACGTCGTGTTTTGATATGACGTTCGTATTATGACAGACGCGCTACTTTTTCTTGTATGAAAAAGTTATGAGTAAAATGTTTATATGGGCCTATCCTTCCTTTTGAAATCATTGGCGGTGTGATTATAGATAGCGACAGTGTGGGAGCGAGAGGTGAATAGAGGTGACACCATATTCAATCCCATTCTTTAACCGTATGGGTAGTACACAATAATATTGATTGTTCACATTCTGCTCACATGCCATAGAGGAAAGTAATATATCGTACATCACATGCCGCCCAAGTTCGACCGAGAAAGAACGTGCTACGTTAAAAAATGTCAATTAGTTTATTAATCTGTACAGTGTTTTAATGATATTTAGTAATAATAAAACAATAAAAATTTTAGAATTGTATGAAATGCAGTGGGTAATATAAGGTCCTCATGATAAAAACCATAAATTGCACGTAGTAGCTACTTAATACAGTAGAGTGTCAATTATCCGAACTAATTGGGGGACATGGGTGTTCGGTAAACCGGCATTTTCGGATAATCGAACTATGTACCTATATGTCATACATATTAACGTACAAGTAAAAGAAAACCATATTTACATTTATATATTTAATGACAAATACCAATTAAACAAAAAAATGAGGACAATCTTGTTGTAAAACATGTATGTATACTAGGTACAATTAACGGTTAAAAATCTTCAATCTTCGTCAGCCGCAGCAAGCCTACCCGCTTTCGAGAAGCTAAGTCACGTACTTTTTTAAGGACAGATATTTGATACTGGTTGCTTTCAGCCTGTGTTTCAAACCAACGCAAGGCAATATCTAAGCAAGCAAGTAAATGCTTCAGAAGCACCAATTATGTTTTCATCTTCATTATCTGAACTTGTAGTTGATGAGATGCCAGCGGTGGCAACAGCCTTATTAGTCATGAGGTCTAAAATTTCGCTATCTTGCATAATTTGGTACCCAGGATCTTCATCGTTGATATCCATCCATTGTTGAACCGCTTCTTCATCACATTCGTAGCAATCGAGATTTTTAGCATATCTATCATTTCAGACATATCTTCCTATTTCTCATTTACACATCCACTTTGAGGATTTTCCCCTATACACAAAACTTTATTCCACGCTTTTTTCAAATTTTGCTCTTTTACACTGTCCCATGCTGCTCTGATCATGTAGGATGCGTCTTTTAAATCAATCTTTTTATGATTTCTTATCAGGCTTTCTTCTCTCTCCTCTCCTTTTTCCAAAAGTAACTTACGTATCAATTCTTTTCTATAATACCGTTTGAACGTCTCAATAACGCCTTGATCCATGAGCTGTAATAATGAAGTCATGTTAGGTGGAAGAAACATGACTTTTATAAACTCGTCTTTTTCATTTAAGATGTCACATGATGGGGCGTTATCTTGATAACGTCCCAACTCATTAGCAACAAACTCAGCAATAATGTTTTCTCCTTTTTACCATTTTTTAATTGATGGGCTTTTACAGAGGGAATAAAAGTTTCTGTAAACCATTCCATGAAAATTAAACTATCCATCCAAGCATTCTTTTGCGAAGTGTAAATGATAGGCATCGCGAACATATTAACGTGTTTGAAACAACGTGGTTTCTTGCTTTTACCAATTACAAGCATGGGCAATCGGTGGCTGCCGGTAGCATTAGCACATGCTAAGGCAGTGATACGATCTTTGCTTATTTTAGGACCAGGCGCTGCTAATTCACGACGTGAAGCAAGAGGTTTTCGAGGCAAAGCTTTCCAATTGAGCCCGGTCTCATCTGCATTCTAAACGTTTTCGAGGGCGTAATTTTCTTCCTTCAATATACCTCTTAGTTTGATTTTGAATGAATCTGCTGCAGATGAATCAGCAGATAGTTTTTCTCCTTGTATTTTTAGGTCACGAATGCCGTGTCTTGACTTAAATCGTTTTAACCAGCCTGTGCTTGCTTGAAAATTTGCTTTTTCACACAGAATTGGGCCAGAAATAGGTTCATCAGAATCAGTTCATTGGATCGTTTTTGAGTAAACCACTTATATACAGCATCATCTAAATTCGTGTTTGAGGCAAGTTTCATCGTTTTACGACTCGTGGATCCGTCAGAAGAATCAAGCTGGGATATAAAGTTACTTATGCTCATCTTTTGCTTTTTTATATCCGTAATGGTAAACTTACCAACTTGGTATTCATTGGAGCGCTTGGTTGCAGATTCGCCTTCCTCTAACCGTTTATTAATCTCGTATTTATCTTTCATAGAAAGGACAACATGTTTACGTTTAGGCATTTTAAACCGAAAGTTTACTTTCAAGTGGCAAAATTTAGTTTATCGACTAGCGGTTACTTGGAATTGGGTTTAATGGTCTAAGCTTGGAAGTGACATATGAGTACAATTAACAAATCAACAACTCGCAACAAGTACTCGAGTACTGTAGCGCGGGAGGCGAGACCGAGAGAGGCATGCGCGGGTCGGGCGGGGGCCGGGCGTAGTAGTTCGGATATAAGCGGTCGTTCGGTTAAGCGACGTTCGGATAATCGACGCTCTACTGTATACTGAGCACACATAATCCTATAATGATTTCTTAAATTTACGCGAACACTACACATTGAATAAAACTAAATTTACGGATTTTATCGCGTTTATTTCATTACTTTTACTTATTTTTAATTCCCGACGTTTCGGGTGCTTTACAGCACCCATGGTCACGGGGGGGACTAAGATGTTTGACATCCCAATGTCATAGTTAGTCCGGCTACCTTCAGTTTTTGAATATTAATTTTTGGTTCGATTTACGCAAAACGAGCTTATAGTATCATGAAGTCTTGCAGTGGTATGCTTAGGTTTGGGTTTAATTTTGTTAATTATAGGATCCCATCTTGAAGCGAGCTTCCATTAAAACATACTACAAGCCGCCGAAGAAGATTAGTCAATTTTTACCATCCGTCAAGTGTAATATCCCTCTACAAGATGCAGGAGTGTACAAGTTAGATTGTGAATGTGGTCTCTCTTACATAGGTCAAACAAAAATATCCATAAAAACCCGCGTGAAAGAACATATAGCTGACGTGAAGCACCGACGCTCCGGGAAGTCTGCAGTCTGCGAACATGTTCAAGATCGTCCCCACCATTACATTCGATTTGATAAACCACAAATCCTCGCAAAAGAATACCGATTCCTACCAAGGATGATACGCGAGGCTATTGAAATTAAAAAACATCCAAATTTCAATAGAGAAGATTGATGGGTGCTGCCACCTGCTTGGGATCCTATAATTAACAAAATTAAACCCAAACCCAAGCATACCACTGCAAGACTTCATGATACTATAAGCTCGTTTTGCGTAAATCGAACCAAAAATTAATATTCAAAAACTGAAGGTAGCCGGACTAACTATGACATTGGGACGTCAAACATCTCAGTCCCCCCCGTGACCATGGGTGCTGTAAAGCACCCGAAACGTCGGGAATTAAAAATAAGTAAAAGTAATGAAATAAACGCGATAAAATCCGTAAATTTAGTTTTATTCAACACATAATCCTGTAACACAACAAATTCGACGTGTCATTGTTGCAAGTTGATCAAAAAGAAGTATGAAGGCTAAGTGTGAACACACACTCGCAATGTTATTGCCGCAGAGGTATTTAGGGAAATATTTCCGGCAGCGACAGGAGCAGTGGCTGAGTGTAAATGGGGCATAAGGAACCTTTAAAAAAATCACGATAAAAGACGTCTTACTATTTAAAACGGGTTTCATGTTCCTGTAGATTTACAGCTATGTTGTCCCGTCAAAATTATAATAAATCTTATAAGTAATTTTTTTTATTTCTTTTATACTAACCCATTCAGTGCCTTGCCCGCCCATGGGCGGGTGAAACTTTTATTACCATGCTGAACCCGCCCATGGGTGGGCAGATTTCAAACGTAAATAAGTATTACAGATGGGTCTAAAATTAATAAGCTGCTAAATTAACACTGCTAAATTTTTTTAGTGTCAACACCTGTTAAATAAGTTCTGAGATTGCTGTTAAATTTAGCAGTCACAACTCACAACAAAACAATAATGGTCTTGCTGGCTGGACATGGACAGTGCTCCACCCGCACCAAACACGGACGCCGAATATATATTTGTCTCGCTTTATCCCACTAAATACAGACCGCAGCCAGACGCGACGGCCACAACAAAGAAAACACAAACTAATAAGAGTAGGTACTAACGTAAAAAAAAGGACACACGACGCACGTGTTCCGTTTTCGTCTCTAATGAAATGTTTTCAACATAGCGATTTATTTAGCAACTACTAATTTTGTATTTAGTGTTCAGTCACAGTTAGAATGTTAATGTCGAGCGAGTTCATTTAATTAACTGCTAAGTGCTAACTGCTGAACTTGGAAATAATTTATTATAATATTTAACTAGTGTTAAATAAAGACTGATTTTCGTTACGAAGGTTTACGCGAGTTTGTTATCTAGGTAGTAGGTAGGTAGTTAGTGTTGAGAGTGAAAATTCCAATTGTTTGACTGTTTGTGTAGTGTTGTTTGCGTTTGAAACAGAATACTTACAAATTGGAAGAAAACAACTAAAATGAATATACAACGCCAAAAAAAAAGGTGAAATATGGAACTTTTTACGGATAGCGATACCGTAAAAAAATTGGTACGTGTAAATCGTCATTAACATTATCATTCTTAAATGGAAATAAAAAATAAATAAAATTTTAAGATATGTTATGTTACTAAGTGATAAGTAGATTATAAGAAGAAAAAAACAAAAGATAAAAAAAAAAACAAGAAAAAAAAGATAATTATATAAAAATTACGAATACTAAAAAAGCAGATATGAAAAAAAGAAATCGTTGTAAATAAATTGATTCTCATTATAAATACGCCAACAGAAAAAGTTGACAGTCCTAAGCCTGTGAAAAGTATGAAGGAAATGAGAATTAATTATGTGTTAAAAATCTGTCTGTGACTAAATTTAACAGTTGCTAAAAATAACTGCTAATTTTAACTGTTAATTATTTCTAGCATTAGCATTTAGCAGTGTTATTATTTTTTAACGTTTAAGCCCATCTCTAATAAGTATGCCAAATAACATGAAAAAATTATAAGATTTTGTCTAATAACTCGTTTTATTATGATTGATTCGTTAACAAAACGGCCTGCGGATGTATTAGATTTTAGAAAAGGACCATTCTGACCTGTCATGCCGAACCCGCCCATGGGCGGGCAGTACTCGTATTCAGAGCTAACAAACCTTTTGTCAAAATTTTAATGAAAAACTATCATTTTAGTAGAAATAATAACAAATAAAGTATATTTACATGTAGTGATAATTAAATGTAACTTTGTTGTTCTTTGCTAATTATTAAAACCGTAACAATATACAAGTTGTTACAAAAAAGCGGGTAATCCATTTAGGGAGTGATTTTATTGCTCAAATGCAACAACTTTTTCTATGGGATCTACATCGAAATCTCAAAATGGCTTCCCCATACTAAACCACCGATCAGCCGAGACGAGTTTGTGTGGAGAAGTAATATTTTATTGAGATTTCGATATTGGTCCCATATAAGAAGTTTTTGTTTTTGAGCAATGGAATCACTTCCTAAGGGGAGATTACTCGCTTTTTTGTAACATCTTGTAGATAAGACAATATATTGTCGGTAACTATGAAGCAAGATAAGAATGCAGATGACCATCTACATAATAGGAGCCGATCGGTATTCGTCACTTTGAAAACTGACAAAGTACAATTTTTCAGTATGATTTGTGATTTAATATTGGCTAATGACCTATTTCTAATTGTGGTTTAATACAGATAAGATCATAAACTGTCAGTAAATAGGAAACAAAATAAAAATGCAGATGGTGATCTGAACAAAGGAGCCGGTCGGTAATAGTCACTTTGAAAACAAAAGGGGCCGATTACCTTTTGATATGGACACCAATAATTTTACAATTTGCATGATTTATGATTTAACATAAGTAGCATATTATAGAAAAATAGTCTACGAAAAAAGTTTTTACAACTTGAGCTTTGCTCAGTGTTTTGAAAGTTTGTTTGCTGTCTGACTTAGTGTATCGAGTTGGGACTATCTCCTCTGCCTAATTCCTACTAATCAATGCAAAAAATTAATTTATATTGGGAAAAAAATTAAACATACAAAAAGGTTGACTACGCATGACTTGAAAAAAATCCCTAAAATGTATGCTTTTATATTTCATTTTAGATTTCCTTGTACTAACATGAGCTTAAATCTGTCTTATGCGCAGATTAGGATACTTTTGCTTCGTCTTAATTGAATTAGCCGAAAATTTTGCATTACCTTCACACTCCATTAATAATTCGGTTACCAACAACAATAACAACTGAAACTAACACAAAAATGTATGCAAACACCCTCTACATAACGCATAGAACATGTAAATTAGACATTAAAAAAATCTCGTTTCGAAATCTAAGGCCTCATGTCGAAACCGCCGATGGGCGGGCCAAGATACTTTATCGAGATGCCGGGCCCACCGATGGGCGGGCTGAATACTAGTATAAGACGGCATGGGGGTAATGTTGTCATTTCTTAGGAAGGCAGTGAATGGGTGGGTGGTTATATAGGTAAGGTTCTTTTATATCAATGTGAAGGTCACGACTTCCAAAGTCTGCACGACGCGACGGCGCGAACAGATTGACCATCGGAGCTCGTATCTAATCCACCCTAGTCTATTTTTTAAGGTGGATAAACGGAATAACCTAAACTTTTATTAACAGAAATATTCTTAGTTTTTACTTTTATCAATGTATAACTATTTTAATTCGATTAATTCCAAACACCTGACAGAGTTAGCAAAATTAGACCTAATATACTACCTTAGTGTCTGCCTTTGAGTAGTTAGCTTTAGTAATGATGTTGCTAAACCGAAGCTGCAGGAAAAACTTGTACTCCTATAAGAGTAAACAAGTTAAATAAAATTCACTTTAATTATACATCAATTTATTAATCGGAATTTAATACTGTATTACATAGAAGAAATGCACTTTTTAGAAACATTCAGAAGACTTCCCTTTGGGACAAGTTTATACGGAGACTCTTCTCTCCACTAATTTTACTTTATATTTGAATAAATATAAACTATGTACTTCTTCGTTAATAGAATCAATATTTATGAAGATCTGCATTGCCACATACTTAAAATTCTATGTATATTTTTTAACCGACTCCGTATTTTGTAAAATAAATTTAGAAAGCATGAGAACCTATTTTAATTTCGATAATGAGAAACTGATTGAATAAATAAAATTTTGCAAATTAACAACAAATAATAATAATATAACTCTGTTTTTAATACTGTCGCTGCCACATAATTTGTCAACAACATTTTTCATCACATTAAATGAAAGAAGAAATGAACAAATTTTAATGATTGTACATCAAATTTTATAATTGTGGTGACCTGCTTAGAAAGGCATTTTGACACATATCCAACATAGTGAATAATAAATTTTGAAAAGAAAAAAAAAACAGCACGAGAATGCTATTATTAATTATTATAAATACAAACATCTTAATCCATTCAGTCAAAGTGGAACATGTATAAAATATTCAATTAGAAATAATTATAATCAGTCTTGTTTAGAGAAAAGTTTCACCATAACGTGTTGAAACAAAGTACACGTCTCGATATATTTATTATCACAATACAATATGTCAGATATGATGTCATTCCTTCTCTTGGACGTAACTAGTATACAAATCGCCTGCTACGCTACTTAGTGTTATTATCACAGTTGTTTAGTAGAGGTGGGTGCAGTACTTTGTACATAATACAGGAGCTACCTGTAATCCGCGACCATACTTGACATGACAATTCCTGATCTCTAATACGTACACGACTAACTAGACCTGCCTCCTAGTGCAACAATAATACTAAATCATGTTGAAGGATCACTTTAACATGAACAAGCATCAACTACCCACGCTTTTATAGTGAACAGGCAGGACTAATGTTTTCATCTTTGAGATGAAATTTGCACAAATACACATTCTTTTGCTTAAAATGTACATAAATAATGAAGCAAACCTCGCATAGCATTTCTTTTAAACGCGAGATTCACAAACACGTTGGTCACCCCTCATATCCATTCAGACCCATTGTTATAAAACACCATAATGTGAGATGAAGACAAACAACATGGGGTTCATAGATAATAACGTTTACGTCCCTTTTAACTGGTATAATTTAGTCACCTCATGGTAAACTGAGAACTAAATTGAATAACAATAAAATATTAAATCTTACATCTATCATATTTATATTATATCAGTGAACGACTTGTAAGCTTTGTTGTCACAAACATTCATGAAATTCGTTCAAATAGTCAAAAAATATATTTTTGTCTAGTAAACCATGTTCCATGCACAAGAAGTGTACCTATGTATAACAATTGACCAACGCAACGACAGGTTATAGTAGTAATGAAATATCACAGATTTTTACTCTTTGGACAGTAATGGGCTTCTAAAACAAGACCACACAAATACCTCAGCCTACTTTGTACCAATTGACTATTCTTGTTATAGTCCTTAGAACCCCTTTACGTACAAAGAAATTCCAGTCATTAACTAGAAGCGTTTGTGAAGTTATGTAAGTAAAAATAATCAAAAACAAATATTAAGTAAACACTTATTTCGCTAAGAAAAGAAAATAATCACTTCTAGATTATAATGCTCAAATTACTAATCTTCCTAAGTTAAATGCAATGTATTTACATTCTTCCTATGTTTTTGAGAACAGCAGAATCAATTTCTATAGCATTCAAAGATCAGCTGACTGTATGAAGTCATATCGACGTAAGACTAAATACACTAGACATAATACTCAAGTTTAAGATCTAATCGTAATAAAAATAACTTCGAAATCAGTGACTTGAAATGTCATTGACATCTTATCACGTAAGAAAAATGTTCACAATTTTATCTGGCAATACAGATTGTTATTTATGAAATATATCAAAAAGCATTTTAATTTTCTAATACTAAGTTGTCCCATTCACGTCACTGGTAAAGATCATCATTAACAATAAAATAATTTATATAAAATATATCTGCCATTTGAAAGCCCTCCCCCTAATTTTTTCTCATCTTCTATATGTTTCGTGCATTTCGTACATCATACAGACATTTAAATACGAAAGGCACCCCGGGATTACACATGAGGGTACCCACACCAACTACTCTAACAAATATAATGATTAAAATCTAAGGTGAAACGACAATTTCATTCATAAATTCCACCATGTTGTTAATTTTGGCTGGTTACTGTTGACCCTATTAATGCTATAATATTCCACGGTTACTAACAGAAATGCTCCTGAAATTTTACTATATTATAATAATTTAATTTATAAACTAAAACCTTTTCCCTTTTTATCTAAAGAAAGAAACAGATAATTTTAAAAAGAACATTACAAAATAACTAATGTGGTCAACAGTCACAACACCAAAAATGTTACAAACTAACACTTAATATATATTTATATTAATTTTAATGTTTCTGAAAGAGAATTTAAGAACAATTACATTCCGCATATATGTGCATAATATGTATAGCTCCTTTGTAATCTAACACTGAAAAATCAAGTTCAACTTGTACAAAAAATAGTTATACTAATAAGGGTTGCTTCTTTTTTTAGGTACTATTATGGAATATTCATTCAGATCTACAAAACCATTATTAAAAATACAGTGATTAAAAGGAATCTATTTTGGAAATTTTCTAATAGTAGTACTAAATACAGTATCAAAATCTGAACTTTTGAGAATTGAGAGCGCTCAATTATATTTAAAGGTATTAAAATTATTTCTAAAATTAAACCACACTATGAGCTCAAGAATAAATTACCAACTAGCAGCTAGTGTTTAATGCAAGAGCACATGTAATCAATGTGTAGGAAAGGAAAAATTACTGTTGTATGGGGGCAGCATACACCAATGGACCAGGTGGTAAATGCGGGTAAGCTACTCCAGCTCCTACAGTTGCTTGATAACCACAAGGACCGGCGCCTCCAACACCTCCTCCATAAAATTTACCACCTGTATTTAAAAAAAAGTGAACATTTTATAAATATTTAAAAGATGTTTATTTACGAATCTTCAGCCCTACCCATAATTAATCGACGTCAATTTTAAGAAATTTTCGTCGATTAATTATATTTCTAACTTCACTATACTGTCGTCTACTGTCACTGCCACACAATTTGTCAACAACACTTTTCATCACATTTTCAACTATTGTACAAATTTTATGATTTTGATAACCTGATTAGAACATGATTAGGCTAAAGTAAAATGACAATTATTCCTGGATCTGTCTCTTTCAACTAACTCTTATTTTAAGTAAGCTATAATTAAAAATTATAAGTAAGACCATGAGTGAATGTGTTAAGCCATGTGATCATAAGTGTAGATTGCAATATAATCACTATTTCATTGTTGGTTGTTTTCCACTATTAAATTATATTTATACTAGTAAATAAATGGAAATTGTAACAACCTTTCTATATAGATAAATAACTTATCATATTCCAAACTTTACTTGAATTATAATTTGCAGAGGGTATATACTGTCAGAATTGTTTTTGCTGGAAATCTTGCTATTAACTGGATATTGCAATAAAATATTTACTAACCTAGCATTTCCTGATGATGTGGATGCATTTGTGGGTAATGGGCAGGAGTGGCAAAATGAGGTGGCGGTGAACCATAAGATGATCCAGATCCTGCTGATTTGTTACCTCCATTGGAGTTATTGTTACGATATTGCTGTCCATTATTGCGAGAATCTAAAAACACAAAATGTAAATACAAAACCAATAACAACATTGGAAACTAAATTTTCTTATCAAACATATTTTCATGTAATACTTACTGGTAAACTGTCTCTGGCCATAGCTATTTTGATTATTATAATTATTTTGATATCCATTGTTATAACCACCTTGATAACTGCCCATGGAGTCAAAAACATTAGGGCTAGGGAATGGCACTTGTTTTTGATAGTTATTCTGTCTGTAGCCTTGGTTGTTTTGTATTTGATTTGAGAATCGAGGAGCTTGATGGTTAGCATTACGATTCTGATAATTGCTTTGAATATCCTCATTGCTTGTATTTGCCATTTTATTGTTCCATTGGTTACTCTGCTGACGAGGTGAACTCGAGCCACTGTTATTCTCTTTTCTTTGTTGCCAGCGATTGCGACCTGAATAAAAATTTGAAATATATACTATAATTATAAATATTTGAATAATCACTAATAAAATAAAACAACTATATTTACCAGAGTTGTTATTGTTGTTTCTTGCCATATCGTTTAATTTAGCTGGAGGATTTTGGCCAGTTTCACGCAAAACAGCAACAAGGCCACGAGCTTGACGAGCATCACCGCTTGTGAAAAATGTATATGCTGTGCCAGATTGTTGACACCGGCCAGTACGTCCTGTTATTAAAATAATTAATATAATTTTCATAATTTACTAACTATAAGAAAATATAAGATACTTTATTTTGTTATTTACCAATTCTATGTATGTAGTCTTCTGAAGAGTTAGGATAATCATAATTCACAACAAATTTAACATCCTCAACATCTAAACCTCGAGCAGCTACATCAGTAGCAATTAGGATTGTGGTAGCCCCATTTCGGAATTCTGTCAAAACAGCATCACGTTCTGGTTGAGACTTGTCACCATGGATTGCCAAAGCTTTATGCCCATTGCGGCGTACAGCACGTGCTATGTCATCCACCTTAAATATATTTGAAAAATGTCATAAATACACTACATTTTGTCGGAGTTTTAAAAAAATAAGGTTTGTTAAACATGAAATAGGATTGCTAACAAAAATCACTAATATACAATTTCAAAAATTTAAGATTTTTAGTATATATTTTTAATTCTTTAACAATACAGAAATTATGGAAACATTTACTTTACTTTTTAATATAAGCATATTAGATAAAATAAACATTACTTTTAAGCCCATTACCTTTTTCTTAGTTTCTACAAAAACAATTACTTTATTGTCTTTTTCAGAAGCAATCTCTTTTAAAAGATTTGTGAGTTTGTTTTCCTTTTCATGTTCTTCACAAACTTCTACAATTTGTTTTATGTTGTTGTTAGCGGAGAGATTTAATGAACCAATATTAACTTTAATGTAATCATTTAAAAAGTCTTCGGCTAGAGCTTGAATTTCTTTTGGCCAAGTTGCAGACCACATCAAAACTTGGCGATCAGGCCTAATCTGCTCAATTATCTTACGGATCTGAGGCTCAAAACCCATATCTAACATTCTGTCAGCTTCATCTAAGACCAAGTATGTGCATCGCCGCAAATTAGTTGTTCCACGTTCAAGGAAATCAATTAAGCGACCAGGAGTGGCAATAACAATTTCTACACCTCTTTCCAAGTCTCTAGCTTGAGGTCCTTTTGGGGAGCCACCAAAAAGGCATGTATTCCTAATGCAACCACGAGCACTATAAGCTTGGGCTACAGACTGAATTTGTTGAGCAAGTTCCCTTGTAGGTGCCAATATAAGTGCAATGGGACCATCACCACGTTGGATACGTTGTTGATGCACAATATGAACAGCTGCAGGAAGCATGTAAGCCAGAGTTTTGCCTGATCCAGTAGAAGCAATTCCTACCATATCACGACCTGATAAAGCAATAGGCCATCCTTGTGCTTGAATCCCTGTAGGCTCTTCCCAACCCTGTTCTTTAATTGTATTTAAAATATGATCAGGAAAATTTCCTTCATCAAATATTTGGTTAGGACGAGGAACATTATTACCACTCACTGTTATTTCTTTTGCTGCTCGGAAAATTTGGACATCTTCTTCACTGCGGGCTTCAACATTGGCATGTGGTTTATAGAAATCTTTCATAATGGGTCCAAGTTTTGACAAATCCCACATAGGTTTAATCAAGCTATCACCGGGATGTTTTGCTTTCATACTTTGAAGCTTTCGCCCTTTAAATTCAATCGATTGTTGCTGATTCTGTCCCATAGTGGGGCTGTATGATTTCTTGGGGTCAAAATTTTGTTGATTAGGGTTAGCTTGGTTGACATTGTAATTTTTTGGGCCATAATTGTGTTTTTGATAGTTTTGTTGTTTAGGTCCACCAAAATCATTTTGTCCATTGTAAAACTGATTACCACCAGCTTTGTCTGCATCATAATCATTTTTATTTTGTTGATTATTGAAATTGTTTCTTGGCCTGTAATCCTTAGGTCCTCCAAAATCATTTTGGTTTCCAGTATCATTTTTATGATTGTTAAAATCATTTCTTATTCCACTGAAATCTGTTCTAGGCCTGAAATTTTTATTGCCCATGTTGTTTCTAGGCCCAAAATTTTTTGGTCCTCCAAATTCATGCATGCCATTGAAAAAAGGCATTTTACCAAATTGTTCATTCCGGTCAAGTCGAGGTCTGAAACTAAAAATAATAATAATGTATGTTATGTAAAATATATTTTTATAAATACTAGTGAATCTGATACCTATATCAGTAATATTTTATGTGATCAACATGAGCAATATTTATTTGCCAATTCACCAATATGTTTCAAATTTTGCTATCTTTTGCAATCTAGGAGGTTTCACTATTGTATATTTTTCAAATAGTTCTGCCCTATCTGAGAAACTATTATCCACCACAAAAAAATTAACTTATGAAAACACCTTTCACCACAAAATTAAGGATATTGTTTCTTTTTTAAATAAATTGTTATAGTTAATTGTAATTACCTAATAACATTTAAAACAAAATAGTAATACAAACCATAAAACACAAAGAATGTGGAAATATCTTAAAATATCACTATTCTCATCTCATACTCTAATGGAGAAATACACTTAGCGACACAGAATCTTGGCCAAGCACTTATCTTGTGATAGCAAAAGCTTCAAATGTTTCTGATGAATGTTTGTCATGCAGGTATGTCAAAAAATGTTTAGGCTCAAGTTCAGACTTAATTTTTAACTTTGTTGTGTTTTTAAAGTGACAATGGAAAGATGTTAATTTTGGTGAAAACATGTTATCGTGAAAAGAAAATTTTGAAGTAAACATTAAATTTCTAGGTTCTAAAACCATTAGACAAATATTGAATCCATCTACCCTTAATTTACTGTAAAAAAAAGTTTCAGTGCAAATAATTAGCAAATTCACGAGTGGCGAAGTTTCCATGCCGTTGAGTGTGTAAATACTTACAAAACAATAATCACACCTTACTTGTAAAAATCAATATCAGTTTAAGAAATGTATAGTTGTTCTTTCTGATAACACTAAATGACCTAAGCAAGATACAAAAGTTTAACTTTTATATACAAAATAATAATAATACAAAAAATTTAGTCTTGTATTATTTAACTTTCTCATATAAGTGAATGAAATTCTTATGAGAAATAAATTATCTCAAACCAGAAGATACATTAATTTAAATAAGCGGAAATCAAGTAAAGCCAGTCATCTTTGCTAGAAGAAAATGGCTGAATACTAATTTTATTAAGTCAAAAAATTTCATTTTGATGAATTTTTTAAACTGCATATGTTCTACTACATGCGTACCATGCATACTAATATAACTGCAGCATGGCTCTACTACGTATAAACATTTCTTTTTAATACTACTAAAGCAGCAGCACATATTTTTCTACAGCTTGGCATGATTGATTTCAACTCTCTGAATTTGGATCCTCTGACTTGCATCCAAAAAATGTTGCCCTTACTAGTGTACTCTTTTCCAAGTACTTCTACAAGTTATTTTGCAGACCGCTTGGCAGAAGCAATTAGAGATAGTAATATTGCTGGTAGCGTAAACAGTTCTGCAAGCACTTGCATATATATATATATATATATATATATATATGCGGGTATTTGTATTTATTTATTTTATGTATATATTACACAGTTAATTATAATTTTTTCCTATATAGCTATACCTACGTCAAATTTCTCCACTCCATGGGTTGACTGTTAGAGAATGTCTCAAGGTTTAAGTCATGTTTTAAAGAAAGGAATAAAAAATAAAAGGCTAACAAAGTGTTAGCCTTTTATTTATTTTTTTATTGTCCCTGGCCTTTGACACTGGTCCGTTGCAGATCAAGATATTTTACATTTGCCACATTTAATATCATGTACTGCAATAATTCAAGTGATTACAGAAAAAAAAAACTCGTAGAATATTTTGAACATAGCTTGTTTCTGAAGGATTTTACATTATATGTATATATTATCACTATTAAAAAAGGAACTTAACTAAAATAATAATTAAAATTACAATATAATTATAATAAATTACAATATAAAAGATAAAACTATTATATAGAAAATCTAAAATCATTATATATCTTTAAATTTATTAAAAAACACATTTGTAACCTACTATTGCTTTCTACAAACGAGATCATTACGAGCAACATTTTTAATAAAAATAATTAATCAAATATAACGGAAAACCAAAACGCAATCTTCATATTATTATCAGAGTAATAATCATGGTACCCAACTAAATCGTATTGTTTTTAGTACCTATCTCATAAAATTTCAAATGCACACAAGCATAATGTAGGCCAATATGTTAAGTTTGAATGTACTAAAGACAAAAAAAATTTGTAACATTACTATACAAATATTAATCTGTCAATAACAAATAATTTATTACATGAGATTATGATATTCTTTGTATCAAATTCTCGGCATGAAAAATTTCAACAGCCATTATCAGCTGAGCGAAACATTTCACAAAATGGCCGCTGAATAGAGTACAACACAATGTGCAGCAGCCATATTAACAACTTTAAAACTTTAATAAAATAACTACTTACATAGGATGTTGATTGTGAAAGCCGTTGAACTGCATTTTGCAGTTATCGTTTTTACGTGTAGGTGCTTACCTACGTGGTGGTAAACGCCTGAATAAGTATCTGGAACATTAGGATCGATATTATGTTCTCATTACAAAATTACTATTTGTGCGTCAGATCTCTACATGTTAAATGTATACAGGTAAATAAGAACGAAAGCCGAACTTACCTCTCAATTAAGAGAGAATTCAATAAAAATATTACTTTTTCATAAAATTCTATCGACTGACCTGCCGAACGAACAACTCGATAATGGAAAATGGAGGACAAATTTTGTAATGGCTACCGGAAGTAGGAAAGTTTGCAAGCTTAACAACCGTAATATCCCCAAAATAAAAATAAAAAATACACTTTCAATTAAACAACATACTAATCAAGAAATAAAAATCCCCTTAAGAGTTATTCTTTACGGCAAATTTCACATAGTTTTAATTTCTTTAATAAATGGTTTATAATTTACACTCCAATTTCTCATTCATCGTGCTTTATTTAGCGGCGTATATTGGTGGCGTATCTAATAGGCATCCCTTATAGCCCATATATTCATATATGTGATAAGAAGTGAAAGAATATAAGTAGTGTTCATTTATTTCAATAGTTAAGAGTATTATTTATACTTCCACATCGGTTGTCGGCTGCTTTAGCTATATGGCTGGCCCATTGCCACTTCAGTTGGGCTATGTCGCTTACTCTGATTATACTACAGACATCCTCCCTTCTAAGTTTATCACGCAGAGAAGTCCCAAGCATGGCCAGCAAAGAAGGACCATGTCTCAGATCCATAAGTCATCACTGGCAACATGCACTGGTTGTATAATCTCGATTTAGAGTTTTGTTCTATAACTGAAGAAAATATGTGTTGTACCAAAACTGGACCTCGTACAATATGCAGATCGGTCAAGCGACTAATCTGAGACTGTATCCGAATTGTCGCTGTTACCAAGCGATACGTACCTATGTGAAATTGTCAGTTTATTGTTTAAGATGCTATGGTGATTATTCAAAGTGACATGCAATTGTTTTTGTGCGCGCAGATTTCCTCCGCAAAAATATGACATACGGTTCTGCTATTGAGAAAAAACGCTATGTCTACATCTCTCTTGTCCCCAAGAGCAACAGGGGCCTTGTTGCACTTTGTCTCCGTGATAAGTTTTGTTAGGTATTGCCATTTTTAAGTCTAATTTATTTTTCAACCTGCTGACAAAGTCATATTAAAATTCATAGTTGTATAATCTGGCAGACACCATACATTTTTAAGTCATCGTATTAAGAAACCCTTTAAGAATTTTTGTTCAATAAATGTGTGAAAGTAAGCAAATGGCAACAATGAAACGGAAAAGGAAACTAAATATTGATGTTGTTTTGTTATGAATTGTCAATATGAGCAGGAAAATGACTTAGACCATGCAGCCCAAATTGATTTGTATTTTTGTACTCGACATTCTTCAAAAATGCTGATGCGTCACATTGCGAAATTTTTAGGAAATTTTGACGACAGCTGAACCCCAACGTACAAATTTTGGTGATAACATTTTAAGTCGCCTTCGCGGATGCAGATTAAGTCGCAGGAAAAACTTAAAAGTTGAACATATGCTCTGATTTTTTGAAATCGTGTCGTTCTCCAACCTCCAAGTGGACTAGAGAGGTTTCGCAACGGCAGTTACACTGCAAATTTAGTTTTATTTTTAAATATTGCTATAAACAGTTCTATTCGGCATATTTAGAGTTGGTTGGTTGTTAAAAATGGAAACATCCAACATTCCAAAGGAAGTCACAGTGACTAAGAAAAAGGTGAATAGGTCGAACTTATGCGTTTAAAAAGAAAAAAAAATACGTTAAGCTGTAGTCCTGCACCTTAGAGTAATTACATACATACGTATGCAAATTACTCTGAATCCTGTACCAACTTATAACCAGGAATTGGAATCTTGGAAGATATTTAGCATCAGAATTACCTAATGATTTATCGCAAACGACATAAATGCGTCAAATGATTCCGCAGGAGGAAAAAGGCGAGTAAGCGAGCCATTCTGCTCCAAGCATTCACCGATGGTACGATCAAGCTTGCCTCAGATTTCGCTGTACCAAAGTATCTCCAACAAATCTTGTTTGAGGATATCCTTACTATCGTGGGTACCTACCTATTCCACACCGAAGTAGGTTGGATTTAGCGAGTGCCATAATTTCTATGCCGCTACCCAACAGCCCGACGAGTCACCGTCGCACTGGGCCGCTAGACTGCGGAAGTTTACCGCCAGTGCCGACTTCGTCATCGATGCCACCATGGAACAGCTATATGAGATTGGTCAGGATACGAAGTGCGTGCGTTCTCGTCAAAAATGCGGTATGCGGATATACGAGTCACAGAGCGTCGGAGTGTCTTTTCGCTAATTACAAATGTAAAAAGTGTAATTTCGCAACTCCGGTAAAATAGAGTCAACTCGGAAAAGTCGAATTTTGAGCTAAAGATACAGAAGTAATTAAAATTTAATTAACCATCTTCTCCAAAATGGTTACATTTGTAATTCTAAAACTTGCAGTTAGATGAAGTTGTAAGGCTGCATGACTATAGCATTTTGACTCCAAAATGATCTATACATTTAATGTTATGAAAGGTGGAGGTGTGTTCGTTGAGACAACATACACAGTTTTGACAGTGGTAAAGCCACGCGGCAGCTTTGCTGTAGCACGTATGGGCCGGCTCAAACCGGGGTGGTACCACGACTTCACAGGATACCGGCGTGAAATGGAAGCTCAGCTTCCACGTTTCGTCTGGTGAGATAAATGGCTGGAGGCCCAATGCCCCCCCCCCTCCCATGGAAATGGTAGCGGAATTAAGTAAAGATCTACCCCAGGAGGGTAACAGCAACTCGGAAAATCCCTCGCTGAGCATCCACGACCAATATGCTCCAATCCTGAGCGTGGGTATTCACGCTGCCCCGCGTATTCTGTAGGGGGTGTAAAAATTCCGCTCAAGACTACAACTGCTCAGGGCAAAAGGAGCAACAAGACCAAGGCAACCCCTGCCACGCTATCCATGAATTTCTGCAATATTAAGGGACTTCACCCTAACCTACTAAACGCCGCCCACTACCATCTCGAAACGGCGAGGCCGGCTCTGCTCTTTCTGACCGAGACACAGGTGTCCTCTCCGGCTGATGTCTCGTAACTCTCATACCCGGGGTACAAACTATAACACTCATTTGTGCATCGGGCTGGAGTTTGCGTTCACGTCAGAGAGGACATCATCTCGGACATTCTCGACGCCTCGGCAGTTTTTAAGTTTCGGACCTGTCCATCATTTGGTTACGCGTAGACAGCGACAACCATCCGCGCGTCTACGGGTGCCTCTATAAGTTCCACAGCGGTAATGCCGAAACAGACCGACTCTTCGACCACGTCCAAATGGCTACAGATTCGTTGCTACAGCAGATCCCCTCCACAGAGATCGTGATCCTCGGCGATTTTAACGCCCATCACGCCGAATGGCTTGGTTCACGTTTAATCGAACATGCGGGGAGATCTGTTCATGATTTTGCCTTGGCATATGGTCTGACACAACTGGTTACTTCGCCAACGCGGATTCCAGATGTGACCTCTCACCCAGGATATCAAATTTCCGTCAATGCCCCTTTAGGCACCTCGGACCATTGTCTTGTCCGGAGTGTGGTGCCACTCACGCTGAAATCGCAGTTGCATTCTGCAGGCTGCCACAGTGTTTGGCACTATAGGTCAGCCAATCGGGATAGGATGCGGTCTTTCTTTGCATCCTACCCTTGGGGGCGGATGCAAAGAAAGACCGCAAACTTTGCTTCTCACCGGACGATCCCAACGTTGTTGTGGATTCTGTCGCTGATGTGGTACTTCAGGATATGGAAATTTTTGTTCCTTCCTCTGTGGTGCCCATCGGAGGCAAATCTCAGCCATGGTTTGGTCGCTCCTGTAAAATAGCATCAAGCTATAAGCGGGAGTGCTACAAAGCATGGACTGACGCGTCAACGTCCCGGGATGTAAACACCAGCGCGTTAAAAAAGAAGTATAATTCCGCCTCCAGGTCCTTTAAAAGAGTTATTGCCAAGGCAAACTCAGAGTACATAGGCAGAATTGGCGAGAAACTAGTCCACCTTCCTTCTGGAACCCGTGCATTATGGTCTCTTGCCAAGGCTGTCCAGGGGGAATTCCTGTCAGCCATCTTTTCCATCTCTGCACAGGGAGGACGACTCACTGGCCCATACCGCAAAGGAGAAAGCCGATTTGCTAGGCTCTTTCTTTGCGTCCACCTCAACTCTCGATGACGGGGGGAATACGCGGTCGACCATCCCGCGGTGTGAGTGCTCCATGCCGGAAATGCAGTTCACACAGTGCTCGGTTCGCAAAGCACTCCTCTCCCTGGACATCCACAAGTCGGGTGGGCCTGACGGAATCCCTCCAATTGTGCTGAGGACGTGTGCTCCAGAGTTGGCACCGGATTTAACGCGTCTTTTTCAGTACTCCTACTCCCTAGGCGTAGTTCCAAAATCGTGGAAGACGGCTTTAGTCCACCCGATCCCTAAAAAAGGCGACCGCTCAGACCTGTCCAACTACCGGCCTATCGCCATCAGGTGCGTGTTCTCCAAAACAATGGAGTCCATTATAAACTGCCAGCTCATGAGGTACCTTGAGAATCACCAGCTGATTAGTGATCGCCAATACGGTTTTCGCCGTGGTCGATCAGCTGGTGATCTTCTGGTCTACCTAAACCATAGATGGGCGGAGGCAGTAGAGTCCAAGGAGGAGGCATTGGCCGTTAGTTTGGACATTGCGAAGGCCTTCGATCGGGTTTGGCACAAAGCGCTTCTTTCAAAGCTCCCTTCCTATGGGCTTCCCGAGAGATTGGATCACCAGCTTTCCTGGAAATCGGAGCATCAAGGTCGTAGTAGACGGTGCAAGTTCCGATTACTAGCCTATTAATGCTGGTGTTCCACAAGGCTGCGTGCTATCGCCAACGCTTTCTTCTGCATATCAATGATATATTACAAACCCGTAACATTTATTGCTATGCAGATGACAGCACTGGTGATGCTCTGTACACCGGCCGTGCCAATATTTCTCGAGAAAACGTCTCCGAGTACTGGGACAAACTTGTGTCTAAAGTCGAGTATTTGCTGAACAGAGTCTCGGATTGGGGGCGACTAAATCTAGTCCAGTTTAACCCTCAGAAGAGACAAGTTTGCGCGTTAACCGCTAAAAAGAACCTCTTTGTCGTATCTCCTCAGTTTCAAGGCACTCCCCTTGTTGCCTCAGCCAGTATCGGAATCCTCGGCGTCGACATATCGAGTGACGTGCAATTTCGTGGTCACTTGGAAGAGAAGGCCAAATTGGCCTCTAAAAAGCTTGGCGTGCTCAGCAGAGTGGGACAGTATTTCATGCCGGCACACCATCTGCAACTTTACAAGGCGCAGGTTCGGCCACACATGGAATACTGTTCCCATCTCTGGGCTGGAGCTCCCCAGTACCAGCTCCTTCCACTTGACCGCATCCAGCGCAGAGCGGCACGAATCGAGTGCTTTCCGATCGGCTCGATTCACTGGCACTGCGAAGAGATGTTGCATATCTTTGCATTTTCTTTCGCATGTACCATGGGGAGTGCTCTGAGGAATTGTTCGGATTAATCCCAGCCGCCAAATTTCGTGAACGCACTACGCGGCAAACGTCCCGATACCATCCACACCATCTGGATGCCTGGCGGTCCACCACTGTACGTTTCACAAGGAGTTTTCTTCCGCGTACGACCTCTCTGTGGAATAGTTTACCACCGGCGATTTTTCCGGACCGATACGACCTGGGGACCTTCAAGAAAAGAGCTTACTCCTTTCTAAAGAGCCGGAAATGAACCTGCGATTCCTCTGGTGTTGCGTTTGATGACGGGCGGCGGTAGTCACTTAACATCAGATAAGCCGCATGCTCGTTTGCCCCCTCTTCTATAAAAAAACACTTCAGCACTTCGATATACCGATAGTCAACTTAGCACCGCTGAGGGGTCCGTAGCACCATCCAAATTTCGACGGAATTAAAGGCTCTCTCATAGTCCACATACGCCAGGCAAAGTGGCAGATTGTACTCCTTGGTCTTCTGTACAATCTGCTACAGGGTATGTGGTCTATGGTAATGAAGATTTTTCGGAAACCGGCTTGTTCGGGATGCTGGAAGTCGTCAAGTCTGCGTGCGAGACGATTCGTAATGACTCCCGAAAACAGCACGTAGACGCGGCTCAGAAGGAAAATCGGTCTGTAGTTCTTCAAGGGAGCGTGTAGTGTTATGCTACTTACATATCATTTTACACTATTTTAAATTTATTTTTCCATTCTGTTTTTGATTTCCTGCATTCACCTCAAAACTGGATATTTTGCATCACCTTTATTTCCATAGGATTCTGTAACGTTTTCAAACCATAAGAACACAATAACAAATCATTTTCACTTCGTATTTTCACGCTATCAGCACTTTTTAAATCGGTGTCAATGGAGTCTACCTTTTTCGATATTTTATTTAGTTCTCCGTAACTCTGCAATTTCGGGCTTCGTGCGCGCTGTTGCGCTACCTTTTTTCCTATATCAATAATATCTCATTTTTCACTTAAATCTTGCCGTTTCTCTATTACGAGCCTGAAACCAAAATTTGACATGTTTTGACATCGTTGTTTATCTGGTTGTCATGGCAATTTTTATTCAAATTCGTTATCGGTCTGATGTTTTTACTTCAAAACTTCCACAAAAATACTCTTTTCTTCTTGGCCATTTACAAAAATTTGCTTATAATTTAAATAATTTCCCGTTCTTATCCCAGATCCGTCAAAAAGTATAAAAGCCGAACAATCGGCCAATAAAGGGAGTCTCGCTTCGGCTTTCATACTAGAAACATCTCCTAAAGGCCTTATCCCGGGGCCGCACTGCCACGGGATCCTGCAAGCCTCTGCCTTCATCTGAGGTCGTCGTCTAGCCACGCCTACGCCTCCACCTACTAGTGCCCGCGCTATCTTTAGCCGCTGTGCGTGCTTGCTTCAAGCGCTGTGTTTGCCTACTTCAAGCGCTGCGTGTACCTGCTCCAGACGCTGCGTGTACCTACTCCAGACGCTGCGCGTGCCTACTCCGGGCGCTGTGTGTGCCTAGTCCGGGCGCTGTGTGTACCTACTTCAAGCGCTGCGTGTGCCTACTCCAGACGCTGCGTGTGCCTAGATCAGGCGCTGCGCGCCTACCACAGGCATAGCCTGTGCATACTCCGTGAGCGGTGAGCACCACTGCCAAGCGCGGTGTGCCACCTTGGTCTTCGGGCTCCGTTTCAGTACTCATTTATCTTTGTTATTTTTTTAAAAAAATTAATTGTAATTCACGTCACCCATCATCATCGTCATATTTTTTTTTATATAAAAAAACTGTAAATATCTTTTAAAATTTTAAATAAATTATTCGTTTTTTTTGTTGTTTCGTTGTTGTTAGGTTAGGTTCTTTTGTTTTTAATTGTCGCTTTACGACAAGCGTTGTCGCCTTTCTTGAAGAACAAGACCACCGCACTTCTGCTCCACGCCTCCGGAGTAGCGCCACCATGGGAAACGGAATTGAAGAGCTTCGGAAGGACTTTAAGTACAGGTGTTCCACCTGCTTTCAGAAGCTCCGCTGTAATTCCATTCTCGCCTGGGGCCCTGCCATTTTTAAGGTGCTGGAGAGCCATTCTAACCTCGCTCAGACTGACATCCGGGCTATCATCGGAATAGTGTCGGATAAGACTTGCTCTTGGATCGTCACACTTGCGTGTGGCTCCAACGATGATGTGTACAGCTGCCCATAGAACCTCTTAATCTCACTCATCAAAATCTCAGCCGGAAACGATGCTGCCACACTCAGTCTTCAGCTTTGACAGTTGGTTCTTTCTGGCAGACAGATCTCTGGCAAATCGATCGATCGCTTCTTCAATACGAGCAGTATTAAAGTTGCGTAAGTTCCGGTACATGCATTTGGAGATCTGTCTGTTCAGTTGCCTGTATTCTTGTCGTATTCAATCAATACCTACGAATAAATAATTAATGTAGTAAAATTGACCACACAAAATAACTAACTTATATTGTTTAAAACTACTGTATTATTAAACATTTATATTTATAATATTAATCTACTATATTTGTATTAATTTAGCTAAAGTTCATTGCGTTAAGTGGTCTAACCTTAACTTTCTTAAAAATGTTAACTTTTATGGCGGTACTTACAAAAATAACTTTTTGTTGTCGTTATTTTTATTGTGTTTTGTCTTTGGTGAACTCAGATGAAGTAAAAACAGGTAGATACAGCGCGGCCTTTGTTATTGGTGAAGCCAAGCGTTCACGCATACACATGCATCAAACTACGCTCATTTTCGTCAGTACTTCCTGGGGCGTCGTGCAGTAAATTTGCCTACAAAATGTGATCCTGTGTAGTTAAATGGTGCAAAAACAATACTAAAGTGAACAAAAATTCTGAATTAATATCGTTCCACTCGTAAACATTCATTTAACTATATAACATATATTTTATTTTGTTATTACAACACAATTTTGAAGGTTATATGAAGCACGAATGTCAATGTTTCGAGATTACATAACGGGAGAATGTCGCCAGTATTTTTTATTTCTAATGGTCCAAGATTTGGGTAATTGATTTAAGGTTAAGGTATAAAAATATATTATGCAGTCAGCATATTTTTTTAATTAGTAGTTATTATGTTACATCAAATTGAAGTCAAGGTAAATACATTTTTTTTAAGTCGCTGATGTTTCTGTCTTGATTCTTGAGTACTTACAAACTATTTTACTACCAAAAATACTTAGGATTTTATGCTGTTAACAAATACTTTAATAAGACATGAATGAAGGGTAGCTGCTATAAGACTGAGCTGAAATGAACCAAAATGGCAACCATCCTCCTCACTTGCTAGTGGTAGAGCCATGCAGCGGCTATTGCTGTCGCACGGATGGGTCGGAGTAGGTGAGAATTGAGTAGAGGTGGGCCGAATATTCGTATTATATTCGGTATTCGGCATATTCGGCAGGTTTACTGAATATTCGTATTCGGCCGAATATTCGGCTACATCACCGAATATTCGTTAAAGTGGTACTCAAAGTATCCACTGTATGGAAATGTACGAATTGAGTAATGCCATGTCTTTCATAATTTTACTGTTGAAAGTATATTTATTTATGGGTTAAATCTACAAGTATGACGATATGTTTTTGAGGCACTTTAGATGTATTTATAATTATAGCAAATAGAAAGCTTGATAAAATTTTGTTTGGAATCAAACAAAGAAACATTACATTACAGTCGTCAGTTTCTCTTAAATTGGTCCAAACAGTAAATCTCCTGCCACTCATTTTCATCACATACTTATCAATTTTCAATAAGAATACTTTTTTCTTACAAAAATAGTCAAAACATAAGCATGTGCCAGCAATTTGCTCAGTACTAGATGATGCAATAACATGTCAGGTGTGGCAGGGGAGCGACGGGAAGGCTCTGACGCTAATCCCGCGTGCTTTATGGTAACAAGTTTCGACATAAATTGCTTAGGTACCGAGGTAATCCTGCCGAATAATGTTCGGCCGAGTATTCGGTTCGGTAAACATTTTACCGAACCGAATAATTCATATTCGACCCATCCCTAGAATTGAAGCTTCTGCATCACTCGCTCCCGCTTCGCTCGAGCTACATTCCGCTGAAGGCCCCAATTCTCTCCATTAGAGGTCTAAATTTTTAGTCTAATTCTCGATCCGCTTTTTTTATCTTTGCTCCATTTCTAATACCGTTTCATTCGGAATCTCAAATACAAATGGTTCAATAATATAACAACAAAATAATATGAAGGCTTATCTATTTCATCGTTAAAATGCAAGGTGGTACAAAAAAAAAAACAGTTACTTTAATAATACTATCTAACTCTGTCTGAAACTATTTTTAGGGTTCCGTAGTAAACTTGAACCCTTATAGTTTCGCCATGTCTGTCTGTCCGTCTGTCCGTCCTCGCTTAATCTCTGTGACCGTTAGCACTAGAAAGCTGAAATTTGGTACCAATATGTGTATCAATCACGCCGACAAAGTGGTAAAATAAAAATTGGAAAAAAAATGTTTTATTAGGGTAGCCCCCCTATATGTAAAGTGGGAAGTGATTTTTTTTAATTTCAACCCTAACGTGTGATATATTGTTGGAAAGGTATTTAAAAATGAATAGGGGTTTACTAAAATCATTTTTTGATAATGTCAATAATTTCGGAAATAATCGCTTCAAAAGTAAAAAACAATGTGTTCCCCCCCTCTAACTTTTGAACCATAAGTTTAGAAAATATGAAAAAAAAATCTGAAAAGTAGAACTTTATAAGGACTTTCTAGGAAAATCATTTTGAACTTGGATGGAAACAACAGTACCCACTACCGGGAGCAGTTGCAAGAGCGCGGAGCGCTGCTGTAGCGCGAACATTATGGATTCCCTACCCACCTTTAAACTCATAGGTGGGAACACTTATTGTGACGGACGGGAAACTACGGAACCCTACACCGATCGTGGCTCGACACGCTCTTGGCCGTTTTTTTCTTCTTCTCGAACACAAAGGTAGTTTAAATTAAAAGATGCAGTGTTTATTTACATATATTTTATTGGAAGTCAAACTGTCATCAAATCATTTCATCACACAATCATTTTGTTTTTAAAACACCATTTCTTAATACATAAAACATTTTTAACGCACATATTTTCTTATGAGTAAAACAGTTATACAGTAAAGTATCTTTACAATAAAGTTACACAAAGAGTATTTAAATTGGGAGCTCCTAAGCAACTTATATCTATGATAGTGTTATTTTCATCACAAATATCTTGCACCCATTTAATTTTTTTACATCCTTTTAAAAAAAATTATCTTTCAAATATGTCTTTATAATTCTATGAAACTCTCTATAATCAACAAAGCCCTCACTCCATCAATACCCTCTGTGCTTTTCAATCCAGCCAATTTGTTTTTTCTCTTCAGGAGATAGTGAAGTGAATGGGTAAGGATGTTTAATTAGGAATACATTGGTGTACTCTAGAGTGGCTATAGCAAACTCCTTTACTATAAATTCATTTTTGATATTTTTGAAGCCTTGAAGATCGACGATTATTGTATTGCTATTCATGATATTTTCTTAACGATATTACTCAGTCGTTTATTCGAATATGCAGTCGTTTAATATCAAGCAATAGGCTGTTGTCTGATCTGGTATTTCTTGGTCTGTTTCGATTTCAACTCTCACATCGATCAAACCTTTTAAAGTTTCGTGTTATCTTGAACAATCAATTACAAATAATGTAGCCACGTCTCTGAACTCCTTTAAATCCATCAACGGCTCTGACCGGCGTCCGTGATACGACTGTTGAAATCTCGCATACTGATCGTATAATAAAGTAAACTTATCTTCTGAAAAACTGACATTCAGCCCCTCATAAGGATAATATGATGAATTTAAAAAGACTCTTACATCTCGTACGTGACAATAATCAAACTCTGCCCACATATCATACGATGACCACAAATCGTGGTTTCTCTATCTGCGATGAAGTTTTTATAGACCAAGTATGTTTACGTGTTTTAGGCAGCAATAGATACTCATATAAGTCCCAGGAACGGAATGCCAATGGAATAGCTCTATCTTTCTCTAAATGTTTTAATAGGCTGATTATTTCACGATCTGATACTTTGATGTGTGGAACTCGCCAAACAATTATATTTATTATAATATCTTCTGCAACTTCACCTGTATTTAACTTGATCGCATTAAGATTTGTATTGCTTCGTAATAATACTAACTTGTGTTTACAATTAATTATAATTGTTTCATAATCTTCTGCAAAATCCTAATATCTTGTTCAATGGTATAGACGCGGAAAACGCTCGATAGATAAGATTTTATTGTAGTTGTGAAACCAGCATTCTTAATTTTATTTATTTCTACTCCATTAAGTTCATATCGTATGTCTTGAAAAGAAATAGGACTGGATTATTAACAAAATGTACCTTTTCTTTTGTGAAGCTGTTATAAACGTTCACCTTTCCCTCGATATATAAACTACTGGGTGAAGTAGCACGTACAGGTCTTGCTGATTAATAGGAATACGTATTTCCGTCATTCTTGTTAAAACTAGTTACATATGGTTTGTATGAATGATACTCAAAACTTTCAATGCTGTTATCGTATGATGTTTGTTGGGATACGTTTAAGATATTCATTTTATCAAGCCTTGAGTACTTTTTAACTTGGTAAGCTTTGAGACTTGGTAAGCTTCTTCTTTTTTAGCTGAAGAGGTGTGACTTTATGAGATGTTCTTTTAAAACTGGCTTGGATACATGAAGTAATTAAATGTATATATGTAATAAAAAATGATAAATTTCGGGGAGGGGTATAAAAGCATTTAAGGGGATAAAAAAATAAAGTCTCAGTTGAAAAAACTAAAATCCAAAGACTGCCACTCGGCTATAAAATATGCCTACGCAGCTGAAATATTTCGTAATAAAAAAGGAATAAGTTTACCCCGTTGTATTCCACTTCCAATTGTGGAGGATTTTTACCACTTATTCCCATATTTGAAGGATTGTCAGCTTTAGGATCATTATCTGGTGGAGCAGCGGGTATAGCAAAAGCAGTTAATGTATCGAAAAAATATGGGAAAAATATTTTTTTATTAACATTGAAACCCAATGTCCCCATATGGAGACAACCAGGTTTATCTATGTAGGAGGAAAATTTGGCACATTCGAACCAAAAGAATTGTACTCAATACTGCTCTGAAACTATTTCAAAATATAAATAGATTATAATTTTCATGTGTCAACTCAAATAAAAAAGAAATCTTCAACTTACCTTGATTAGGATCACCTATTTAAAAAAAAATCCGGAGCTCATTTTTAAAAAACACTTGCAGAAAAAATACAGAGTATTCAATTGACTGCAGATTTATTTGAGCGGTACTGCTATCTATCGAAAAATGTAAAAAGCTCAAAACACGTTGTCACTGCCAACGTCTTTTAACGTAGTTTTCTGAATTTACACATGATGATGTAATGTCCCTATATGGAGACGTTTGGAGTGAGGAGGATATGTATAACTTACCTATTAACTATAATTATGCGTGACATCAAGCGTTTGGTGCTACAAACAGTGGACATCTTTGTCTAAAATTCTTAAGGAATTACTGGAAATAGCATTTATATAGTGTATGAAATAAATAAACGTATCAGGATAAAAATGTATTTCACTGTGTCTATAATCCCCTCTTTACCAACGAACTATTCACCGACAATAGAACTGCGAGGAGACTACGAATATCGCCTTTATAAAAATTTTCAATATAGATGAAAGAAACAATAAATTTTATTATGGTGAAAAAGAAATGATCGAAATTCCTGAAGGGTCTTACGACCTTCAATATATTTGTGATTATCTAAACAAGAAAGTTTAAGTTTAAGTTTAAAGAAATTTATCATTTTTTTTTTCGGATATGTAAATACAGTTGTACTTCTTCACCTCGCAAATTTGTCTATTTATTTTCAGCGTTCAATAACTTTATATTGATAGTACTTATGGAACTTTGGTTAACAGGAAAATAATTGAAGTTTCTAGGTATTTCAATTATTCGATAACCAGGTGGTACATTAGGTGCAAATTCGTAAATTATATGGATTGCTTTCCCGTTGACAAATGAACCACTAACTACATCGCATTTAATCCTCACGATGGTTGTCGATAGAATACTGACAGGATACTTTGATTCAGTACTTTTATTTGCTTTTATTGTTTCCATACCAAAGCCTAAAATTTTACCCAGTTATTCGCTTCTATTAAAGTGCACATCTTCAGAACAAAAAATATTTGTTTCCAATGTATTATTGTTACAAGTTAGTTACAGTTAGTTAGTACAGTGTTCTTAATATTATTGTTTAGATAATCACAAATATATTGAAGGTCGTAAGACCCTTCAGGAATTTCGATCATTTCTTTTTCACCATAATAAAATTTATTGTTTCTTTCATCTATATTGAAAATTTTTATAAAGGCGATATTCGTAGTCTCCTCGCAGTTCTATTGTCGGTGAATAGTTCTGTGGTAAAGAGGGGATTATAGACACAGTGAAATACATTTTTATCCTGATACGTTTATTTATTTCATACACTATATAAATGCTATTTCCAGTAATTCCTTAAAAATTTTAGACAAAGATGTCCACTGTTTGTAGCACCAAACGCTTGATGTCACGCATAATTATAGTTAATAGGTAAGTTATACATATCCTCCTCACTCCAAACGTCTCCATATAGGGACATTACATCATCATGTGTAAATTCAGAAAACTACGCTAAAAGACGTTGGCAGTGTCAACGTGTTTTGAGCTTTTTACATTTTTCGATAGATAGCAGTACCGCTCAAATAAATCTGCAGTCAATTGAATACTCTGTATTTTTTCTGCAAGTGTTTTTTAAAAATGAGCTCCGGATTTTTTTTTAAATAGGTGATCCTAATCAAGGTAAGTTGAAGATTTCTTTTTTATTTGAGTTGACACATGAAAATTATAATCTATTTATATTTTGAAATAGTTTCAGAGCAGTATTGAGTACAATTCTTTTGGTTCGAATGTGCCAAATTTTCCTCCTACGTAGATAAACCTGGTTGTCTCCATATGGGGACATTGGGTTTCAATGTTAATAAAAAAATATTTTTCCCATATTTTTTCGATACATTAACTGCTTTTGCTATACCCGCTGCTCCACCAGATAATGATCCTAAAGCTGACAATCCTTCAAATATGGGAATAAGTGGTAAAAATCCTCCACAATTGGAAGTGGAATACAACGGGGTAAACTTATTCCTTTTTTATTACGAAATATTTCAGCTGCGTAGGCATATTTTATAGCCAAGTGGCTGTCTTTGGATTTTAGTTTTTTCAACTGAGACTTTATTTTTTTATCCCCTTAAATGCTTTTATACCGCTCCCCGCCCGGATTTTCGCTTTCATCGCATTTTTGACTATTCATGAGGCAATTTTTTCGCCTTTCCTAGCATCTTCTGATTTAAACCTCCTCATAGCCATTTTCAAAAGTTCTAAATCAGCTTTTTGTCGAGCGCCCGAATCTTTGTTAGTGTAAGCAATATCATGGAGCATGCACGCTTCATCCAATTTGTTTATCCCACGATCGCCTTTGAGTAACCGTTTTTGAAAGATAAATGTAACTCAAACGGTAAATTGTCTATTACTTTATTAATTATACCACTGCCTTCCTTCATCGATAAGTATAAAATGAGATTATTAAGTAATAATACGTTATTTATAAACCTACACCACTAATTCACTTTTATCCACCCAACTATTTCCTTCATCACTCAAACCTAACCATTTTACTAAAAGCTTATTTCCTTTTTTAATGACTTTTTTCAATAAGATAAAGGTCTGGAAATTTAGTTTTTTGTAATTCGTAACAGTAAAAAGAGTCTTTTTTGATTGTCTTCTATTTAATAGGTTTGAGGATTGTTTTGGTTGACTTTAATGATACGAAATATTTCTGTAGACCAATTAGGGGTATAACCTTTGTAAAAATCTCCTTTGTACTTGCTTATACGAACGAAATCGCCAAGTCCTTGATGTATCTTAGACTTATGAGACTTCTTGATGTTTGACATAACTAAAATCGCATTTGAATCATTGACGTTGATAGTCTTGAATTTTGTAATGTTTAGTTTATGATAATGAATCATTTGCAATACTTGGTGTTGATTGATGACATCCGCAGGAAGCGAGTGAGTGAGGGATTTGTTGGATGTTGTATAAACATCGTTATCTGAGTTTTCTTCATTATTAGCAGAATCTTCAAACACATCACTTGAAGAAATCGATGACCTTGTGCTGTACTTAGGTTTTTTTTAATAAGGTGAGCTTGGTCTGTATCTTCATTTAAATGCTGCTTTTCTTCAGTTTTTCTGGTAAGCGTATCAAGCGGATCAGCGATAGGCTTAAATATTGTTTCCAAAGCCAGATTGTTCGTATTTTTTGCATCTTTTATCATTTCTACCTTTCTTTTTACTGCTGCAACAGATTTTAAAATTTGTTTATTGAGGTCTCGCTCCATTGTAAAGGAATTGTACTATGTTTGACTACTCAGCAGAAACTGATTGCTTTGTGACTGATTTGTTTGTTTGTTGATAATGTAAATATAACAGCATGTGCTTTCAAGAACAGAATTGTCACTTATAGAATTAGTCCTAAAAAATTAACTATTTTACCTGAAATTTTCTTATCTGGATATTTCACACACATCTCTTCAGCTAATTAAACAAATGTTGAAGAAACATACAGCATTATAAATTTATTTTGAACTGTTTGTTACATATACTTTACCCAAGAATAATGAATTAATGAAGCATCTATTAAATATTTTAATACTAAATATGAAATTATATACCAAAACACTGATCTATCGTCTGTTTACAATAGTTTTGCAGAAAAAATAACGAACAAGTGTTCAGAATTCGAGCTTTGCGAATCAGGTTGGACTATTAAGACCATAAGACACTTAGAATTAAATATTGTAAAATATAATCCGCTAAGACTTGGTTCGTATATACTATTACCTGAAAAAATACGTAATACAAAATCATGCTTGAATTTAAATAACAGTGATAAACACTGCTTTCTTTGGAGTATTTTAGCTCATGTGTATCCAACTACAAGTAATCCTAGTAGAGTGAATTCATACCCTCATTACTCATTACTCAGAAGTTTTAATAACAGATAATATGTTATTTCCTCCAAGTTTTAATGATATTAAATTATTCGAGGAAATGAATCCTAATGTGAGCGTTAATATTTATGGTTTAGATAAAAAAACTAATGTGACCGGGCCGCTGTATAAAACCTTAAAAAGGAAGATAATGCATGTTAACTTACTTTACTTAAATAAAAATAATAAACATCATATTTGTTTGATAAAAAGGTTTGATAAACTCGTACACAAGCAATTAATTAAGCAAAAATCTAAAATACATTTATGTGAAGAATGTTTTTTTATATTTTAACACTGCAGAAAAACTTCTAAATCATGATTGTGCGAGAATCCAAACCATTTTACCCGAAGAAAATACTAAACATTATTTTTCAAACTATGAAAAGACTCAAAGAATTTCTATTGTAATGTACGGCGACTTTGAGAGTTTATTATATATTATTATTTTGCGTGTCTGGAAAATATTCAAATCCATGAGGCCAGTTGTTTTGCATATTATATATTTTGTGATTCTGAGCCCGAACTCAATAAATTAGTTCCCTATCGAGGGTCAGAGTGTGCTAAGAAATTTATTGAATCAATTAGTAAAGATTTTAAACGGTTACATAATTTACTTTCAAATAATACACCTCTTCAACGCAAAACTAGGCACAAGAGAAAGCGGTGAGCTGAAGGTAGGGAAATTTGGAGTAGGGCAACGGAACCGAAGGGGCCAGCAGCTGGCCGACTTTATGGAGAAAGAGGGACTCTTTATGATGAACTCTTTCTTCCAGAAGCGGCCCCACAGGAAGTGGACCTGGTCGAGCCCCGACGGTTCGACAAAAAATGAGATTGACTTCATTATGACGACCAGACGCCAACTGTTCAGTGATGTCTCAGTGATCGCAAGGGTGAAAACTGGCAGCGATCACCGAATGGTTAGAGGCCCACTGAACCTAAACGTTAAGTTGGAGAGGTCTCGTCTAATGAAGTCAACGCTCCGTCCCCCTCGTGCTCTAATCCAGAATCCCGAAACCTTTCAGCTCGAGTTACGTAACCGCTTCCAGTGCCTAGAAGATTGCAATGCAGTGGACGATATGAACGACAAGCTCGTGGAAACTGTCCATGCGGTCGGAGCTAAGTTCTGCAAGACCGGCCGCAGAAGAACACAAAAACTCTCCGATCACACTCTTAATCTCATGGCTGTTAGACGGGAAATGAGGCTGCAATCGTCAACAGATTTGACAGCATACAGACAACTGAACAGACAGATCTCCAAATGCATGCGGCGAGACTTACGCAACTTTAATACTTCTCGTATTAAAGAAGCGATCGAGCGGAACCAGGGCTCCAAAGTCTTTGCCAGAGATCTGTCTGCCAGAAAGAGCCAACTGTCAAAGCTGAAGACTGAGTGTGGCAACATCGTTTCCGGGACACCTGAGATTTTGAGTGAGATTGAGAGGTTCTATTGGCAGCTGTACACATCATCGTTGGAGCCACACGTAAGTGTGAGTAACGATCCAAGAGCAAGTCTTATCCGACACTATTCCGATGATATCCCGGACGTCAGTCTGAGCGAGATTAGAATGGCTCTCCACCACCTTAAAAACGGCAAGGCCCCGGGCGAGGATGGAATTACAGCGGAGCTTCTGAAAGTGGGTGGAAAACCGGTACTTGAAGTCCTTCGGAAGCTCTTCAATTCCGTCCTCCATGGTGGCACTACTCCGGAGGCGTGGAGCAGAAGCGCGGTGGTTTTGTTCTTTAAGAAAGGCGACAACGCTCTCTTGAAGAACTACAGACCGATTTCCCTTCTGAGCCGCGTCTACATGCTATTTTCGAGAGTCATTACGAATCGTCTCGCACGCAGACTCGACGACTTCCAGCCTCCCGAACAAGCCGGTTTCCGAAAAGGCTTCAGTACCATAGACCACATACATACCCTGCGGCAGATTGTACAGAAGACCGAAGAGTACAATCTGCCACTTTGCCTGGCATATGTGGACTATGAGAAAGCCTTTGATTCCGTCGAAATTTGGGCGGTGCTACAGTCCCTTCAGCGGTGCCAAGTTGACTGTCGGTACATCGAAGTGCTGAAGTGTTTGTACAGTAGGGCTACGATGGCTATCCGAGTACAGAACCAGAGTTCGAAACCTATCCAACTGCAGAGAGGTGTAAGACAGGGTGATGTTATATCCCCGAAACTCTTCACCGCTGCGTTGGAAGACGTTTTCAAGCTACTGGACTGGAAAGGATACGGTATTAACATCAATGGCGAGTACATCGCTCACCTTCGATTTGCCGACGATATAGTCATTATGGCAGAATCGCTGGAGGACTTAAGCATTATGCTCAATGACCTCAATAGTGCCTCCCAAAGGATAGGTCTTAAGATGAACATGGACAAAACAAAGATCATGTTTAATGTCCATGTCACACCTATGCCGGTAGTTGTTGGGAGCACTATGCTCGAAGTTGTTGACGAGTACGTTTACCTGGGACAAATAGTCCGACTAGGTAAGTCCAACTTCGACCGAGAGGTCAATCGACGGATTCAACTCGGCTGGGCAGCGTTCGGGAAATTACGACATATCTTTTCGTCAGGTATACCTCAATCTCTAAAAACTAGATTGTACAACCAGTGCGTGTTGCCAGTGATGACTTACGGATCTGAGACGTGGTCCTTCACAGCTGGCCGTATGAGGACGCTTAAGGTCGCTCAGCGAGCTATGGAGAGGGCTATGCTTGGAGTTTCTCTGCGTGATAGACTCAGAAATGAGGATATCCGCAGTAAAACCAGAGTGATCGACATAGCCCAACGGATTAGTAAGCTGAAGTGGCAATGGGCCGGCCATATAGCTCGAAGAATCGATAACCGATGGGGAAGAAAGGTTCTCGAGTGGCAGCCTCGTACCGGTAGGCGTAGTGTAGGGCGACCCCCACTAGATGGAGTGACGACCTGGTAAGACATGCAGGAAGTCGATGGATGCAGGTGGCTCAGGACCGTGCTTTGTGGCATTACTTGGGGGGAGGCCTATGTTCAGCAGTGAACTTGTGAAGGGCTGTAATGATGATGAATACACCTCTGGTAATCGGTGACGGTAACGGGTCGAGACTGTTTGAATAATGTAAAGGAATGTCATTTGTGTAAAAAATATTTAGTAATACAGATATCATAGTTGCAGATCATGATCACTTTACTGGAAAATACGGAGGACCTGCTCATAACGAATTTAATTTAAAAGCTAAGACATGCTCATTTCTATATTATTTCCTACCTTTTCGGTTATGATTGTCATTTATTTATAAAAGAACTTTCAGCCATTTGTGATCGCATAAATCTAATACCCAGAAATAAAGAAAACTTTATTTCATTTAGTTTATTCCAATAGAAAATAACAATAATAATAAGAACTTAGCTCATTTGAAATTTATTGACTCTTTCAACTTTTTGTGCTCGAGTTTAAATAATTTAGTGAAAACCATGGAAGTGAAAGATTTTAAAAATTTACGCAAGGATTTTGAAGTTTAACATTTATTTAATCTACTGTTATGACTATATAGATTCATGAGATCGTTATGAATAAAATCAAATACCAGAGCAACCGAAATTTTTCAATCACCTCACATCTCAATCTGTTTCAGATGAAGATTACCATCACGGATTGAAGGTATGGAATAATTTATTAAATCCGTAACTTAGGTGAATACTGAATACACCGATTTATATTTAAAATGTGACGTATTACTGTTGTGTGATGTTTTGAAGTGTACCCATTTTTAGAGAAAGAAATTCGCGGTGGTTTTGCTCAATGTTCTCTATGATATGCAAAAGCAAACAATAAACACATGTCCTATTATGACAGCAAGGATAAAAACAATTTTTTAGCTTATCTTGATTGTGTAAATTTATATGGTTTTGCTATGATGCAAAAGTTACCAACGGGGAACTTTAAATTTCTAGATGTAATGAGCGTTCCTGATGATAGTGATATTGGGTATAATCTTGAAGTAGACTTGCACTATCCAATTGAAATACATGATGATTGTTCGGATTTACCATCTGCAGCAGAAAAGTTTTCTCCGCCAGGAAGCAAACATAAAAAATTAATAGCTAGTTTGTACGATAAATGTAAATATGTTATTCATTATCAGTATTTAAAAGAATGTTTACGTCATGGACTCATTTTGCTCAAAGTTTATAGGATATTGTTATTTAGTTAAAATGCATTTTAGCACCATATATTTTATTAAATACAACACTAAGTGTTGTATTCACATATACAAAACGTTGCTTCAGACTTTGAAGGAGATTTTTTAAAAAAAAAATAATTTTGTTTTTGGAAAGACAATAGAGAATAAACGAAAACAAGTCGATGTAAAATTGGTTAATGTATGGAAAGATACATCCAATAAGACTAAAAACTATGTGGAGCTGAAAAATATGTAAGTGTTCCTAATTTTAAAAATTTGTCAATAATTTCAGATTCGTTAGTAGCAAACCAGTTAGAACTAACAAAAGTTATCCTCGATCGCCCAATTTACATTATGTTTTTAATTCTGGATTTAGCTAAGAATTATTTATATCATTTTCATTACTCTATAATAAAAGGCATGTATAAAAATTCGCTGTAACTCTGTTATACTGATACTGATAGTGTGCTATATCTAATAAATAGGAATGATTTTTATGAAGACATGAAAAAAATATAAAATAGTTTGATACAAGTAATTTCAAAACCGATCAGTATGATATGCCTAAAGTAAATTGTAAAATTCCAGGGTTTTTCAAAGACGAAATGGGTGGTGATTTAATAACTGAATTTTTTGGATTAAGAGCGAAATTATATTGTATTGTTACGCGCCTAAGTCGACGGCACTAGCGCCATCTAGTGTCAGAGACGAGAGCGAGGGGAGCTTTCCAGAAAATGACGTCACTAATCTTTCAACCGACAGCGCCATCTAGTCCCGAACCGAAGAAAACTAAACTTCTAGAAGTTGAAACTCGAACTCTCGGTACCTTACGCGTGTTTACTTGAATATTCTGGATATTTCGGTGCTAATTTATATTTATAGGCGCTGCAAGATGCGATCGGTGAAGTATTGAATTCGGCGAGACAAGCGAAGCTTCGGAGCGAAATAAAGTGAATCAGTGTGATTAATTATTGGTGTTTTAAGTTTTAGTTTATATTAATTAGTGTAAAGAAAATTAAAATGATAATTTAGGTAATTCTATCGGCAATTTTTATTGTCACGAACCTCAAGCTCGTAACAATTGGTGTCAGAAGTGGGATAAAATCATGCCGATTTTACCTAAGGAGGAAACGGAGGGTGTCCGTACCCGAAGTCAACGCCAGCAGGAGGCGGACCAGAGACGATTTAGTGGTGCAACGCCGCAGACGTCGGAGGGCCAGCCGCCGGTTGCAGGCCCGTCAGTAGCTCCTACATCTGCAGCACCTGACTTAGGTGCTCTGATGGTGATGCTGCAGGAACAGGCTCGCCGACAGGAGGAACAGGTCCGTCAGTTAAAAGAGCAGCTGCAGAGCGGACAGGATGAACAGGCCCGCCGACAGGAGGAACAGGTCCGTCGGTTGGAAGAGCAGCTGCGGGGCAGACAAAAAGAACAGACCCGTCGGTTAGAAGAGCAGATGCTCCTCATGAAGGACCTTCACGCTACCTTCGGGAAGGAGATAAACGAGGTGAAGGATAGGGTTGCTCAGCATGATAACCGCCTGTCGGAAGCTGAAACCCAAATCGCGAAAGCTGGAACCCGAATCGAGAAAGCTGGAACCCGAATCGAGAAAGCTGAAACCCGAATCGACCAAGTGAACAATCGTGTTGACAACGTGATGGCTGACGTGAAGAAAACGCTGGATGACCTCAAGCTGGGGGATGGAATTACAGCTCCCGTAGTAGCTGCAACACCTTTGCTGCGTGAGTTCAAGGTGCCACCGTTCGACGGGACTTCTTCCTGGTCGGCCTACAAAATCCAGCTCGAAGCTGTTATGAAGGCGAACGGCTGGAATAAAAGTCAGGCCATGAGTGCTCTCACACTAGGCCTGCACGACCAGGCCTTAACAGTTCTGGAAGTTCTCGGTGAGGAAGTGACTTATGAGCAACTCCTTGAGGCGTTGGAGGCGAGATATGGCGACGCTCACCTGGAACAGGTCTTTCGTGCGGAGCTTAAAGATCGCGTGCAGCGCATCAACGAAAACCTGCAGCAGTGGGCTCTAGAGGTGGAGAAGCTGGTGCGAAAAGCATACCGGTCTGTACCTGCGCTCATTGAAGGGAACCTGGTGCAGACATTCATCGACGGCATCCGTGACCTGGAAGTCAGAGCTGCTGTGAGGCTCGGGCACCACAAGACGCTTAAGGACGCCTTGGCCCATGCACTGGAGGTGGAAGACGTGCGGCACGATCATCGTTCCCATCGCGTCAGGGAGGTAGCAGCAGCTACAGTTCGCGACCGCAACAAAGGATACAGCCCTAGGTGCTATGGCTGTGGGGAAAAGGGCCATCTTCGATCCAGCTGCCCTAAGCGAATCCTAGAAAGGGAAGGTGAACGACCTCAGGAGGGTAGTGCGGCCAACAGCACTACCCAGCAGCAGCAGGGAAACGAGTAAAAGCCAGAACTGCGGGGCGGGTGCTGGCTGATGTTAAAAGAGTCCCAAGGATCTCGATCTCACAAACCCACGATGGGAACAGTCTAATCATCAAGGGCGAGGTTAACGGAATGCCGTGTAAACTGACCATAGACACTGGAGCCTCTCGTACGGTTGTTAGTTCCTAACTAATAAGTCAGTTCCTTGGGGACTCCGCATACAACCGAGAACGCATTAATTTGGTAACAGCCACCGGTCAGCGTATACCCGTCCGTGGAGAGAAGGAGATGGAGTTGAAGCTAGGCAACGTGATCTATCTGCATAATGTCATCGTGGCTGATATAATGGACGACTGCATCCTAGGCCTAGACTTTATGAGGAATAATTGTTGTGAGATCGACGTTAAGCAAGGTGTTTTGAAATGTGGACAGGAGGAACTTTTTATGGAAGGTGCGTTACCAGAAAACGTGTACAGCATTAAGAAGATTGTTCTTCCGCCGAAATCGGAAACGATTGTTCCGGTTAGTCTTCCTCGAAACGCTGGGCAACCTCACCATTGTGTACTTGTGGAAAGGATAAACAATGAACTTCCGCACACTGGTTGGTACTTGTGAGGAAGTGGATTGGTTACGTCGGTGCCAATATATATCGAGTGGGATCCCCAGCAAGGATTCAGAAACGAGAGTGATCACACTTTTGGAAGACTGTCGCAGTGTTCTCTCCCCGAACGAATTGGTCAAGGCGAAGAAGTTGTTACTCAAGTACGCCGATGTATTCTCATCAAACGATGCTGACATGGGAAAGACTGGCTTAGTTCAACACAAAATAAACACAGGAGAAGAATTGCCTATCCATCAGCGGCCAAGAAGGTTGCCGGTAGCACGTGAAAAGGAAGTGGAAGCCATGATTGAGGGAATGGTGAAGGATGGTGTTATTGAACCTACATCTAGTCCATGGTGTTCACCCGTGGTGCTGGTAAAGAAGAAGGATGGAAGCATGCGGTTCTGTGTTGATTACCGCCGTCTGAACGACGTTACAAAGAAGGACAGCTATCCCTTGCCAAGATTGATGACACGCTGGACATGCTTACAGGAGTAAAGTGGTTTAGCACGCTGGATCTAAAAAGTGGCTACTGGCAAGTTGAAATTGATCCTAAGGACAAGGAGAAAACTGAGTTCTCGACGGGAAAGGTTCTGTGGCAATTTAAAGTAATGCCGTTTGGGTTGTGCAATGCTCCAGCAACGTTTGAAAGGCTGATGGAACTTGTACTTACCGGGCTAATTGGCGATGCCTGTCTGGTCTACTTGGATGACATCATCATCGTAGGCCGGACGTTTGAGGAACACCTTCAAAACCTGGAACGCGTGCTCATGAAGATTCAGAGTGCCAACCTCAAGTTGAGTCCGAAGAAATGTTCACTATTCAAACGGCAAGTTAACTTTTTGGGGTATGTAGTATCGGAAGAAGGTATCCGCACGGATCCAGAGAAAATCGCCGCTGTCAAGGATTGGCCGGTTCCAAAAGACAAGACGCAGGTTAGAGCATTTTTGGGTTTGTGCTCCTATTACCGGCGAATTGTGAAAAACTTTGCAGATATAGCCAAACCTCTGCACAAGCTAACCGAGGAGAAGCGACATTTCTGCTGGGATGAAAGTTGCAATATCGCATTCCAGGAGCTCAAGGACCATCTGTGCAAAACACCTATTTTGAGATACCCTGATGCAAGCAAAGAATTTATAGTTGACACAGACGCAAGTGATATAGGACTTGGCGGTGTGTTGTCTCAACGGAATGGTGACCAAGAGGTCGTGATAGCATACTTCAGCAAGTCGTTGTCAAAACCGGAAAGGAACTATTGTGTCACAAGACGCGAATTGCTAGCTGTGGTAAAGTCGTTGCAGCATTTTAGCAAATATCTTCTGGGACGAAAATTTCGTTTAAGAACTGACCATGCTGCACTAAAATGGCTATTGCAGTTTAAAAATCCAGAAGGACAAGTTGCGAGGTCGATTGAACTACTGCAAGAATACGACTTTGAGATCGAACATTGCAGCGGGAAATCTCACGGCAACGCAGATGCATTGTCACGAAGACCTTGTCCTGAAGATTGCAAACATTGTACTAGGCAGGAGAGTAAGGAAGTGGTATCCGTGAGGATGCTCAGGACAGACCACCTCAGCAACGAGTGGAAGGACAGCCTACAACATGCACAGCAGGAAGATCCGGATATCAAGCCATCAAGCGGATGAAGGCCAGTGCTCCCAAGCCCAAGTGGAGCAACGTCTCAGCGATGAGTTCGACCACTAAAAGCTATTGGGCACAATGGGACAGCTTGCTGCTTCAGGATGGAGTTCTGTGCCGTAAATGGGAAAATGTTCGGGGAGACAGCTGTCACTTGCAAATGGTTGTCCCTAAAGCTAAAGTACCGGATGTTCTACAGCTGTACCATAATGATGGTTCCGGAGGACATCTGGGAGTTAAACGAACTCTACTGAAGATCCGAGAACGGTTTTATTGGGTCCACTGTCGAAACGATGTCGAGGACTGGCGTCGCAAATGTACAAGTTGTGCGGCTGTAAAGGGATCTCAGACTTGTAGTAGAGGTGCATTGAAGTTGTACAATGTTGGTGCACCATGGGAGAGAATAACCATTGACGTGGCGGGGCCGTTTCCGGAGAGTGAAAGCGGTAACAAGTATTTCATGGTTGTGATGGATTACTTCACTAAGTGGCCAGAAGTCTTCGCCATTCCAAATCAAGAAGCTTCAACAGTTGCAGATAAACTAGTTCATGAAGTCTTCTGTTGTTTTGGAGTACCTTTGGAGATTCACAGCGATCAAGGAAGGAATTTTGAGTCTCAAATATTCCAGGAAACTTGACGAGTTATGGGTACTCATAAAACAAGAACGACTTCTTATCACCCGCAATCTGATGAAATGGTAGAACGATTTAATCAGACATTGGAGAGGTACCTAGCAAAAGTTGTAGACAATCGGCAACGAGATTGGGACAAGCACATACAACCGTTTTTATTGTCATATCGAAGTTCTCTTCACGAAAGTACAGCAGTGACACCAGCTTTCGCAAACTTTGGAAGAGAATTACGGCTGCCTGCAGACCTGATCACCAGGATACCACCTGATACCCGCTGTATAACCGATTATGCAAATGACTTGCGGAACAAAATGAATGACATTTATGAGCACGTCAGACAATCGGGCCAGCAAATGTCTGAGAAAATGAAAACCCGATACGACCGCAAAATGAACAATAAAGGGTTCGACAAAGGTTCACTAGTGTGGTTGCACAATCCAGTCCGCAGCAAAGGGAAATCTCCTGAGCTTCAAGCTAAATGGGACGGCCCGTACCGGATTGTGACCAGGATCAACCATGTAACCTACCGTATACAGAAAGGCGCAAGAGGGTCTCCTAAGATCGTCCATGTGGAGCGCCTGGCGCGTTATTATGGGGCCGATAATGCTCGGGACGAGCATGTCTGAGGAGGGGGCAATGTTACGCGCCTAAGTCGACGGCACTAGCGCCATCTAGTGTCAGAGACGAGAGCGAGGGGAAGCTTTCCAGAAAATGACATCACTAATCTTTCAACCGACAGCGCCATCTAGTCCCGAACCGAAGAACTAAACTTCTAGAAGTTGAAACTCGAACTCTCGGTACCTTACGCGTGTTTACTTGAATATTCTGGATATTTCGGTGCTAATTTATATTTATAGGCGCTGCAAGATGTGATCGGTGAAGTATTGAATTCGGCGAGACAAGCGAAGCTTCGGAGCGAAATAAAGTGAATCAGTGTGATTAATTATTGGTGTTTTAAGTTTTAGTTTATATTAATTAGTGTAAAGAAAATTAAAATGTTAATTTAGGTAATTCTATCGGCAATTTTTATTGTCACGAACCTCAAGCTTGTAACAGTATTGATTCCAAAACAACCTCAATAAGGAAAGCTAAGGATATTAAAAATCTGTTACTAAAAATCTGAATATTGAAAAATATAAACGAGCGTTATGGTGTAATGAAAACTTTAGAAAGAGTATGTGTATATTTAGATCAAAGAATTATCAAATATTTACTCAAAAAGTTGATAAACTTGTATTTAATAGAGATGATGACAAAAGACAAATTATGGCAGATGGCTACAATACGTTACCGTGGGAACACTATAAAACTATATTTTAATAAATTTTAATGTAAAAGTATGTAATGCTACTACTATGTACTGTATAAGTAAGTAAGAGATAAATGTATAGCTAAAGTTACATGTATTATCATATTTATAACTTTATATTAATTTAAAATAAATATTTAGTTTTAATAAATACATTCGTTGTAACAATAAATGTCTTTTCTTTTTTCCTCTACACAATTGAATAATAATGATACATTATAAATCAACATTAAAATTCAATGTATAACTTTTATTACATTTTACAAGCTACATTACTTAAATTACTAGTTCTCATATAATTTTTCACCTATTTTTATAAGACAATTTGTAGCATCTAACACTTCATCATACATTGAATCCACAACATATTGAACACTTATTTAGCACTAAGATCGTGGATAACATTTTCTTCTTGCTCGTTAAGTTCGCAAATGCTGATTTTAATAAGACGATGACCTCGTTTATCTTTATCTCGGCGAATAATGTATAATGATGATGATAATGATGATGATTCTTGAGAACGGTTTCCCTTCCTGTAACATTTCTTTGATTTCGATTGCCGCTCTTCATTAATAGTTATTCTATTTGGTGGTAAATCGTGAAGCTGCTCCTTTCGGTTGTAATAATTTAGTATAAATTTATCCACATCCTGTGTATAGTAATACGGATTAGTGATAAGATTAGAATCATTGTGTTCCTCAGTGTCGGCCATGATCTGCATTAACAAAAACAATTATGAAGTCAAAAATAAATGTAATGGCGGCTGAATTTCTAAATAGTAGAAAAAATGATTAAACTCACCAATATAGATGATATTTGACGAGTGTTGTAATCAACGTGCACTCGCTATGAGAATAAAACAATAATGAAATAATTGAGGGAGGCCGCAAGGCACTTTTCAAATCAGGTAAGACACATCATTGTATTTAGTTAGCGGATGGTTGCAAATTAATTAATATCTTTATTACAATGGATTTCGGCAAAGTAACGCCTGATTCTATCAATTAAATTAGCATATGCCTAGCTTCGCACACCTGACCATAAACAGAAGAAATTATAGATGTTTTATATTAACACGATAGATTTTGCTAATGAAGTAATTGTAATTACAACCGAATATTTGATAATTGTAGTCGGGCAAGTAATAGGAGCTAACACTATATTAGGTATGACTATAAAAAGACGTTTATTAGCACTAACCACAATGAAGTTAGGCTAAACAAGTTGTATTATTAGAAATTAACCATATTGATGCGACAATACCAGCAGTATCTCGCAAACGCTCTGTATATAATGCTCAGTTACTCAACTGGAAGTGGAAGTACACTTGTTCCCGCAGGATGGAACTGTGAGTATGTAGACGTTAATTTGGTTAAACTAAAAATTTTGTATCTTTACTAGAGAGAATTGGGGTCTTTAGTGGCATGTAACTCGAGCGATGCGAGAGCAAGTGACGCAGAAGCCCCAATTCACACCTACTAGTTGGCTCGAACCGGAGTGGTATCACGACCTCACAGAATACCAGCGTGAAGGTTTACCTCTGCGTTTCGCTTGGTAAATGTAGGTGACCGGAGGCCCAATTCCCCCCTTAACATCATACCAGAAATAAATAAAAACTAACCCAGGAGTTTACCCTCACCCCTAGTGACGGAGTATGCCTCGCTGCGCATCCACGATCAAGCTCCTTTACTCTTCCTGAGCGTGGGTGCTTAGGCTGTCCCGCGTATTTAGGGAGAGGGGGGGGGGGAATTCCGCTCACGACTAAAACTGCTAGGGGCAAGCGGAGAAATAAAACCAAGGCGACCCCTGTCACGCTATCGGTGAATTTTTGCAACATCAGGAGACTTCATTCCAATCTTAACGCTGTCCACTACTTTTTTTATATTTAGAAAAGTATAATTTTAATTCCATGGAAATTTATTTTTTATTCCAACTAGTACGTTACGATTCTTTTTGTATTAAGTTATTTTTTTATAATAAACATTACATATGTTGTATATTTTATCGATGCTTACATGCTCACTGGACAATCTATCAAGAAGACTTTTAAATGATCTGCAGACGCCTCCTACGTTCTTCACATTTTTTTGAATTGTCAATGGTTGAAATTTATCGAAACAGACAGATATACTTTCGCATTCGCATCACATATTGCTCTTATATTTGTAGTATTTATCTCGATTTCCAGGGACTTTTAAAAAAAGTGGCAACACTTCTCTGACTCACACACATTTATAAAATTTGTCACAGTTTTTTATTCTAGGTGCGATATCTAGCTTTTTTACATCATCTGAATTGATAAATTTAAGCTAAATTTAGTGATATTATATTCTTGTGTCATGGAGGAAGGAACTGCCGTTTGTGATACAGGCTCGGCCTTGTACAGCCAGCAGTAACAAACCGAAGTAAGCAACTTAAAATTTGTAAAATTTGTACAAAGCTTATTCTAAACTTATTGTAAAAAAGCTTATTGTAAAGGATAGAAATGTAATTATACTAATAAAGTTTTTGATTGAAAGTTTATTGACTGATGTTGGTATCAATAGTTTAACATCGATGTTCGATGTTAAACTATTGATCCCAACATCACCCTACCCAAAACATCGATTTTGGCCATAATCGATGTTTTTGCACATGTACCCATTTAATAGGTTACAAATAAAAAAATTCATATTGTTTATGATTTATTATGAATTAAATAAAAGAAATTAATAAAAATTTTAGTGTCAGTAATTTAAAAAATGGGATTTTTTTTTTTATATTGTATATATTTTTGATAACGTGAATGTTACTATGTTGATTTTTATAAAAAAATGTTCTATACATTCACTAATCTGGTATGAAAAAATTTACTATGGGACCTAATTGACGACTTAGACGTACTTTTTATGTTAACTTTTTAAATCGCGAAAGAAAAATACGAATATAGAGAAAAAATTAACAAACCACACAGAAACAAACTGAAGAGTTTCCGCGTGAAAGAAAGTGAAATAGTCTACGCTCACCCTCGCTCGGTGATCTATTTTCATACAATTCATTAAAAAAATCAAGCAAACAATAAATTCGTTATGAAAAACTATACTTACGTATTGTTTCAAAGTTATGTAGGTAGGAAAAATAATTCACTTTAATATCAATTTACTTAGAATAGTTATTAGGCGATAACCGACTACGATACCACAGAATAACAAAGCGAAAGCAGTGACAACTGTGACACTACAATTCACACTTGTCAGTTAAGTTTGACACACCATAATGAAATTTAATTAGGTGATCTATGCGCTTATTAATTCTGATTTATTCAAAATTTTAAACCTTTCAGTAAAATCGGTGTTTTAATTTATAACATCGATAATCATCGAACATCGATGATCTTCGAACATCGCTATCGAGGAACTTGTACTCCCCTTTAGGGGTATATTTGTTCTGTGCATGTACTACTGTCTAGGTTCAGGAAGTTGGCACCCGGAAATAATTATTAAAAATGCGACTTGTATAAATCGATTGCGTGTAAAATATGATGTTTATCGGTACTAACTATTTGTTTGCGCGTCAAATATTTGTTTAGATATTTAAAAAAATAAGGCGGGTGCTGTGAAATAATAAATTTTTATATTTTCCTAAAAATGATAGTAAAAGAATAATTAAACAATGTAAATTTGTAGATTTTCACATGCGCAATCAGCACTGGATATCAGTTTATCCATAATTATTTATTTATATCGCAAATAATCCCCTAACCACAGCCGCAGCGTCTGCTCGAGAGTGCAACTTGCCTAGTAGGCTAAAGCTTTTTTCTTTAGTTGGCAGCATTCTACGACCGTTTGAGAAGGAGAACAAGCAGATCATCAATACAGATGGTTATGTTATTGTATATTTATTAAAAGTGATGATAATATTCTCGCAGTTTCAATTATTTTTCCCGATTTTTTTATCATACGGTAAGTATCAATTAACCCATTCATGTGTACCAGACCCATTGATTATATATTACTATAGCGTAAGGACCGGGTCGACCGAACAACTAAAACGGATCAGTTCGCTGGCGTTAGGGCCAAAGCGATTCGGTCGACAATGGTGTGCGCGCAAGACAGATTTGTCTTTCACACATATGTCTAGTTGCGTGGTAAAAGAATGCAAAAATTTCGATAAAAAGATTTAAAAAAAAAACATGGGATATCGTATCATTGGTAAATAACCTTATATAAATTTTGTTACAATTAAATTATTATATGAACATATTTTTAAAGTTTTATTTTCCAGTTAGTTTAGTTGCGTTACCAAGATTAGGCAGGGTTGGATTTAGACCCTCAAAAGTATTGTAGGTACATGGAAAATAAAATTATTGTTAACATTATCTTTTTTCCCATGTGCCGTGATTTTGGCGTCTCTCGTCTAGTTTATCTATACGTTTCGTTTTTTGACGATTTTATTTTTATTTCTGTTTAATTTTTGTCTAAAGAACTTAGTGTAAGTTAAATTTTGAATATTGGTACCTAATATGATTTATATTTAATAAGGGTAAAACGAAAAGAGTACAAAAGGAACCATATCCACTTAATTGAATCTGAAAATCCGATTCATAAAATATTTTGAAATTCTCGATATCGTAGGGTTAATATTAATATGTAAAAGGACCCAATAATAATACAAGTCGACCTTTAGGTAAAATTATGGTATTTTCGCTTAGTATTACTACGATACTATGTACTACAAACTATGAAATAATGGTACAATTAGGATAATAATACTACAAAATCCGACCCTGGTTACGTCGTGTTTTGATATGACGTTTGTATTATGACAGACGCGCTACTTTTTCTTGTATGAAAAAGTTATGAATAAACTATTTAGATGGGCCTATCCTTCCTTTCGAAATCATTAACCAGACCATTACTATTTCAGTAAAAGTTGTGGCAATTGTGAACGTAGACTTTTTTTGGCAACACAGATTACTCAAGTAGAAGTCCATAAGACAAGATAACTTCTTTGGTACAAATTTACATTTCTTAATTCTTCTTTTACCGTCATTTTTAAGTACAAAATAATAATTTATTTTTTGACAGCACCCGCCTTATTTTTTTTAATATCCAAACAAATATTTGACGCGCAAACAAATAATTAGTACCATTAGACATCATTTTTACGCGCAATCGATTTAAACTATAAGTCGCATTTTTAATAATTATTTCCGGGTGCCAACTTCCTGAACCTTTACTGTCTGACGAGAGATCCCTATATTTAATTTTTTTATATTAAACTGGCTTTACGGCTCTAGGTTCTAGCCCTTCTGAGCCTATCATTTCTTTCGGAATCTTAATTTTTATATTCGTTTCTTTCATAATATGCTGATGCGTCACATTTCGAAGCCCTTGGGAGATTTTAACGACAGCTCAATCCAGCGGACAGTTGATGATGACAGCCACTCAAGTTCATGAGGTGCCCAAGCGATCAAAATAACTTGAGGTTTATATCGATATCAAAGCACTTGTTTCGTCGTTTTCTCTAATAGTTCACACGCACGGACACTTAATTCACAAAATCTTATTACTTTTACGAATCAAAATCCACTTCACACCATTATTTAAGTGACAAAACGGGAGCGCCAATCCATCTACGGCCAAGTTCCACCGACTCCCTATATTTAATATTTATACAATACGACTTGGAGTATAGAGGTAAGGAGGACAATCAACCATAGGAGAATAGCTGAAAATGTGTCCATCTGTAGCGCTCGAGTAGCTACAGGGTATGATAAATCGCCGTAAAATACGTTGAGAGTGATTTTGAAAATAAAAATGTTGAAAGCAATAAAATAATTATTGTAAAAGAGTTATGGTGAAAATCTGTGCAATAAAAAATTATAAAAAGTTTTTAAAATTCAGACTGTAGCTATAGTGGCGCCACCCTTATTTAGCGCTTTCCTATGGACACTTTTTTATACAGAGTCTGCACTCCTTACCTCTACACTCCATATTCTACACTCCACATCATGGAGGTTTCTCTAATCCCCATGCTCCACATACAATACGATCTTGATCCTTTTTGGTGGGAAATTGGCCGTAGACGGATTGGCGTTCCTGTTTTGTTGCTTAAATAATGGTTTGAAGTGGATTTTGATTCGTTAAAGTGATGCGATTTTGTGAATTAAGTGTCCACGCGTGTGAACTACTAGAGAAAACGACGAAACAAGTGCTTTGATGTCGATATAAACTGCATATTTATTTATTAACCTCAAGTTATTTTGATAGCTTGGGCGCCTCATGAACTTGAGAAGCTGGTGTCATCAATTGTAAGCTAGGTTGAGCTGTTGTCAAAATCCCCCCAGGGGATTTGCAATGTGACGCATCAATATATTGTGAAGAAAAAGAATATAAAAATGAAATTTCCAAAAGAAATGATAGGCTCAGAAGGGCTAGAACCCAGAGCTGTAAAGCCAGTTAATTAAAAAAAATATAAACGATTTTGACAGACTGATTTACACTTTGCCAAGTACAGTAGCGAGTAGTGATGGGTAACTCATCATTTTTATATGAGGTTGAGGGAGCACCTCATTTTACCTCGCGAGGTCCTCACGAGGGACCCCTCATTTGAGGCGAGGTATCGTACGTCAGCGTATTCAATTCACCTCACGAGCCGAGCCCGAGCTCGAGCCGAACTCAGCCGATTGTCCGAGGCAGCGGACAATCGGCTGAAAATATATTTCTATTTTTCCTGGGAAAACTAAAAACGGGCTTATAAATTAATTAACGTAGGTACGAAAAGGCTAATTGAGATCTATAAAACGAAATTTTTTTATTTTGAAATTTTAGTATCTGCAGGCTGGAACGTGCCACCCGTTAAGTGGACAGTGTTCAAACAATGTCTTCGTGGGAGTTTAGTTAAGGACATTAGTTCATAGAGTTCGTTAAAGTATGACGTTTCAAGACTACAGAATTTTTCCTGTTTTCCTTTAAGATGGTTCTAGGATTACGCCAAGAATTAAATGATCCAGTCAGACAAGTATTAATGGTTGTTATTAATGAAGTTTTTAAGAATTTTCATGAGTGCAGCGTCTCGAGCAGGTTTAATTTTACAATTTGAACTTCTCCTATTATATAAACATTCGGGTTCTAAATACTCATGTGCGAATTTATACGTGATATCTTCTGTCCATTTTGTATAAAACGTATAAATATTCAATAAACAGTATCGTACAAACTTTGTGGCGAGTTTCATTATAAAAGTACAATTGTACGTTTTGGCGCGCAAACGTTGCTTCCTGTCAACTTATGCACTGAACTCACTGACCTCTATATATACAATTACGCTGGAATGGCTATATATCGTGACATGCTGAAGCGATTTGATTTCCGCCATTTTGGCGCTGACAGCAGAAGTGCACGTCCATGGAACTAATAATAGGGATAAGACAGTGTACCAAATTATATCGATAAAAATTCTATACCCTATACCTAAATATATAGAATGGACTCTATGGATAGATGGAGTCTAAGCGTAATGTCTATTCCATTTATGTGACAAACAACACTCACGCCTGTCACCCAGAGGGGTAGGCAGAGACTACAGACTTCCATTTGGCACGATCCTGACACACCTCTCTCGCCTCCTTCATATCCATATACCTACGCATAGATGCTCGTTGGTTAAATTTTCGTCTAGGACGTCCCTTTCCGACTCTGCCATTCACTTCTGCAACATAAATTTTCTTTGTCACTCTTTCCTCATTCATTCTTTCGACATGACCAAACCACCGAAGCATTCCTTTCTTAATCCTGGTCACAACATCATCTTGCAAACCACACTCTTCTCGTATCATATATATATATATATGTATATATATATATATATATATATTGTATATTAACATAATGTCATTACCATTCATCATCATTAAAATGTATAGTAGGTATGCCACAAAGCACGGTCCTGAGCTACCTGCATGTCTTACGAGTTTTTGACTCCATCTAGTGGGTGAACATCCTACACTTCACCTGCCGGTAGGAGGCTGCCACTCGAGAACCTTTTTTCTCTATCGGTATTCAGTTCTTGGAGCTATATGGCCAGTCAATTGCCACTTCAGCTTATTAATCCATTAGGCAATGTCGGTCACTCTGGTTCTGCTGCAGATATCCTCATTCCTAAGTTTGACCCCTGAGCATAGCCCCCTTCTTAGCTCGCTGAGCGACTTTGAGCTTCCTAATACAGCTAGCAGTGAAAGACTTCCTCTCAGATCCATAGGTCAACACTGGCAACAGGCACTGGTTGTACAATCTAGTTTTGAGGTATTCCTGATGAGAAGATGTGTTGTAATCTTCCGAACTCTGCCAAGCCGAGTTGAATGTGTAGATTGACCTGTTGGTTGAAGTTGAACTTACCCAGTCGGACTATTTGTCCCAAGTAAAAATACTCGTCAACAACTTTCAGCTAAGTGCTCCCAAAAACCATCGGCATAGGTGTGACATGGACATTACACGTGACTTTAGTTTTGTCCATGTTCATTTTAAGACCTATCCGTTGGGAGACACGATTGAGGTTATTGAACATAGTGCGCAGGTCCTCCAGCGAATCTGCATTAAGGACTACATTGTCGGCAAAACGAAGGTGAGTAACGTTCACGCCATTGACGTTAATATCGTATCGTTTTCAATCCAGTAGCTTGAAAACGTCTTCCAATGCAGCGGTAAAGTATTTCGGGGATATTACGACACCCTGTCTTACACATCTCTACAGTTGGATTAGTTTTGTACTCTGGTTCTGTACTCGGATAGCGATCGTAGCCCATAGACCATTCAACTAAAAATTATTAAGATTAAACTAACTACACAAAATAAAAATAAAAACATAATTTCTAAAATAATTTATTGTCAACCGTTAATTTAGTTCTAGTATTATAAAAAACAAATCAGCTGCTATAATAACGCATATTCTAATCAACTACAGGTCTGTCTATAGACAGTAAAATATTTTCTACTATATAAAAATTTATGTTTGTTCGTACTTTCTATGATGCCATACCGTTCATCAAATTGCGGTCATACTTAGTCAACTTATTGGTTGCACTTGTGCGAAGGTTATACGCATGGTACAATTAACACTAGGTGGCGTGCGTATTATATCGACTATTTATTTGAAAGTTATAGAAAGTTATATATCATTCTAATTCAATGATTGTATTATCCTTCCTAATTATACAATATAAATATTCCACATTTTTAACGATGTTTCCATAATTATTTCTTCTGCTGCAGCAATGAACCGGGTACGAGTTAGCAAGATAATATAAAAAAATATAAACTTTGAATTACATAGTTATCAGTTATTTACATCATTTTCGAAATTGAAATTACAATATTTTATTTAAATTATCGTAAAATTAATAAACTGAAATTATCATAAAGTCCTACTTTCTGTGGTATCGTCCCAAAAATGCTGGCTACGTGTCCTCACTGAATGGCTATACTTAGCCTTCAAGCGAGGAAACAACAACCTAAACAACTTCTTATTACCAGCAGCGATGATCAGTCGCAGATACAGTTTTTTAGGAACTACACCGCACGTGCACCCTACGGACCAATAAACTCTACAGCAAATTGCACAAATATGTACTCATCTTCCAGATACTCTGGGATATTTACTTGGTTCAGTTGCCTCTAATGCCACCCCTGCTTTAGACGAGGTATCCCTGAGATGGGATGCTGTCAAAGTGTTCGCACTAAAGCTTTATCTCTCTCTCTCTCTCTCTCTCTCAAGCAACCAAACCCATACTGTCGGGTCTCCTGGTATCGTCTCTAAATATTCAACAAAGATCTTAAACCGAGGAAACATTTATAGATATACGAGCTGCACTACGGACTCCCCGAGCCCGATATGTGAATGGAGCCAGGGAAAAACGAGCACTTGGATTGCATCAAGTGGTGCAGCCTCACCAAAGTCGCGAAAGATAGTCAAGCGGCGCATCGCCAATCGCCATACCAACACTCCTCTTCCCTTACGACTCCACCTCGACTACAGCGGTCCAGGGAGAGGAATCTCCTCTAGCAGCAGCCCACTAACACACATCCAACGTGGCTCGACATCATCAGGCGACCTTTCGACACTTGGCTATGGCCCTTGAGTTTGGTGGAAAATGAGGAAAGAAGAAATAAAAAAAACATTCGAAATAATAATCTATTTGTTCCAAACATGATCATTTTGTTTCGGACGCCAATTCACAATATTTATGCTTTTAAGCCATAATTTTAGTCTAGGTTCAGTTGTAAACCTGTTAATTAATAAACATTTGATAATCATCCGTTGTTAGCGACATTTTTGTTAACACATATGGGTAGGAAAGAACATCGATAAGTATTTGGCAAGGAACTCGACAACCCTATTAATTTTATTGTTTATCAAAACTCAGTAAAATACAGCCAAACATGTTGGTATATATGATATTAAGATTAGTAACAAATTTTTAAGTACTTATATTATCACATAGTTTTAATTTGTTTAATATTTGCTGCAAATTCACTTACTTGTGAAATGTTATACCACTTTCCTTTTGGTAATGAGTTTTACAGATTACGCACACTCTCATTATTAATAAAAATAATTCTTATTATGTGACTAATATTATTCACAATCAAACACTTTCGTTTTTAAGTTTAAAAGTTCAAAATACAGACTTATGAAATAAGACAATATAAATAAGATAACAGACTTTGACATATTACGTCAATTTTATTTTTCAAGACATCTTTTAGCGGCGCTTCAAATTCGCACAGTCATTTTGTATGGTATAGCCAGTTTTTTTTTGCGCCCGAATCGAATATGGGCAACCCTCCGGAAAGCGGGGGTGGGAGGTTGGGAATGCTCATAGCATACCACGCAGCCGGCTGCGTGGTTATGTGGTGACTTTTACCCACTAAACCCAACCTTTTAGGAATTGGCTTAACGATCTGACTAGAGATCTCTAAGCCGTATACGAACGCGACCCTCCTTGGCAGAAAGGAGGGCGCAACGTATAGCCAGTCCAGGGTACTTGTGTATATAGAGGTCAGTGACTGAACTAAACTCGCTCGTTTCCACGAACGGCGAGTTTAGTTGCGGGTGGCGGGAGACACGCGGGAGGGCAGCACTTCGCACTTAAGTCGCCGAAAAATAGCTCGGCCGGCTATCCCGTTCAACTTAATCGTTAACTTGCTACTTAACTCGCTTATTGCCGTTCAAATGAGATTCAAACTTAACTCGCCAGGTTCGCAAGTTAACTTGCTACTGTACTCGTCGAAGTGTAATTCGGTCTGTAGACAGACAATCCTAGCAGATACGACAGTGACTTTTAGTCAAGTTTCCCAACTACGCCTTTTGGCGCTGCAGTCGCCCAATTTGACAGCTGAGTAATGACTATACAATTTATTATAGCTATGTATAACTTAGGGATTGCAAGCACACATCCCTCAAATTATCGATATCGATGTTTAGGGGTGTTTTTATTTTATCGATATCGACATAAGTGCATTATACAGGAATAATAATACTTAATGAAACAATTATAATACATCTAATTTATTTATTTTTTATTGAAGCACACCAACATCATATACATACAAACGTAATCTTAGGATTAAATTAAAGGTACATTAAGTTATATAACCAAATTAGAAAATTGTGCATAACATTTTACATAAATAAGTACAATTTGATGAGAAACAGAGCAATATTTATAATTCATTAAATAAAGCAAATTAAACCACAGGAATCATTCAAGTGCTTAATATTTTACTTTTCAAGTTATTTTTTATTAGAAGCAATGCTATTTACTTTTCATCTGGAGTACACCTGGCCACTCTTTTACAAAAATTAAAAAAACATCTTCTCTTCTTTAATTTCATTTTCTACACCACGTAACCTGAAAAGAAATAAATAAAAATAAAGTCCAATATTCATATTTTATGACAATGTAAACATTAAAGTAACAAAGGGTGGCTTCATGGCAGTTGGCATTTTTTATCAGTCAACCCATGGTGTGGTGAAAATAAAGTGGTAGATGCAGTAAATAAGAAATAAAAAACGTATAAATAATAACATGGTATACATCTATTATCAGGAGCTTTCTCAATGTCTTCAGGCACGGAGTTCCAAATAAGTGTAACCTTAATACTAAAGGAGTTGTTGATAAAACCATTGAAGTGTAGTGGAACTGTAATCTTTAGATTAGATGAAGAACAAAGAACTCTTATCGTGATTTGAGGATAGATATGTTGAATATAGATATAATGGATGTTATCTTATCTTACCTAATTATGTCTAAGAATAAACTGAATTTATCATACCTATAAGCCAATGTGTACATTTTGTTATCTTCTGGCAACATTTGTCTCACCACATCAGCATTAGATTTCTATTCCTGAAAACAAACAATGTTTGTGAATTTTATGTTCTTATACATAAATCCAAAATTAAAGAATAAATATATAATGTTATACTTCTTTATTGTATGTGTTAATCCTGTATGGCTACTGTTAACAACAGTTTAGTATAATCGTAATTAAAAGTGATCTATATTATCATATAACTAAGTTATATGGCAATTGTATGTGGTAGAGCCATGCTGCAGGTATATTACTGGTATTAACAATTTGTTATTTAGAATTTTATTATAGCTAGTTGTGTAATTTAATTCCCTTTATAATTTTGATCAATATAGTGTAATCATACTTTAAATTAATGCCAAATGTCTGACTGACAGGGAAATATTTTCTTGGAAGAAATTACACAATTTTGGGTAATACTTAATTTCATTGATATTTATGTAGAGAATAATAGATATTTGATATTAAAAAACAGCACTATGTATTGGTATTTTCTATTTTAATGACTATTTTTGCATTGTTAAAGCCAATGAAGTTATAGTTTTCATATGAGTTATGTTTTTTACAATAATATACAATAATTACATAATAAATACAAAATACTTAACTCACAATAAATATATTGAACTTATTTAAGAATATTTTGACTTCAACCTTTTGTAATTAAACTATTAATAGCTTATATACCTACATCTTAAAGCTAGACTAATATCATTTCATGAAGACTGCTATATAGCTAGTTTTGTTGTTAAATACAAGTACTTACTATAACTAAGATTAAAACAAAAATATACTAAATATACCTTTTTATATCAATCCTACATAATAAGTTTTAATAGGTATAAAAAGGTAATTATAATTATCTCAACCCACCGAAGAGCTAGATAGAAAAACAAATTTATAAAAAAGTAATTTGTAACAAATCATTTACTCTGATTCGTACTGTTAACTCGAGTTGAAATTCACGCAAAATCAATTCATAATTTTTCCAAGTTGGCACATCTATAAGATCAGAATTCCTAATACTTATTCACTTCACTTAGTTGTTGTTGTTTTAACTTTCATTAATCGTTTCATTATTAACCACAGCTTTTTTGGTGATTTTTTACTGATCCTGCATTTTTAAATTTAAGTAATTATAGTGAAAAATAGCCTGTAACTGTGTAATAATGGTGAAAAATCACCTGTTACAGTGCAGCCAATAGATAATCTCACTTTTACTTATTCTACAATAACTCAGTTCCTACATTGACAAATCTTGCGAGATTTTCAGCTATAAATTGTCTATATAGTATATGCTTACAAATGGTCGTATCTTGTTAATACTTGGGCCCAAGAATGTATAGAAACGTGTCCTTCTCCTTTAAGTACCAGGGTTGAAAATAATAAAATGACTCAGCTGTTGCAGTCAGAGGCACACCATGATCTATTTCATTGTCAGTAAGCAAGGACGGGTAAGAGTAACGAAGTCTTCTGCCTTCATTGTCGAACTGAAATAAGTATATCAAAATGTTCTTCACAGACACATTTGTTATGTAACTGTTCTTTGGAAAGTACAATGAGCTGGGGATTTGTCGGCACTATGAAAGACATCCACAAGTTTCTTAAATTATCGTTCCTAGGGAATCTGAAAAGCCGGTGCGCTTCACGTGTTGTATTGCAACCACCAATACAACACTTTTCGTATACCATTATGATGGTATTTGCAATGTTCACACGAGCAGCACAAAAACAGAATATTGTAATAATTGAGGAAAATTTGGATAATTAATGGCGGCAATCAATTTTGATTTTTGACAATATGATGTGACATTAAGGTTTTTTGTTATTAAAGTTTTTTGATAAACAAAATATGGCGTCTCAAAATGGCGTCCGTAGACAGAGAACAAATTGCGACGGTAGCGGTAGCGCCAAGTGCGTAGAATGGAACTAAGCTGTCACGGGGGGTCTACGGATTTTGATTAATGATCATAGATTACTGACATCTGACATCACAGAGTACTTTTGTATACCTGAAAACGTAGACAGAGAATGCTATTGGGGGGGTGGTTTTTTTGTTTTTTTTTAAAAAAAAAAAAAAAAAAAAAATTATAAAAAAAAAAAAAAAAAAAAAAAAGGGGGGTGGGGTTGCGGGGGTGTTTTTTTTGTTGTCTCTGTCTACGCCTGAAAACCTGAAAACTGACACTGACATGTATACGATATATTACTTTCTTCTATGCCGTAGACAGAGAATGCTATTCTATGCAGTGCACCATAGATAAATAAATATGTGCACTGACATCTCGATACATTCACGAACATTCATGGATACTGTAGCCCACGATAAATAATTAGGAACTATTCAAATTGATTCAAGTACTTAAATATTCAAAATATCATTCTGGAAAAAGATGTAATTTTGAAACTATATCTATTAGTCTAAGTACCTGTATCCATAATTCTGTATTTTTACGAAGAGAATTTAAAAATGCAGTTAGAGGTAGCTGAAGCGGCTTCAGAGAGGTTGTATCCTGCTCTTTTTCAGTGTTTTACCATAATTTTAAGTGGGTAAGTTTCAGGTAAAATTTTACTTTTATTTGTTTCTTGATTCTTGTAAATGAATTTTATTTATTTGAATACTCAATACCCATGTATTTTCATAAATGCTTTGAAGTTGTCATATTAGAAGTGTTATAGCCAGATTAATATTAGGTTTGACTCCTAAATAATGCCAGGATATTAGCCAGATATTTGCTATAGAATTATGTCTACATAATATTTGTAATGGTTTTATTGTCCCAATTTTTCTATTTTAAAATTTAAATAAGTAAATGTTAAGTCATTGAATTTTAAATTTTAGGTATATTGCTGGCAGACTCAATGTTGTTTCAAAATCTGAATCCAAAGGCATTGCAACATTCGTTGGCACTTTTGCACTTCCATCGCTTATATTTTTATCTCTGGCGCAACTCAACTTCAGTATAGTGAATTGGACATTTTTGCTTGCAATGTTATTAGGAAAAGGGATTGTATTTTTTACTGTTGCCATAATTACTATATTAGTTTCAAAGCCTATGAATTTAGGACAAGCCGGAATGTTTGCAATATTTTGTACACAAAGCAATGATTTTGCTTTAGGATATCCAATCAGTAAGTTATGTTTAAGATTTATTTTGTACTTGTTATAGTTTTAAATTATTGAAAACCTCTTAAATTGCTTACCTATCTTTATATGTATGTATATATATATATATATATCCCCTCGTGTGGCGACTGGCCAGATTTTGGCCGATGGTTTATTACGTACGTCTGGCAAGCGACCAGTTTCTGGCTAATCCCCGCCTGGGTATTAGGTGGGTAAAATAACCGGCGACAATGATTGCTATCAGACTTTTAGTTATACAGTAGAAACTTGATTATCCAGTCCTCAGTTATATGGATTCGCGATTATCCGGACTATCAACCACCACCAATTAAATAATTAAGTCATATTGAGCCAAGTTACAAAGTTTTTAACATATGTACTACATATAGAATTTATGCAAGCACATGTCGGTACTGGTATTACCCCGACCGCGCCCTGCGGGATCGCCTTTCGTAACAACAATAACAAAAGTTATTGTTTTGTTATTGTTTTAGTTAGCTAGCAATTGTTCCTCGGTTCTGACGTGCAGAGTGGTGTTATCGCTTAAAGACAAAATAAATATTATTGATTCATTAAAAAAAGGAGAAACTGGTTGTAAGTTAGCTGATAAGTATGGTGTAGGTACATCCACAATAAGTGATATTAAGAAAAATGCTAATTCAATTTTGTTGTACACTTGCAATTGTGTGTAATCTAAAAAAATATGTATGTACACAAATAAGTGCATACATTGTCTATTGAAAAATGTATCTCTTAATAATTTCTTAATAAACATTGATTTTCGTTGATATTGTTGTTTTTAATAAACACATAACATTATGTATGTATGTACTACAAATGCACAAAACCCACTTTTCTTCATACATTTGATTAACCGGATTTTCGATTATCCGAATCCCTAACGGCAACAGTTAGTCCGCTTAATCGAGTTTCCACTGTATAAAATTATACACTAAAGAAAGAGGACGCGATAAAAAGCTACTAAAGTACTACAATTTTTAGAAATTTCGAATAAACAGCCTGTATGGCAGTTGTATGTGAATGTCGCTTTTATGTGTTTGCCCGCCCGGGTTTTTTTCATTTTTTTTTATTCGTATATCAAACAAATAGTGAATTTTGGTGCTATTTTAACATAGAAGGGTTAATAACCAACAGTTTTTAATTCATAATTTAGGGATATGTAGCCTTTTTATTAATAAAAAAAATTGAACATAAATGGACGTTATACCTACTTAACCTCACATTTATCTCTATTGTTGATTATAAATGCATTACATACTTTTTAGAAATTAAACTTTGTCTAAATTAAGAACTTGAACCTTTGAACCTTGAACTTTATCTGCTAATGCCTTAACAGAAGCCAAATGGCCGGCCGGTCAACAAGGGGATATATACATACACACATATATATATATACTTACACATATATATCATACTTATCATCATTATTATTATCATTATATATATATATATATATATATATATATATATATATATATATATATATATATATATATATGTATATATGTATGTATATAGATGAGTATTATATAATGAAAAGTATTAATGTAACAGCACTTTTAGCAATGTAACATTTTAATTTAATAAGTAATTAATTGTAATTGCTTATTCCTTAAGTAAACAGGCTCGCCTGCATAATAAATGCTAATGCTGCTTATCAGACAACCAATCAAATATATTAATTCAAATTATATTCAGTCCTAAGCCTGTGTTAAGTACAGAAGGACACTTGGTTGATTTTATAATATAGTGAATTAAACTGATGGACTAACAGCAGAAAGTGTTTTTAAATGTATTTATTATACGTTGTTTTTGAATAAGTTTGTACTTCATTTTGAGCCGTAATTCAGATATCAATTAATAAATGATAAAATGTTTTCAGTCAACGCCATTTATGAAAAAACTCATCCAGAATATGCACTGTACCTTTATTTGATGGCTCCTATATCTCTTGCTATACTTAATCCAATTGCTTTTGTTTTGCTGGAGATTAATAAACAGAAACAAAATGATACAAATGAGGCTGGAAATGAGCAAAATCAAAAGATGTACATACTAAAATTGAAAATGCTGCTCCAAATTTTCAAAGGGATTATCTTTAATCCAGTGTTAGTGATGACAGTTCTTGGCATAATTGGTAATATAATTTTTAAACATAAACTTTCCATTTACATTGAAGGGCTCTTAGAGGTAAGATTTTTTATATTTCATATAAATATGTCAAAACTTCCTGACAATATGTAAAAAAAAACCTAGTCTCAGGTGTAAGGTTGCTTTTACATATTGTGATATGATTATGTTCACGTAAATTAACAAACTTTAAACTAATGTCCAGTTGTGAAGCAGGAAGAATTTTGTACAATGACCTCTTTGCCCACCCACAGTGGTCACAAACTTTTTTGTGTTGTTAAATGAAATATTTGAAGGAGAAAAAAAATTAATTTACTATCCTATTAAATAAATTATTGGTTACAAATGATTTATTTCAATTTTAGTATAAAAACAGATATAAAATCAAGTTAAAATTGCTAATTTGGCAAAAATAAAATGGAAATTCAAAAGGAGGATCCAATTTCTCTGTATCAGAGTTACTGCTATCTGATGACGTCCCGCCTGTCACATTTATTACAAAGAAATCAACAGTTTTGTCTACATTAAATTTAACAAAACCACTTAACAATTGAAACAAGATAACAAACAACAACATGCTAATATTAGAGAACTGAGATAACTGTGTCTGATAACTGAGCGATCCCAAGATGGAATGTCGTTTGTTCGTTATTTAAAAACTATTAATTATGAATTATGATTTTTGGTCGTGCCTCGAGGCCGACCAAAAACCACATGCAAATAAGAACACACCTTACAGTCTCAGGTAAAATGTTTACAATCCCTGATGATGGCAGCCATTGCATCTGTGCGAGCGAGTCACATTATATTTACGCGGGAGTGACAGAGACAGGTAATAACAGGTCAACGTACGAAATTCTTGCTTCTTCGCGTCCAGACTTTAGAGTTGCTGATTATTTCTAAAAACTGATTGTGGTATGTGTCAACAAATGACTTAAATTTTTTGGTAAAGTCTTTATGGTGCTTTTGTGCCTCTCTTTTGGATTTTTGTATGGGTGTTTTCTTTACATACTATAGTATAATGTTATAAGATATTATACTTTTACTTATTGATTTTTGGTGGTCAAGCGGCATTTGCTGATATCGCTCAGCATTGAGTTTAGTGTTTGTTACAGTTTATATAGTCTTTTTACTTTTTTTACTATTTAGTGAATTCACATATTGACAAAAAGTTTTAATTTCTATGCTATATACATACAGTATGTAACAAAAAACCCGTTGGTCGTTTCGGGGATTTATAGGTGTAGATACATACATACATAGGCATGGCAATTATGATAATTAAATTTTTTTTGAGTGAGTGCGAAAAATGTTTTAGGAGTTGTAGAGTCGCCCCCACTTCCACCTCCTGCCGGACGTGCTTAGTTTTTTTTATAAATACTTAAAAATCTCATTTTGAGGTTATGTTTTCGTAATGTTTTTGACTACAAACCTGATTTATGGGGGGAGAGAGTTGGAGGAGGGAAGCACCACGTAGCGCAGTCGAAGGAAGGCCGGTCGACGGAGCCGGAAATTTAGTAGACGGGCTCCTACTTTTGAGTGGTTTATAAAATAATAACCACGAAGGAGATGGTGGGGTCTATTCGCTCGCTTCGCTCCCTCACTCGACCCCGCCATCCCCTTCTAACCTTTGCGAGTCGAGATGCCCTAACTTTCGAGCTCGCTTTGGTCGATCTTACACTCAATAAAACACCGAAATGTTAACTTTTTTAAAAAACAGACCCAGAGGGGTAGCGGTCGTCGAAACAGTCGTCACAACGTCAAATGTCGAACAGGTGGAGGCAGATAAAAACATTAGGGAGCACATTCAAGCTACAATATTGCACTGGAGAGCACACATTCATGAAAGAAGAGCAACCAACAGCGAAATGCATAAAAATTTGTATGTCATGGAATTTGACACTTGACAGTAGAATAATGTGACACTAGTCTTACGTCCTTGTCGCACTTACACAAAACTCTGTATGCTATCCAGCTTTCACAGTAATATTGCATGTTTTTCCATGTTTTATGCATTTTAGCTGATAATATATTTTATTTATTTTTTCGAATAGGAATGCACCGTGCATTACCTTTTGATGTGAGTGGAGCCCGAAACGATCCATTTAAATTATCAATCCGAATGTACCGGTTCACGTGATGAAATTTACTAGAATGATTTGGTCACGAGAAATGAATGATTGACACATGTCTAATTGGGAGTGTGTCGATGAGGGTTGCGTACATTTTTCGTTGCTGAGTATAACTCAGAATCACAAAACGGTATTTGCTGAAGGTCATACAAGTTTACGCATCAACCTCGGAACATTCCAATGAGGAGGTGGAGGAAATGTATGAGGATATTTTTAGAGCCATGCAATCTTCCAAAACCCACTATATGGTGTTAATGGGAGACTTCAATGCAAAACTAAGCACAAGAAAAAACGGTGAGCTGAAGGCAGGTTTGGCTTCATTAAGACGGCTAGACGACAACTGTTCAGTGATATCTCAGTGATCGCAAGGGTGATAACTGCCAGCAATCACCAAGTGGTTTGAGGCATACTGAACCTAAACGTTAAGTTGGAGAGGTCTCGTTTAATGAAGTTAATGCTCCGTTCCCCTCATGCTCTAATCTAAAATCTCGAAACTTTCAGCTGAATTACAAAACCGTTTTCAGTGCCTAGAAGACTGCAATGCAGTGGACGACATGAATGATAAGCTCTTGGAAACTGTCCACGAGTTCGGAGCTAAGTTTTGCAAGACCCGCCACAGAAGAACACAAAAACTCTCTGATTACACTCTTAATCTCGTGGCTGTTAGACGGGAAATGAAGCTGTAGTCTTCAACAGATTTGAAAGTATACAGGAAACTGAACAGACAGATCTCCAAATGCATGCGGATAGGACTGCAGGACTTACGCAACTTGAATACAGCTCGTATTGAAGAATTGATCAAGCGGAACCAGGGCTCCAAATTCTTTACCAGATATCTGTCTTCCAGAAAGAGCCTACTGTCAAAGCTGAAGACTGAGTGTGGCAGCATCATTTCCGGGGCACCTGAAATTTTGAGTGAGTTTGAGAGGTTCTATGAGCAGCTGTACACATCATCATTGGAGTCACACGCAAGTGACACTATTACGATGATATCCCGGACGTCAGTCTGAGCGAGATTAGAGTGGCTCTCCAGCACCTTAAAAGCGGCAAGGCTGTCATTAGTCATTATGAATCGTCTCGCACGCAGACTCAACGACTTCCAGCCTCCCGAACAAGCCGGTTTTCAAAAAGGCTTCCGTACCACAGACTACATACATACCCTGCAGCAGATTGTACTGAAAACCGAAGCGTACAATCTGCCGCTTTGTCTTGCTATGTGTGCCACTTTGTCTATGTGGACTATAAAAAGCCTTTGATTCCGTCGAAATTTGGACGGTCCTACATCCCTTCAGCGGTGCCTATTTGACTGTCGGTATATCAAAGTGCTGCAGTGGTTTGTACAATAGTGCTAAGATAGCTATCCGAGTACAAATGCAGAGAAGTGTAAGACTGAGCGATGTTATGTCCCCGAAACTTCACTGCTGAATTGGAAGCGTTTTCAAGCTACTGAATTGGAAGGGTACGGTATTAACATCAATGGCGAGTAAATCACTCACCTTCGATTTGCCGACGATAGATAGTCCTTATGGCAGAATCGTTGGAGGACCTAAGCACTACACTCAATGACAATAATGTTCCCCAACGGATAGGTCTTAAGATGGACATAGACAAAACAAAGATCATGTGTAATCCTCTCATCAGGTGTACCTCAAAACCTGAAAACTATATAGTACAAACAGTGCGTTTCCAGTGATGACTTATGGATCTGATCTGTAGTCCTTCACTGCTGGCTGTATGAGGACGCTCAATCTCAATCGCAGTAGAACCAGAGTAACCGACGTAGCCCAACGGCTTAGTAAGCTGAAGTGACAATAGATCGGCCATATAGTTCAAAGAACCGTCAATCGACGGGGAAAAAAGTTCTCGAGTGGCAGCCTCGTACCGGTAGGCGTAGTGTAGAGCGACCCTTCACTAGATGGAGTGACGACCTGGTAAGACATGCAGGAAGTCGATGGATGCAAATGGCTCATGACCGTGCTTAGTGTCATTCATTGGAGGAGCCCTATGTTCACCAGTGGACTTGTGAAGGGCTGTAATGATGATGATGATTATTATTATTTACATATTTGAAGTAAGTTGAAAATTAGGCTACTCTGAAAAATAACCCTGTAAATATATTCTAAAAATAGAGAAATTAAAATTGTGAGGAGCTGCATATTCATAATAGTTGATTGACTTTAAGTATATCATAGTACTGTGAAATATCATGGAGTTCAGTGTCTACATATAAAACTAGACTATGAAATAAAACAGATCCATTACGATACCTTAATCCGAAAATCAGCCAACTCAATATCAAAGTTATACAGGAGACAGTTAAAACTTTCTAATTTCATTACTAATTAAAAATTAAAAAAATGGAAATCCCGTTGGTGTATTATACTAGTAACTACTAAATTTAACAGTCTGTTTTATTTAAAATATTGTCGACTAAAAGAGTTAGAAAGTTCTTTGAATGTGTGCATTAAGAATTGTCAGTAGGAGCATTTTAAGGAATAAATAATTTACTTATATAATCACGGTGCTAATGGTAAGCTGAAAGGTCACTTACATTCATTAAATCCTTTTATAGACCGTGTAGGAGTGTTACGAGTAGGTGGAGTTAGAGCATTCATGACTCAGTGAAAATCAGAAGCAATCCCAAAAAAGTCAACATTTACAGATTTATTTGTAAGGGATGCTCATTTGAAAACTTCATGGAGGTCTGCGGTTCATGTTAACTTACTTAAGTTCAAAGTATTGGTAAATAGCCGCGAAGTCTGTAGTTCGAGCACATAGTCGCAAGTGTCAAATGTGTAAGATATAAGGCAGCAATACCAAACCAGCTTTTGATTATAGGGTTCTATCACATCATTATAGGAAACTGTTTATTAAGAAATAAAGCAGTGTCAGGATTAGAAGTTTCATTAAGATCAATTCTGATAGGATTTTCATTTTGAAGGATAAGCAGAATTTTTCTGGCTCGTGAATGTTTTACAGACATCTAACCCACATGAAATAAAACCGGCCAAAAGCGTGTCGGGCCACGCTCAGTGTAGGGTTCCGTAGTTTCCCGTCCGTCACAATAAGTGTTACCACTTATGAGTTTAAAGGTGGGTATCCATTATGTTCGCGCTCCAGCAGCGCTCCGCGCTCCTGCAACTGCTCCCGGTAGTGGGTACTGTTGTTTCCATCCAAGTTCAAAATGATTTTCCTAGAAAGTCCTTATAAAGTTCTTCTTGTCAGATTTTTTTCATATTTTCTAAACTTATGGTTCAAAAGTTAGAGGGGGGGGGGACACATTGTTTTTTACTTTTGGAGCGATTATTTCCGAAATTATTGACATTATCAAAAATGATTTTAGTAAACCCCTATTCATTTTTAAATACCTTTCCAACAATATATCACACGTTAGGATTGAAATTAAAAAAAAAAATCACTTCCCACTTTACATATAGGGGGCCTACCCTAATAAAACATTTTTTTCCAATTTTTATTTTACCACTTTGTCGGCTTGATTGATACACATATTGGTACCAAATTTCAGCTTTCTAGTGCTAACGGTCACAGAGATTAAGCGAGGACGGACAGACGGACAGACAGACATGGCGAAACTATAAGGGTTCCTAGTTGACTACGGAACCCTAAAAAGCGAATAAACACAAAATCATACTTACTAAAATAAAACTTTAATTAAGTTAAAACAATGCAAAATTATAATAAAAATAGTTTCTAGCACTGCGAGCAAACTATGACGATGAGATTAAATTAGGTTAACTCCCATAACGTTCCCAGAAAAGTTAAAGAAAAACGGCTAACTCCATACTTAAAATGAAAACACCTAGGTATGCCTTAGAAAAACTGTTCAGTTACTCGTGGAGTTAGCTGGTTGTCGAATAGCAATTTACTTCTCAAAAAGTAGGGATAAAAATGGTGGTATTGTTCTTTCAAATCATCCGTCAGTCATATAGGCCGAAAACTGCATCAAAAAAGTATTTTTAGTATAAAAAGTTGAGTTGGCTGGTTTGTGGATTAAGGTATCTATTGAATAGTATGAAGGAAGTAGTAGGGGATGTAATAAGCCTGAAATTTTTACTGTTATTTTCTTACTGAAAGCTGAAGACTGGAAAGTATTAAAGATTAATAATATGGGTAGGTATACATGGTGTTACAGTAGTGAAATTACATTATTGATTACCATATTTAGGCTCATGCCATGCAAAAATTTACAATTACTTAAAAGCTATAGTGTCAAATTTAAATAGGTAAATTGAGATCATCTGAATAGTTATTAAATTAATGTCAGATAAGATTTACTATTAAATACACAATGTCAAGTTCGTAAATTATGGATATGTTCCAAAATGTTTCCAGTATACTGGCGAATGCAAATGAAATCATTAATAATTGACGCCGTATTCCACCATATTCGATACAACGAATCACCAATATGGCATCGGTTTATGACGTCATATTCTTTGGACAGTGTACTGGGTTGTATTTCGGAACATACCCTATATGTCACTTTAAACGTCACAGTGCGAGTCAACTAGATATGATACCACCTCTAATAACTTCTTCGAGAAATTCCCTTTCCAAATAATATGGTTTTTCTAAAAGTAGTTTCTTCACTTTATTTTAAAACAAGTTACTATTTGAAATATTCAAGCAGAGAGCTGGGTATATGATTATACACTCTAGGAATCATACGAAATACACTGCTGTTTAAAAGTTTAGATCTATTAGACATAAGCTTATTTGGAAAGGGCATCTCCTGCTATTTAATTTAACAAGCAAGTTACTATTGTATCTTACAAATAGTACCATACTCAGTATATAAATACATGTCAATATTTTAATCATTGCAAATATCGATCTACAGCTCTCGGTGTGTTTCATTGTGTATACCTAGGCTGCACTAAAAGTATCGGGAATGGAATATTTCCACTGTTCCTGTCATATTAAAATCTTTTTAATTGAAAACTCCTTGGTTTTAAAAATCGAATACCATTTATTTATTTAAAAAAAGATTCTCGGTCTTGTCACAAGGTTTTGTCAAACTTGTTTAGTCATTGAGAATATGGAATTGATTCGAGAAAATTCAAGAGCGATGATTTATTATGACTTTCGAAGTGGTTTAACACAAAAACAGTGTGTTGACCGGATGATTTCTGCATTTGGTGATGAAGCCCCATTCAAAACCACAATTTATCGCTGGTTTGCTGAATTTCAACGTGGACGTGTCAAGCTCAGTGATGATTCCCGTCAAGGTCGTCCAAAAACTGCAGTCACCCAAGAAAACGTTGATGCTATGCGTAAGCTGATTGAGGAAGATCGACATGTGACATAACGCGAAATTCAGGCAACTTTAGGCATTGGCATGAGTTAAATACAAATAATCTTGCATGAACAATTAGGTGTAAAAAAGTTGTTTTCCCGATGGATACCGCATTCGCTCTGTGAAGAGCAAAAAGCGGCTCGCGTTACTTGGTGCGTCAGAACTCTCGAAAGATTCCACACAGGATCCTCAAATGCTGTATACAACATCGTATCAGGTGACGAATCCTGGATATACGCGTACGAACCCGAAACAAAAAACCAGTCACGAGTTTGGGTGTTCGAAAATGAGTTAAAGCCAACAAAAATTGTTCGTTTACGGAGTGTTGCAAAAAAAATGGTGGCCACTTTTGTCTCCAAAACCGGCCATGTTACGACTATTCCTCTTGAGAGACAAAGAACGGTTAATGCAGAATAGTATGCTAGCATTTGTTTGCCACAGGTCGTTTCTGAACTCCGTAACGAGAACTGCAACCGCCGCAACATCCTCCATCACAATGCGAGTTCTCACACCGCACACAGAACAAAAGAGTTTTTAGAGCAAGAAAACATAGAATTATTAGACCATCCGCCGTACAGCCCCGACCTAAGCCCTAATGATTTCTATACTTTCCCTAAAATAAAGAATAAATTGCGTGGACACAGATTCACCTGAAGATCACCTGAAGAAGCTGTGGACGCCTACAAAACGGCCATTTTGGAGACTCCAACTTCCGAATGGTATGGTTGCTTCAATGATTGGTTCCATCGTATGGAAAAATGTATCAAATTTCGCGGACAATACTTCGAAAAGCAATAAATACATTTTTAAATAGTAATGTTGTGTCACTTCCTTGATTCCTGAAATTTTCAGTGCCGCCCTCGTATAGCCCGAACGCATCTCTTTTGCGCCCTGAAGACCAATTCTTTTTCTACAGAGTTGCCCCAAAATATAACACCATACTTTAAAAGAGGAGTAACATGCCTATGGCAAGCCGTTAACCTGTGGATATACCGGTAGTTTAGGACAACATCTAGATCGCATATGAATATTGCTTTCTTATTAATTTTCGGACACAACATTTCTGTATGTGACTACACCTGACTGTACTTCCAGTTGAATTGAAAATCAATACTTAGTCCCAAGAATTTTTTGTCTCTACTTGTTCAATTTTCGTAGTTTGTGAATATTTATGTCCATTAATTTGTTGAACTCTGTTTCGAAACGTCATTAGTTTAGTTTTTTCCAAATTTATTTTTATATAATTTAAAGTCAACAATTTAATCATATTGTCTAAGGTATTGTTTATGTCCTATTTGTTATTTCTTTTCCTGTAAATATAATTGTGATGTCGTCAGCAAATAAAATAGTGTCATTGTTTTTTTACTTTCATCAGATTTCACATTTCGGAGATCATTGATGTATATAATAAATAATAACGGACTCAATACACTGCCTTGTGGCACACCAAAGATTTTGTACGCTTATTCATAATCACATGCTTTTTTGGTGAGAGGACACAATCTCGTTACGTGTGTAGACTGTTTTATGTTACCAAAATAGCTTTTAACAAGATCATACCTATTTGCCCTCACTCCATAGGCAAATAATTTGTCTAGCAATATATTGTGGTCAACATAGTTAAACAAAAAACATACGCGATAAAATCCGTAAAAACTAGTATTATTTAGATGTGTAGTGTTCGCGTAAATATAAGAAATCATTATAGTAAATGCCTTTGTTACGTCCATGTAAAGGGCGTAAGCATGATTATCGTTTTGTTCTCTCTGAAACCTACCTGCTCTTTTGAAAATAAATTGTTTCGAAATAATTATTCAATCTTTGATAAATCACTTATTCAAAAACTTTAAATATAGTTAATGCTATCGGTCTATAACATCTCATGTCATTTCTCTCGTTTTTCTTAAAAATAGGTTTGATTATGGTTAACTTTAATTTATCAGGAAAAAGGCCATTTTAAATGCATTGATGGATAATATGACTCAGTACATGTGATAATTTGATAGATACACATTTTAATACCTTGGTCGAAATATCGTAACCCGTACTCTTCGTAGGTCTTAAATTTAACATTATTTTATTTATTTCATTCCGTGTTGCGGGTTTCATAAATAAAGATTTAGATTCACTTGAAATGTTAATTAGCGTTCTGTGAGGGACCAATTTGGTGATTTGGTTAATATAATATTCATTGAAATTATTCAAATATAGTTATAAAATTGTGGTGTTATTGATAAGTAATTTGTTGTATTTACTGATTTGATAAATTTTGTTTGTTTTATTATTAATTACAGTCCAAGTAGAATTAATTTACATTTGTTGCGAACATTATTTATGAAACTGTCGTTTTTAACTTTTTGCGTAAGTTTGATATCGCAACTCAGTATTGATGAAAGGTCTTCAAGAAACAAAATAAAGCGATATATAAGCATATTTTCTGTTCAGTCTTTCCTATACTGCCAAAGGAGCTGACGTTTACGCTTATAGTACTTTTTTATACCTTTAGTTATCCATTTCGGCTTCACTTTGGCAGTTTTTTTATATATTTTACATGAAAACATAAGTAATTGAAAAGACGGAACAAATCATAAAAAATATGTTAAACGAAGTATTTGGATCATTACTATCTATTAAACACATCATTGAAACTTAAAGCGTTAATACATTCTTTAAATTTATCCAAATTAGCTTTACAGCCTGCCAGCCTGTCTCGCGTTTTAATGTAGGGTCGTTGCGTTGGTTTTCGGCCTTTTAGTGGAGTTGTCAACTTTAAGGTACTATAGAAAATAATAGCGATTATGTTGACCTAGTGTTGTTAATGTTAATTTATAGCTTATATAATGTAGTTTTCATTTTGATAACTCATTGATGCTACAAAAGAAATCTATTTTATTTTTTATAATAAATTTTGATGTGAAAAATATGCAAAACGCTAGTTTTCGGCCCCAAATTTTAGATTTCGGCCTACAAGAATTTTAGTTTTCGGCCACTGTATTAGAAGAGGTACTATAAACTTAAAAGTGTTTTTGTAAAATCAGAAAATGGCAAAACGGTTTGGGAAATCGGTGTATTTAGTTTTCTCAATTGGTGATTGCGATTTTTTAACCGTGACGTTATTTTTTTCTTTTGGGTGTGTTTTTGATATAAAATAATAACCATGATTAATTATTTCTCTTTGAATCGTAATCTAATAATAAAATCTTTTAAATATAGCAATCAAATATTCTCATTTACGAGTATTTTGTACTTCCTCGTAAGTATTTTAGTTTAACAAAATCTGTTACCATATCTAACCATTCTCATCTCTAACCAAGAGGAGCCATCTGAAGAAAAAAAAAATTCTTATTGAATCTTATTCCTAAAACGCAATGTGAATAAAATATTTGATATGATAAGATGAAATGGCCGTAAACGTAAAATAAGACAGCATTCCATTTTTCGCCGCCGTATTCTTTCATACAATTTTAAGTTGGCCGAAAACTAAATTGTATATATTTTTGAGTCAATCCAGTTTTCGGCCACGACTGAAATGGGTATTTTGTTTCATCACTAACTGTTCAAATTGCAGTACTTGGTGGCCGAAAACTAAAAGTTAGTGTCTACGCACGCTACGATTCAATATAAGTAAAAAAGATGAGTTATAGTACGTAACCAAATAAACGAAAGAGACAAAGTAGTTAGGCTAAACTCAGGCTACTTTTCGATAAATTATCTTAAATATTATCAATAAATTATTACAATAATCACTGTCAAATAACTATATTAGGTTATTTATACAGTGAAATATAAGCACAATATTAAGTAATTGTATTAAATACAGCACGAAACTTACTTTTGAATGGAACGCTCGCCACTATTTTTTTTGCTCGATCTTACCCGTTTTGATAGCTTCAGTGTCGGCGTCAAACTAAACTATTTATTATAAATCGCGTGTTGTGTTTACCTGATTAATTAATGCTACCAGATATAGTGAAACTATTTACAAATGCATTAAACTGTATTTCTTATGATAATATTTATTAAAATTGTTATTAAATCAAATTTACTGCATCAGCTCGTGCCAAAGGCCAAAATCTAGACCCGGCCGGCTTACCGGCGCATCGACCCTACCAATGTCTAATCAAACAACTTATTTTTACTGGACATGTAAGTGATAGTGCAGTGTGATCAGATAACGCAAGTTCCAAAACTCTTGTTTTACAGTCACGAACATTATACTAATTACTACTAACATGAAATTGTCAATATATGTGCCACTTACCAATAGTGGGCTAGTGGGCTCTTTTATTCCTTTATTTTACTTTAGTAGAGCTACGCTGCAGCTATATTATGGTTGAAGCACGAATTGGTCGGTTCGACCGGGAAAGGACTACGCTAAAACCACAGAATACCAGCGTAAAATAGCAGCTTAATACTGCTGTGTTTTGTATGGTGAGTGTAGAGATCCGGAGACCCTTTTGTACTGGAAACGAGGCATTCTATCTTAGTCCTCAGGGGTGATAACGCGCATCTACGTTTTGATTCTTAATCGTGGATAAATGTAAATTTCTATGGGTCACAGCATTCACTTACCATCAGGTGGACTGTGTGCTCGTTTGTCATCCTTATTCTATAAAAAATGCAGTTTTGAACTTAATGGCTTGACATGAATTTATATTCTGTCTTAAGAAAATAAAACACGCAATTATGACTATACCTAAAATAATCAATATTTTTGTGTATTGCGTATTACATGTTTTAATTAAACTCTTAACGAACTACTGCTTTGGTCAATGCAAAATTTTGGAGCAAACTGCTTTGCCGTGGAGTGTAGAGGCGTTATAAAAATATCTACTACCCCATATCATCCCGTGGGTGTCGTAACCATAGCACTATGTTGAATTATCAATAGTGCTTCTAAAAATTAAAAAGTACAAACAAAAGATATCACCAAAATAGAAAATATGTGAAACCTCTATACGTTTATCTTTACTCTATCAGTTTCGAATGTAGTATTGTAAAATGTAGCTATCTATTGATTATATTCAATTATAATATTATATATGTATATATAACTATTAAGAGCCGTAGTAGCTCAGATAGTTAACGCTTGCTGTAAATATAACAGAACGAGAGTAAACCGGGTTCGATCTCCGCCGGCACCAATGAAATTGTTAATTGAAATTTTAAGTGCTAATTTACCACGTGCTCGGCGGTGAAGGAAAACATCGTGAGGAAACCTGCATGTCTGAGGAATAAGAAAGAAAAATATTTCGAAGACATGTGAAGTTCGCGAACACGCATTGGGGCAGCGCGGTGGACACTTCCTTGCCCTAAACCCATCTGAGAAATGAGGGGAGGCCTGTGCCCAGCAGTGGGACGTATATAGGCTGTAACTTTACTTTACTTTACTATTGATTCTATTATTATTATTATTGGTACATATTTGATTCAGCTATTCATTTACTGTTTTAGGTTTATGGACAAGCTTTTACTGCATCAGCCCTTTTCTTACTTGGATTAAGAATGGTTGGTCAAGTACATAGATTAAGAGGGCCAGCACTGATTGTTCCTTGTGTATTGATTATGGTGAAGTTGTAAGTATTTTTAGTTTATTTTATGTATTATTCACAGCATATAATGGCAATAAATCCATCAACCCGTTTTGTTGTAAGTGTGTTTCGTTAAATTAAGGGGCATGGCAGGGAAATTCCATGAATGGAACATTTAGACTATCGAACGAACAACTCGCAGTTATTCGTGGACGTATGTTACGCATCTACATATTCGTCTGTATGTCTCATTAACACGACATTGTGTCTACTTAACTATTATAGACTCACTAATATTCTAAATGAAATAAAATGAAAAGGCGGTAAAGTAAATAGTATTAAGTAGAATATATAAAAGTAGTTTCACTCTTGTGAAATTCTTAATTTCAGCTGAACGGCGTATTAGTATTATATTAGTAGTACGCCGTATTACCAGTATTATATTATAGTAGTAGTAATACTTATATTTTTTTAAATATTTTGTCAAAGATTAGTATTTTGTTAATTGAGCAAGTGGATGAGTTCGTATATTTGGGATGTGTATTCAGCAGGGATGGGAGATATGATAAGGATATTGAACGACGAGTGAATGCAGGAAATAAAGTAAATGGGGCTCTACACTCTATTGTGAAAAGTCAGAATGTGTTAAAAAAGCACGTAGGGCAATTCATAGTGCTGTATTAGTCCCTACTTTAACGTATGGTAGTGAAAATTGGGTGTGACAGAAGAAGCACGAGAGTAGAATAAATGCAGTAGAAATGCGGTCGCTAAGGAGTATGTTAGGGCTGAATCTGAGTGACAGGGTGAGAAACTGTGTGATAAAAGAAGAGTGAGGTTTACAAGATGATGCGGTGACCAGGATTAAGAAAGGAATGCTTCGGTGGTTTGGTCATGTAGAAAGAATGAATGCGGAAAGACTGACAATGCAAATATATGTTGCAGAAGTGAATGGAAGAGTCGGAAAGGGACGTCCTAGGCGGAAGTTTGTCGACCAAATTGGCGATATACTAAAAATGGGCCAAATTAAGAGTACCCTTAACCGACGAGCATGTATGCGTAGGTATATGGATGTGGAAGAGGCGAGAAAAGTATGTCAGGATCGTGCTAAATGGAAGTCTGTAGTCTCTGCCTACCCCTCTGGGTGACAGGCGTGAGTGTTTATGTTTTTATTTTGTCAAAGAAAGGTATTAGAGAAAATTTTAATGGTACATTGGCCGAGTAAACTATAATGATAGTTCACGGGTCAGCTGAATAATGACGAGTATGTAAATACCGATACTAATACACACAATCCTTTATTTGCTATTGCTATCGCTAAAAACCGACATAGAGTGGAGATCAGGCGAGTAAGTACTTGGGCCGAGCAGCGAGTACACCAGTACAATGTATATTCAGTAGAATTGACGCAACTGTGCTGACTACTGAATATACCTTGTTATATTATATGTAATACTACCATATGTGCTACTGTTGCTCATGTGGTTCAAATCGCGGAACGGGCCCAAAGTATCTGAATCTGAATAAATATTAATCTGTTACTTAATGGATTTTTATTTTGAGAAATTCGCTATAGTAGGCCTGATTCAGGAATTTGGCAGTGTTTCATCCCCGTGTTTCGAAAAGCTCGTAAAGCCGTTGCTCTTGCGCCTGATCTCCATGGTTATGTCGAATAACCATTCCACTGGACCGTGAGAGTGAAGGAAGAGAGATTGCACTTGTACACAGAATCCGGACTTGCTCTGATAACTAGTCTCCTTTGAGAATGCCCATCATGACTGAGTATTGAGGACACGGTGAATAATATTGATTTCATTACTAACAAATAACAAGCATTTGCTTTTGCATTGAAAAAACATGCTCGTTGGAACCTTACCACGATCTGACATTATCAATGTCTCCATACCTATACCAACAGTTTAAAACTCATTAGATGACATCAACTTTAACTCCACAGAATGTGTTTAAAGCTCTTAATCACCCTGATTGTAAACCCTGCTTCTGGGCCTGATAATAAGTTTAAAATATTTCTCAAATTATGCGCTGAAACTATTACACCAGTCTTAATCGGCTTCTCTTCCGTGCGGTATTCGAACACGGGGCTCCCAGCGTCGTCACTCATTGCAACGGCGGCGCCATTGAGATGTCTAATATATATATATTCAATTTTTTTTTATAGAAGAGGGGGCAAACGAGCATGCGGCTCACCTGATGTTAAGTGACTACCGCCGCCCATGATCAACCGCAACACCATGGGAATTGGAGGTGCGTTGCCTGCCCTTTAGAAAGGAGTAAGCTCTTTTCTTGAAGGTCCCCAGGTCGTATCGGTTCGGAAAAATCGCCGGTGGTAAACTATTCCACAGAGAGGTCGTACGCGGAAGAAAACTCCTTCTGAAACGTACAGTGGTGGACCGCCAAGCATCCAGATGGTGTTTCAAAAATTTCCTACTTATATTTTGCAGAATTATATTACCAGTTGTAATGAGAGAGTGTGTCACAGCACTCAATGCTGGTATGAATCAGACTGAAACATCATCCTTATCTACATATGCATTCTTGTACGGAACTATTCCAACTGCACCCGCTGTGTTTGTTTTTTCAAATTTATATCAATTAGAAATGGATTTGGTGAGTTTTCATTATTATTGTTATTTCTTTCCTCTATTTCTTCTTCATTAAGGGCTTTAAGATAAAATGGCTTTAATCCAAGTGATTATCATAAATCTGGATGAATCTTTTTATAATATTTAATATTTGCGTAAATCTAGTAAACTAATAAGGTACAAATAATTTGGTATTAATCCTGTTGTTGAAAGTACAGTTGGCATAATGAAAAATTTATTATAATTGGTAGAAAATTTTTTTTATACATATTTGAAATACGCTTTAAAAGGTAGGTATAATGACCAAAAAATATAAATATAGTTTATAATTTAAGTTAAATATTATTTATTTGATGATTTCGTTGGCGCTTTATAGTAGTTAAAATAAAAATAATTATATTTTAAGGTGGCTTCATCCATGGTTATCTGTACATTCCTATCGGCGCCTATTACGTTCCTATCTGCCCAAGTGATAACATTAAATAAGGACTTTGATGGTCAATTAAGGAAGTTTGGCTTTGACCTTTCTATAGTGGCGTTATTTGCAGCACTGTGGATATTCTTGGTTTTCACAGTCACGAGAAAATATAAAAGAATGCCCCACAGGATAACATTTTGTTTGAATATTACACAGGTATGTAAGGAAGTGTTGTTTTATTATATTACTAGATACTAGGACTCCTTCTCTGTCTGAGATTCAGTCTGGCTAGGTTTCAGACTTTTACCTACTTCTGCCACAAAATGGCAGTGTTGTGTTCCAGTCTAAAGGTTCAACTCTAGCCGTCTTCATTTGAAGTAGGTTGCTGGTGTACATAGGCAGGAGTAGTCAGTTTCTAACGCTAGGCATTATTTTTATGTTCCGTTTTGAGGGTATGTTGCTTAGTGCTATTACACGCTTTGACTTTTTACCTTAGTAGGACTAAGTTTTTCTTTTTAATTCTTTTTTATTTCCTTTAATTTGCACCTACCAACTTCTTCATTTATTCCATCTTTCTTAGGGTTGGCTGGTACAGAATGCCATAGGGCATTAAGTCCGCCTTTGTTACCACCAGTTAAAGATAGGTTGCAATAAAGGATAAATAAAATAAAAATGCCTTCAACAGGTTACTGTGACCTTGACTTTCTAATTTTTTACGACCTGATTGGTCGGGAGGCGAGGCTAGACCTCACTATTTTCTGAACGCGAATGGTCTGTAGTGGTCACATACAGGTCTTCTCTTGTTCTAGTTCATGAGGGGTTTTAGAGTAAGAGTAAGAGACCACACTACTCCAATGCGTGTTAGTAAACTTTACCCCTCGAAATGTGTTGTAATGGTCAGGCATGCTGAAGTGTTTCTTCGCGATATTTTCTTTTATCATCAGGTGGACTGTGTGCTCGTTTGTATCCCTATACTATAAAAAAATCATGCTATGAATCAGTCGTTGCTAATGAACTGGTTTGCTTGTGCAAGTACTATGAAATTTTAAGGCAAACAGTTACTTCTTAAGCTATATTAAAATGTAAGTAGCTAATAAGGTATCTATTCACAGATATTATTAGCTGTCAGTGTCATATGGGGTGGTCCACTTGAAAATTATCCGCCGTCTTGGCAAAGTATCTTTCAACAAGGCTTGCAAATATTCAGCACATACTCCTGTTTACTCTGGACTTGCATGTTATCAGTTGGACTACTAACATTAGAGGTAATAATAAACATTAATCTCATACATTAAACATTAATACAATTGAAATATTCGAATTCATAAAAAAATACTGTGTAATGTGGCAATACTATTTTCGATTTTGATATTTGTGATTAATAATTTAGTCGCCAGAATTAAAAAGAGGAGTGTAATGAATAATTCAATCACGATATTCCACAGAGCAACACGGGCCACGGGCGGTCCCGAGGGAATTAGCCATACGCAGGCGTTCCCTTCTGTCAAAGTATAGATCCACGCGGACATTAAAATTAGTTACAGCCGCATTGCTTACTAGATTAAATCGATGTTCTACAAAAATACCGAATTGTTCAGTTTTTCAAAAGAGATATAAAATATTTACCTTTTATATGTAATAAGTAATTTTTAATCACGTTATTGCTATTTACTCATTTTGAAACTTAAGAATTACAATAATAACGGTCGTGTTGTTTCGGATTTGTTTACCCACACGGCTGCTCGCCCTCATACAATATAAATATATATACAATATCAATCAGCGTGTGGTGAAGGCATAAGAGAATCGCATTTCGTCCCGTGTTTGGTGTAAGAGGCGACTATGGAAAATGGCTTCCTATAGAACGCGGTACAACCATTACTGGTTTACGTAAGACGTAAAATACCCAGACAAGCGACGGTCACCAGTGGCAAATGTACAAAACGTGATGAACACGCTTACATAATTAATACATCAGCCGTCGTACAATGAACTTCAATTAAATTTTAGGTTGACAACTGCTAAATAACGTGGTCCTTCACTGCTGGCCGTATGAGGACGCTCAATGTCGCTCAGCGAGCTATGGAGAGGGCTATGCTCGGAGTTTCTCTGCGTGATAGACTCAGAAATGAGGATATCCGTAGTAAAACCAGAGTGACGGACATAGCCCATCGGTTTAGTAAGCTGAAGTGGCAATGGGCCGGCCATATAGCTCGAGGAATCGATAACCGATGTGGAAGAAAGGTTCTCGAGTGGCAGCCTCGTACCGGTAGGCGTAGTGTAGGGCAACCCCCCATTAGATAGAGTGACGACCTGGTAAGATATGCAGGAAGTCGATGGATGCAGGTGGCTCAGGACCGTGCTTTGTGGCATTACTTGAGGTAGGCCTATGTTCAGCAGTGGACTTATATAGGGCTGTAATGATGACGATGATGAACTGCTAAATCCGTGACCTTTCTAGATCAGTGTCTAAAATGTTGTAGAAATGTTTAGAAATTCTTGACAGAAGTGTGAGCTGGGGAATTAACGGGATTTATTTGCGTCTCACGATGACTCGCTAAAAATAAAGGGTTTTTCTATAGGAACGCTCGAACTTTGACAGCGTATAGCGGCCATCTTGGTAAAAATATTACTGTGAAATTTGACAAGGATACTTATTTAGTCTTGACTTGACATTTCACCACGGAACTTTTAATTTATTATGAAAATCAGTGCTGTGTTCGCCTAATGTTCCGTGCGTTGCGTCCAATTTATGGCATTCTTGCCCGCAGAGTTCACAATCCGTCGTTTAATGAATAAATTTGAGACAACCGGGTCTGTGATCGATGAAGCAATGCCTGTACGTCAAAGAAATGCAAGATCGTTGGAGAATATTGTTGCCGTTCAAGACAATGTGCGATAAAAACCCAGACAGTCCGTTCCGCGTCGTGCGCAAGAGCTGGACCTTTCTGCGACATCAACTTTGCGGAGTGTCCAGACTTGGGTTTTCTTCTATACAAAGTTCAATTAACTCACCAGCTTAAGTCCAACGACCACAGACAGCGCCGTGTGTTCACTGATTGGGCTTTAGAGCAATTGACGGCTGCCTCTGCTTTCGGTAAAAATCATCTTCAGTGATGAAGCTCATTTCTGCTTAAGGGGAAATAATAAAAATACTTCCTCAAATGGCTTAGCAAGATCCTCCGTTATGCCGAAAATATTGCAGCATTAATTTTGAAATAAATATATGGTAAAGTTGAGGATTAATGTTAAGTACTATGTTAGACGAAAACACGATTCCGTAAAATTTTCTCGATAGAAAAAAAATTCAAACTTACCTCTAAACTGAACATTAAACCGCTGGTATTCATAAAATACTTTAAATTAGATCATGAAACTTTGCATACTAACTGAAATAACTATAAAGCAGGACTTATGTTTTTATTTTTTAAATTACCATTATTTTCACTGTAAAAAGAAATTACCTAAACTATCATCGTCTTGAAGCTTGTTTCCTGCTGCTAGATCAGTCTCCATTCTTGCTTCGGCTTTGAAAGGGGAAAGCTGTGTCGCTTACAATCAGAATACGCATTACGCAATAGGACGACGTAAAATTAAAATGGGAAATAACCGTAATAAAAATAAGAAGCGACTGGGTAGGTGTAAAGAAACAGGCATAAATATGATAAACCTAATGAAATAAGTATCTAACGACTTATCCATTTACAGTATTAGTGATTACAAACATGTCGGTACATAGCATACGACGCGCGGGGAAGTGGGGGCCAAATTAGAATTTGAGCTGACTTACTATATCCCCTTAACAAACAAAATTGCCGGATTTGGAGTAGCAAAAATTCCACTCCGAAAAAGTCACTATTTGGTGTGGATTTTGGTCCGGCGGTATCAACGGCCGTTGCCGTGTAGTGGCGGTTGAGAATATCCACTACCCCATATCTTCCCGTGGGTGTCGTAAGAGGTGACAGAGCAGGCAGGAGATGGGCAGCAGCATCTTCCTAATAACAACAATAACATAATAAAAAAACTGCGGTTGCCAACCCGCTCGCTAAGCGTGGCAACTATGGCAAATATCCCCCCATGAACAACGACGCAAATAGCCGGCCCCCAGTCCCCGGCGGCCCCGCTATTCCTGGCTACGGTGGCGACCATGGTAACGGCGGGGCAGGGGGTGCTAAGAATCTCCCGGTGGAGGTTCGGTTGCCACCTACGACGACTCGATCTGGCAACATATATTCAACGCACCCTGAGGACTGACGAGAAGATACTGGAGCTGGAAGAAGAGGTAGACAAGTTGGGCTGGCATATTATTGGATTATCCGAGGTCCGAAGAGAGAGGGAGTCCGGCAACTTGTTCTATCACCGGGAGGGCGATCGTCTGTCCCAAGGAGGTGTCGGATTTATCGTCCACAAGTCTCTCGTCAACAACGTTGTAAAGATTGAGAGTGTGTCCACGAGGGTCGCGTACCTGATACTCAGAATCACCAAATGGTATTCGCTGAAGGTCATACAGGTTTACGCACCAACCTCGGCACATCCCGATGAGGAGGTGGAGGAAATGTATGAGGATATTTCCAGAGCCATGCATTCCTCCAAAACTCACTACACGGTGTTGATGGGAGACTTCAACGTAAAACTAATTGTGTGCCTACACAAGAGAAAGCGGTGAGCTGCAATTAGGGAAATTTGGAGTAGGTCAACGGAACCGTAGGGGCTAGCAGCTCGCCGACTTTATGGAGAAAGAGGGATTCTTTAGGATGAACTCTTTCTTCCAGAAGCGGCCCCACAGGAAGTGAACCTGATCGAGCCCCGACGGTTCGACAAAAAATGAGATTGAATTCATTATGACGACCAGACGCCAACTGTTCAGTGATGTCTCAGTGATCGCAAGGGTGAAAACTGGCAGCGATCACCGAATGGTTAGAGGCACACTGAACCTAAACGTTAAGTTGGAGAGGTCTCGTCTAATGACGTCAACGCTCCGTCCCCCTCGTGCTCTAATCCAAAATCCCGAAACTTTTCAGCTCGAAATACGTTACCGCTTTCATTGCCTGGAAGATTGCAATGCAGTGGACGATATGAATGACAAGCTCGTGGAAACTGTCCATGCGGTCGGAGCTAAGTTCTGTAAGACCCGCCGCAGAAGAACACAAAAACTCTCCGATCACACTCTTAATCTCATGGCTGTTAGATGGGAGATGAGGCTGCAATCGTCAACAGATTTGACAGCATACAGGCAACTGAACAGACAGATCTCCAAATGCATACGGCGAGACTTGCGCAACTTCAATACTGCTCGTATTGAAGAAGCGATCGAGCGGAACCAGGGCTTCAAAGTCTATGCCAGAGATCTGTCTGCCAGTAAGAGCCAACTGTAAAAGCTGAAGATTGAGTGTGGCGGCATCGTATCCGGAACACCTGAGATTCTGAGTGAGATTGAGAGGTTCTATGGGCAGCTGTACACATCATTGTTGGAGCCACACGCAAGTGTGAGTAACGATCCAAGAGCAAGTCTTATCCGACACTATTCCGATGATATCCCGGACGTCAGTCTGAGCGAGATTAGAATGGCTCTCCAGCACCTTAAAACGGCAAGTCCCCGGGCGAGGATGGAATTACAGCGAAGCTTCTGAAAGCGGGTGGAAGACCGGTACTTGAAGTCCTTCAGAGGCTCTTTAATTCAGTCCTCCATGGTGGCACTACTCTTGAGGCGTGGAGCAGAAGTGCGGTAGTCTTGTTCTTCAAGAAATGTGACAACGCCCTCTTGAAGAACTACAGACCGATATCACTTCTGAGCCTCGTCTACGTGCTGTTCTCGAGAGTCATTACAAATCGTCTCGCACGCAGACTAGACGACTTCCAGCCTCCCGATCAAGCTGGTTTCCGAAAAGGCTTTAGTACCATAGACCACATACATACTCTTCGGCAAATTGTACAGAAGTCCGAAGAGTACAATATGCCACTTTGCCTGGCGTATGTGGACTATGAGAAAGCCTTTGATTCCGTCGAAATTTGAGCGGTGCTTCAGTCTCTTCAGCGGTGCCAAGTTGACTGTCGGTATATCGAAGTGCTGAAGTGTTTGTACAGTAGGGCTACGATGGCTATCCGAGTACAGAACCAGAGTACGAAACCTATCCAACTGCAAAGAGGTGTCAGACAGGGTTTTTTGTTTCGCTTTTTGGAGACAAACATCAATGGAGAGTACATCGCTCACCTTCGATTTGCCGACGATATAGTCCTTATGGCAGAGTCGCTGGTGGACCTAAGCACTATGCTCAATGACCTCAATAGTGCCTCCCAACGGATAGGTCTTAAGATGAACATGGACAAAACAAAGATCTTGTTTAATGTCCATGTCACACCTATGCCTACACCTATGCTATATGTAGTTGTTGGGAGCACTAAGCTCGAAATTGTTGACGAGTACGTTTACCTGGGACAAATATTCCGACTAGGTAAGTCCAACTTCGACCGAGAGGTCAATCGACGGATTCAACTCGGCTGGGCAGCGTTCGGGAAATTACGACGCATCTTCTCCTCAGGTATACCTCAAAACCTGAAAACTAAGTTGTACAACCAGTGCTTGTTGCCAGTAATGACCTACGGAACCGAGACGTGGTCCTTCACTGCTGGCCGTATGAGGACGCTCAAAGTCGCTCAGCGAGCTATGGAGAGGGCTATGCTCGGAGTTTCTCTGCGTGATAAACTTAGAAATGAGGATATCCGCAGTATAACCAGAGTGACCGACATAGCCCAACGGATTAGTAAGCTGAAGTGGCAATAGGCCGGCCATATAGCTCGAAGAACCGACAACCGTTGGGGAAGAAGGGTTCTCGAGTGGCAGCCTCGTATCGGTAGGCGAAGTGTAGGGCGACCCCCCACTAGATGGAGTGACTACCTGGTAAGACTTGCAGGAAGTCGATGGATGCAGGTAGCTCAGGACCGTGCTTTGTGGCATACCTTGGGGGAGGCCTATGTTCAGCAGTGGACTTGTGAAGGGCTGTAATGATGATGGTTAATGATGGTACCACCGGCCGTTATTTGCTTGAAGATGCGCAAGGAGCCGCGTCAATGTCAATGACGACTGATAAAGAACGATGATAACAACTCTTTCTGGCCAAGGATAGATGGTATGCACCTTACAAACACGTGATTTCAATAGACCGCCGCTACTTGCTATACCTGAACCATTGAATTTATTGGATAATAAGTTCGGGAGCTTCGTCAACTCGTCTGTTGGCGACGTCAACTGGCTACCGAGATGTGTATTTACAGCGCTCGCCTACTTTCGATGCGGCCACGTGAAATCTTTGGTCTATGCAGACAACTGCCTCCCTGAAGGCCAACATAAGTCGCTTTCTTCATGAAATTGAGCCCCATTTATGCGAAGATTTCGTCCAAAATTGGTCGACGATATTTCATACATAACGTCATCGAATGTCCTTTAAAATATAATAAAAATTATGGTATTATCACTTAAACAGGTTGTTTTATTTCATTTCAAATTTCGAGCGCTCTTAATGAATAATCCTGTACTTGCTACTAGAAAAAATATACTTAGTTCAGTATATTTTTCATAAAATTTGTGTAGTTCAGTATACAAAGATGGTAGATTCTTTAATTGCCGATGTAATATTTAGTAAAAAAAAATATGAAAATATACAAATGTTTGCTATGTTTTTATATAATAATTAGGTACATAATAATTATTATAAAAACACTGTAATGTATTCAAAATGACATTTGGAATTAACTCGCGCGCGCCGGTGTCCTAAAAGGGCGCGCTATGCTGACATCATTCGTAAAAATTCTTTCGTTATTGGCTGTCAAACCTTCGGGTTCGGCCAAACCTTCAACTGCTTTTAGCTGAAGACCAAATGTGCGTCCCAAGGCCGAAATCAAAACCCAAGCTGAACCGAAACCGAAGCTTTGGTTGAAAACTACTAATAGATAATTCTAGTTTTGGTTTCGATTCTATTTCAATTGTAATTAATCGATCACAGAATCGCGGGCCCTGTTTCGTTTTGACCCTGTGGCCGGTGTTGGCGTTCGTGGCTTGGGGCGCCCCTGCAGTAATGGTCGCGATACTGATGGCAACCAAACCTACAGGTGGCTTTGTGGAAGACAGTTCCACTGACGCCATACGGTTATGTCTGCTAGTATTCAGCTTAACTGGTAAGTATCTGTTATCATCGTTGCTCAAACTTTTTATATTATTTTATATAGAATTATAAATATTATCTATAAAATTGTAACCACATCAGTGGTGCGATTTTCGCGCCAAACCTTTTTTAAATATTTTTACTGTCCGCTATTGAATGGTGGCTATAGGATGTCCCAGAAAAATCTTATGGCTACCGATAGCCTACTGATAGGTAGATTTTACGTGGTTAAACCACGCTGCAGTTGTATTATAGTTGTAAGCACCACGCTCTCACAGAATATCAGTGTAAAATAGCAGCTTAATACTATGTGTTGTATGTTGAGTTTAGAGATCCGGATAGCCTTTCTACTCGAAACGAGGCATTTTATCTCAGTCCTCAGAGGTGACATGAGGTACATTTTGATTTTTAATCGAGGATAGATGTATCGAGAATGATTAGACACGGCATCCACCATCAGGTGAAATCTGGGCTCGTTTGTCAACATCTTTCTATAAAAAAAAAGACTGCGGTCAAACTATTTGTTTACATCAGACGTAAAATACCCAGACTGGCGACCAGGCAGCAGCGTCTAAGGTGCGTCTGGCACTGTGAACGTCATCTGTCACTGTGAATGTCGACCGTCCATCTTAAGCGTGGCTTAAGTCAAATCAATTTCGGATTTTAATCGAACGGGAGAGGTTCTTTTAAGGGCTTATAAAGAATACATTTTACTAACATCACAAATGCTGGCAGTATGAGGAAGGTTAATATCGCTCGTCAAGCTCTGGTGGGAGCTACGTTCAGAGTTTCTTTGCTTGATGTGTATGCTCTGCATAGTGATGATATACGTAGTAGTAGGACCTCAGTAACTGACATAGCCCAACAGATCACTAAGCCCATAAAGTTCGCAGACCCGACAACCAATGCAATGGGAAAAAGAGGTCCTCGGTAACAGCTTCGGTCTGGTAAGCGGAGGTGCCTGCCACTAGACGAAGTGACATACGACCTTGTAACACATGTATGAAGTTGGATACAGATGGCTGGACACTGTTTTGTGGCATGCCTTTGGAGAGGCCTATGTTTAGCTGTGGGCTTGTGAGGGCTGTAATGATAATGATAATTATGAACATCACAAATCTTATAACAAATAAAATGCCATCATTAAATTATTTCGGTAACTATTCAATTACAACAGTAATAAAAGCATCATTCAATTATTTCAGTAATAAAATTTCAGAGAATTATTGATGAAATTCAAATTATAATTCTGTTTTTTTTTTTTAAATTAGTGTTAATTCAGTTTCATTTGATTTTGACAAAATGTTACATACAAGATGTTACTCACGACTTCCAAGTAGAATATAAAACAACTTAATTATACTTTGTGTGTGAATATATTTTTATTTATTAGTTTAGTAAAGTTACTACCATTTAGTGGCGGCGTAAGATAATCTACTATTCTTTATACTTCTGAGGGTATCGTAAGAGGCGTAGAGGAAAATGAAACAGAATATAGCAGCAGCATCTTCCTGGTAACAACTCAAAATAATGCAAAAACTACTATTGCCTACTCGCCTGCCAAGTGTGGCAAATATGGCAAATATTCATATCATATCATATCATCATAGGCCTTATGTTCAGTGGGGGGGATTCTTGATTGAATGAATGCGAATGCTAACCATTTTAGGTTAAAACTATTTTCATAGGTTTTACCGCGTTTAATTCACTTGTTACTTTTGATTACTTTGAAACACTTAAGGTAGGACCAAAGTAGTAAATTCTTTCTTGCTCTTAAACCTACGTCCAGCTTTGGAATGGTGATGGCTGCTTCTTTGCTATACGTACAATTGTTTATTTCAGTGACGTCGGGCTGTTTAATTCTATACATAAGATTCCGTCGGCGCAGTGCACATTTTGCCGCCTTGTCTGATGATCTGGCCTCCAGTCCACCGAATGAATCCACTAGTCTTGTTGAAAACGCTGAACCTACATCACACTCTCAGTCCATATCTAATATGGGTAAGTACCATTATCATAATAATTTTATTTCTTCCAGAATAATCTTAAAATATGTAGTGGGCATTGTGTGTGTTGTGACGGCTTGTGAACTCTTATCGATCTTATCTGTAATATGTGCTGAATCTCTATGTAATTTCCCTATTCTATATCATCATCGTCATCATTACAGCCCTTCACAAGTCCACTGCTAAACATAGGCCTCACCCAAGTAATGCCACAAAGCACGGTCCTGAGCCACCTGCATCCATCGACTTCCTGCATGCCTTACCAGGTCGTCACTCCATCTAGTGGGGGTCGACCTACACTACGCCTACCGGTACGAGGCTGCCACTCGAGAACCTTTCTTCCCCATTCTATATAAGTAGATCTATAAAAAAAAATTGTTTTTCACAGCTAATAATTTTTTTCTTAACAGCCGTCAAAGTCGACTACTCCTGCATCTCAAAGTTAATCGATCGTGCTTAAATTTTCATAAGTACTGGCAGTACACGGTGGCTTTAGAAAGGCCTTTATCCATAAATACTATTTGAAGTCTTATCTAAAGATTCGTTGGGTTTTAAGTAAAATATCGTCGCGCGAAAATGTACCCGACGCTAATTCATTTTCAATGAAACACGATATAATAATTTAGCTTGCAAGAAAACTTTCTGCGTGGCTTGTCGTATTAATAAATTTGTGTCTTTATATTTTTATAATATTTATGTCTTACAGATTAAAAAAATATAACAAGATAACTATATATGTATAGCACAGTATTGACGGCTAGATACCTACATTAAGTTGCAAATTATACATACAGGAATCTCTGTACGAGGGCGACACTGAAAGTTTTTAGAACTGGTCACTTGTAAACGATATAATAATAAAAATATGTTCAAATTTTGAAATAGTACTCTTTGCCAATATTATTGTGTACCACCCCCTGCGGTTAAAGAATGGGATTGAAAACGGCGTCGCCTCTATTCACCTCTCGCTCGCATACTGTCGCTATCTGTATTCACACCTACCGGTAAAGATTCCAAAAAAAAATTACGTTGCGGTATTTGTTTTTTATACGTACTATAACTTCAGTCCAATTTGAAATCAATGATAACAAAATGCTATAAACTACAAAAAATTCGGTCCGGTTTCGCTAATTTGTGAGCTACAACTGTTGATTTTGTTTGTTAATATTTTTGTATAAAATATTTAGTTAAAACAGTTAGTTATGGTTTGATTTGGAATTCTGAATTCATTTAAACAAATTTTTGGTGCGTATGATTTACTGTGTAGTGACGGTGTAATAATATCCACTACCCCATATCATTCCGTGGGTCTCGTACGGCGACAGAGGGAAACAAATCAGGAGGTGGGCAGTAGCGTCTTACTAATAACGACTAAAAATAAAAAACAACAACAATCGTTTCCAATTTTCGTGTCAAGCGTCGCTGCATGCAAATTATTTAAAAAAATGACAAATTGTGCAATAATTACGTGTCGAAAGAACAGCGGGAAATGGAATTTAAATAAAGGAGACATATTTTACAACCAGTAAGTCGAAACTATTTATATTTTGTAAATATTTAAAACAAAAATAAAGAAACATTTATGTGTCAAAAACATTAATCAAAAGTCTAAAATGTGTTTGTAGTAGTGATAACTGATAATACGACGTAATGGCTTATATGTGTGCTCCAGGCGATGCCAATCATCTTACAAAGTAAGGTTGACAACCATTCTACTATGTATTATAGTGTTCTATGGTACGGACAATTTTTTTAGAGTTATAACTAAACTTCACTGAATGTATTATCATTCCTAATTAAACAATATAACTCTTCCAAATTTAAAACGATATTACCACAATTATTTTTTCTGCGGCTGTAACGCGCCGGGTACCAGCTAGTACGCGATAAAATCCGTAAATTTAGTTTTATTTCAAAGGAAACTTCAAGTCAATTCTAATGCTTCCAATCCAATTTTCCACGAATGCAAGCAAGATTTTTTTAATGTTATATATTTAATGGTTCAATTCAAAACGAATGTTAAAATAATGTTTTATGTACAACTTCTTCAACTTTATTGGTTTAACCGCCATCTATCGGTATTTTTGGTCGCCTCTTATGACACCAACAGGACAAAATGGGGTGAGGTCCCCACTATATGGCACTTTTGTAAATCTACGTTATATAATTTGTAATTTTAAGAAATTTTGAATTGAAATATTTTTCATAAAACTTATATTTGTGTCTCTAAACAGTGTTTACATTCGTAGAAAATTAGATTGAAACAGATTAATTACTACTGTGTATAATAACTTTTATTACATAATAACTAACAGAAATAATGAATTTTCCACTTCTATGTTATGCTACCAAAGGAATGGAGGATCAGGGTAAATATTGTATTTTACATAGTCTATAATTTGTTTACTTCTTCATAATAATGTTTATATAATCAACACTTAATTTTATGCCAAAGGTTTACATAAAGGTCAGTGTATACAATACATTATTAGTTTACATAAGTGTAACGCAGTGGGCGTTACACTAATTTCTGAAAGGTTAGGCAAATCTTCAATTAAGTCAACTAACCGTTAAATTGATCTCAACTGATCAACAATAATCAATCTTTTAAAACGCAAGGCTAGAAGAAAGTTCTAGCTATTGTGTTCGTTGTTTCGTTGGCGGCAAGCAACCAGCACCGTAATATTTGCTTACCTTATTGTTTTAGGGTATATTCTAATAGTGAATTTTTCAATTTATGAAAAAAATACATGTAAAGTTTGCTAACACGTACCTACCGAAGCAGCGTGGAAGACTATTTGCTCCATAACCCACTCAGAAACGAGTAGAGGCCTTTGAAAAGTGGAACGTAGGGTGTTACTATACTTTTATTTGTATATCTTGAAGAATATCATATATAATCTTGAACACTAGGGCGGATTTTTCATGAACTAGAATAACTATATTTTCATTGGTTTTCACGTTTAAAATCCTTTGATGAGTTTTAGAATTTATACTTTTGCAAATGAATATATATATATATAGAATGTATAAACATGAATAGCATCGGATATATACCATGTACAGTTAGCAGTACGCCCCTACACTTTGTATTTGAATAAAATATTTTTGAATGTCTGTTCTCTCTCTCTTTCTCTTATGATATAAAAACATTTTAAAAATCAACGCGTTTATCGATCGAATTTATGCTTCATTAAAGATCCGTATTAAAGATATAAAAAATGAAAGTAGGGAATTAGGTGTGCTAGAATCATGCCAAATGAAAGTCGTTAGTCTCTGTCTACCCCTCTGGGGCGACAGACGTGAAAGTTTATGTATTTATGTATTTTATTTAGACCAATAAAGGACGATTGACGGAGCGCTGCGTACATTTCAAGATGCCGAAAACCTACTCCTTGACACGAACTCACGCACACATTTTTTTATCAGAACGTAAAATTATACTGCTGAACGCATACACATGCTTCTAAAATTACGATGTTGGTTGCCAATGATTTTATATGCATATACGTACGTAGGTGTGTATTCTTACAATAAGTTGATCATAGTTTTGACTTTTGATACGTCTTACTTTCATTGTTGGACCGTGGTATTTAATTACAAATTGAAATAGTAATATGCTTTTATTTTTTATTGGTGAGGCTAAAAGAGCCTCTTCCTTAGATACTTCCTTAGATATAACCTTCAGATAGTTCAATTAGGGGATATTTTTCGTTAATCTTTTCAAAATGTCGATTTTCGTCTATTTTGGTCCCACGCTAGGGAAATATTCGTTCAACCCCGGCAGAGCCCCGCATGCCGAGGGAAGGGCTAAAATACTACCCGAATCGCCCTGGTCTCGGGTAGGCACCGTTTGCGACTGGACTCCCTCCAGCCACGCATCCATCGGCACGGTACGCTTGGCACCTTGGATTGGGTTAGGATGGGAAAAAGGGGGTGGTATAAAAGATAAGAAGAAGAGGATCATCTGAGTGTTTCAGTTCTGTCTGTTTCCATAGCATATATGATCAATATTTAATTTGCAAATATCCATTTATTCTACAACAGCAGCTTTGACATTACGTTAATCAATTAAAAAGTGCTAATCTGCTATTAAGAAACCCCAAAGTATAGGCAATCGAAGGTCAATTAACCATAGACTAGTTATTCGTTAGACATTTGTTACGTCAAGTTGAGTATTGTCTATAACTTCCTGCAACACAAAACTCGGACTTGTTAGTGTGGCCTGTAATTTTCAGAAACAGGTGTAAGTTTATTGATCGGTTTAGTTTGTTTGTTAATGTCGCTTTATTTGATCATAAATTGAAAGAAATTTCATTTAATTGCATTTCCAAGTGTTGAATTAATATTTAAAGTAAGCTGCTATCTAGAACTTAGTGTTGGAATTAAATGAAAAATAGGAAATGGTGCTTGACCTTTATTCGTGTCTGGTAGTTTTGCAAACTGAGTAACAGTAATGCAAACTATTTTTCCTACGATCCGCGTTAAAAAAAATTGTCTTACGTAGCTAGAAGAGCAGTGCCCTCCTCTAATTACTTGCAGTGGTGATTAGTAGTAATGTAACCATCGCCACTAATCCCAATACCGCAACCCTCGACACCAATACAATAGGAAAGATAAACCACCGTTGATAATGCGACACGTGTTTCGCTTTTAAACTAGAATCAAAAAATAGACTACTATAGAGTTTATTTTTAGTGGAGAGTAGGTGCGTTGGAATTAGTGGTGATAGTGTGCGCAATTGAGGGAAGGGAGGAGGTGCTCTTCAAACCAGGTAAGACAAATAATTTTTATTCAGAGATTTCATCACTCCAGGTGCAATAAGAGGTGAAAAACTTTATGGTTTCCGATAGATGACGGTATAACCATCTCGTTTATGCCAGACGTAAAATAGACTGGCGTGGCGACGAGCGGCAGCGTCAGTATTTTTTTTTTATAGGTTAAGGGTAAATAATACGATACGGATAAACGAGCACACAGTGGACCTGATGGTAAGCGGATGCTGAGGCCCATAGACATCGACATTTAACCTCGATTAAGATTCAAAATGCAGAAGCGTTGTCACCCTTGAGGACTAAGATGGAATGCCTCGATTCCAGCAAAACGGGTTTCCGTTTCTCTACATTTACCATACGAAACACAGCAGCATTAAGCTGCTATTTTACGCTGGAATTCTGTGAGAGCGTGGTCCTTCCCCGGTCGAGCCGACCCATTCGTGTTACAACTATACTAATATAACTGCAGCATGGCTCTACCACGCATAGAACTACTAATTTGAAATAAACTTTCGGTACAAAAACCATTGATGCTACAACCACAAGACAGCTGCAGCGTGGCTCTATCACGTACAGAAGTCGCGAGAACTCGTGTACTGTGACCGTTTAACTGCTTGCCAAGCGTGATGATAAGGCAAATCCTCCCTGCAGCGTAAGAGGCCCATGTCTAGCTGAGGTCTTTTACGGCCTGAAGAAGAATAGCACGGCTTTACAGCTTATAAAATGTGTTTATCTGAAAAACTGCAAAAATAACGTCGAGAATAAGCGGCCAGCTATCTACCGTTAATCTTTAATCGATTATGAAAAGCGGATGTTAATATATATTTATTAATTATATAGAAGACAATAATTTTTATTTGAAGAGTGTTTAGTAATTTCATTCAACATGCTATTTTTATTTTGTCATAAAGGCAGCTACCGTGCTTTGGATTAATGATTATCTTGTTTGGTTCACCGTTGTGTTTTACAAGTTCATGTGGTTATTAGAGCTTGCTATTTTATCCTGTTATTGTTACTCTTGCAGAAAAATATGCAAAATAGGGTACTAGAAGATGTATCGGTTCTATTTTCGTTTACTTCTTTATCTAGGTTGTTACGGGGCAATCACGGCCACTCCATCTCCCAACAAAAATCATAATGGGTGCTGTACCAATAACCCGAACTGTGAAAGTGGGTTCATGACGTCATCTTCACGCGACATTGAAGACATGACCAATGAAAAGTGAGTTTGTTTTACATTACAATATTATCGTCGTTGTCTTTACTGTCAATCAACCACGCTTCGCTTAGTCATACTGAAGTAATTTCTATGTTTAAACAATTAGGGATTCAAAGATGATAATTATCACAAATTAGCAAGTGCACTAATACTGTTTATACTGTACGACAGGTCACGCAGAAAGTTTTAAAAAAATGTATTAAACGCTGGAAATAATAAGGGGAAATAGAAAAAATACTACCTCAAATGGCTTAGCAAGATCCTCCGTTATGCCGAAAATATTGCAGCATTAATTTTGAAATAAATATATGGTAAAGTTGACCATTAATGTTAAGTACTATGTTAGATAGAAAAAAAAATCCAAAATTACCTCCAAACTGAACAATAAACCGCTGGTATTCATAAAATACTTTAAATTAGATCATGAAACTTTGCATACTAACTGAACTTGCTATAGTAAGTTTTTTTAAATTACCATTATTTTCACTGTAAAAAAAAAATTACCTCAACCATCGGTGTCTTGAAGCTTGTTTCCTGCCGCCCGATCAGCTTAGCTTCGGCTTTTGAGCGGGAAAGCTGTGTCGCTTACAATCAAAATATACATTACGCAACAGGACGATGTAAAATTAAAATGGGAAATAACCGTAATAAAAATAAGAAGCGACTGGATTGGCGTAAAGAAACAGGCATAAATATGATAAACCTAATGAAATAAGTATCTAGCGACCATCTACCTACAGTATTAGTGTGTGTGTACATAACATACGACGCGCGGGGAAGTGGGGGCGAAATCAGAATTTGTACTGAGTCACTATAGCCCCTTAAAATACGTATATTTACTAGCAAAATTAAAGATGTTCTTATTTCAAATTTCTTTTCAAACTTACAAATTTCAGCACCTTCAACTAACTGTGAGATATAACGAAACTAATGGTAACCATTTGACGGCTGTTATAGAAGGAAACGAGCTAGGAGTGAAAATTTTAATTGAACAGAATAGGCAAATTACGTATAAAGATGTTACTGTGTGGATCGGAAATTGTTCACGAGATTTAAGATGAACACCTTCGCTTGAGGAGGATAGTTTCGCGTTGGGTGTCGCTCACCACCGATGCTCAGAAGAAGGCCTGCGTGAAAATGTCATGGCCGTAACATGATTACTAAAACAGTCTTTTCTCAATACCATCTAGAAACGAACCGCCCGTCAACTGTTTGGCTATTTCAAAATTTATCAACACCAACGAAAGTGAAGCTATCAAGAATAGCAGGGAATATTTTGATCGCTAGTTTTTTCACTTTAAGGGGGTATTTAGTGTCAAATCCTTTTTTGGCCCCGTTTTCGGTCGCTTGCTGCTGTAAGCGAATGGTTGGAAATGCTTTGCGGGCTTTTGCTTCACGATGATAACGCACCTTTCATTCAAAACGAAGGACTTCCCGGACATTACACGAGGTTAAGAATTTGTCTCAGCCTCCTTATAGCCAGCTCTGCTTTGGCTATAAGGAGATTTATTTGATTTTTTTATTATGTGATTTTTTTTATTTTCTCAAAAAAAAAGCACTGCTTGCATCGCCGGAAGATGCGCTAACGGCGTTCGAGCAGGCCATAAAAGGGGTGTCTGACGTGGAATGAACAAAGTTTTTCAAGAATTTGTTTAGACGCATAACACGCGGTATAATGATAAAAACATTATCTTATAGAACTGTTTTAGTTTTGGAACTTTCTGAGCATTTATCTTGATAATTCCAAGTCGACATCACCGCACATTTATTCATAAGATTTGTGCATAAACTTAATTAATTATATACAACGTAATGGCTACTGAAATATTTTGTTTTATTGAATTAAATTAAATTTTACGAATTTTCTTACGTTTAATATTCATAATACTTATATTTTACTTGTTGTCACCCGTATTCTATAAAAAAATTGTTGATAATGTATGACATAATGTTTGATTCATCAACTTAACTAAACGGTTTGATGCATGAAGGTTAGAGAACAGAACGATCGCCGTAGAAAATAGTGTCCATCTACATTTAACCTCGATTAAGAATCAAAATGCTGATGCGTTGTCACCCCTGAGGACTAAGATGTAATACCTAGATTCTAGCAAAACGGGTCTCTGGTTCTCTACGCTCTCCATACGAAACACATTATAGTCAACCAAATCTAAGAAATACATTTTGACAGCTGTCAGACTTATTGCACCAAGCATGCCAACCAGAAAATGGGAATGTACAATATTCGATTTATAAAAATCGATATCGATTATTTAGAGTTTGTAATCATATACAGTTTGGTATGAATAATACCAGAATAAATTAAAAACGGATAATTTAAAACACAAGATTTATCAGTTTCTTCGTATTTGTTGTTACTGCTTATTTGCTAAAGGCAAATTTATAAAAATTTAAGATTGAAACTGGATTAAAAATACATTTATTCAATCACTTTCAGTACAACTAGTTGAGCTGTCGTTGTTTAGATTAATGTCGTTGTTGATTTTCAATAATGCAGTCAAAATCAATGTCACTTTCAAAGTCATCCACAATATTTTTTTTGTTTTTTCTACCACTTTTGCCCAATCATCCTTTGTGACATGGGCACATGCACAAGTATAGAAGAAACAGTCCAAAAAGTTGAAGCAGAGTCACAAAATAAGAAGACAAACACAAAATCGCAAAATTACGCATAGTAAGCTCCCGCCGTAAGCCGTAAGCTCCCGAAATGGCGGGAGATTGAAATTACGTAGTGGTTTTTTTCAGCGTGGTCTTGTATAATATATGAGTTTATATGCCTACACAAATTTAAGTTGACAAAGTAAAAAAATAAACTTGTTTTATTCATGATTCATGTAATTTAAGAAATTTTTAAAAGAAAAGTTTAATTAAACAAATAATACATTAAAAAATTAATGATTCGAATATTTGAATGTTTGTACCGATTATTTGAATATTTTTGCCGATTATTCGCATAACAATGAATTTTAATCATCCAAACACCACGGTAAGGTAGATAGCGACATATCATTGAAACGACGTCAAGTATAAAAGTTGATACTAGTTATTTTTTTAATATTTTGCTTTGTTTGAAATATTCGAATTTAAATTAGTTATAAAAATATATAATGAAATATAGAAAACTTCATAATTCTTTGTATTTACGCAAAAGGTTATTTTAGATCGTGTGAGTACGCTTGTGCAAAGTTATTGCGGAATGATTAATGTGAAACGTCAAAAGTCATTTCTTAGATTTGGTTGACTATAAGTTGCTATTTTACGCTGGTATTCTGTGAGAACGTGGTCTTTACGCGGTCGAGCCGACCCATTCGTACTACAACCATAATATAGCTGCAGCGTGGCCCTACCACGTACAAAAATTCATAAATAAATTTCATAAATAAGATCGACTTTACAATTAATAATAAAAGTAAGCCCGAATGTAAAGTTTTACTTCTTTAATGTAATGAAATAAATCAGGTTATGGGTAACATCCTGTTTTGATTGACTAAATAATTTTGATTACGTGGATTTCATACGCATAATACTTACTCTTTACTCTCTTTAAGAAATATAATTTTTTTATAGGGATTGCGCTTGTCCGCCTACTCAGAAACACCGTTGTGGCGCTACCGGTCCATGTCGATATCTGAACGAACTGGAACAAGCTGCCAGTCAACTGGGAATGTTGCCACCCGAACATACGCGTGGTAGAGGCGGGCAGCTACTGCGGCACATCGTGCTTATAATTGCTTATAATCTCAGCATGTTCATTGTGAGTTTTAACTTTTCTAATTTATAGTATTTTACTTACATTTACAGTTTTACTTAGTGTTACTCCATATTATCCGGTTGAAATTAGAAAGTGGGTATTTTAACTAGTAAAAAAAAGTTAAAGTTACGGCCTATATACGTCCCACTCCTGGGCACAGGCCTCCTCTCATTTCTGAGAGAGTTTTTGGGCAAAGAAATATTCGCCGCGCTGTGTGTTGGCGAATTTGAAATATCTTTAAAATAATTATTTAACTAGTAATTATTAATATTTTCAAAATAAATTGGTCAGTGTCTCAAACAAAAAAAAACCTTTTTTCGTAAAGCTTTTTGTATGGCATATCGTAAGTGATACATCTTTATATAGCGTAATAATTTAATCAAATTTTGTATGCTACATAAAACTATGAAATTCTAAGAAAATACACATGAACGGCGTGAGCGACATCAGGCATCTACGCTTCTGACGTTGATAAGTTCAAGGAACTTTCAAATATTTGTCGTATTTTTTTGAAAATTTTTGTGAAAAACGAGTACACAGTACACCTGATGGTAAGTAGATGCTATGGTCCATAGACATCTGCGTTTAACCTCAATGAAAAATCAAAATGCAAATGTTCTGTCACCCCGGAGGACTAAGATGGGATGCCTTGATTTTAATGAAACGGGTCTCCGGTTCTCTACCCTCACTATACGAGACACACCAGCATTAAGCTGCTATTCTATGAGAGCGTGGTTCTTCCCCAGTCGAGTCGACCCATTCACGTTACAACCATAACATAGCTGCAGCGTGGCTCTACCACGTATGACCACTTGATGTAATTTATATTGTAATGAATATAATCGGCTCTACAAAGGTTTATTGTTTCAATTGATAATTTAAATTGTATTAATCTTGAAAAGTCAACGTACAGTAAGGCCAACATATCTAAACAAACTGATAATGGATGAACCAGTGATAATACGAAGCTTTTATCTTTTGTGGAACATATACGGAACCGTTAGGGATTAACATAGTCAGATCTTTTTTTTTATAAAAGAGGGGGGCAAAAAAGCATACTGTTCACCTGGTGTTAAGTGACTACCGCAGCCCATGAACAACCGCAACACCAGGGGAATTGCAGGTGCGTTGCTATAAATATTTTCTTGTCTAAATTTCATTTTTTTTTTCCAGGGAATGACGTATATCACATGGCGAGTATTAAGGAAAGATGAAAGTGGAGTGTACATTGAAATAGAATTCTTTGACATTGCTGTGAATAATGGGCAAGCTTTAATTATGTTTGTTCTGTTTGGGCTCAATCCCCAGGAGATCTTACTGCCTGCTATCAGATTCCTGAAAAACAAATGGTACTTTCTCAATTTTGCTAATTGTTAACTTCGTGACAAAATTTTGATAAATAAAAAAGGTAGAATGAAAGACAATAAATTGAAATCACACTATACGTCTGCTGCGTTATAAAATCAGAAGAAAGAAAATCCATTGCCCCATTTTGTCCCTTTGGTGTCGAAAGCATAATAGGTGTAAGATTTGGTTCTGCCATCGCCAATCCTGTATAATGCGAGCTAAGCGTGGCGATTATGGCACATCCTACTTACAGCGGCAGAGATGACGTTAATAGGCTACCGAAGAGAAGAGTAAACCAAAATTGTAGCAGTTAAGTTATTCATATTACAGAAGTGTTTGTCTGTAATATCGAAATAACTGTTTCGTATATTATGTTTTTTTTGCATGCCACTAAATCATGATTGAAAATGACTTTGTCCAGGCTAATTTTCGGAGTGCCTGAATCGATTGTGATGAAACTTCATACATAAAGAGATAGAGAGCTATGCTAGGAGAGATCTTGGCTATATTTTATCTCAAAAACTTAGAGATTATGAAATTGGTCGTTGATGATTATTTTATGAATCTAAATAACGCTACATTAATAGATCCCATTCAGGCAAATTGCTAGTTATTTAATAAAATTATTAAAAACATTTTATCAAAGTGTAAATCCCCCAGAAATATTAATAAATGATGGTTGATTTTTTTGATTATGTCTGACTACGCGTATGAAACGTATGCTCAAGATCGAGCAATGGAGAATGTGGAATAGAAAAGTACATTCTAGATACATGCTAGCACGAAGGAAAAAAAGGTGTCATCAAAACTATATGTGACAAGTGTATGTTTTGCCTTTAACTTAATTTAAAAATTTTGACCCTTTTGAATGGACTATGGAATATCACAAGCTGAAAGTAGCAAATGTAGTTTTGTCTGAATAGTTACTGTTACGAGCTTGGGGTTCGTGACAATAAAAACTGCCGATTTAATTATCAAAATAAACACTTTAATTACAAAACACCAATTACAACTTAAAACACACTAACAATAAAACACAATTGTACTACAGAAGACTTTACTTCGCACTTGTATCGCTTCGAAGTATTCGCTTGAATGCCAATTAAATACTGCATCCGATCGCTTTTTTTTGCGCCCGAAGCAAATAAAGGGCTACCCCTCAGATCATATAAACAACAGGAGATATGCCCGGTAGTTAAAATGTATCGGAACCTGTTGTCGCCAGTTTGTCCCCGCCACTCGCCAACTAATATACATGCAGTTCATTATATTGATAGATACGCAGTAGCGCACACACACGCATTTAATAAATCAGAACGATCTACACAACCAATTATAAACCTTATCTCATAATACGCAGCGTGCATTTACCATGCACTGTACAAAACTTATTCACACAAAAACGTGTGTCTCTGACTCACAAAAGCCGGCAGCGGCTGCTTCACGAAACTATCGTGTGAGTGAGAGTATCAGTAAAACACTTATCCATTGCGCTATTAGACCAGCTGATTCACAGGTCGATTTGTACTAAGCAAGCAATGGTTTTTGTTCCTAATGAAAACATTTGATTTGGTTTTTCATCGTGTTTCTAGTACCACGAAGTAATGTTTTAATAAATTGAATAAGAAAAACATTAATATTTTAGTACTTACGTGTGAAATGAGATGCCATCTTTCATGTAATTCACAATACAGCTGTTATTTTTGAATACAAACAATCACTGAACAATGCGGCATGTTGTCGAAAATCACGAGCAGTGAAGACGTCACAAGTTGACATTCGACTAATTACCGAAACTGGCATCAGGCCGCTTTGCGGCCAGATGCGTTCGCAAGTGCCACGCCTCCTTGCCATATCTCCTGTTGTTTATATGATCTGAGGGCTACCCTATACGTAGGGAGGCGGAAAATGCATTACGCATACCACGATAGCCGGTCTATCGTGGTTATGAGGGACTTACATCCTACCGGGGACCTAAGTGATACCCTCTAAAAACCGCCTTTAGGGACAGGCAACTGGCTGATTAAGCTTTATTGTGCTAAGGCACAATATGCGACCCTCTTTTGGGAAAAGAGGGCGCAGGCGGCTACGAGCCGCTGAGGGAGTGCCTACGAAGGCAAATTAATTATGAGTGAGTAATAATTTAATTTAATTAGGGTTAGCCCGAGCCGCCAGGAGGCAGTTCAGGTCGTTTGTTAGTTTATTAGGCGGGTCCGAGAGAGAGTTTCTCGGCCTGCGGACTCGATAGCGAGAGGGGGGTGGGGCTGCGTAAGTAGCTGCCTCACGAATTAAATGGCTTGAGTGCGACTCTGAGGCTTTGAAGAAGTTCTCAGAGAGTTTTTGAAGAAATTGTTGAATTGTGGGGAGCTCTAGGTCCCGATGAAGGTCAGCATTACGGACGTACCAAGGTGCGTTCGCAGCTCGACGACAGAAAAGGTTTTGAACTATTTGGAGTTCATTAATAATTTTAGGGTTGGCGTGGGCAAAAACGGGGCCCGCGTAGGACATGACTGGTCGTATACAGACCTTATAAAGGGTACGCTTGTTTCTAACACCAACATACTGTTGAGCCTACTCAGATAAAACCGTGCGTGACGGGTTACTCTTTTGACGTGGGGCCTGAAAGTGAGCCCTGTGTCTAGAGTGACACCTAAATATTTGGCGGTCGTATGTCAGGGGACAGGGGTCCCTAGCATACGTATTGGTGGAGTGTTTTTGAGACGGCGTCGTTTATAATCGAAGTGAACGGCGGAGCTCTTCTCCGGGTTCACATCGATGCGCCATTTTTTGAACCAAGCTCCTAGGTCATCAACTGACTTTTGAATCTTGTTCCGTATGAAGGGTAGTGAGATACCTCTGTAGTAAATAGCAGTGTCGTCTGCGAAAAGGGAGAGCTGAACACCTTTCGACGGGATGGGAATGTCGTTGGTGAACAGGATGTACAGCAGAGGAGCAAGTACTGAGCCCTGAGGGACACCAGCTTTGATAGTTCGCTGTGAGGATAGCGTGCCTTCGTGTCTAAAACGAAAGGTACGATACTTTAAGTAAGAGGCCACGAGACGTACTAGACGATCGGGGTGACCTATTTTTAGAGTTTGTAGATAAGGCTTGTATGCCAGACTCTATCGAAGGCTTTAGCTATGTCGAAAAAGACCGCGATGGTCTTATGACGACGAGGATAAAAACCGCTGAGGATATATTCCACAATACGGTGGACTTGTTGGGGACATGAGTGTTGCGCTCGGAAACCGAATTGATGGGGAATGATAAGAGGGTCACCGTCTGTGGGAAACAGATAGCGCCTCATACGTGTTTGGATGACTCTTTCGAAGAGCTTGCCCATTGCCTTGAGGAGGCTAATGGGGCGATGACTGGAGGGGAGGTTGAGAGGCTTGCCTGGCTTGGGAATTCCAATCACAGTTGCCTCTTTCCACGTAGTGGGAAAGTAACTAAGGTTGAAGCAGGCGTTGAAGATAATGAATAAAAAGGTTAACACCTGCTCAGGAAAGTGTTTTAGGGCTTGGTTGGAGATGCCATCCGCGCCCGGGGCCTTTTTAGGCTTAAGTCCTTTGATGAGGGTCCTTGAAATCACATCATTGGACACAGAGATAGGTTCGGAGGCCGTAGGGGGTGAGTTCCGGCGGCGGACCTCATCCTCCACTGCCTGGACATGTGAGGGGTCGACGGGTTGAGAGCTAGGAGAGCATTGTGCGGCAATGCTATCTGCAAACACTCAGCCTTTTCCTCGTCCTCGAAGGCAACCGTGCCGTCGGGACGGGAGAGAGGGGGAGTGTGGGTGGTAGCGTCTATGCGGAGGGCTCTGGCCATCTGATAGTGCGCTGTATGAGATGGAGAGATATTCTCCATGATAATCATATCATCATAATCATATACACTCACGCCTGTCACCCAGAGGGGTAGGCAGAGACTACGGACTTCCATTTGACACGATCCTGACATACCTCTTTCGCCTCCTTTACATTCATATATCTACGCATACATGCTCGTCGGTTAAGGGTACTTTTAACGTGGCCCATTTTCAAAATATCGCCAATTTGGTCGATAAACTTTTTTCTAGGGCGTCCCTTCCCGACTCTGCCGTTCACATCTGCCATATAAATTTGCTTTGTCACTCTTTCCTCATTCATTCTTTCTACGTGACTAAACCACCGAAGCATTCCTTTCTTAATCCTGGTCACAACATCATCTTGCATACCACATTAATCTCTTATCACGCAATTTCTCACCCTGTCATTCAGATTCAACCCTAACATACTCCTTAAAGACCGCATTTCTACAGCATTTATTCTACTTTCGTGCTTCTTCTGCCACACCCAGCTTTCACTACCATACATTAAAGTAGGGACTAACACAGCATTATGAATTACCATACGTGCCTTTTTTGATACATTCTGGTTCTTCACAATAGAGTGTATTGCCCCATTCACTCTATTCCCATGAGTTTACTCTTTTCGAGGTCTCGAAATTCAGAGAGGCGGAAACGGAGTTCTCGTTGAAGACGATTGGCCGCGCGCCTATATTCGGGGGTGGGATATTTTGCTGCTCTCCGAAAAGCAGCTTTTTCAGCGGGGGGCACTCTTTAGTGTTGTGGGGTTCAAGGCACTCAACGCACCTGGGTGGGGCGGAGCAGTTGGCCGCCGCATGACCATATAGTTGGCAGCGGTGGCACTGCGCCGGGAATCCGCGCCTATGTGGGGGCTCAACCTTCACTCTCGACAGGCCACACACTGTGCGTACCTGCCGGAAGATGGCTTTTGCCTCCGGCACGTTGGTTAGTATGACAAGGGCGAGGTTGAACCTCTTGCCCGTTCTACTGTGCATTTTATGCACGGCTTCTACGGGGAAACCTTGGGACTTAAGGTCCTCGAGGATTTCCTCATTGGAAATTTGAATGGGACGCCTCGGATGACGGCCCTGACTTTACGCTCTTCCGGGAGAACGTAAGTGTGATAAGAGACTCGTTCGGCTGTGAATAGCCTGGTGAGTTGGCGGAAATCCTCGATAGAGTTGGGGATGATTTTAATAGCCTCCCCGAGGTTGATGGCATGGTCGTACTTGATGCCGGCGTCGTAACAGGTTTTAGATAACTTGGTGAATTTGGCCTTGTCTCTTAGGAAGACAGGGGGCAGGACTTGCTTCTTAGCAAGGACTGGAGCACATCGAGAGGATGGTTTTGTCGGAGTTGGGATGTCTAGTGACATAAGTGGGACGGCGGCAGCGGCGGGGGCTGCGGAGGTTGTAGGAGCGGCAGGGGCCGCTGAGATAGGGGGGGGGTGCTTTTTAACGCGGCGCGCTTACCGTTGCGATTGGAATTCGCTGTGGTGAATGTAGACTCCCCGGTTCCGTCGGAGTCATAGGATTCCGATGAACCGGTGCCTGAAGTGGTGGCGGGCCTCTTCCGGGAGGTCGTCGCCGAGGACTCAGAGCATGTGTACTCCATCTCTATGGGGGCAAAAGACTCTAGGGGGGCAAAAGAGTTCCTCGTTTCGAGGTACATCCGATCGCGGTCGATACCGGCCTTATATAGGGCCTCTTCTACTGGAACATGTAGAATGTTCGAGTACATGCCGGTCCCGACTGACTGTGTGTAGAAAGTTCTGGTATGAATTTCTCTAGAAGGATATTGACTCTCCTAGTTCTGCTACTCGATACTAGAGGCGCTAGTGGTAACTAGTGTCGCTATGGACCAAGTATTAATTATGTCGCGCAACATTACTATATGAACTTCATCACTTATTTCCCCTAAATTTTATTGTAAAAGGATATAGGATGACAATAAAATCGGTTCACAATTGAAAAAACATACAATCGAATTGAGAACCAAATCTTTTTTGAAGTCTGATAAAAATGTTTCCGATCGATATCAGCCATGGATCCATAACATTACGTCAGGATGGAATCACATTTATAATAAAACTTACAGGCATGGCGAGGACACGGTTAGGCTGCCTCCTGTTGAGGAGCTTAGCTTTGAAACAAAACACGTCTGCGAGCAGTTTATCACTCACCACCTATCTCGCTGTGAAGAGGCTATAGCTAAGGATATCAGGTAAACTTAACTTTTTCATCAGGTCACTTATAATGTAAGCCGCATGCTCGTTTGCCCCTTCTTATATAAAAAAAAATACGTAAAAATAGTTTACCGTTCCCAGTCCAGTGTGCCTACAGCCAAGACCAAGCTAGAGCCAAGTGCGGGAAACGACGTAAGAAGTTTAAAAGTTCTAAGTAAAAACAGAGCCTATTTACGTCAAACTCCTAAAAACAGACCTCACATTTCTGAGAGGATTTTGGGACAAGGAAATGTCCACAGCGCTGCCCCGGTGCGTGTTTTTTTTACTTGCAATCCCACCTGGTGACGAATCCCCAAATAGTAAATCGCACTATCTTAGCGTAGCAGAGCCGTGGTAGCTCAGTGGTTAACGCTCGTTGTAAATATAATAGAACGCGAGTAACCCGGGTTCGAACCCCGCCGGCACCAATGAAATTGTTAATTGCAATTTTAAGTGCTGATTTACCACGTGCTCGGCGGTGAAGGAAAATATCGTGAGGAAACCTGCATGTCTGAGGAATAAGGAAAAAAAAATATTTCGAAGACATGTGAAGTTCAACACGCATTTGGGCAGCGCGGCGGACACTTCCTTGCCCTAAACCCTCTCAGAAATGAGGGGAGGCCTGAGCCCAGCAGTGGGACGTATATAGGCTGTAACTTTACTTTTACTTTTTTTAGCGTAACAAAAACCTGTTCATTCTTGCCTTGAAAACGCCCAGATTCTATTCGGACGGAAAGACAGTCGCCGACAAATAATTTCACTCTTTAGCTGTACGCATTACAAAAGACGAAGCAAGCCGTTAGGTTCTAATAACCGCGAAGTATCGACAACAAAGAGGTGAAGTCCCGCCGACCGCCTGGTCGTCCGATGATGGAAAGGAGAGGGAGGAATTAAAGCGTGCAATTCCTGCGCACACACACCGAAATGCATCCTCTAGAAAACCGAGAGGCTGGCTACTCTGCTACTGTGCTCGAGGCTGACTCTTTTTTTATCTTTTTTTTATTTAAATTACGTTACCCTTACACTAGGATTTTCTCCTGCATCGTGGGGGCAGTTTACAAACATAAATTGCACAAGGACAAACATCCAGACCCGGAACAATTATTTATAGGCCATCAAATACTTGTTCCGTGCGGGATTCGAACCCGCGACCCCCAGCGCAGCCACTTATTGCTAAGCCACTGCGCCACGGAGTCATCTCGTGTCACGGTGTAGTCACGGAGTAGATTGGTTTCAACCAAATCAAGATTACCAATGAGCCTCTCAGCACGTCTCCCCATTGAATTTAACGCTGCTAGATGGCATTTTGCAGCACAAGCTTATATGTGACAGCAGTATTCCTTGCACGACCGGACTTTCGCTTTATATCAGGTAAGAAGCTGACGGGAGCCAACAAATTCTTCAAAGACATTTTGTACTACCTCAGTGTACAAAAAAAATTCCAGCCAAAAAGTTATCCAAATTCTGGAAAAAGTAGAAGTCTATAGGCTCAAAGTCTGGTGAGTACGGCGGATGACGGAGGGCTTCCAACCCCAGCTTTATAACTTGAAAACCCTAACAAAGAGCCTGTGTGTACCTGTTGAGCAGTGCAAGGCACTTCTCGATGCATACTTCGCGCTGGCGATCGTGGTGTTTGTGGGGCATCTATTTGACAAGTTTTTTACCTTGCCAATTTGACGGAAACGGCATATAGAAAAAAAGTTGAGACAAAAGTTGTAGCAATTTTTTTTATCTTTAATTTGTATGATGGGTGTTGAAGTGATTGGAACCATATAAACGGAGATAATTGCAAAAAACCGATTTTCGTGACCTTTGACCTTGAATAACTAACGAAGCAGACACGAGATAATATGAGACTTTTGAGACAACTTTTAGAACGCCAAAATGAAGCTGTACACGAGTTTCCAGCATATTATCTCAAATTCCGAGGTGAAACCCTAAAGTGACTGGACTACTAGTTGTTTACCTGGGACAAATAGTCCGACTAGGTAAGTCCAACTTCGACCGAGAGGTCAATCGATGGATTCAACTCGGCTGATCAGCGTCCGGGAGATTACGTCATGTATACGTCAAAACTTGAAAACGAGATAGTACAACCAGTGCGTGTTGCCAGTCATAACATATGGATCATGAGACGTGGTCCTTCACTGCTGGCCGTATGAGGAAGGTCAAAGTCACTCACCAAGCTATGGACAGGGCTATGGCCGGTGTTTCTCTGCGTGATAAATTTAGAAATGAGGATATCCGCAGTAGAACCCGACTAACTGACATAGCCCAACGGATTAGTAAGGTGAGATGGTAACGCGCCGGCCATATAACCGATGGGGAAGCAAGGCTCTGGATTGGCAGCCTCGTAGCCACTAGGCGAAGTGAGGGGCGGCCCTCACTACATGGAGTGACGACCCGGTAAAACATGCAGGAAGTCGATGGACGCAGGTGGCTCAGGACCGTGCTTTGTGGCATTCTGTGGGTGAGGTCTATGTCCAGCAATGGACTTGTGAAGAGCTGTAATGATGATGATGACATAAATAATATTAAAATCTTTTTTTCAGATGGAGGATGCGTACATATCGCGGCGTATTCAGGGGCACCTGTCTTGTCCGTTGGCTTATAAGCTCTGGTCTCGCGAACGACGAATTTGAGGCTGTTACTTACGGACGACATTTACTCGACGGGCGACTCATTTCACACGTCAACAACACTTATCACTTCACAAACAGCCCGTTATTGTACACGTTCAACTAACTTACGAAGTTCGTAATTATGTATTACGACAATGTGATGATTGAAAACGGTGACTAAGCCTTCGCTTACAACGACTTAAGCAATCTTGAAATTAGAAATTAGAATTAGGCAAAGCATTGGACAAAAAATATAATAAAAATATTAGAAAAAAGTGCGATTGCTTAAAATTGTGTGTAATTTTAGTATAATTTTACGAGAATAAAAAATATCTTTGAGAAATATTTATTATCATAAGTGTAATAATACAGTTTTTGTATATGGCTTCATATATGCAACTTGCAAGTCATTTAGAAAAAGTAAAGCTTCATTTAAAAACGTATTTCATGTCTATGTAGAATATGTTTGGATTTGGCATAAATGCCATAAATGCTCTCTATAGAAGGATTATAAATGTTTATTAATAATATTTATATTTGTATACTTTATCTCTAAATAACAATCATTTATGGTTATACGAGAGGCGTTCATTGTATTCTCGGTACGGGTATGTAAAAAAAAAGATAAATTATGACATATTATTGTGAGGTTGAAATAATCATGCAATATGGTGTAGCATCATGAGCAACGGATACGTTATTCATTTCTGCTAACATGTTGATTCTCACTAGTGCATCTTCTAATACAAGTTTTTCAATATTTTTTTCATTTTCATCTGTAGTCGCTGTTATCGGCTCACTCAGGCGGGGGTTTTCTTCGATGCTTTCCCTGCATTTTTCAAATTCACTTGAACATTTCTGTATCTGTATGTTGTCATTGAAGGAGCAGTCTTGATTTTTTAAAGTTTTCCCTTGTTTAATGAGGAATTTAATCACCGCACGGTGTTCAATTTTTTTCAACATTGTCGAGTTAGTCATTCCCGTCGTCGTCGAATGGTCTTACTTTGCTCCAAAAAAAGTGAATGTTATGAATATTGTTTAATTATGAAATATACTCAGATGTATTAATTTGAAGCATAACATGTTATATAGCATATTTTAAAAGTTAAATCAACGTAAGTATTTCACAATATATATATATATATATATATATATATATATATATATATATATATATATATATATATATATATATATATATATTATATATATATGAAGCTAACAACACTGATACAGATCAGTGTTGTTAGCTTCAAGATTTTCTAAATCTCCAAGAGAACCAAGATCGGAAGAATCATGAACTGATATGTCGATACTTCTGCGTAAGAGCTTTCGCTACTGGCTCTGCGGCGACATTGTTGTTTTGAAGTTGACGGCTGAGTCAACTCTTCATTTTCTTTATCATCCAACAATGTGCTTAATTCTTAAGTTACACTTTTTCCAGGAGTGATGTGTAGTTTCATGCAACATCCTCTTGTAGTTCCATCCGTCGTCCATGCCTTTGCCTCTTAGCTTCATGACTGTAGAAAAGACTTGCAAAGCAGTCTTGTCAACAGTTGTAGGCAACCTCTCTAATAATTGATTAGCATCAACCGGATAAATTCCACATTTTCGAAAACTTGAAACGAGGTTTACCTCTCGCGTCGGTTCCAAAATATCGATGCGTCGGTTTAACAGAACTGGGAAACTGCTTTTTTGGAGTACTTGATCTCGCTTACCTTGAACACTCGCCTTCTACTCGGTCAGGATTTTTCTCCATTCTGCCTTCATCATTATCATCATTACAGCCCTTCACATTTCCACTGCTGAACATAGGCCTCCCCCAAGGTATGCCACAAAGCTCGGTCCTGAGCCACCTGCATCCATCGACTTCCTGCATGTCTTACCAGGTCGTCACTCCATCTAGTAGGGGGTCACCGTACACTACCGACCTACTCGGGAACCTTTTTTCCCCAAATGCTGCCTTCATTAGGTGGAAAAAGGCAACATCTAACGGCTGAGTTAGATGAGGTGCTATTAGGTGGCAAACAAACAAATCTAATATTTTTGTCACAGACATTTAGAACGTCTACAGAAATGTGAGATGACAAATTATCTCCTATTATAATAACTTTCGGACCCTCTTGTTTCTTTAATATTAGCAAAATTTGTGTAAAAAAAACCAATCGTTATATATATTCATGTCAAACAAAACTGATGGGCTTATTAAATCTGGCGTCTTTTGGCCCTTGTTCCGTCCATGTACTCCATAGTTACTTAGATTTATAGACAACATACGACGGTAATAATTCTCCCTTAGCACTACCACAAAACATGATAGAAGTTAAGCTTTTGGAGGTATTACTTACAAGTTCAGGGTATTTTGCACCTCGCTTCGCTGTTACTTATTTTGACCAGGGTCGTCGGATGAATTAATCTCATCAAAATTCCACAAATTTTCGGGCGGTATGTCCCTAACCACCTCTTTCAAGTTTTCTATGTAGGCAGTGACGGTTTCCTTGTCAATGGCTGCTCAGTTGTGTTTAATGTTGGTCGCAAATCTTTGTGATAAACAAGAATGTCTTTTGGAAACACGACACCCAATCAGTACCTGGACAAATTATCTTTAAATTTTGTAACTCTACGACCAATTCTCCCCAAATATGTTCTAATAACGATGCGAAGATCGAAAATTGTGAGAGGAAAGCTGTACTCGCTCAGCCTTAAAATGCAGTCGACAAACAAGGCTTCTTCACTTGGTCGAGATGGCATTTTAGATATGCGTGGGATGTCATACTTTTCACTGGCTTTTCTTTGTGTTATTTCTTTATTTTCTATGAAAGCCAAACATTGTCATAGAGTTTCGGAGCTGTAATTTTTATAATTTCTCAACCCTATATTTCTTGGCATCTTTTCTGAAAATAGATAATAATTTCCTTGATAAAAAGTGTATTAATAACCACTTATAATGAATAAACTATGTTTACTTTTGAATGGATTATGTTTGGATTTACTTTGCTCCAGATGTAAAGTTACCTTATCGTACCAAAGAAAATATGAGCACGCCAAAAAAGTGAGGTTAGATTATGACCAACTCAGCAATTTAATGAAATATTTACGTATTCGTTTACCTGATTATATACATAATAACATTAGAACATAATTACCTTAATGCGCTATGCAGATTTCAAGATGGAAGTGGCTTTTTCGGATACAAAAAAAAAACTTTTATTGTCTTGCACTTCAGCTGCACCTGACATGAGAAAAAAATTGCGGATGAAAAATGTGCCAGTTCAGTGTTGTCACTTATTAGTAAAATTTTCGGATGCGTTCACAATTAAATGAAATGTTGCACCGATTTGGACATATTAAGCGATAAAACATTTAAGAGATTTGGAGCATAATTAACCATATAGGAGCAAAGTAGGAAAATTTTACGGTAAAAAAGTTATCAAGACGAAATTTCATATTTATATCGTCAAGTAGTGCTCGTTATCTAATGATTTTTTTCATTACCCACATTTTTAGCAAATCACCCTAATATTGATTCTCCGTATTAAAATGACCCCCCCACACACGCCCCGTAATTTAATTCTTTATCGTATTTGTTGACAATTTTCTTGGCTCTGGGTATAGCAATTGCTTTTACATAGAGATCACGGGTTATTCCGTTTATGCATCCTTAAGACTCCACCCTAGGGTGGATACTCGGAAACGCGTATTAAGTTATCCACCCCAGGCGGGGTGTATAATCGGAATTAGTATATATTATTTTTCTTCCGATTTTCTCCCTAGGCTGTGTACAGTTATTTAAAGAAACATGATAAAAATTGGCTCAATATACTTAGTAGGTATTACCTATAAAAATTCTAACATACTTCTTGTTTGGTCAAGGATGAAATAAAAGAGTACCTCACAGGATTACAGATTCAAAGACGAACTTCCAATTATAACGTTTTTGGAATGCTTGCATAAACGCCCAGTTCGTCGCTAATAAATTTAGAAAACGATTGCTAATGTACATTAAAAGTGACGAATTTATTTATGATATCAAATTACGTCTACACAATAATGAAATTAGTGTTATTATTTGCCTGGACATATTGCAGAATTTGTAAAGTACGCAATAATATTATTTAAAACGAGAAGTATAATTTCATTTAAACGCAATGCCTAAGGCATGGATTTTAACAGGCTGTAACGGTAATGGTAACGGCAATTTTGTAATAAGTTTTTTTTTAAAGGTATGTGGTATTTTTATATTTTTGGGATAAGGATGACAAGCGAACACACAGCCCACCTGATGGTAAGCGGTCGCTGTGTAGACATCATCTAACATAATTGACAGAATCAGGCGTTACTTTATAATTCCGTTAAATACGTTAAATTAAAATCCATTATAATAAAAAATAAAAATTTCTTCGCAACCTTCCGCCAAACAAATACAATGATGTGTCTTACCTGGATTGAAGAGCACCTCCCGCCCTCACTCAATTGCATGCACTAACTCCGTCACCACTAATCCCAGCACCACCACTCCCAACACCACTATTCCAGGCAAGACACACCATCGACGATAATACGACACGTGTTTCGCCTCTACACGAGGCATTTTCAGGTAATGTAGACTCTACGGCGGCTCACCGCTAAGTGAGCGGCGAGTTTTTTTTTGCGCCCGAAGCAAATATGAGCAACCCTCCGGAAGGCGGGGGAGGGAGGCGGTGAATGTTCATAGCATACCACGCAGCCGGCTGCGTGGTTATGTGGAGACTTTTACCCACTAAACACCGCCTTTTAGGAATTGGCTTAACGATCTGACTAGAGATCTCTAAGCCGTATACGAACGCGACCCTCCTTGGCAGAAAGGAGGGCGCAAAGAGCGGCGAGCCGAAACAGCTGCTATTTATACACGCCGACACAATCGCTCCCCACCAAGGTGGGGAGCGATTGTGTCGGCGTTTATAAATAGCAGCTGTTTCAGCTGGTTTCGGGAGCTTCTATTTATACACGCCGACACAATCGCTCCCCACCAAGGTGAAGAGCTTTTATTTATACACGCCGAGGTGGGGAGCGATTGTGTCTGCGTGTATAAATAGCAGCTGTTTCGACTCGCCGCTCACTTAGCGGTCAGCCGCCGTAGAGTCTACATTACCTGAAGATGCCTCGTGTAGAGGCGAAACACGTGTCGTATTATCGTCGATGGTGTGTCTTGCCTGGAATAGTGATGCTGGGATTAGTGGTGACTGAGTTGGTGCATGCAATTGAGGGAGGGCGGGAGGTGCTCTTCAATCCAGGTAAGACACATCATTGTATTTGTTTGGCGGAAGATTGCGAAGAAATTTATATTTTTATTTTTTGTTATAACATCATCTATCCTCGATTGCGAATCAAAATGCAGATGCGTTGTCACCCGTGAGGACGAAGATGGAATGTCTTTTTTCCAGTAAAAAAAGGTCTCCGGTTCTCTTCACTCGCCATACGAAACAAAGCAGCATTAAGCTATTATTTCACACTGGTGTTTCGTGAGAGCGTGGTCCTTTCCCGATCAAGTCGATCCATTCGTGCTAGAACAATAAAAAAATTAATTAGTAATTAAAGTATGTGTGTTGAACTGTAATCGGGGCAAAAAGTCGGAAGAACAAATAAAAGTAAATTCCGATTCCGTGGTGGATAAATGACACGCGTTTCCGAGTATTCACCCTAGAGTGGATTCTTTAAGGTGGATAAACGGAATAACTCGTGATCGCAGTGTCATACATTTCAAACCCGTGAGAACTAGTGAGATTGGTGCTTACGTCGCGACATTCCGCATAGACTTAAATTTTTATTAATAGTAATTATTAAACAAACTTCAATCAATGTTGAAAAAAAATCAATAAGCAAATAATATTTGTAGACAAAATTATATTATGTCAGTTAGCCTCTTTTCACATTTAATATAATTTTTTTTAATAATTAAGTTAAATGTACAAACATATACATAGATATATATTGTACTTACATAATCTTTTGATTGGGCACGTAGTGTAGAAGATACACACTAAATAAATGTCTTTCTTTCAAGTCTTATTTTTTTCGAGTAGTGATAATCATTCTTATATTACTAGTGATCATAATAACTAATAGCAGCATTGTCTTGACCATGTATATTACTGGACATACTTAAAGGTAGAAGACGTTAACACGTAACGATGTATGTACCTAACTTATTCTTAATTTAATTTAATAAATGACAAATAACCATCCTATGAGGCAATCTATGGCGTACATTACACGCTCATGCAGGCGTCAATCAATTCCATCTAGACATGGCGTTAATAGTTAAATTTATTTATTTGTTAAAAGTTATTTGTTCATTTTTTAACAGATAAAATTAACAGTTAAAAATATTACTTTTGCAGTGAATTTTTATTTTAATCGGTTGTGTTAATTTTATTGCTTAAATTTTACGCATGAAATTTTAATTCAATAAACATTTCTTCATACTTCAATAGGTACAGGGAGTCTCATTATTATTAAAAATTCAATACTTATATTATGATTTATAATAAATTGATATTATTTACAATGATTATTAGGTATTTACTAAATGTAAAAAAATTACAAATTTTTGAAGATAGTCCCACAGCTGTGTGTGTGTCTAACCGAAAACCTATACTTTTGTACACTACACTAAATAGTAGGAGTAAAAACTAATTTCACTAAATCTGAATTAACTTCCCTAGTATTTATTTTTACAGCTTTTTATACATCCTTATAACATTTTGATGAAAAATTAAACCACAGAACAACACTATTACTCCTACTGGAGAAATAAACTCTAAATAAAATAATTATAAACTGACGCGCTTCGTTTAAACAGTTTAAATTAACACCAACCAATAATTCTGCCAATAGTGTAACAACAAAATACATAAAATTAACATCAACCACTAACGTATTCAGCCAATAGCGTTACCCATATGCGTTAAAAATATCAGTTTGTACGGTATAATAAAAATATCACTTCAAATGACTTAACGGCAAATGATTTGTTATTTATATGATAATTTTCAACCACAATGAAATATAAGTTTAATATAGCAACTAATTGTTAAAATTCTTTTTTGATGTGAAGCCTAAATTTTAATGTAGGTACTAAATCAAAAGAATACATGTATTGATGTTTTTGAAGAATATTTCCTTCATATATAAAATTTTAATAGCGCCATCTACTACATTCTATAGATGAAGTCATTTTATCGAACGAAAATTGATTCACACTCAAGGTGGTACGCAAAGATTACGCTAGATGGCACAAACACGGCTATGACTGGATAATTTTATTCTATAAGGTTAATTTTATTTATTTAATAAATTTGTTAATTTTTTAAGTGTTTATTTTAACAGTTAAAAGATATATTAACCATCTTTAATTCCATCAATCATGATTTATAAAAAAGACGGATATTTATATAACGGATAAATCACTACCGTGACTGTTGTAAAACTGACAGACTGCATGAGCGTGTAATTCACGCCTGTGAGAAAGTCTATGTTTAGCAGTGGACTGTGGATAGGTTGTATCGGTAAACAATACATTATAGTAATACCCTTACCTTGCTGCATGTATTCATTTTTTTGTGTTCATTGTGATATGTATGGCTGTTTTTGTGCTTTTAGTATCTTATTAGGTAATTTTTTTGAGTAATTAATTACGCGTGCATAGAGAGAACCTACCCTTCTACATAAATTGAGTCAATATACTTGTCTCGCTTTTTCTAATATAATTTTCAAATTAGGCAAAAAGGGACAAATCTATGGAAAATGTTGCGTGTAATTCACGCGTGTAAATAGAAATGTCAAGTGGTCATCTTAAGTCTCTATACTATACCAAATATAAGAGTAAGTACTCTCGTATCTTGTGATTATATGTGACGTTACTTTACAAGACATGACGTCTTTAATCTATAGTGATTTCGTTCCTGATGATAGCAATAATCGACATAGATATACTCGTTTTTGTTTTTGTTTAGTTATTGTTATGTTTTTGTATAGTTATTTATTTTTATTACTTTAATATATGTGTAAAAATATAAAAATGAAATAAGACAAGACTTATAACTAAACTATAAAGAAAATAGTACTGGACTTATTATCATTGGAACGATTAAATAAATTGTTTTCTAAAAAGTAATTATGATTATTAAATTACACTGCAAATATTTGTTGAGCAAACTTTAGAAACGAATAGTTAGAGAGGTATAAATAGTAAGTCTTGACAGACTTGATATATAAGATTTTGTTTGATTATAAGCGAGTTAGATCCCATTTGTAATTCCAATTGTATATGCTGACTAACGATCCGCCCCGGTTTCGCACGACTGACTATTTCTATATATATATATATATATATATATATATTTATATATATATATTTATATGTTTATTCCATACTGCCGTGGTTATATATTGTTTTATATATTCTGTAAATTATATATATCAAATATTTGGCAATATAGTTATATATTTCCACATATATTTATATATATATATATTCCGCATATAGATCTAGAACTTGCTCTGGAGCTTTAAAAATAAAGTAATCGAGTATATGAACTTGCAGACAACGATTTTTGTTTCGCTAATGACACATTAATAGTCTATGGAATGGAAAAACTGCAACAACCTTGTAAAAGAAAGTGAGAATAATATAGCTATCTTATTTTGTACCATGAAAACGTCATATGTATGAAGAGTTCAGTTATAAGAATTTTGTCATTATTTTAGGATTCTCTCTATGCTAATAATTACTCTGAGAGTAAATTACGTATATAATTGTATTATCATATTTATAACCAAATAAAATTGTATAATGTTGTATTGTTGTGAGTAAATAAAGATTACGAGTAATAACTGTTGTTGCAAATTACTTTGTATTATTGTTACTTTCTAAATGTGACTTTGTACTGATAAAACATTCACGAAAAAACATGTTCAAAATTATGTTTATTAATCCTGTATGAAGTCGCGTTTGCATTGTCACAGTAGAGTCTTTATTCAGAAACAATATCGAGTTTGAACTCAAATTTAACCCCGGCGACACATGTTGGTCAAGCCTCAGCCAACGCGAGCGTAGGCAAATTGATACAAGGCGAGAGACCAATTCCAAGGCCAATGTTCACGAGTTTTTGTGGAGCTGTCTACATGTTGACCGTAATTAGTCATTGAGAATTGGTATGATATGGTCTATCTAAAATTTATTGCAGATTTTGCTATTTATTTAATAAGTGCATATTATTCCAGTGTACTCCTCAGTAAAGTTAAAAAAACTTAAAGATGTTCTCGTTAGTATAGTGAAATTGTCGAAATTATTTTAATGTTGTTATAATTAAATATAATTCAATATCTCACCGGGACGGACGCCAAGCTGTAACTGACAAGAGCGACTAACATGTGGACGCGACTTGCCGAGTGCAGGCGAGCGCCTTTGATTTGTGCAGAAAAACCAACACTATTCCTAAGTGGACGAGTCGTAGCGAGCGATCCTGAGTGGCGGCAAGGCACGCCAAACGAACCGTATACACGTTAGCGTTCGCCTGCACTCGGCCAGCTAGGCGAGCGTTGACAAGCAATGGCGAGGCTGGACAAATGAGCTGTCTATACATTGGTGCTCGCCTTCGCTCGGCCAACATGTATAGCCGGCTAACAATACTCTTCGTAGCTCGCCGAGCTTCCTCATATGGCAAGCAGTGAAGGACCACGTTCCAGATTAATATGTCATCACTGGCAACACGCACTAATTTATTTAGCTTTGAGGTTTATCTCTAAAATTGCCCAAGCTTATTCGTCGATTCATCTCTCGGTCAAAGTTGGGCTTATCTAATCGGGCAATTTGTCCTGGGTAAACAAAGAGGAACTTACTTTGCTGGCCCAAGTTGTAGGGCCGGCCCGAGACAGCCGCTCCTAGTGAACTTGCCTAGCCCATTCTGGAAGCTCGTTGGTGGACTGTGGCGGGAGAGGTGTCCCACATTGTCCTTCGTGGTAATTATTTTAGTACAAACAAAGAAGGTGATATTGCGAAGAGGTTGCCCTATATCGCATCGTGATGGGTTTGGCTATTGATTTGCATAATTCATTTATAATGGTAAAAATATTGTATTTACTAAAAATGCGTCCCATGAATATTCTATAACATTAAGTCGTTATGTATTAAAACAGTGCATTTACTTAAATACTTTTAAAAGTATCTTCTGGAAGTTCCGGTTCCAGTCTTGGTAACGTAAACATCACTTCTGTGTCACTTTAAAACTAATAATGTTTAACAATAGTAAAAAGTCGTTTCAGGACTTATCACCACCGCCATTCAAGAAAAGAAAGTGTTAAAACATTGTTGGAGACACTAGTTCAGTGTCACATGTAAATGTATAGAGGAAAGTAATATATCGGGGTATGTAAATGTAAACAAAGAAATATGCATAAAGTGTAGAGATAAGGAGAACGATCTCACATGGGAGAATAGTTGAAAAAGAACATCTACTCAAAGCGTACGGCCCAAGTCAAGCTGGAAAGATCATGAGAAGAATTTTCTATCGAAAGAGGTACCCCCAAGAGGGACCCCATTTGACCTAAGCTATTCTCTGTGGTTCGGGAAATGATCTTTAGGAACCTGGAATGGGAAAGAAATGGACTCAACATTAACGGTGACAAACTTAACCATCTACGTTTTGCAGACGATATTACTCTGGTTTCTGAGAACCCAGATAATATAGAAGACATGCTACAACAACTATCAGATGAAAGCACCAAGCAGGCCTCTCAATGAACACATCGAAAACGAAGGTAATGACAAACTCAAACAATAAAGACATTAAAGTACATGGTGGATAAATAGAGTATGTCGATGAGTACATATATTTGGTTCAACTAATATCTACAGAAGACACAATGCATAAAGAAATAGATAGAAGAGAAGAGATAGTATAGCAAACACTTGGAAACGGTTTTGGTCCCTGAGCGAGGTCCCGAAGGACAAAGACATCCCGTCAAAGAAAAAAGGAAAATTTATAATACGTGTATCTTTCCATGTCTATCGTATGGATCGAAGTGTAATTGGAGTTAAAAGAAAAGACAAGGTAAGATTAAATAAAAAGAACAAAAATAAATTAAAAACGTACATTCTGGCTACAAACGCCTGAAATGGAGATGGACAAACCACATGCTAAGAGAAGAAACAGAAAAGTGGGCGAGACTGGTAACGGAATGGTACCCGCGAGATTGTTAAATGAAACAAAGGTAGACAAACTAAACGTTGGGAAGACGACTTAAAAAATATAGCTGGTCCATTATGGACACGCACTGCTAAAGACAAAACAAAATGGAAAGCTTTAGAGGAGGCCTTTGTCGAAGGACAAGCCGTAAAAGAAAAACTGGTTGCCGAAAAATTAGTTAAAAGTTAAAATCGTCAAACACAATAATTACGAGGGGTGGATTGAAAAGTACTCGGCCTAACCAAGAAAATAAACACATACTAAATCAGTTATATTTTTATTTTTCTACATAATCACCATCAAGTTCAATAAACTTTGGCCACCACCCCTTCCAAGCATTTAGACCGTTGAAAAAAAATGATTCTTCCTTAGAGTCAAAATATGCGTCTACAGCTGCTTTGACCTCGTCGTTTGTCGAAAATCTTTGACCTCCCAAGTGCTTTTTTAGGTTAGGGAACAGAAAGAAGTCTGATGGTGCCAGATCAGGTGAATACGGCGGATGCGGTAACAGTTCAAAGCCACAGTTGTGAATTTCAGCCATTGACTGTACTGACGTGTGAACACGGGCGTTATCCTGATGAAACAGGACTTCTTCTGAGCATTCCTCGACGTTTTTCTTTTATTTCCTCTCGTAAACGACGTAGTAAGGTGCAGTAGTAATCAGAGTTTATAGTCTGACCCCTTTCAAGATAATCAATCATAATCACACCTTTCGAGTCCCAGAATACTGAAGCCATCACCTTATTTGCCGACAAAATCGACTTAGCCTTTTTAGGGGGTGGTGAACCAGGTTTTCTCCACTGTTTTGATTGTTGTTTTGTTTCCGGTGTACAGTAATGAACCCATGTTTCGTCCATAGAAACAAAACGATTCAAAAAATCATCTGCATCGGCTTCAAATAACTCCAAACAGTCGCGTGAAATAGTCAATCGCGTCCTTTTTTGTTCAACTGAAAGCAGTCGCGGAACCCACCTCGCAGACACCTTGTGGAAACCCAACTCGTTGACAATGATGTTTTGAGTTCGTTCATAAGAGATGCCTATAATCTCGGCTATCTCTCTAATTTTTAATCTGCGGTGTCCCATTATTAAATCAAGTACTTTTTTAATATTTTCGTCAGTAGTTGACGTCGAAGGCCTTCCAGAGCGGGGTTCATCTTTCACACTCTCTCTACCACGCTTAAATTCTGCTATCCATTTTTTGACGGATGAATATGACAGAGCACAATCGCCTAATGTACTGACCATGTCATCATGGATGGCTTTTGATGATAGCCCCTTCTTATGGAGGTACTTAATGACGGCACGCTGCTCGATTTGCTCCATTCGCGGAAATTATGTCCGATTACTTTGTTAATAAATTTATAAAGTCACAACTAATTATCGCACACGTTTCGAACTTCACACAATGAACTAGTCTGAACTGAACTAAATATTGTGGGTAGATTTGATTTTTAGAATTGAATGGATCTGTGTTAGGCCGAGTACTTTTCAATCCACCCTCGTAAGTTACATATAGTTCTAATAAAAATGTTATACTATGCACAAAACATTGTTAGTATATATAAAAACTTTTACGATTTTACACTAACCGTTTCAACTTTATCATTTGAAATTGATATGATTACTTTTACAGAGTGTAGGCTATAAACCAAAACAAACCGCTCCCGCAACTAAACAATTAGAAGTCTACTATACTACACGCCAATTGAACCAAAATGATGGTGTGGTTCTCTATATAAAAAAATCTCCAAAAAACAAAGTAAAAGAGCTAAAATTACAGCAAGCATCATGCCTGCAGGTAGATGTTCTTAATAACACTGTATTATGCATTTATCGGTCTCCATCGAATCCAAATGCTGAAAACTTTTTAAATTCATTACATCCTCATATCGAGTCACTTCCTTCACATAGCAGTATTATAATAACAAGTGATATTGATATAAACATTAGGCTTCAAACTACGGAACGACCACAGGAATATAAAAACACACTGTACTACTTAGACATGCTTGCAAACTATGATATATTAGCTGGGCAGTACCCGGTTGTCCGAGCTTTGCTCGGTATTTTTTTCTCGTTTTTTTTTTAATTCGTGTGATTTGGAAATTATTTTTAGATACAAATTACATACTAATGAAATACGAATAATATTTTTTGATCTTAGCGACATAATAGAAAAAACTGAACTGGTTATTTGAATAAAAAATCATGAGTGCAATTAGTTTAATTTAAATTTTCGTGTTTTTAAAAAATACTAAAAAACGGGCTCGAAAAAATAGATTTTCTCAAAAAAGAAAGGGACTCGAAAAAAAAATTAAAAAAACTGGTCGGTCCGGTCTGGGCTCGAACCACGGTATTACGATTTTGTGACCGCCTAATATACCAATTAAGCTATTTGTAATCATTAATAAACTGTCAAAATTTACCTTCTTATTCTAACGATATTGTAGCAGTTTTTCATTGCCTAAATACACGGACAAAAAGACATTTTCTAAAAAAATCCTAGTTAGATCGATTTATTGCCCCCGAAACTCTCTGGACACTAAATTTTATGAAAATCGTTGGTGCCGTTTCCGGATCATTCTACTATGCTCCTGTCAATTTCTAAATCAAAAATACAACTAAAAGATAATAAAATTAAATAAACTACAAATTTTGAAAATGCTTTAAAGTACCTACATACTAAAAACTTAGAATTATTATTTTGTAACGATCCATTGGCTGTAACTAACAACTTAATAGATAAAATTACTAAAAGTCTTAAACTAAATACATCAGTGTCTAATATCCCATGCAGTAAAAGAATAATACAACCATGGATATCTGCAGGAATCTTACGCTGTATAAGAAACAGAAATACACTTCAGAAAAACTTACGAAAAGACCCACATAATGACATTCTTCGCGTTACATACAGACGATACAGGACATTACTGTAACAGTTTAATAAAAAGAATGAAAAGGCAATATGATAGAGAAAACATTATTAAATCTTTAAATAACAATAAATTATTATGAAATATATAAAAAAATATTACAGTAATCAATCACGAAATACTAACGCTGAACTATTCAATTTAAAGTCATCGCCCACTGAATCTGCAAACTTCATAAATAGCTATTTCGTAAATATAGGAATGCAACTTGCCAGTAAAATACAGAACGTCAATGTGACACCTAGTAGACCTATGGAAAACAATCCGGTGCCATAACACTTCTTTGTTTTACTACATACAGACATAGAAGAAGTTAAAAATATCATTTTAAGCTTAAAATCAAACAGCGCTCCAAGCTGGGACAATATCCCCAATGACTTCATGAAATTGACAGTCAATGACTTGGCTCCTATTATTTCCCACTTAACTAATCTATGTACAGTGTTCAAATTATTATACTCTACATATTTATTCCGTTTATTTAGTATTTAAAACCAATTATACATTACAACGACGGTTTTAGATCAATCAAATAAATTGAAAATGATTAATAATTTTATGCTTTATAGTTTACAACACTAAAATTTTCTATTTTTAACTAGGCAACACTGTAATAGCCGCGATTTTGTTTCGTTGTCAATTTTACATTTCTGTAAGGTTGGTGTGAAGGATTTATTCAGTAAAAGGTATGTTTTATTAGTTTTACTTTGTAATTAGTTATTATTCTTCTTGCATTTCGCTGTTTTTTGCTGTCTAATACATATTTTATTTAAAAATTCGTCTTTTTCATCAACATAACCTCACTTTCAATACATTTGAAGATGGCGTTCTGACGTGTCTCCAAAAAAAAAAAAACTGAAATGAAGACTTTGCTACAACACTGTAAATATTCTCAAAGGAAAATAGCAGAAATGTGCAAGGTTTCTCAATCTACAGTGCGTAATATCAGTAAAGTTGTGCAACAAGGGGAGTCCATGACGCCGAAACGTTCCGGAAAATGTGGACGCAAACGCATCACTACGCCTCGAGATGAGCGAAAAATTCGGCAAATAACCATAGAAAATCGGAATAAACCCAGAAAAGTCATTAGAGATATTCTCGAAAAGGCTGGAGTGACTCTGTCCGACATGACGTTACGTAGAAGATGGAAGGAACAAAACTTTTCCTGCCGTCGACCATTGAAGAAGCCGAAATTGACTCCTGCCATGCGTCTGAAACGCCTAGAGTTTGCAAAAAAATATAAACACTGGACTGCAGAAGACTGGCATAAAGTAATATATTGTATTTTAAACGTACTCGTATTTTGTATTGTATCACTTTATGGACATGTCTTTACTATTGTGAATTGATCATGTTTGGGATTTCTAGGTTTGCTTCTCTAAAGAGTCGAGTATCCAGATCTTGGAAGACCATACGCAGTTTGTTCGTAGGAGATCAAATGAGAAATTCAAAGAAGACTGTATTGTAGAGAGAGTGAAGCTATCCCTAATGATCTGGGGAGTTATCAGTGCAAAGGGTAACGGACGCCTCTACATAGTGGAAAACACCATACGGCAGGATCAGTACATTAAAGTTCTGTCAGAAAAACTGATCCCACAGACATCAGAGTGGTTTCCTAATAAGGATTTCCTGTTTATGCATGACTCAGCCCCATGTCATAAAGCAAAAAAAGTGGCAAAATTTCTAAATGACCATCAGATAAAGGTGTTGGAATGGCCTGGTATCTCTTCAGATATAAACCCCATAGAAATATCTTATATCTGACTAAATCATCTGGAATCAAAATATCGATATCCTTATCATCTACCGGCAAAAAGTCGGAACCGGATATTAAAATAAAGAATATCGAGCAACACAGATATCGCATTGTCAATAGTTAATACTGTTAAATTAAACCAATAAAATAAAAACACAAAAAATTTTAGCAAATGAGTACTAGGCAATCAGAAAGCACTTGAATGTCTGTGACAAGGAACATCGAACGTGAACCTTATATACGAAGCGAGAAGACCTGTCATAGGGTAAACACACATAACAAAGATTATTGTCGACAAGGTTCGTTTACTCCTACTTCCTAATACAGGCCATCCGTCGTCGACTCCAGATGATTTAGACAGCCAGAGTTAATATATTGATTTCCTTAAATTTTTGTCTCAGTGACTCTTTTGGTTTTTGCTTTGACCTCTTCTGCAAAATAAATATAATTTCAGTGTCAGTCGCGTGTCCCCATAGCAAAACACCATACGACATAATGCTATGGAAATAACTAAACTATTCTAGCTGTTTCAACACTGGTAAGAGTTCTAATCTTTTTTACAGCATATGCTGCAGTCTGCTAGCTAGTTTTGATATATGGGGGAGCCATTGAAGCTTTGCGTCCAGTGTGATTCCAAGAAAAATGGTGGTATCAACAAGACTTAGTTCCTCCCCATTTAAAATTACATTAGTATTGACATGTTTAACATTAGGAGTGACGAATTTCATACATTTAGTTTTAGTTCCATTCAAAAGCAAATTATTAACGGCGGAGACAGAAACAGATACTTTTTTATTCAATGTAGATTATAACAATACTTATTGAAAGTCACTTTTATATATATAGTCATTATACCATTGGTTCGCAACAAAAACCTCTGTCCTGGGAAGAATCAGCAAGAAACCCAGCGGGACTATTTTTTTCCAATAATAGCTTACAATCATGTTTACAGTTAACAACACAAGACAAATTAGAAATAGCTTGGTAGCGATCACCCTTCCCAGGGGTTATTATCATCCATAAATTCCTTAATATTATAATAACCCTTTTTATACAAACTTAGTTTAATAACATTTTTGAACTTTGTGTATGACAAATTTTGTATATTTTCTGGGATTTTGTTGTAAAAGCGTATACATCGCCCCAAGAATGAATTACTGACTCGGTGGAGTCGAGTAACTGGTACTACTAGCTAGTGTCTGCTCCTAGTATTTACAGAATGAATATCACTTATTTTCGCAAAACTACTTTTATTTTTGTGTACGTACATTACATTTTCATAAATGTATTGAGAGGCCAGGACTGTGCCAGGACGGACGAGGACGGATATCTTATTTCTATCTTCTAGTCTTATTTATTTTAAGAGTATTTTCTGCCACATGTTTGAAAACTTCGATCGCAGTGCTCTTAATAACGACCAGCATAATTGTGTAATTGATGTTACACATGAGCTGTCTTGTCCATGTTGATTTCTAGACCTATCCGTTGGAAGACGGTGACACTATTAAGATCATTGAGCATAGTGCTGAGTTCCTCCAACAAATCCACCGTAATTTCTATATTATCATCTGCAAATCGGGTGATACATTCACCGGAAACGTCTTCCAATGTAGTGGTGAAGAATTTCCGGTGAACCTATAACGTTAATCGTCCTATAACAGACAAAATATAAGACATCAGTTTGTATGTTAAAGCCGGAGGACATAATTCCTTTGTTGATTAAATTTAGTCACAATAAAATGTAGTCCACTTTAGCTTATTTTGAAAACTTGTTTATTCGTAATTCGTAGGATGGATTGAAAATTCAGGATAAATGATCCTCCTTCAGAGTAGTATAAATGCTTAAAAATGATTTCACCCTTAACTTGGCACGGTGAACTGTAGGATACGATCGATTTCAAAAAAATCCTGCTCTTAAACTTTTTAACTTGTATAATATTTTTCTATTAAATAATAATCTTCATTTATTTATCTAAAAGTAGGAAATTGATTTTGTGCTTCTGATAACACAATTTTGTCAATATCGCGCAAAATGTCGGACGTCGCGCCCTACGCACAGCAAGGCAAAAGTTAGATTTATTTAATTATTTTAACTAATAATTCATTGATTTAAGAGTGTGACCTTATTGTTAACAATATACTCTTTATGTAAATAACTTTAAGGTTCCTTACTGCTTCCAAAGTGGCTATATCTTAACGTTTTTCAATCTTATTGTTACGAGCTTAGGGTTCGTGACAATAAAAACTGCCGATTGAATTACCAAAATTAACGCTTTAATTCACTTTACACCAATTAAAACTTAAAAGACACTGATAATTAATCACACTGACTTTGTTTCGCTCCGAAGCTTCGCTCGTATCGCCGAATTCAATACTTCCTCGATCGCATCTTGCAGCGCCTTTAAATACACATTAGCACCGAAACATCCAGAATATTCAAATAAATACGCGCGCCAATCGAATAGGTGCCGAAAGTTCGAGTGTCGGGCTTCTAGAAAGCTTAGTTCTTCATTTCGATACTAGATGGCGCTGTCCGTTGAAAGATGTCATGTTATTTTCTGGAAAGCTCTCTTCGCTCTGTTACCCGACACTAGATGGCGCTAGTGCCAGACGTCAACTTAGGCGCGCAACACTGCCCCCTCCTAAGACATGCTCGTCCCGAGCATTATTGGCCCCATAATAACGCGCCAGGCGATCCACATGGACGATCTTAGGAGTCTCTCTTGCACCTTTCTGTATCCGGTAGGTTACATCGTTGATCCTGGTCACAATCCGGTACGGGCCGTCCCATTTAGCTTGAAACTTAGGAGATTTCCCTTTGCTGCGGACTGGATTGTGCAACCACACTAGTGAACCTTCGTCGAACCCTTTGTTGTTCATTTTGCGGTCATACCGGGTTTTCATCTTTTCGGACATTTTCTGGCCCGATTGTCTGTCGTGCTCATAAATGTCGTTCATTTTTTACCGCAAGTCATTTGCATAATCGGTTATATTGCGTGGGGCATCAGGTGGTATCCCGGTGATCAGGTCTGCAGGCAGCCGTAATTCTCTTCCAAAGTTTGCGAAAGCTGGTGTCACTGCTGTACTTTCGTGAAATGAGACAACACATCAATGATATGACAACAAAAACGGTTGTATGTGCTTGTCCCAATCTCGTTGACGATTGTCTACAACTTTTGCTAGGTACCTCTCCAATGTCTGATTAAATCGTTCTACCATTACATCAGATTGCGGGTGATAAGAAGTCGTTTTTGTTTTATGGGTACTCCGGTTTTATAACTCGGCAAGTTTTCTGGAATATTTGAGACTCAAAATTCTTCCTTGATCGCTGTGAATCTCATAACGGTACTCCAAAACGACAGAAGACTTCATGAACTTTCTCAACGTTGAAGCTTCTTGATTTGGAATGGCGAAGACTTCTGGCCACTTAGTGAAGTAATCAATCACAACCATGAAATACTTGTTACCGCTTTCACTCTCCGGAAACGGCCCCGCCGCGTCAATGGCTATTCTCTCCCATGGTGCACCAACATTGTACGACTTCAATGCACCTCTACTACGAGTATGAGGTCCCTTTACAGCCGCACAACTTGTACATTTGCGACACCAGTCCTCGACATGGTTTCGACAGTGGACCCAGTAAAACCGTTCTCGGATCTTCAGTAGAGTTCGTTTAACTCCCAGATGGCCTCCTGAACAAACATTATGGTACAGCTGTAGAACATCCGGTACTTTAGCTTTAGGGACAACCATTTGCAAATGTCGGCTGTTTCCTCGAACATTTTCCCATTTACGGCACAGAACTCCATCCTGAAGCAGCAAGCTGTCCCACTGGGCCCAATAGATATTAGTGGTCGAACTCATCGCTGAGACGTCGCTCCACTTGGGCTTGGGAGCACTGGCCTTCATTCATTGCAGAATCGGCTTGATGTCCGGATCTTCCTGCTGTGCATGTTGTAAGCTGTCCTTCCACTCCTTGTTGAGGTGGTCTGTCCTGAGCATCCTCACGGATACCACTTACTTACTCTCTTGCCTAGTACAATGTTTGCAATCTTCAGAACAAGGTCTTCTTGACAATGCATCTGCGTTGCCATGAGATTTCCCGCTGCGATGTTCGATTTCAAAGTCGTATTCTTGCAGTAGTTTAATTTACCCCTCAACTTGTCCTTCTGGATTTTTAAACTGCAATAGCCATTTTGGTGCAGCATGGTCAGAAGATATTTGCTAAAATGCTGCAACGACTTTACCACAGCTAGCAATTCGCGTCTTGTGACAAAATAGTTCCTTTCCGGTTTTGACAACGACTTGCTGAAGTACGCTATCACGACCTCTTGGTCACCATTCCGTTGAGACACCGCCAAGTCCTATATCACTTGCTTTTGTGTCAACTATAAATTCTTTCTGCATCAGGGTATCCCAAAATAGGTATTTTGCACAGACGGTCCTTGAGCTCCTGGAATGCGATATTGCAACTTTAATCCCAGCAGAAATATCGCTTCTCCTCGGTTATCTTGTGCAGAGGTTTGGCTATATCTGCAAAGTTCTTCACAAATCGCCGATAATAGGAGCACAAACCCAAAAATGCTCTAACCTGCGTCTTGTCTTTTGGAAACCGGCCAATCCTTGACAGCGGCGATTTTCTCCGGATCCGTGCGGATACCTTCTTCCGACACTACATATCCCAAAAAGTTGACTTGCCGTTTGAATAGCGAACATTTCTTCGGACTCAACTTGAGGTTGGCTCTCTGAATCTTCATGAGCACGCGTTTTGAAGCACAGGTTTTGAAGGTGTTCCTCAAACGTACGGCCCACGATGATGATGTCATCCAAGTAGACCAGACAGGCATCGCCAATTAGCCCGGTAAGTACAAGCTCCATCAGCCTTTCAAACGTTGCTGGAGCATTGCACAATCCAAACGGCATTACTTTAAATTCCCACAGACCCTTTCCCGTCGAGAACGCAGTTTTCTCCTTGTCCTTAGGGTCAATTTAACTTGCCAGTAGCCACTTTTTAGATCCAGCGTGCTAAACCACTTTACTCCTGTAAGCATATCCCGCGTGTCATCAATTCATGGCAAGCGATAGCTGTCCTTCTTTATAACGTCGTTCAGACGGCGGTAGTCAACACAGAACCGCATGCTGCCGTCCTTCTTCTTTACCAGCACCACGGGTGAACACCATGGCCTAGATGAAGGTTCAATAATACCATCCTTCACCATTCCCTCAATCACTTCCTTTTCACGTGCTACCGGCAATCTTCTTGGCCGCTGACGGAGGAGGCAGACTAGGCAATTCTTCTCCTGTGTTTATTTTGTGTTGAACTAAGCCAGTCTTTCCTATGTCAGCATCGTTTGATGAGAATACATCGGCGTACTTGAGTAACAACTTCTTCGCCTTGACCATTTCGTTCGGGGAGAGAACGCTGCGACAGTCTTCCAAAAGTGTGGTCACTCTCGTTTGTGAACCCTTGCTGGGGGTCCCACTCGATAGATATTGGCACCGACGTAACCAATCCACTTCCTCACAAGTACCAACCAGTGTGCCTTTTTCTTTAATCTGTTCCTGGTCACAAAGGTTCAGCACATGTACTTCTAAGATGTCAGTGGTTCTGACCAAGGTTCGAGCTACTTTCCATGGAAGGTCATTGTTTACCCTTTCCACAAGTACACAACGGTGAGCTCGCCCGGGCTTCCGAGGAAGACTAACCGGCACAATCGTTTCCGATCTCGGCGGAAGAACAATCTTTTTAATGCTGTACACGTTCCCTGGTAACGCACCTTCCATAAAAAGTTCCTCCTGTCCACATTTCAAAACACCTTGCTTAACGTCGATCTCACAACAATTATTCCTCATAAAGTCTAGGCCCAGGATGCAGTCGTCCATTATATCAGCCACGATGACATTATGCAGGTAGATCAAGTTGCCGCCTAGCTTCAACTCCATCTCCTTCTCTCCACGGACGGGTATACGCTGACCGGTGGCTGTTACCAAATTAATGCGTTCTCGGTTGTATGCGGAGTCCCCAAGGAACTGTCTTATAAGTTGGGAACTAACAACCGTGCGAGAGGCTCCAGTGTCTATGGTCAGTTTACACGGCATTCCGTTGATCTCGCCCTTGTTGATTAGACTGTTCCCATCATGGGTTTGTGAGACCAAGACCCTTGGGGCTCTAATAACATCAGCCAGCACCCGCACCACTCTCCTGATATCGTTCACCTTCCCTTTCTACGGTTCGCTTAGGGCAGCTGGATCGAAGATGGCCCCTTTCCTCACAGCCATAGCACCTAGGTCTGTACCCTTTATTGCGGTCGCGAACCGTCGCTGCTGTAACCACTAGTGCATGGGCCAAGGCGTCCTTAAGCGTCTCGTGGTGCCCGAGCCTCACAGCAGCTTTAAGGTCGGGGATGCCGTCGATGTCTGCACCAGTTTCCCTTCAATGAGCGTAGGTACAGACTGGTATGCTTTTCGTCTAACCATCTTCTCCGCCTCAAGGGCCCACTGCTGCACGTTTTCGTTGTTGCGCATTTGCACGCGATCTTTCCAAGCTGCACGCGAAAGACGTGTTCCAGGTGAGCGTCACCATATCTCGCCTCCAATGCCTCAAGGAGCTGCTCGTAGGTCACTTTCTTACCGAGAGCTTCCAACACAGTTAAGGCTTGGTCGCGCAGGCCTAGGGTGAGTGCAGTCATGGCCTGGATTTTATTCCAGCCGTTCGCCTCCATGACGGCCTCGAACTGGATTTTGTAGGCCGACCAGGAAGAAGTCCCGTCGAACGGCGGCACTTTGAATCCACGTAGGGAAGGTGTTGTAGCTACTACGGGAGCTGTAGTTCCATCCCCAAGTTTGAGTTCGTCCAGTGATTTCTTCATGTCAGCCATTACGTTGTCAACCCGATTGTTTACTTGATCGATTCGGGTTTCAGCTTCCGACAGGTGGTTGTCATGTTGAGCAACCTCCTTCCCGAAGGTAGCGTGAAAGTCCTTCATGAGGAGCATCTGCTCTTCCAACCGACGGGCCTGTTCCTCTTGTCCGCCCTGCAGCAGCTCTTCCAATCGGCGTGACTGTTCCGCCTGCTGGCGGGCCTGTTCCTCCTGTCGGCGGGCCTGTTCCTCCTGCTGCTCTTTCAACTGACGGGCCTGTTCCTTCTGCTGCTCTTTCAACCAACGGGCCTGTTCCTCCTGCTGCTCTTTCAACCAACGGGCCTGTTCCTCCTGTCCGCCCCGCAGCTGCCCTTCCAATCGGCGTTCCTGTTCTGCCTGCTGGCGGGCCCTTTCCTGCAACATCATCATGAGAGCACCCAAGTCAGGTGCTGCAGGTGTAGAGGCTGCTGACGGGCCAGCTTCCGTGGTTGGCAGTTGGCCCCCCGACGTCTGCGGCGTTGCACCACCAAACCTTCTCTGGTCCGTCTCCTGCTGGCGTTGACTTCGGGTACGGACACCCTCCGTTTCCTCCTTAGGTAAAATCGCCATGATTTGATCCCACTTCTGACACCAATTGTTACGAGCTTAGGGTTCGTGATAATATTAACTGCCGATTGAATTACCAAAATTAACATTTTAATTCACTTTACACCAATTAAAACTTAAAAGACACTAATAATTAATCATACTGATTCACTTTGTTTCGCTCCGAAGCTTCGCTCGTATCGCCAAATTCAATACTGCCCCGATAGCGGGTTGCAGCGGCTTTAAATACACATTTTCCATCGAAACATCCAGAATATTCTAGTAAATACGGGCGCTGACCAGGCTCAGAAAGTTCAAGTGTGGGGCTTCTAGAAAGCTTAGTCGTCATTTTCTGGAAAGCTCTCTTCGCTCTGTTAACCGACACTAGATGGCGCTAGTGCCAAACGTCAACTTAGGCGCGCAACAGTATCTTTAAACATACACTGCCAGGTGGCCTGCATATATCCTTATAACTTGGCCGTATCTTTAAAGATACGCTACCAGATTATCCGCAAAGTACTTAAGAATTTTTTTTTTGTTTTGATGACGAATGAAATGATTAGCTGCTCACTGAGGCCTCGCCTGTGTGATTAAATATTGACTAAATCGTACTTTTTCAGATTTTTTTTCAGAACTTTTGGCTTTAGTTCCAAAACCTGATAGAGCATTAGAGCCAAATCTGATATAAAATGTAGTGAATCATCTGGTGAATGAAATGCAGAATTATGTCCCGCCAGACAATTCTAACAGCAGTTCTCCACCACCATCTTTGCAGTCTTCTCTTTAAAATCTGCACTTATTATCTGACATGATTTTTTTTGTATATGGAGGGGAAGACACATTCCGCTTCCATAGTTTTACGGAGAAAGAAGAGTCATCTGAGGAACGAATATGGGATCTTTTCCTTGGGTACAATAAGATCGAACCGACTAAGAGGTACTGAAGAAAAGCTAACAACTGACAAAAATCAGAAAAAGATGGGCAGGGGCTCTCACGCTCAAGTTGTTTGTAATAAAAACAAAGTAGTCGCTTGCAAGTGGAATAATAATAAATGCGGTACTGCAGCCAGCTGTTATGTTTATGTTTTCCTATGGAGACGGTGCCACGATATATCAAAGATGCCAAAAAAAAAGATTGCCAGTCTCATGTCCTCGTCTGATCAAAGAATATATAACACTAATATGGGAGGATGTCTGCGGATATGTGATAGTTTATGAACAAATTACGTGGTTATCCCTGGTATTTGCCTATTTTCTTCCTATTGCTCGATATTTGCATTAACAATGCATGGATTTAATACCGACGAGGGAAAAAAATTGTAAAGTCGATGAGCTTGAAATACTATCGATTTGAAGTTTTTAAAAGTCTACTCAAGTTTGCAGACCATGCATGAAGAAAAACAGCATTCATGACAAAGCTGTAATCATACATCCTAAGCCAACAGTTGAGAGGCCTAGCGATGATGTGCGTTATAGATCATTTACCAACATTTTATTCTAAAGGAAGATGTCGTTTTTGCAAATTGGTACAAATAATGGTTTTCTGTCAAAAATATAATGTAAGTTTGCTCGGTTAGAAAGCGCAGTTGTTACCAGGCTTTTCATACAGAATAAATAAATAATATATTTTTGATATACCTAAATTCTAAGACTATATGCAAAATGTGGCAATTCATAATGATTAATGTTCTCAGGTACTGATCTCAAAAATTGAGCTGTGACTATGATTAAAAATGTTAAAAGAAATTTAATGTTTTTCATACTAAATTATTTTTTAGGATGTATGCTAAATACTTAGTAATTTGAATTATGTCATTTATCTAATAAGATGCAACATGTAACTTCAGATAATGGAAACCTTTGTTTTGTTGGAATTAATTAAATTAGTCACAATTTCGGGGTTGTAGCCACCATAAATAAAAATTTATTTGCTTGTCTTGAGAATCTGTTGTAAGGTTTTGAGATTTTAAATTATATGTTGTTTTACAATTCAATTTATTACTTATTGACCCCAACCATTTGTGATTCAATGATACTTTATGATTCATTTGTGCGATAGAAATAAAAAGTAGGTTTGTTTTTAATTAAACTAAAATAGTGTTACTTAATACTATAAGAAACTTTAAAGTTAAGTAATTAATTTGCATGTAGAATTTTATTTTTTTGTTTGTTACGCACCCGGCAGAGTATCTTTTGGGATACGAACCATTTTTTATTTGATCTGTGGCTTATCTGGCACGGTATCTTTGAAGATACAATAAATATCTCTTAAACTACAAAAGCAAGAATTTTATTTCCATTTTTCCCGTACCATTTAGAACCTAACTAAACCAGTTATACAAAAAAAACTAAAATTTTACGAAAAAAAATCCTGCCAAGTATAGGGTTAAGTCAAAATTGACTACTAGTGCTAAAACTTTCATTATACTTTGAAATTAAAAACTACATTTTATAGAATACTCAAGTTTATTCATCATTTTCTTGCTCTTCATTGTCATCGCCATCTCCATCTTCGTCCTGTTCTTGTGATTCCCACCAAGATAATAAGCCTAAGCCTGGCTCATTTATGCCTCCTATCAGTTTATATGGGGCAATAGTTTGAACGGGACATTCAGTGCCTGGAGGTCCAGTTGGTAAACTTTCTTCAAAAGCTTCACTTGTAACTCGAAACCTAATTGACTCGCCTAAAATAATAAGAATATAATGCTTTATCTTGGACCTGCAAGGGAGTTAAAAGCCTACACACGGCGACGTTATCAATCAACTACTAAGCATCTGGATTTGAAAAAAAAAATACTTTTTAGTTGTGATTGTGACTGCACATCTGCTTTTCTCCCTTTATTCAACAACTGGTGGTTCCAGTGGTAACACAAGACAAGAGGAGTACAAGGGTTATACGTGGTAGAGCCATGCTGCAGTTATATTAGAAGTATAGTTGTAGCACGAATGGGTCGGCTCGACCGGGGAAGGACCATGCTCTCACAGAATACCAGCATAAAATGGTAGCTTAATACTGCTGTGTTTCGTATGGTGAGTGTAGAGAACGGGAGACCCTTTTTACTGGAAACGAGGCATTCCATTTTAGTCCCCACGGGTGACGACAACGTATCTGAATTTTGATTCGTAATCGAGGATAGATGTGGATGTCTATGGGCCACAGCAACTACTTACCATCAGGTGGACTGTGTGCTCGTTTGTCACCCTATCCTATATAAAAAAAGTTTTTAACCGACTTCAAAAAGGAGAAGCTTCTCAATTCGAGTGTGTTTTTTTTTGTACGTATGTTACGCGAGATATCTTCGCAAATTGTGAACCAATTTTGATTATTCTTTTTTTATATACCAGGTTATACTTCAGGGGAAAAATTCCATCTCTAAGGGTAGCAAATAAATAACTTCTTTTTTAGCATTTGTAGTCCGTTTTTACTTTTTGATAGTGACTTCGCTAGTAGATAAGTTAGATGTCGAAGTTTTTTGATCTTTTGCATAATTCTTTATTAAGCTCTCTGCGTTTTTGTTTATAGACCAAGAGCTAGCCGTCACGTCAACGTGTAAGTCGTTGCTTAAAAGCTAAAATTTTGACTATTGTTAATTTTACTTGAGTTAAATAAGCAAGTGGGAAAAGAGGAGCGGTTGCAACATTACTTGTCGCATTGTCAATCTTTTTTCGGCTTACTCCCATACTAGAGAAGATTTGTCGTGTCGCTGGCGTGAGGGTTATAGATTTACAGATGAGTTGATAGTAAATATTATGCGCCTTTAACCTCTTAGCTACCAAGCATCCAAATTCGACCGCGGCGATATTCCGTCAAAATTCAAGAGGTCAAATGTGACCGCACCCACCCACAGCATTTTAACCCATAAATACTTATGTTTAGAGACTACTTCTTTATGAAGAAGTTTAGTATTATAGAATCAATATGAAATTTTCTATCCTCTAGTGGAATAAAAAGTCAGTTAGTCTATGGATATTTATTTATAATCTACGTTCATTTCGTATGCCATTTTCATGTGAATGTTATAGTGTTGATTTTTGGATTTTAGTCAAGTCTAGTGTCTTATTAGTGTTTAATATAGTTTTTTATAAAATTGTAATGAAAGTTTTTGTGTGAATATAATTTATCTTTTTTAAATTGAATAAAACTATTATTTACGGATTTTATCGCGTTTAATTACTTTAATTTATTTTTATTATTATCCCGACGTTTCGGGTGCACACCCATGGTCACGGGGGGGGGGGGGACTGAGATGTTTGACGTCCCAATGTCATAGTTAGTCCGGCTACCTTCAGTTTTTTTTTAATATTAATTTTTGGTCCGATTTACGCAAAACGAGCTTATAGTATCATGAAGTCTTGCAGTGGTATGCTTGGGTTTTGGTTTAATTTTGTTAATTATAGGATCCCAAGCAGATGGTAGCACCCAACCATCTTCTCTATTGAAATTTGGATGTTTTTTAATTTCAATAGCCTCGCGTATCATCCTTGGTAGGAATCGGTGTTCTTTTGCGAGAATTTGTGGTTTATCAAATGAAGGTAGCCGGACTAACTATGACATTGGGACGTCAAACATCTCAGTCCCCCCCGTGACCATGGGTGCTGTAAAGCACCCGAAATGTCGGGATAATAATAAAAATAAATTAAAGTAATTAAACGCGATAAAATCCGTAAATAATAGTTTTATTCAATGTGTAGTGTTCGCGTAAATTTAAGAAATCATTATCTTTTTTACTTAAATAATTTCGAGTAATATATGGAAATATTTGTGATTTTCACTCCGCTTGGTATGTTTTTTGTTATCAAAATACAATAAAATCTTTTTGTAACGAAGTAAAACCAGACTTTTATTTAGACCACAGGATAGAGAATTTTGTATAGATTTTATTATGCCCAACTTTTTCATAGAAAAGTAGTCTCTAAAGTGAAAATCTAAGTCAAAAAAGTGCTGTGGGTGTGTGCGGTTGAATGCGATCCCTCGGGATTTGACGGACGCACGCAACTGCATGGGATTTTTGTGGGGATTGAAGGGTTAAGGCGACACCGTGAAAAAAATGCATCTCCTTTCATCGAATAGTATAGGACTATGACACCACTAACGAAAGTGGAATTTTGATATAGGTAAATTCATGTCTTTATCTTGAATTTGATTGTCAAAAAGAGTATAAATTGTCTAAAAAATCACTATAGTTGAAATTCTAACGAAATCACTTAATCTATATGCTTGGAAATCACTCAAATATATTCATAATTTACTTGCTCATTATTTTGATTACTTAAATCAATAATTTTTTAAAATATATATTTTAAGATTCTGACAATTTCTAAGCCCTTTTAATCGTCGTGGGCGCTACGCTATTTTAGACCTTATGACGGCGTTTTTTCAAGTTTTTATAGAAATTATGTATTCACTCGGATCAGTACGGCGATAGCCTTTTCGGTGTGTCGTCTTAATGCCGCTACTCCTCGTCGTCGGATTAGGTAACTTACATCTAGATGTAATTTTACCGCCATCTATCGGAGGTCATAAGATCTCCCTGACATTTCTCATAGTAAACTTTATGACATCCGCAGGACAGCACCATTACACTGCTAGATATAAATTGATACAAAATGTGCTAACTTTTCCGTTTGAAACTATACACTATACATAAGAGAACAAGTTCATATTTGTTATAATTTTTAATAGATTACCACAAAAGGCAACCAAGATACTGGACTTTACACCATTATTCTCTACAAAGTTACGATTGAAGCATTATTCATTTTAAATTACAAGATATTGAAGGTATTAATTCATGTTATCTTTTTATTTTATAGAGTATGAGTGATAAAAGAGGACACAGTCCACCTGATGGTAAGAAAATTGTTAGTCAGTAGGGACATCAATAAAAAGACTGGACTGTTAACAACATAATGTATTCTCTGGTATTTACAATTATAATAGCATTGTCTATCGCCGGTGGGTTTTGTAGAGCGAATGGCGAGCTGGGAAGATCGATGTACCAATACGGATGTGCTTCCCCGCTGCCCCCATCGTACATCCATTGTCGCCGTTGCATTTGTTCTCCAACAAGATACTGCGACCCATAAGCATCTCCATTTACCCTCAACTAATATTCAAAATGCAGTGCGTTGTCACTTGTCACCTATGAGAACTAAGATGGAATGCCAGATTTTCATCAAAAAGGGTCTCTGGTTCTCTACAATCACCATAAGAAACAGCAGCATTTAGCTGCTATTTCACGCTGGTTATTGAGAGCGTGGTTCTTACTCGGTCGAGCTGACCCATTCATGCTACGACTATAATATCGCTGCAGCGTGGTCCTACTATGTGTAATAATAAAAAAGGATATACCTGAATCCATGAATAAATCATGTTTTTCACCATCTCCTTTTGGATATTCCCACACCCAAGCTTGGTCTGTTTCATCAAATCGCGAAGGATGTTGTAATGCATTTACCGGTATTAAAATATCATCGAAGAACCCAATGGTAACTATAAATAAAATAAATTCATATCAAATATCAATAACAACTATGTCGGTAATAAAAGGTTTCCTGTACAAATCCACCTATACATATTACCCTATTTATACACATACCGGAACCTATTTGAAGTCCGTTGATGGCGAAAGTTCTAATGAATGAATGGGAGAGGTATGAGGTTGCCACTCAAGAACCTTTCTTCCTCATCGGTTATCGGTTCTTAGAGCTATATGGTCGGCCTATTCCTACTTCAGTTTACTGATCAGTTACGCTGTCTGTTACTCTGATTTTACCGCGGATATTCTTATTTTTAAGTAAATCACACAGAGACACACTGAGCATAGTTCTCTCGATAGTGACAATGCTCTGTTGAATAACTACAGTTCAATTTCCCTTCTAAGCCGCGTCCACTAACCATTTTCGAGACACTACGAACAAGACGGTTGCCCAGCGCACTACGCCCGCACAGTGAGAGAATATCTCAATGAAGAATACCCAAACAGATGAATAAGGCGGTCTGGTACAATCTCGTGGCCAGCGCGTTCACCTGTTTTGAATCCATTAGTCTTTTATTTTACTAGGGAGCCGTCAGAGAAAAAGTTCATTTAAAACCCATTTTAAAATGTAGCTGAGCTACGACAAAGACTGACTGAAGCGGCTGAATTTATAAATAAAGGTAGAATTAAAAAGAAATTCGCCTCGTCTGATAACCCAATCCTTTTTAAGTTTAAGTTATACTTGATTTTTAATTAAGGCTTTAGTGAGTTTAATAAATTTTAGAAATGTAAATAAAAAAAAGAATGATAATCCTAATTTTAAAGCAAATACACTGAGTCAATATTACTATGGCTCGTGGTGATTTTAGACTACCTGAAAAGAGGATTTCTGTCTTGCTAACACTTCGTCAACTAGTTCCGCCTGTTTTACTCAAACTAGAATCTTATGTAACAGGCTTGAGGAAAGCCTTGGGGTATACAAAAAGAGGCTGTTGGCTTAGTAGCGAAATTACCCTCGCGCGGATACTTCAAGCTTGTTGCTTTGTGCGTGAAAACAAAGTCAAAAAAAATTCCTAAAAACATGTAACCTGGTTTGCACAATTTTTCACCCCCAAATAATCTTAATCTTAAATTACAATTTTTGAGGAACGCGATTCTGTAATTTTATAAATTATACAGGGTTATTTTCAATATCCGGCCAAATTTGCGGAGAAAGTTCAGAATAAGTAATATAGGCAAATGGTGAAGAAATTTTTAATCTTTTAAATTCAAAATGTGTGGTAATTCATTATTTTAACTGATTTTACTGCACTTGCACACATTCGTAAGAGTCGATAGGTAGGCAAAAACTTTGTTAGCCACAAATCACATTCAATTTGAGGTAATTTCAAATAAAAATAGAAGCCTTATTTACTCGTATTTTCAAAAACTGCAATAACGGTATACGTATATATATTTTAACTTGTTTAAAATTTGGCTACTCTGAAAAATAACCCTGTATATTGTTTGTATCATATATAGGATATCATAAAAAACGGAATCTACTATATTACAAATGTAAACACTTACACAAAAGGCACAATATAATTTTACATTTAAAAAAATAGGATGCCCTTTTTTCTGTAATGCCACAGTGTGTTTCAAACCTTGAAAAATGTACATTTTATGTGAATAAAAAATATTTAAAACAGTTTTAGCTCAAAAACAACTAATTTCTCCAAAAATATAGTTTTAGGAATACACTAAGAAAAATATGATCTCTCCCTAATAAAATATTGAAACTAAATTCGATTATAGGTTTTATACAGGGATATTATTGGTGTGATACAGAATAGCTAACCATAACCTACCATGCACTCCTTCTCTACTGCAACTTCTTATTTTACCTATTAAGATTTCTTCAACAATAGGTCTAAATACAATGTAGCGAAACTTTACTTCTGTATGTGATGAACCATCTCCCGGAAAAATGTATGAGTGTCCAATAAATGTTATATCAAAGAGTGCAATACATAATCCAACATTTAAAACAACCTGAAAATTGAGATTATTGATACAATTGTTTAGAGAAAAATTCTATACTTTATGTATTTTTGAAATAATCATAATTCACCTTTGCGCTACAATGCCTACAGTTTTTTTACAGCTTATATAGCATAAAATTAATATAAGCTGTAAAAAATATGTATATGTATAAATATGTATGTAAAAAATCTTCATTATTATTAGAGGTGGGCCGAATATTCGTATTCGGACAAATATTCGGCTAAATCACCGAACATTAGTTAAAGACGTACTTAAAGTGTACACTGTATAGAAATGTACAAATTGAGTAATGCCATGTCTTTCATAATTTTGCTGTTGAAAGTATATTTTATTTATGGTTTAAATCTACTTATATAGCGTTATGTTTTTGAGGCACTGTAGATTTATTTCCAATTATAGCAAATAGAAGGCTTGATAAAATTTTGTTTGGAATCAAACAAAGATACATTACATTGAAGTCGTCAGCTTCTCTAAAATAGGTCCAAATAGTAGATCTCCTGCCACTCATTTTCATTATATACTTATCAATTTTTACTAAGAATAACACAACGAAATACTTTTTTTCAAAAAATAGTCAAAACATAAGCATGTGCCAGCAATTTGCTTTAGATGATGCAGTAACATGTCAGGTGTGGCGGGAGAGCGAGGCGTAGGGTTCGGTGTTAATCCCGCGCGCTTTATAACAAGTTTCGACATAAATTGCTTAGGTACCGAGGTAATCCTGCCGAATAATGTTCAGCCGAATATTCGGTTCAGTAAAAATTTTACCGAATGTTCGGCCGAATATTCGTATTCGGTAAAAATTTTACCGAATGTTTTTGAAAGAGAAGAAAGCAAAACGCTATGTGAAATAAGAATAGAAGGAGAGTTGATTGAGCAAGTGGATGAGTTTGTGTATTTGGGATGTGTATTTAGCAGGGATGGTAGATATGATAGGGATATAGAACGACGAGTAAATGCAGGGAATAGAGTGAATGGGGCACTACACTCTATTATGAAGAACCAGAATTTGTCAAAACAGGCACGTATGGTAATTCATAATGCTGTGTTAGTCCCTACTTTAATGTATGGTAGTGAAAGCTGGGTGTGGCAGAAGAAGCACGAAAGTAGAATAAATGCTGTAGAAATGCGATCTTTAAGGAATATGCTAGGGTGTAATCTGAATGACAGGGTGAGAAATTGCGTGATAAGAGATAAATGTGGTATGCAAGATGATGTTGTGACCAGGATTAAGAAAGGAATGCTTCGGTGGTTTGGCCACGTAGAAAAAATGAATGAGGAAAGAGTGACAAAGCAAATTTATATGGCAGATGTGAATGGCCGAGTCGGGAAGGGACGCCCTAGGAAAAAGTTTATCGACCAAATTGGCGATATTTTGAAAATGGGCCACGTTAGAAGTACCCTTAACCGACGAGCATGTATGCGTAGATATATGGATGTAAAGGAGGCGAAAGAGGTATGTCAGGATCGTACCAAATGGAAGTCCGTAGTCTCTGCCTACCCCTCTGGGTGACAGGCGTGAGTGTTTATGTATGTATTTTACCGAATGTTCGGCCGAATATTCGTATTCGGTAAAAATTTTACCGAATGTTCGGCCGAATATTCGTATTTGGTAAAAATTTTACCGAATGTTCGGCCATATTTGTATTCGGTGAAATCCATATTCAGCCCATCCCTAATTATTATCAGTCACATCAACTGCGTCATCTTGTCCATAGCCTTTGTATAACATAGGCCACTTTTGTGATATGCATTCTTCTGCAACACTATTACACTGGCAGCTTCACCACTCTTTTCCCCCCGACGATACAGTGGCGAGCCTGCAAATTACCCAACCAGACGAGCAAACAAAATCTTCACCAAAACACTGAGCAATATTGTTTAGTTTTTATTGAATAATTGGTCCATTTTGATATTTGAATCACTTTAACATAGCTGCCTGAATCTTACAATCTAATCTGTCTTATGCTTTGTCATTCTTGCTTGTTTCATTTTCAAAAAAATGCAGTCAAGAAGTGTTTGAATTTTTTCTCTCTCTCTTTCCAAATGGTTGAAATTGTTGAGTGTGATACACCATTTTTTTATGCAAGTCTTTGTTTGGAATTACACTCTCTAGTTTTGATAAAATATGTAATTTTTCTTCAATATTGACTTGTTTTCATTTTCTTTGCAACATGTTTAACGTTTCACAATTAATTCAACTATATTATGCTTTGGTACTTCTTGTTCACAGATAAGTAACAAACTGAATGAATATATATGAGAAAGCGGGATTTGATTATACTGCTTGCACATGTATTTTGTTTCTGAAAATTACAAAAGGCCCTACTCAAACATTTTTGTTTACTTTTGTGATCTTAACAGCCACTGACTATTAGACTGTGCCGATATGGATACTGTTAGACTGTTACCTATTCAAATTGTTTACAATACAGATACAATTCTCGGAAAATATTAGTTAGATAAAGTCACATAATAGAGTATGTTGTAATAAGCAATGTTGTAAAAGGCAAGGTGATCATATAGAATTCAGCCGGGATTTATTATTTTCGTCAATATAACCCGTATGGTCTAAATGATGTTGTGATAAACAGTTTTAACTGTATACTCTGATACTTATTATTTGTATCTAATAAAAAAAATCACTAATCTTGCAATATCAGTGACAGTAGTATAAGGTGCAGATGAAGTTACCCTTGGTCCACCCTAAAGCCACATATATTATAATGATAATATAATCGTAAACCATAAATAAATTAAAATATAACTGTCGGACGAATAAGTATTTTTATTTATATGTTAGTCGTAATTATAATTAAGTATTTTTTGATCATATGATCATCATAATATGGTGAGGTTTTTATAGTGCTACAGAAACCATTTTACTTTTAGTGGCATTACTTTATCACAATAACAATTAATTGTTAAAATTCCAAATAATCATAACCAAATTAAAAAATAAATTTGGTGAGTAAAAACTATTTGTTTTTTATTGTATTTTATGAATATAATTAGTTTTATATATTTTATAATCGTATAGTGAAAGCAAGAACTGCATTGGAATGTTATGGAATATTTTGCTACAAAATTATAGGTTATATGGAAACTTGTACCTTATTCGCTAGTTTTCTATTTAACAATGTTGTAATAGATTCAGATAAACTTTGATGGAAGTGTTCAGGAGTTACCCGAATAACGTCTTTCATTTCAGATAGTACAAACATTGTTTATTTGTTGTTTTCATTTCAAATCTAATTTCAAAATATAGTAAATTGAAAACATTTGAAAAATGAAAATATATTGCTATTATTTCGATTCGCCAATTAAGGCAAGCAAAAGTCGTAGATCATACAGCCTAATTTAATTTGTGTATTAGTTACAATACTCTTAAAAATAATATGCTGGTGCATCACATTAAGAACTCATTGATATAACTTGAAGACAGCTCAATCCAAAAGACATCTGATGAGGATAATATCTCAAGGGATATATCACCATCGAAACACTTGTTACATTGTGTCACATTAATTCACATGCGCAGTTATGTATAGTTTTTGTAATATACTATAACATTATTGTAGCCCCACTCTGAATTGTCAAAATTTACTTTATTTGATAGACATATTTGATTTTTATTTTAAAATTTTTATTGCGTCCATTTAGAAAAAAATGATACAAAGGGCGGACTTAATGCCCAAAGGCATTCTCTACCGGTCAACCCATGTGGTGAGAGTTTGCCGTAGGTGTAGCAATAAAAAGAGAAAATAAAATTAACACACATTATATGTACCTAACAAAACAGATTACGATATAATATTGTCAGTAAATCACACACACACACACACACACACACACACACACACACACGCACACACGCACACACGCACGCACGCACTCACGCACTCACGCACGCACGCACGCACGGACGCACGCTCGCACGCACGCACGCACGCACGCACACACACACACACACACACACACACACACTATATATATATATATATATATATATATATATATATATATATATATATATATATATATATAGTTAAGAACGTTACCTCTACACTAGGAGTTTCTCCCTCCTATCGTGGGGGCAGTTTACAAACATAAATTGCACAAGGACAAACATCCAGACACACCAGACGAACCCGCGACCCCCAGCGCAGCCACTCATTGCTAAGCCACTGCGCCACGGAGTCGTTAAATATACATATGTATAAATATACCTATATATATATATGGTTATATACAGGGTTACTGGTAACTCGACGTTTTCCCGCCAAGGCGTGATAGTTGGGGTCATAACCTATCAAATGAACCATAAAATGCATTATGCAAATGTGGACCAATTTCGAGATATTTAGGTTTAATTATTTTTTTTCAAAAATCCCAAAAGTCTGGTGTCAAAAATTTCTAAAAAAAAAACTTACAGTTGTATTATTTTCATTTTATTTTTATTTTTTACTTAATGAAAACCTGGATACGTATTTATCAATACTACAGTGTGCAAAAAGTCTCATCATTTTCGAAGTAACGCTACTAAAAGTACAACTTTTTCCAAACAGAAGATAAGTAATTAAAAATGAAAATGATTTTGTGAAAAATAATTTATCTAGCTACCTAATGAAGTATCAACTTTGTAGTTTGCTTGTGTAGAAACAGAAAAAAAATTTAAAGAATGAGGTCAGGTAGTCGAGTTCTAAGCAACCAAAGGAATTTGTGTTTTATTTTTAACCAATATTAATTAAGGAAATGAAACAAAGCACTTGATTGAAATTAGCTTTATTTATTTTAACACGATTTACAAATTTTGCTCAATATGGGTGCCCCTATTCCATATACAGACACGCATTCGTTTTCTTAATTCGCTTTTAATAACGTTTGAGGTTAATGTTCGTCTTATGTCGTTTGTCGCGTTGATAATGCGGTCTCTCAGTTGATCAAGGGTCGGCACTGGCACATTGTCGCAGTACACGATGCTCTTTATGTGCCCCCAGACATAATAATCCATCGGTGTTATGTCAGGACTCCTTGCTGGCCATGGAATTGGTCCTCCTCTGCCAATCCACCGATGTCGATAATTTTCGTCCAGCCATCGTCGCACAGTTACACGATAGTGCGCAGGATACCCATCATGTTGATACCACATGTTTTGCCTTGTGGCGAGAGGAACATCGTGTAAAAATCCGGATAAGTCCTCCCTTAAAAATGTTTCATAATTTTTGCCGTTTAAATAGTTTGGCAGAAAATAAGGCCCAATTAAATTGTCGTTAATAATCCCCATCCAAACATTTAGTGAAAATCTTCTTTGTGATTTAGAAGGTCTCTTTTTTCCAGGATATCTTTGCTCTTTTGGAGCCCAAAAATGTAAATTATGGTAATTTGTAATACCGTCTTGATCGAACTTCGACTCATCACTCCACAATATTTTTCTAAAAAACATTGGATCTTCTGCATCTGCGTTCAACATAAATCTACAAAAATCCAATCTTCTAACTGGATCTCCTTCTTCCATCACATGTACTGGTGTGTAGTGGTACGGATAAAGCCCCGCAGTATGCACAGTAGACCAGACCTTCCACTGCGATACACCTAAGCGACGAGCAATTATGTTCGTGGAAGTGGTTGGATCTTCTTGAAATTTACTCAAAATTTCTTCATCTTCCGCACGCGGTATACGGGGTATGCCACGTGGCCTGCCAGCGTCACGTTTTTAATTTCACACTAAATGTAAACAATAGCGTAAGTTCAAACGCACAATCTTTTACGAGCATTCCCGCAGCTGTTGATAAGATTCCGAGAAGCGATTGTTTGAGATTACCCAAAACATTGCTACTCGGAACTTGTCTACCTGACCCCTTTTTTCAAGTTTTTCTGTACCATTTAAGTTACAAGCTAAATTGATACTTCGTTGGGTAGCTAGATAAGTAGGGATGTTTTTAACATGATTTGCACAATTGGTCACATACAATTATTTTTCACAAAATCATTTTTATTTTTAATTAATTATCTTCTGTTTGGAAAAATTTGTACGTTTAGTAGCGTTACTTCGAAAATAATGAGACTTTTTGCACACTGTAGTATTGATAAATAAGTATCCAGGTTTTCATTAAGTAATAAAAATAAAATGAAAATAATACAGCTGTAAGTTTTTTTTAGAAACTTTTGACACCAGACTTTTGGGATTTTTGAAAAAAATAATTAAACCTAAATATCTCGAAATTGGTCCACATTTGCATAATGCATTTTATGGTTCATTTGATAGGTTATGACCCCAACTATCACGCCTTGGCGGGAATACGTCGAGTTACCAGTAACCCTGTATACATTAACACAAAGTTAATACATACGTATAATTACGATTACTTAAAAATATTTTAATTCTAATGGTTCTTCAGTAAATGCTTGTTAGGGATAAGTCACAGGCGTCCGTAGGCTTCGACCACCTAATCCTAGGCCCACCATACACGTGCCCCCGGGTGGTGCTAAATGAGCGACAAGCCGAAAGTACAGACTCGGCTACTCGCCGTGTGGTAGTGGCGTAAAATATACCAGCCCATACTTTCACACCATGAGGCACCAGAGAAAAACAATGGCCTGAGTTACCGGCGCCCCTTTAATGGGGCGGGGGTACGAAGAATCTCCGGGAGGGAAACCGATGACGAGGTTCGCCACCCGTCACGTTCTGTCTTCCGGATGGACGAAAAGTGGATCGCAGAAGTCCGTCTGGCTACGCTGAATGTATGTGGAGCAATGAATGATAAGATAGATGAAGTTTGCGATATGATGTATGATAGGGGAATAGATGTATTATGTACAAATGAGACGAAGCGGTAAGGAAAGGAAAGGATGTCACTACACGTGGCATGTATACCGCGTACTGGTCTGGTGTAGACGAAACCGAGCGAGCATGCAAGGAGCAGCCATTTCAGAAAGAATGGGTCAATGTGTGAAAGAGTATGAATGTGTAAGCCCGAGACTGCTATGGATACGAATGAAAGTGGGATTAAAGTAGTTGTTTGTAATAGGCGTCTACGTCGCAGACATGTCTAAGACCACTTATATCCGAGAGCAGTTTAGGGAGAATGTAAGGATGGTGTTAATGAAATGTAAGGGAAATGAATATATTGTTAGGAGATTTTAATGGAAGGGTTGGGGTAAAGAGGCTTGGTTATGAAGGGATATTGGGAACGTTTAGTGATGAAGTATAAATGCGAACGGCCTCCTCACCATATGTGTGGAAAAGAATCCTTTTGTAACGAACACTTTCTTTCGTCATAAAAAGATTCACATGTATACTTGGAAAAGAGGGGATGATAGAAGCATGATAGATTATATAATTGTGGATGAAAGAATGAAGAGCGCAGTGGTAGATACAAGGGTTTACCGGGGGTTCAACATAGGAACGGATCATTACTTGGTCTTACGCCGAATTAATGGTCTATTCAGTCGTTGGCGGCGTCGGACGTTGTGTCTACCACTGTGTTACCGTGTAACAGAGGGGTTACAAGATGAAGATGTGAAAGACAAGTACTGGGTCTCAGTTAATTTGTAAAATGTAGACTGAGACAAAATATAAGTGGTCTGGATGACACTTGCGTATGAATGAGTTAGACTTGGAGAATGCATGGAATAAAATGTTAAAAAAGTTTTGGTGAATGCAGCTACTGAAGTGTGTGGTGTTAGTAAGAGAAAAAATGAAAAAAAAATTATACATTATGGTGGGATGATAAGGTACGCATGGAATTTGAAGCAAAGAAGAAGGCATAGCTAGATTTACTAGCAACAAAGGCTAGCAATCCTGACAGTACGAATGATGATATTGAAAAAAAGGCCAGACTTTAGACATCTAAATAAGAGAGTGAAGAAGTAGTTGAAAAGAAAAAGCGAGAAAGAACAGATAATAATGATAGAAGAATATCGGATAACTTCCGGGCAAATATTAAAATGTTCTGGAAATTCTTAAGAACTGCCAGTCGAGAATGGCTGTATTCTAAATAATAAAGTTATGAGTTTAAGGATATGTAAGGAATATTTGTAAAGCGTGTTTCGGAGTGTGGAGACGTGTGAGTTAAATAAAATAGAAATTCCGAAAGAAGAGGAAAGAGATAGGGTGATAAGTATATCGGGTGTCCCAGAAAGAATGGATAGTCCTGGAACGCCTAATAGTACAGGTATCAGGCGCTGAAACAATAATACAAAAAATGTGTATATTCCAAGTGGTGCCAAAAATATGTAGGTTTTAAAAAAAATGTTTTTATTGACCTTACTGTACTTTCATTACTGACGCAAATTAATGAAATTCGTTGCGTTTTTGGTGTTCTCTTAGTCCTCACAGACTATTCTATTAGAAATTCAGTAAAGAGTATGAGTATCTATTGTATTTTTTTACAAAAAAAACTTCAATTTTTAGCATGAAATTTTATAAAACAATAATTTTGACAAAAGTTTGAGAGCCATTCGTGAAAAAAGTATGATGACCTTAGTGGTCAACTATTTCAAAAATATGCGCAGTTAATACAGTTTACAAAATGGTAGAATACATAATTTTAACCAAAGATAGAGAATAAAAATATCTTTTCTTTAACGGTCAAAATGACAAAGGCGTTCTTGAGTGAAAGAGTCTTTTTTACTGTAGTAAAGATCGTATAATATTGGTATTTACTACGTGAGTGTGGCCCACGCTACCCATCTTTTGTTTCTTACATTTTACGAGACAGAGATAGGCAGAGTGTGAGTGAGCGAGAGAAGAGTATAATGTTATTACATTGTACTTTTTCTCGCGCGACTGGGTACCTAACAAAGGCAAGTATTTAGTACGTCTCTCGCCCCTTTTGGGGCATTTGTGGTTTTTGGTATCGCATGTGTGCCTTTTGAAGTTCCGTGTGATTTTAAAATTAGTGTTATAACGACGACTCCTGGCTATTTCATTGGACTCACAGTTTCACTCGAAATGCTAAAGGCTGGAGAGGAAGTGGTGGCAGGCCTGCTGTACACCTTGTTTAATTTATGCTGGGAACTGAAGCGGGTACTGGAAGGCTGGTACAAAGCCGTGAACTATATAAAGTAAAAGGGTTGCAGCTGGACTGTAAAAACTAGAGATGGGCCGAATATGGATTTCACCGAATACGAATATTCAGCCGAAAGTTCGGTAAAACATTTACTGAAACGAATATACGGCCGAACATTATTCGGCAGGATCACCTCGGTACCTAAATAATTAATGTCGAAAGTTGTTACCATAAAGCGCTGAACCTTGCCCCTTGCTCTCCCGCCACACCTAACATGTTATTGCATCAAGTAGAATGAGAAATGATGTTTTGATAGGAAAAAAACGTATTTCGTTGTGTTATTCTTAGTGAAAATTGATAGTGAAGAATGTTACTGGGTATGGAAAATCGCTTGAAACTTTGTCACAGCAAAGTCAATATGTATATAAATACACTAGTCTTTGTTTCATTCCAAAACCAATACGTTTAGATTTGACACACAGCCAAAACTCCCGTAAATATTTTATTTACCGCGCGGAAGTGCAGCCTTTGTGTGACATCATAGGTCAACAGTCCTTCCCGCCACTCAGTAGTCTCTCCGGCTACAATTGAAATTAACGTACTTGCGCTAGAAGATTCGTTAGTGGATAGCATTTTTTGTTTCATCTCTTCGTACTACTACTACTGTTACTTTCATAGTGTATATTCAATACTATGGACGCGGGATTTAAAAAAGGGCAATCAGATAATCTACCTAAAATGGATGGACTTATGGCTGCCCACTATTTTGTAAAAAAAAAAAAAGATTTTGTTGCCGCCGAAATGCGAGGAGTAAAAATGAAAAAGTAAGTAAGCTAAACTAGGTACATTTTTGCCACCTAACAAATACCTATTTCTAAAATCGAATATAATTTAATTCATTACTTTTGTTTACAAAGTAGCTAGCTACCTACTTACCTAGGTACCTAACTTAATCTCGCAGCCGCGGTGCAAGCCCACCTAACAAATCTTTTAAGTTCTGTTTAATCACAGACATCTAAATTATACATATTGTTTAATGGATAAATAATGATGTTTTACTACCTATTTATTAGCTATATGATTAATAAAATGTTCTTACATTTATACAGCAAACACTATGAGTTGGAGCTTGAACAGATGCAGATGTAGTAAACCTTTTTATAATATGGCATATTATAATACGTGAAGTATCTTTTAATAGGTATATAATATGTTTGTTGCCTATTTCAGATCGGCAAGAGATAGCTATGGTGATGACGCCTATTACCTACCTATATCGTACATATTCGAATCAAAATAGAATAGTTACAGTAGTAAATATTTACTTTATAAGGTTGCAGTACTTCTATGTGGATCCAGATACATGAAACTACTGGGAATAAAGGTATTTATGTACATAATAGATTGTCATTGTAGTTACGTCAAAATAATCTTCACAACAAAATACTTTGCTTTTAGCTCCAACTGGATCCAACCTCTTCATAGCGTTTATCCATTTCTTTCGCAGTTGAGCATCCATTGGAACCACAAAAAGTAACTTTTCCAGTGAATTGGTGGTTATGCTTTACACTTCGGCACAATACGTGACTTGGTATGGTATTTGGATTAGACATTTCAAATAATGTTTGCGTAATCTCCTTGTGAATCGTACCGAAGCGCGCAACGTACTGCGCTACGTACCTATGACGTCACACGCAACAAGTGCCGGCCGGTTGAAATTCGCGCCATGTGCTTAAGTTTAAACAGTTTAAAATTCCATATCTCGGGAACTAATTAACGCATCGAAATAATTTTTACACACGATTTTTTTTATTTACTACGTCAAAATAAGTGAACATTCTTCATTATATTATGATAAAAATGAGTGGCAGGAGATATACTACTTGGACTTTACTATATACTACACGGAACCCAATGCAAAGAAACATTTGAAGAATATCAGAGGATAATGCAATATAAAACAAAAGAAAATTTACTATTATATTAATTAGGTTTATTTTACTTAATTTTTTATAATATTATTTAAGTAGTTAATTTTAGTATAGTATATAGTAATGTTAGTAAGTAATTAAAGTTAGTTAATTTACTATAATATTATAAATTAAGTTGCCCTGTAAATTTTGCGCACTATAATAAAGAATATCATTAAAGGAAAGGCGGGTGCTAGTTTTAGCGCTAGTATCAAGCACTACACGTAACTTAGATGTAAGTTTGTCTTTCCTAACGACAACGACGTGGTATGAAATATGACGGCATGACTTTACAGTTATCTATCTTAGGAGATGCAAGCGATATATAGCCCTCTTTTATATATTCATAATAACACTATCTTAAGCTTCCTTCAATTTGGGCAAAGCGAGCATCTTGCACTCCAAAGAATAAAATCCTATTTCTGCCATTTCACGCGAGTCACCGAGAGACAAAATATCCCCTTTAAAGTGTAGTGCTACACTATATCGACTGTAGACAGAGAAACCTATAGACTAATGATTAGTGTGGCCTCGAGTGAGAAAGGACGATAACGTAGTTTTAGGTTATACAATAATCTTTATAAGTTTTAAACATATTTAGATAAACATTTTAATTGTTCTAAGAACTGAAATCAACAAGATTCACCAATCTTAAGCTCACAGAACACTTTTTTTCTCACTTAAACTAACTTGTAAACTCCTTAGATCGCTACGAACTTTCCAAGTTGTTTAGCAAAGTGTAGTTTGCTAAACAAAAAAACCGGCACGGAGAAAGGGACAAACAATCACATAGCTCTGTCTTATTTCTATGCAAGACGTATGTATAAATCTATCTTTTTCGTATGCGAAAGAAGGCGTCAATTTGTCTATAGGTTTCTCTGTCTACGATATTGACCATCATGATCATGAACGGTGGTACGGACATAAATTTCCTCGCGTAATCTATCTGGGCGGAACGTTCACCTTCTCCATTTCCCACAATTTGCGAACTAATAACTTAACAGCGGTTCAATAGCGGTGCAACAATAAGAGGTTTTCGAAACTTTATCAACAGTAGGAGCGGAACCAACAATAACATAAACTAAAACGGTTTCTAATGGTAATAAATTTCAACAAAAAAAGTAAAGGGAAGTGGAATTTTACTACCGACTTTAATTTCATCCCACTGGGCGAAGAATATTTTTTCAATAATAATAATAAATATCAATATAAATTTAAAATCGGATTACAAACATGTAAAAAAATTAGTCGAATTAAGACGCTCCTACTTCTTGTGAGTGGTTGTGGACCTTTTTTTTTTTTTTTTTTTTTTTTGTATTTATTTCTCATTATGGGCGACAGTCATTTTATTTTTTTTCTCTATGGGAAGGTTTTTTTTTTTTGGGGCGAACTTCTTCTCATAATATTTGACTTTTACATGACGTAATCCGGCAAAGACGCGGTCCAATAGCTAACTTGTTTAAGCATTATGCCTTCGTAATGAGTTAAAAGGAGAAAGATATATGCGATAACCCTTAACATAAGCAAGATGAAGGACTACTTATTGGATCCGGCTCCCGGTCGCTTCACAGACGCGCATATTCTGTCACTAACCGGGACTGATGAGGTCTTCTTTTAAGTATAAAAACATGTGTTAGGAGAATCCACTCTTCCATAGCACTTACATTATTATATTTGCATGATCTTTACACATTATCTAACAATATTCACCCCAAAGGTGCGTGTGTGTGTGTTTCATTATTTCATATCATCATCATTATTCAGTATCATCATAACTCTTATGAAATAGCCATTCGGTTGGAACATATTTGTAATTATGGTAGTTAAGGTGATGAATTTTTATGCTTTTATTAATGGCGTTGTATAGAGCCACTGACTGTTTTACATATTGCCTCCTAGCTAAAACAGTTTTAATATCGACAGCTGTAGCCACTACGTTTTTCCTTCTTTTGGCTACAATACAACGGTTAAACTTTATACCTTTATGCAGTCTTAGAACTGAATAAAAGGTGTACGGTTTCCTAACAGTAAGTACATTACTTATGGCTTATAGATCTTCTGTAGGGATATTTTTGATTTATAATGCATAATTTTGGTAAATTTCTATGTGCCCTTTCAACTTCTAAAAATTTGGTTTTTGTAGCTCCACTTCATACAGGAATACAATATACTAAGATAGATTGAGCTAAAGCAATATATATTTGGTATAGTAACTAGCGTATTTAGATAGTCGATTCTATTATTGCGGTCATTAGTTTGTTCGTTCCTGCACTGAATGAGATTGATGTTGATGTCTCCAGAGATGACTATGTTACGATAAGATTTTATGTTTCCATGGTGTGCACTCAAGGACTCAATGAATTCAGAGGCGTTTGAGTTCGAAGGTGAACGATAAATGCCCAATATCGTCAGATCAAGAATTCTTAGTTGTATGCAAGAGGCATGTTTGAGTTTAATTTCCATAAATTCAGGATTTAGGTGAGATTTAGCATAAATCATTACACCATCATTCTGGTTAAGGTTGTACGTGGTTTCTAAAGCAGTATAATTAGGGATCTGTGGAATTGGTTTTCTGCATTCTGTTAAAACTAAGACGTTCACTTCAAATTTGAGAAGTGATAGGGTAGCTTGGAGGTTATCAATGTTACGATAAATACTTCTAATGTTTTGACACAATATGGTAAGATCCGTTTTACCAATACTAATGCACTTTGTTAGGTCCTGTATATCACAACTTATATGGCTAGCTATCATGAGGATATCCGCAGTAAAACCAGAGTGACCGACATAGCCCAACGGATTAGTAAGCTGAAGTGGCAATGGGCCGGCCATATAGCTCTAAGAACCGATAACCGATGGGGAAGAAAGGTTCTCAAGTGGCAGCCTCGTACCGGTAGGCGTAGTGTAGGGCGACCCCCCACTAGATGGAGTGACGACCTGGTAAGATATGCAGGAAGTGGATGGATGCAGGTGGCTCAGGACCGTGCTTTGTGGCATTACTTCGGGGAGGCCTATGTGCAGCAGTGGACTTGTGAAGGGCTGCAATGATGATGATGATGATGATGATTGGTGGCTTTTTTTTTGTGTTGTTTTTTTATTTTTGTGTGTTTTTAGGTGGGAAAGGGGGGGGGGGCGGGTGTGTTTTTTTGGGGTGTTTTTTTTTGGAAGTGAAGGCTAGCTATATCAACTTGATCCAAGTCCGTTATTGTGCTTAAAGAGTTAACTATAACCATGTTTGTAATAAAAATAAATAAAGTAGTTTGCCGATTTAGTATCATTAGGTGTATGAGAACATAAGTGATTCTGTATAGATGGTTTAGCTAAAAAGTTTGTTTTTAGTGTAATGCTGTAATGGTATTTATTCGAGAAAGGTCTGAAATAAACAGAAACGACCAATCTTAGAGTTAATGTTTGTAAATAAGAATCAACATGTAAATGGGTGATGATTGCGTATGAGCTGCGTGTGAGTGTATTGTATGATTCAAAAGTGTATTATATATGAGTGTGAGTGAAGATACCGTAGGAGATTTTTTGTCAGTAATTGAAGTACAAATTTTAATAGACAGAATTGCTACATAGATGTTAATATCTACAGTTAGGACAATATACTGTTACGAGCTTAGGGTTCGTGACAATAAAAATTGATTCAATACTTCCCCGATCGCGTATTGCAGCGCCTTTATATAGGGCTCTTCCACGAAAACATCCAGAATATTCCAGAATATTCAAGTAAATACGCGCGCCAACCGACCAAGCGCAGAAAATTCGAGTGTGCGGCTTCCAGAAAGCTTAATTCTTCTGTTCGATACTAGATGGCGCTGTTGGTTGAAAGACTAGTCATGTATTTTCTGGAAAGCTCTCCTCGCTGCTACCCGACACCAGATGGCGCTAGTGCCAGATGTCAACTTAGCCGCGCAACAATACTTAAATAATACAATGTAACTAATCACTATTAATATTAATGAAGATGACAAGAATTGGATGAAACCATTGAGTCATGCTTGTGAACTTTCTTGTAGAAGATGGTGTATTTGTGACTCGTTTCTTATTACAATAACTGGAGAATTCTCGTCCTTTCTCACATAGACTCGACCAAAGGACGTCCAGCAGAACTTAAAGGTCTTTGATTTTGCAAGATCTCTGGCTAGAAAAAATAGTCGAGCGTTTTTGGGAGTTAGTTGTTCGGAAACAAAAATGGGTGTATCTTCTTTTGTCGTAAATCTGAGGTGTTTTGCTTAATGTTTATATTTATTTTTAATATTAAATGATTTCGACATCCTCAGTACATCGCATTTCAAAATAGTGGATCCCAGTTCTACTACAACGGGAAGGTTTTTAGTATTTTAAATTTTTCGGGTTTTTGTACGCACTCTGTAGATATCCTTTATATCGGATTTATCGATCTTACAGTCGATGTGTTTGGACAAATGTTGAACCATGCTTATTAGATCTTCCTTTGTTTCACTGTTTATAATTGGTACATTTTTTATCTCAATTTTAGTTTTCCGATTGTCTCTTAGTATGTCTTCAACTTTCTCCTCTAGTAAGGTTATGTATTCTCTGTCTTTTTTGACTTGGATCTCCATTTGATCTATTTTCTTTTTGTACTCCTCGTTTTGGCTAGTCAAGATAGCGATAGAATTATCAATATTATAATTCGATTGCTGAATTTCCTTAATTTTAATGGCGATATTTCTTGAAGTTCTAATTGTTGCGTAGTTATAAACGATGAAAACAAGTTTTTTTATTTCCTCTTTAAAATCATTCAGTTCAGAAGTTATGTCATCTTCCCTTCCTCGTTTAAATCTCTGTGTGATATGGCTCGATTGCGTGCTATCAGTAAGCTCGTTTATGCGTGAATCCGAAACGGTTTTATCCATATATGGAGTGTAGAAGTAAGGAGTAACAACTCCCATAGTACAGGGTGGGCCAGAAATAATTGCGAATTTGAAAAAATCATTAAAAAATTAAGTACAATTCACATACAAATTTTTATTTCTACAAAAATTTACATCTGGGAAATTCATTCATCAAAAATAACATCATCCAGATGTGCACCATCGCGCTGCAAACATTCTTCGAATCTGAACCTCAAATTGGTAAAAACTCGCTGGCACATTGCACGGGGAATATCTGCCATTTCTTTCCGGATATTGGTCTTCAACTGGTCAATTGTGGCTGGGTTATTGAAGTAGACTCTACTTTTTAGGTATCCCCATAAAAAAAGTCCAGTGGTGTAAGATCCGGACTTCTAGGAGGCCATTCAATGTCACCTCGGCGCGATATCAGTTTCTCACCAAACATCTCGTTTACGACCGTCAAAGAGGCATTAGCTGTGTGGCATGTCGCGCCATCTTGTTGAAACCATGTCGCACGATTATAGGCTTCAAATTGTTGCAGTTGTGGAAAGAAAAAATCCCTTAACATGTAATCCCTTAACTATGTATCGGTCAGAATTTACAGTGACAGATTGGCCTTGTCGATTTGCGAAGAAGTGGGGTCCGATAATTCCGTGCGCTGACATGGCCGCCCAAACGGTTACTTTCGGCGAATGTAGAGGCTTTTGATGTTTTGCACGTGGGTTCTCTGCAGCCCAGTAACGGCAATTCTGTTTATTCACCTGCCCATTTATGTGAAAATGGGCTTCGTCGGAGAACAGAATATTGTTGAAACTCCGAAAGCGTTCCAGCATCGTTTCAACAAAAGCTCTCCTTAAAATTGGATCATTTGGCTGTAATTCCTGCACAAATTGAATTTTATACGGATGCAATTTCAGATCTTTCAACAAAATGCGACGCAAAGATGTTCTGGACACCACAAGTTCGGCTGAACGCTTTCGAGTCGATAGAACAGGATTACGTTGAACTGAAGCTCTAACTTTTTCAATTGTGTCTTTCGTTCTTGTTGACCTTGGGCGTCCCGCAGGCTTCTGTTTGAGAGTTGAACCAGTACCTTCGAAATTTCTGACCCACGATCGAATCACGCTTTCCTTCGGACACTGATTTAGGTCATGTAATCCAAACTCACGTCGAAATAAACGCCGAACAATAGCGTACGAATCGTGATTTTTATAATAATGTTTAACGCAGAAAGCACGTTGCGCTCCCGTGAAGTGATCCATCGCGACTAAATTTCCGAGAACCGAGCTACTTAACCCCACCACCCGCGCAGTCCCCTCTCTAAAGCTTCAAACGCAAGAGTGTTTTTAAAATCGTACTCCATTCTGGCCCACCCGTTAGAATAGTTGATAAAGTGTCCATTTGTAAGCAGTAAATAACAGTTCATAAACTCTCCACAACAGCGCTGGAGTAGCTACAGGGATGAAATGAACTTAGCAGTTGTCGACGGTTTGAAGTGTGCTGCTAAACTGCTCAGTAGCTCCAAAATCTAAAATAATTTTATTCAGTAAATATAACCTCGAAAAAGTCGTCTATCCCACTAATATTTTTTGATGCGTTCTTTAAAATTTACCCCGTAGCTATAGTGTCGCCACCTTTATTTAAAGGTTTTTATGGACACTTTTTAATACACAGTCTGTATTCCTTACTTCTACACTCCATATTATAAGGCTGGATTTAGTGCTATGCGGACGGTCCGTACGGACGACCGTCATCCGGAGCTATCGTATAGAAATCAATTACTGTGTTTAGGTGAACACGGCCTGCGGAGCGTCCGTCAATGTAATAGCCGAGGAAAATAATCCGTCGAGCGCGTCCGTGCTCCCGACGTCCGCATCAGGACGCGCTAGGTATCTATCTATACGAAAGCGTTTAGTGCTGTGCGGACGCAGACAGATCCGGACGTGTGTGCGAGACTGTCAACAACGACAATGTCTGCGGAGAATCTAGACACGGAACGTGTCATAACAGAAGTCCGAGATCAACCATCATTATGGGATCTTAGCGATATTTTGTATAAAGATCGTGATGCGAAACTACAAGAGTGGACAGAAGTATGCCGAGCATTGTTTCCTGGTTATGATGATTTACCAGATAAGGAGAAACAGGAAATTGGTAAATACATACATTAGTATAATAGGTAAGTACAATCCGCGAGGCCTGCTTGCATTTGCGTGAGTGCACATACCTACATAGTGTAGGTGTGATGTCGCCCTAGAGTGCGACACGTCCTTTGCTTGGTTTGAACCGGTTTATACTGCTTTTTTGCGATCGGCCCAAGGCGCACTCACACAAATGCGAAGCTCAGAGACCTCGCGGACTGTACATAGATATCATTGAGTAAAACACGCTCATTATTTATATCATTTAACTACTTTATTGAAAATTTTCGTATAGGTAATAAATTAAATATTTTGCCAAGGCACTGCACCTGCGGCAGATACAAAATAACTGACGAATCTTTCTCTCAATGCGTCGCCCGATCTGTCAATTATGTTATCATGGATGTTAAAGTCTTGTAATCCTTCAATAATAAATGTATCCTCTTGTCTATAGCCATCTCGCTCTCTAACGTAGTTGTGTAAAATACAACAAGTTTTTACGAGTGTAATCGTGTTCGGCAGAGACGTATTTACTCGTATTGGTCTATGAAATATTTTAAATTTATTTGTCATTATTCCGAACGTAGATTCAATATACCTTCTTGCACGACTTAACCTATAGTTAAAGATTTTTTTTGTGAGTCGTATTACTTCGTGCGTAAGGTTTTAATATTTTGTTCGATTGCACCATCACCAATTATCACGTGCTGTAAAGGTACAGATGTATTCGGCAACGATTTAGCAGGAGGTAAATTTAATGTCCCGTTTTGCAATTTATTATACAAAGTACTTTCTTTAAAAATTGTTGAATCCGAGTCTGTTCCACAAGAACCTATATTTACATATGTAAAACGATAGTCTGCATCGCACATTGCCAATAGAACGACAGAGTAATGTTTTTTGTAATTGGCAAATAAACTGCCACTGTTCTCGGGGCAAGTAATTCTCACATGTTTCCCATCGATTGCTCCAACGCAATTAGGAAAGTTAGCGTTCTGTTGAAATCCTGATGAGATTTTTAGCCATTCTTCCTGTGAACTAGGTATCGAAATACATTCTTGAAGCACTTGGCAAATGGTTGTGCATACATCTTTGACGATGAGAGAGATTGTTGCAGTGCCCATCTGATAACTGAAGTAAAGACCTGAGTATGTTTGTCCAGTCTTGAGGTACCTGAAAGGAATAACAACAAAATTAATTATTTGTTAATTATTTCAGTAAAACAAGTACAACTACGGTGGATAACTGCGCGTGACGCATATATGAAATGTAAAAATGCATTAAAAATGTGAAGTCTGGATCAGGTGGTGGGAAGAAATCCAAATACGTGTATTTTGAACACATGCAGTTTCTGGACAAAAAACATATTGTTGATACTATTGAATCTATTAATGAATGTCAAAATACGAATGAAACATGCAGCATTCCACCACCTAGCCACTCTACGCACAATCAATCTCAGTTGCCTTCAACAAGTCGAGATGCTGGTAATTCTTCAGGAATTACGCTTACCCCACCCACCATCTCTGCACCAAACCAAACTACATTTCAGAAAAACCCAAAAAAACGTAAAAACCGCGAGGATTCTGCTTTTGATAAAGAAATGTTGAATTTTTTTAAAGAAAACAGTGAGATGATGAAAAACGACGATATGGGATTCTTCTCTTCCCTATTACCTATTACAAAATCATTCAACATTCGCCAAAAACTATTATTTCGGTCAGAAATACTTCGCAAAGCTATGGAAATTTCAAATAGCACTGCAGGTTTTCCCTCAATGTGTGATCATAATTATTTTTCCACTCGCCCTATATCTACCTCTGGCCCTGGATCTTCTACATCTACCTGTACATCATACACGATCACATCACCAGGCTCTCAAAAAGATGTAACGTTGTACACAGTTGATGAAACTGAAGCTGCAAATGCAAATGTAGCCTCTCAAATACAGCTGTCTGAGCAGCAGTATTCATCCCAAGCATTGGGTAATTTTCCGCAAGAACCTATCGCTTCTCAAATGCAACTATCTGAACAGCAGTATTCATCGCAAACATTGGGTAATTTTCCGTAAGAACTATCGCTTCTTGCCTGAACAGCAGTTTCATCGCAAGCAGTAATTAATATGTCTGATTTTATTAAATTTAAGTGATTTTTCAGTAAGCACCTACCACCAATATAATTATAGACACCAAATAGAAGACCAATACAAATTAAATATTAAATTGAGTTTCTGGAGTATTCCTTTTACACCCTGTATTTAATTAAGAACAATAAAGGGCACACTTACCTTAATGTTACGGCCAATCTTTCACTTGGAGATATTGGAACTCTAAACATATTATTATGTTTGATATAATCTTGAATTTTTGTTTATTGACATTCCAAAATAATCGAAAAAATTTTCGTCAAAATTTCGTAATTTCGAATACAATTTATGAAATTCTCCATCTAGTAATCGATCTGCAATTATAGGGTGAACATGGTATCTTCTTTTATTCTTCTTTTTAAATAACTACCTTAGGTAGTAGGCAGCAACTACGTGTTTAATGGTTACCGTCGTTGCTCCGTAGAGCACTAAACGGTCGACCGACCGAATGCTCCGTATACTGACGGTCGGCGTACGGTCGTCCGTACGGACCGTCCGCATAGCACTAAATCCAGCCTTAGGATTATCTGTCTACGTTATGGAGTGTAGAAATAAGGAATACAGACTGTGTATTAAAAAGTGTCCATAGAAAACCGTTAAATAAGGGTGGCGCCACTATAGCTACGGGTTAAATTTTAAAGAACGTGACGTACTAATGATAAGAGTGGCATCGAGTGAGAAAGGACGATAACGTAGTTCTAGGTTATACAATAATCCTTATGACTTTTAAACATATTTAGATAAAAATTTTAATTGTTCTAAGAACTGAAATGAACAAGATTCACTCATTTTAAGCTTTTGTGAGCTTTTTTCTCACTTAAACCAACTTGTTAAACCAAGTTGTTTAGCAAAGTGTAGTTTGCTAAACAAAAAAACTGGCACGGAGAAAGGGACAAACAATCACACCGCTCTGTCTCATTTCTATGCAAGACGTATGCATAAATCTATCTTTTTCGTGTGCGAATGCGAAAGAAGGCATCAATTTGCGTAGACAGAGAAACCTATAGACATTAAAAACTTTAAAAATGGTTAGATGTAGTTGTCTTAGGATGTAAAAGTGATAGCGAACGTAAACTCACCGGTATATCATTTCACTAGTAAGTATAATACATTTTATCTGGTTTACGCCTAAAATTCAATAATTATTTTAAATTTCGTTACAGAACTATATGAATATACGTTTAAATTTCATCCAAATATGTTTAAAAGTTTGCCGTGTAGTGGCGGTTGAGAATATCCACTACCCCATATCTTCCTGTGGGTGTCGTAAGAGGCGACAGAGGGAGACAGGCAGGAGATGGGCAGCAGCATCTTCCTGATAACAACTGTGATATAATAAAAAACTGCGTTTGCCAAGTTGCCAGACGGCCCCCAGTTCCCGGCGGCCCTGCTATTCCTGGCTACGGTGGCGACCATGGTAACGGCGGGGCAATGGGTGCTAAAAATCTCCGGTGGAGGTTCGGTTGCCACCTACGACGATTCGACCTGGCAACATATGACGCACGCACCCTGAGGACTGACGAGAAGATACTGAAGCTGGAAGAAGAGGTAGACAAGTTGCGCTGGCATATTATTGGATTATCCGAGGTCCGAAGAGAGGAGGAAGACACTCAATTACTATGGAACCAAAAGCCGTGCTTTGCCCTGAAGTTGTTGGGAGCGAGTACCCCCAGTACGGTAATACGGTATGCAAGTTCACTTCACATTTCAATGATTATGTTTGTTTTTGTTGTGTCTGTTAAAAATTTATGCATTTTCAAAGTTTTTTTAGTGAAAATGGGAGGATAATAGTGTTCCTTGTGATGAATATAAGTGTGTTAAAATAATCGGCGAGGAAAAGGTAAAATCTGTAAAAACGAAATTTTAATTCTATAAACATTTCTTCATACTTTAATAGGTACAGGGCTCATAAGTATTAAAGTTTAATTATTCTAGGCGTATTCAAAGGTTTAATAACTCAATATTTATATTATCATATGAGTTAAAGATACCTAGGTATAAGTTTAATTTTATAGCAAATAATTGTTACAATCCTTTTTTTAACGTGAAGCCCAAATTTTTAATGTAATAAATTAAATGATTGTATTGAGGTTTTTAAAGAATATTTACTTTAGTCCTTAAAGCTTTATCTTCTCAGTTCAGTATATAAAATTTGTAATAGCGCCATCTACTAAATTCTATAGGTGAAGTCATTTTATTGAACGAAAATAAATTGATTCTCACGGTGGTACGTAAAGATTACGCTAGATGGCAGAAACACGCTATCTAAGCTAATTTAATAATTTACTAATTATATTACCTTAAGAGTTAAAAATATCATTTTGTACGGTTTATTAAAATTGAAAATGAATAGTTATGTAATAAATATACACTATTTTATGGTAAAAAATTTGCAAAGCTTTATCTTCTCATTATACCATATCTAATTCCTGTCGTAATCGGTTTAAAATAATTTCGATGTTTTACATCTGCCAGGCGTCCCTTTTTTAATTTTGTACATAGTTTGTTTGTACTTTGTTCATGCTTTTCTTTTGCTCATGTATTGTATTGTATGTAAGTATCTTTTTCTTTCGCTCAAGCAAACCCAAACGGCTCTTTTTAAAGTCACCGAAGGTATGCAATTGCATATGTCATACAATCTATTTAGCAGGCATACTGCCTTCTGTGCTTTGTTAAACACTATCCTTGACAGCACTGAATATGAAACTAAGGAATGGAGACAGATCAAGATTGGTGTATTTTTATAAAACTGCTATAAACAACAAAACCATATCTTAGGCTTGCCCTAGTTTGAAGCCCTAGCTTTGCCACTGTTAGCAGGGTTCGCACGTCCTCGACTTTTTTTTAGAATAAGTGTGACACTGACACACAGGTAAGTGGATGCTGAGGCCTATAGACATCTATCTTTCCTTGATTAGGAATTAAAATGCAGATGCCAGGTCCGTTGTCACCCCTGAGGACTAAGATGGAATTAACGCTTTGTTTCCAAAAAAAATGGTTTCCTGTTCACTACACTCACCCTATTAAATAGCAGCATTATTCTGTTTTTTTAACCGGTATTCTGTGAGAGTGTTCCCAGGGCGAGCCGACCTATTCGTATTGCAGCCATTATACTGTACTCTAGACCGATAATCCGTCATGGCGGCCGGTTCCAACAGAGACTATCTTCGCACAACTTCGATAACATTCTAGAGTCCGAATACACCATCGCATAAATACAGGTTCAGGGTACTATCTATTCCCACACTCTCATAATCCGAAGGGAGGACAATCCAACACGACTGTATAGAGAACAGTCTCATGACCAACGACTACGTGCTTTCCGAGGCACGGGGGATGAAACACCGCCAACTTCTTAACCCCAGACTGCTACTAATGAGAACTCTTTAACAATAAAACCTGATGACGGATTTCGCCTGACCGGGGATTCGAACCCGAGAGCTCAGCCGTCACTAAACAAATTCCCTACGTGTCTCAAGCCACAGTCCACCACGTTCTACAGAAACACAAGGATGTCTTCCAACACACTACAAGTGGAGTAGGGGCTAACATAGAGACTCGGTGGTCTTTCGTCGCGTTCGCACAGAGTACAAAGTAATCACTCGACTACTAAATAATCAAAATTAAACCACTGCCATTTTTGAAGACCTTTTCGAGACAATCTTTCATTTATGTGGTGGAATTGTTCGGTGGTCGAAACAAATAACAGAAAACTGCCGATTATGTGATCAAAGCATTAGTTTTGCAATCAAAAATATAATTTCTATACGTAATCATTACGCGGAATAAAACTGTTTTAAGATTTTAGTGTTTACTAGTGGCAATAAAGATTTTGCTACGTATTTTTGTTTTATTTTATTTTGAAGTAATATATAAACTTACTTTTATTAAATCTCGTTTATAATACAACACCCCATATTATCCCGTGGGTGCCGTAAGAGGCGACTGAAATAAACACCGGAAAGAGTAAAACAAACAAATTGACGATGGAAAACAGCAAAGATTTTGATATGGTAATCAATGATTATGTTCTATTCTTAGGAAGGTAATCTATGATTACCATATCAAAATCTTTGCTTGTCCAGCTGTTTACTGATATTGGCTGACACAGAAATTATTTTTTCATAATCACGGCCAGTTCTTAATAATTGCATTATATATATTTAAATATTAATAATTTTTACGGATTATATCTCGTATATTAACTTTTTTATATTCCCGATGTTTCGAGCACTTCAGCACCATGGTCACGGGGAGGACTGCGATGTTCAACTGAACTGTACTGCAATCTGTACACCTGTTATTGTGGCTTCGATATTCATGCAGTGCGGAGCGGCGCTAATAATAACTTTATATTAAATTAGCACATATGTAAAATAAACTAAAATTAAAAAAAATTGTACTCGATTAACAATATCCCGCACATGCGCGGATACAGAGTAGGGCATATTTTTTGTTTGGTATAGCTTCTCTATAGTTCGTGCCAAATCGATTGAGAAAAACGGACGATGGCCTCAGATATGAGCCGAGTGTCAAAAGGCGCACCTTACAAAATCTCAATTATGATGTGATAACAATATTTAAATATTGATATTATTCACACTTCTAGGTCAGCACATACGTTATGTTTTTTGTTTCTTAAATAATATTGTCTGTGGTTCCCATAAACATCATAAAATCTTGCGGTACATCGCGAAAAATGTGTTATATTTTATATTTCAATTTATGGCAAGTAACGCAGCAATTCATTTAATAACAGTTTCATATTAAAAAATATATTTGAAGCAATATAATCACCATATTGAGCTTTTGCATATTCATCCCTTTAAAATAAACAAAACGCGCGTTACGTCAGTTCGTTCTAAAAGAAACGTGACAATGGCAATAAAAATAAAGTTCTTATATAATATTGAAAATAAAGTTTTATCTTTTGAATAAGTTCGTACTTATTCGGTGTCGTTATCACTAGAATCTTTATATGTGTTATAAATTAATCCTTTTTGTTGTTAAATGAATAAAGTAATTCATAACAATAGATGATTTTTCTTCTACAACGATCTTTTACGTAACTTTTTAATAATAGTTAATAAATATATATTATATCAATCATTATAAAAAATAATAAAAAAATCATTATAAATAAAGAAAGTACTACATATAAAAAGTGCCTTTATATTGAAGGTTTGTAGTTTGAAGGTTTGGTTAAACGACCGAAAGGTCAATGTCCGTTTTTCTCAATCGATTTGGCACGAAAAATAACGGAACCGATTTGGAGGGCTTGTGTGCTTATTACACATACAAGTATGCGTAACTAGTATTGTTTAACAAGCGCGCTGCGAGTGATACCATCTCTTAAATATTTGCCATTGGATTTAGTTCTCATTTGACACTTAAATTTTTTTTATATTTAACGTATAAATACAAAAAATGAAATATAAATTTTATAAATTAAATTAAATAAAATATAAATTTTATACTTATTTTTATTTGCAAAATTATAAAATAGTAATGATTGACATGACAATTGTACTTTTAATTTATTTTATTTTATTTGATATTAATAACGTATATTATATTGACTTACTTACTTATTATTTTTATATTTAAGTAAGACAATATAATATACATAATTAATTAATATATTATGTTAAATAATTTTCAAATGTCAGATGTGGTAAACATGTGGACTATATGTACAACTATTTGTCATTTTTAATGTACTATATTAATCAAATAATATTAATAATTTTTTTGGTACTTATATAGTTAATTTTAGTATTTATGTAGTTTTAGTTAGTTTTGTAAGTATATAAATGAAAATGATAGATATACATAATTATCAATAAAATAAAATAGATAAATAATATACAAAAATAAATAAAATCCAATGAGATGTGAGACTTCGGCAGGGAAGACCACAAGAACGGTCGAGGCTTTCATTACATACATATTTAATCAGATGAATGTTAAACAAAATAGGTTAAATAAAGTAATTATTTTGTAAATTACTTTTATTTATTTTAGTAACGACATAAATACAATGACAAAATATAAAAATATTAGAAAGAACTAACAAAAATACTCTTTAGTGCATGACGTCATGGGTTTCATTTATTTTGTGTAGGCAAGTTATTATTTACTGATCAAATAAATAAAGTAATTTTTAAAATAATAATGTTCTCCTGATCGAACGATGATGTAATAATATTTGTCTCCCATAGTTTCGCCAAAACTCCCTAGTAATAAACTGATAACACCAGCTAATCATACTACCTAACCTACAAAGTAACTAATTAAAAACTCGTGTTTTCATAAAATAATAATGGTTAATTAACAAAACTTATTGATAAAAAGTGATCTTGTTGTTATTATACGGTTTTCTCACATAATTGCGTTACAATTTAACAGCACCAACCGACATAGTTAATTATTTTTCGTGAGCACGTTATCCCTAAGTGATTCAAACTACTGATGTAGGTGATTTGATTGAGCAGGTAGATGAGTTTGTATATTTGGGTAGCGTATTTAGCAGGGATGGGAGATGTGATAAGGATATAGAACGACGAATGAATGCAGGCAATAGAGTAAATGGGGCCCTACACTCTATTGTGAAGAGTCAAAATGTGTCAAAAAAGGCACGTATGGCAATTCACAATGCTGTGTTGATCCCTACTTTAACGTATGGTAGTGAAAGTTGGGTGTGGCAGAAGAAGCACGAGCGTAGAATGAACGCAGTAGAAATGCGGTCGTTAAGGAGTATGTTAGGGCTGAAACTGAATGACAGGGTGAGAAATTGTGTGATAAGAGAAGAGTGTGGTTTGCAAGATGATGTTGTGACCAGGATTAAGAAAGGAATGCTTCTGTGGTTTTGTTATGTGGAAAGAATGAATGAGGAAAGAATGACAAAGACAATGTATGTTGCAGAAGTGAATGGCAGAGTCCGAAAGGGACGTCCTAGGCGAAAATTTATCGACCAAATTGGCGATTTATTGAAAACGGGCCAAATTAGGAGCACCCTTAACCGACGAGCATGTATGCGTAGGTATATGTATGTAAAGGAGGAGAGACAGGTGTGTCAGGATCGTGCCAAATGGAAGTCTGTAGTCTCTGCCTACCCCTCTGGGTGACAGGCGTGAGTGTTTATGTTTATGTTATGTTATGATGTAGGTGAGAAGCGAGTCTACCAATTTTAGTAGACTTTATTTGGGCCGTTGGGTACAGACAATGTGGCATCTAGACAGGTATATAATCAAAGTACGTAGTACATATAACTCAATGGTGTCTGCACTTTTTTCTATTGGGTTAACGAATGCCCGACAATGTCTCAGCGTAAGTACCATTTTTTTAATAGAATGGGGGTAACATACAAGCACATAGTCCACCTAATTGAAAGTGGCCCATAAATATCTACGTTTATCTTCGATTAAGTATCAAAATGCAGATGCGTTATCATCCCTCAGGACTACGATGGAATGCCTTGTTTCCAGTAAAAAGGGTATCCGATTCTCTACACTCACCATACGAAACACCGCAGCTATTTTAAGCTATTATTCTGTGAGAGCGTGGTCTTTCCCCGGTCAAGCCGACCCATTCGTGCTACAAACATTATATAGCTGCAGCATGGCTCTATCACGTAAAGAACATCTAAAAGTTCTTAAATATATATTACTTTTGAGGTTTTTTTTTTTCAAAATGGTAAACTTAATTTCATGGTTTCGTCAGATGTTCCATATGAGATTCTACATAAATTTATTGTTTATGAGTAATAAATGATATAAATATTTCTGTGATCAAAAAATCTTAAAATTCTATCATACATGTACATAGTAATGTACTAAACGTTTTGTCACCAGTAATGTATGTCACACAAGTAGTAGTAGCGCCAGCATGTGATCAGACCACGGTGGCATTATACTGTGTACTATGAATGTATCCGTATTCTGGTGTTGAAATTAGAATTTGCCTAATGAATTACCTGATGATGTTATGAAAGCCACAAGGCTACGCTCATATAATACTGAGGGTAGTATTTTGTAAGTGTTGCACTGTTTCAATTAACACGTCTTTAACTTTAAAATTATAGACAAGCAAAGAAAAACATTACAATTTTGCCCGATATTTAGTCGACTTTTTGTTGGGCCATCAACTCGTTAATAGTGTGGTTGTATTCTGCAGTTGCTTCCTCTAGATCTCTGTCGCTATTCGTCGCGTCGCTCTCGGTCACTTGAGCCTGTCCACAGTCACGGTCTTGTCGCATTTTCAATCTGAGTTCTCGCATACGCGCTTCTAGAATACGTTCACGTTTGTTCTCTCGTTCTAGTATCTGGAATGGTCAATTCATTACTTATGTTTTATTATCGACTAATAATTTTGTTTAATTTTTATTTAGAGCAATGCATTCCTATAAGCTACGATGGTTAAGGATAAGAGTAATAAATTATTAAGTACTTAAAATTTATAATTGAAATTCTAATTTACTACTTTAAAATGCTGCAAGTTTGCCTACAAATTCCAAATTTGCCTATACTGTTTCAATTATGATATTTCGCGTTTGCTTAGTTGTTTCTTATTTTTTACCATTTTTCTTATTTTTTTTCAAATTTCTATCATTAGAGAAACATATTTTAAATTTTTTATAATGTTAATTCCAAAGTTACTCTGCCAGTTGGGCGACAAAATCCGGTGTAAGTGGATGGATTTTTTTTGTGTCCTGCAACTTTTTTACGTGTTTCTCTTAACATTTAATGTATTTGTTATCTGTTTTATTTTTGCTAAGACTACGATTATACTGCAGTTATATTATTATGCCGTGTACACTTTTTTGGATTGTAGTTTATATCAACACAAATATACTTTTAATTTTAGACCTTTATATACCTATTGTCTCTTTGTGTACCTTATTCAATAAAATAAAAAAATAACTATGAAAATTTTGATTATTACGAGTACATTGCATCATGTTTACAAGAACAAGAAAACATAATTCGGATTCGGATTGAGTGATATTGATTTTTATGTTGAAAATTTTCTTAGACTTCAAGGAAACAGATAGATAAAAGGTAAATTTGCTTCGAAAAAAGTGTTTAAATTGTAAACACCTTTTAGGGAAGGTTTTATCAATAAATAATCAAATTGAAAGTGAAATTTTCACGAAAAATATAAAATTCTAAGTGTGCTAAGGCAATGGTATTCACCTACCCCAACATTGAAAGACATATATGATGTAGGTACATGATTTAAAAGATGTTACTTCAGTTTTACCTGATCCCCAAATTTGCCGACGAGGACATGTCATATTTAATTTAGATTTTGTAAAATATAACATACAATAATTAAAAATATTATAACGTTCCAAACTAATGAAACAATTAGACAAATATTTTCAACATTTTTACTATGAGAGTGGTTAAGCTGATTAATTCAGTAAAACCATTTTAAAAACAATTTTATAAGTACCTTTGTGAAGATTAAATAAAAATGATTTTTTTATTTCGCTATCGCATTTTGAATAGTAATTTTGTTAATTTGGTTGAAATTATTTTATAGATTTTTTGTGTTTTGACTACTTTCTATGAATGTTTCAAAATATTTATTTTTATAATAACGTACCCGTATTTCGTAGTTTAAGTAAACTTACAAATTTAATACCTACTTATTAAAACAGTATTTTGGGTAACTGAAGTTTTAGATTTTCGGAGAGAATTTTTAAAAAAAATATTAGGTGTTTCTAGAAATAGGAAGACACGATTTTGTATAAACGGGTAGCTGTTAAATAGGTTGTTTTTAAATATTTTATAGATGTTTCTTTATGCCAAAGCTTTAAATATTGTTTCTAATTTTTTTTATAGGTGAGGGGGCAAACGAGCATACTGTTCACCTGGTGTTAAGTGACTACCGCCGCCCATGAACAACTGCAACACCAGGGGAATTGCAGGTGCGTTGCCGGCCTTTTAGAAAGGAGTTAGCTCTTTTCTTGAAGGTCCCTAAGTATTGGTCCGGAAAAATCGCTGGTGTAAAGCTATTCCACAGAGAGGTCGTCCACGGATGAAAACTCCTAGAGAAACAAACAGTGGTGGACCGCCAAGCATCCAGATGCTGTAGATGGTATCGGGAGGTTTGCCGCGTAGTGCGTTCATGAGATTTGGCGGCTGGGATTAATCCGAACAATCTTCAGAGCACTCCCTGTGGTATATGCGAAAGAAAATGCAAAGAGATGCAACATCTTTTCGCAGGGCCAGTGAATCGACCCGATTGGAAAGCACTCGATCGTCGACGATTCGAGCCGCTCTGCGCGGCATGCGGTCAAGTGGAAAGAGCTGGCACTGGGAGTCCCAGCCCAGAAATGGGAACAGTATTCCAAGTGAGGCTGAACCTGCGCCTGCAGGCGATGTGCCGGCATGAAATACTGTCTCGCTCTGCTGAGCACGCCAAGCTTTTTAGAGGCCAATTTGGCCTTCTCTTCCAGTCTGTGTGTCTCTTCAAGTCACAGTGAGCTTGGCAACGCATCTGCAATCCCACTGGTGTTACAGCTGTTCATGGGAGACGGTAATCACTTACCATCAGGTGAGCCGTATGCTCGTTTACCCCTCTCCTATAAAAAAAGTGACCACGAAACTGCACGTCACTCGATATGTCGACGCCGAGGATTCCGATACTGGTTGAGGCAACAAGGGGAGTACCTTGAAACAGGAGATACGACAAAGTGGTTCTTTTTAGCGGTTGACGCGCAAACTTGTGTCTTCTGAGGGTTAAACTGGACTAGATTTAGTCGCCCCCAATCCGAGACTTTGTTCAGCAAAGACTCGACTTCAGACACAAGTTTGTCCCGGTACTCGCAGACGTTATCCTGAGAAATATTGGCACGACCGGTGTACAGAGCATCACCAGTGCTGTCATCCGCATAGCAATAAATGTTACCGGTTTGCAACATATCATTAATATGCAGAAGAAACAGCGTTGGTGATAGCACGCAGCCTTGTAGAACGCCAGTATTAATAGACTTGTAATCAGAGCATGCACCGTCTACAACAACCTTAATGCTCCGATCTGCAAGAAAGCTGGTGATCCAATTGCACAATTTCGCGGAAAGCCCTTAGGAAGGGAGCTTCGAAAGAAGCGCTTTGTGCCAACCCGATCGAAGGCCTTCGCAATGTCCAAACAAATGCCCAATGCCTCCCCCTTAGACTCTACTGCCTCAACCCATCGATGAGTCAGGTAGACTAGAAGATCAACAGCTCATCGACCCCGACGAAAACCGTATTGGCGGTCAGTAATCAGCTGGTAATCCTCAAGGTACCGCATGAACTGGCAGTTTATAATGCATTCCATTATTTTGGAGAACAAGGATGTGATGGCGATAGGCCTGTAGTTTGAGATCTGAGCGGTCGCCTTTTATTGTGTTCTTGTAAATCTCTAATTTGTGTTCTTGAAATTTTAATGATGTTTTTAGTTTTCGAGAAGAAGACTTAATCAATATTATAGACTGTTACCCACATAATTTCGAATATCTTGTTTTTTTTAATTTTATTTGAGGATAGTTTCGTTATAGTTTTAATACTAAAACAGTACTCAAACTCACAAACCAACTTAAATATTTTCTGGTAAAGCCATGTTATAAAATTGTTTGTTTGTTTGTTATATTAATAATTATGAGACATTAGTGCTAAAAACATTTGTTATTTTTACTCGTAAGAAGCAATGTGTTTAGTTTTTTTTAAAAGTGAATAAAAATATAAAAAAATAATCTGTATTTTTTGTACAACCCTAAAGTCAACGAGCTTATTATTTATTGAGATATCCTTCTTGGCAATGATGCGTCTTTTACATACAACTTTGCCTACGACTTTGAGTGCATGTAATTCAAGACAATTGCATAAATTAAAAAGATTTTGATCTACCTAGCAAGGCATAAGGCCTGTTTTTCATATAAAACGCATTAGACGCTACAGTGATAAATTGGTTCAGAGATACGAACCAAAAACATCGAAATCCGTGCAAAGTTGCAACATTGCACGGTACTGCTTTGGTAGCCCAAAAAACATGTTAGGAAATTTGACAAATGTATGTCTTGACGGTAAAGTAACGTAAACACACATGTGACAATTAGCCACATTATGTAAAATTTGTTGATATCGATTGAATTTTGTCACTGTGTTGTGCATTTTCTTCTGCAAGAGGAAATGAAACTGCAGTATTCAATAAATATGACAGCGTACAGCGTGACAACTGAAGGGTAAAAAGATCTTGATGAAGATTTTCCTTCTGGGCCACGTATACGTGCTGTTTTCGAGGGTCGTAAACACTCGCACATCAAAGCGTTTTATCGCGATGAACTTCGCTTGTGCGGCCACGCTTCAGGTTCAGGCGGCCCACAGACATCGTGCGTAACTTTGCATAGTGGATAAGATGTATAGAGGTGTATGGCACTGGGGAAGAATTTTGAGATATAACGATCTCGAAATTCTTCCCCATTGCATTGGAAGACGTTTTCAAGCTAAACATAAAAATAAATTTACAGTTAGTTGTGTCAGTGGTGCAGATGATTTCAAATAAACTGGAATACAGGAGGCAAACAAAGTGTAGCTTTAATAATCATTTGAAACAAATTATCTTACGTGTGTAAGAAGTTGTTTGTCATTTTTGTCGGCCGTTCCAAGATTTTGTGATAGTTCTGCTAAATAAATAGTTCCCTTGCTGCTACCACATGCTACTAGTAGCCCCTGAGGGAAAATAAGTTTAAATTTATAATATATTATAGCGTAAACAACAATTAAACATACTGTGGGACCTAGGTTCGACAACACATTGTTGATTGTCGGGTGGTTTTGTCTTCATGTCTACTGAGACATAAGGTGACTGACTGTACCTGTGATCTAGTATAATATAAAAAATCGAAGAATCAAAGCATGAAGTCATAATTGACGAATAAAATCGACGAAAAGTATATTTATTTATTGCATCGTGTTTTTTCTTGATTTCTAGGCAGTATAAATGATAATATAAATAATATAGACAGTAACGATATAAATAATAATTAAAAGTTATATATTTACTCCTTCATGTGGGCGTACACGTAAGAGTGGTTCATCACAGAGTTGCGCAGTCACTATGGGCGCGCTTCGCCTTCGCAGCAGATCCCAACAAGAGAGGCATCCGTCACACTGGGTCACTAACATCAACGAAAACCTGGAATTATTATGATCGGGTAGCACAGTTACTGTATAAAACACAAATACTTACATTTTGTGTTAAGTATATTAAGGGGAAATATAACCTCAAATGGCTTAGCAAGATCCTCCTTTATGCCGAAAGTATTGCAGCATTAATTTTGAAATAAATATATGGTAAAGTTGAGGATTAATGTTAAGGACTATGTTAGACGAAAACACGATTCCGTAAAATTTTCTCGATAGAAAAAAAATCCAAAGTTACCTAAAGAAAGTGTTATTCATAAAATACTTTAAATAAGATCATGAAACTTTGCGTACCAACTGAACTAACTACAAAGCAGTGCTTATGTTATTTACTTTTTTTTAAATACCACTATTTTCATTATAAAAAGAAATTACCTAAACTATCGGCGTCTTGAAAATTGATTCCTGTCGCCCCGTTAGTGTCACTTCGGCTTTTGAAGGGAGGAGCTGTGTCGCTTACGATCAGAATACACATTACACAACAGGACGACGTAAAATTAAAATGGGAAATAACCGTAATAAAAATAAGAAGCGACTGGGTTGACGTAAAGAAATAGGCATAAATATGATAAACCTAATGAAATAAGTATCTAACGACCTATCTACTTACAGTATTAGTGTTTACAAACATGTCGGTACTTAGCATACGACGTACGGGGAAGTGGGAGCGAAATTAGAATTTGAGCTGACTTACCCCCCTAACATTGAAAATCGATGAGCAAGTAAGGTTTTCGAGAAGTAAGTAGCCTTTTAACGACCAGTGCAACAGATTTCAGTAACTTTACTATTACTAACCAGTCAAAGCCAACAGTGCCAACATTAGTAAAAGTGAGCAGCGTTATATTGGAGAAAGTGATAGTGCTTATAATTTATATATTCCCCCATCGAATTCTTTTAACTACAGGTTTTAGGATAAAGTCTTTGGATATAATAATCGCCTATCGTCGATGGAACTGTGAAAATAAGCCTAAATTGAATAAATTATTTTTAAGATAATTGATGAATCAGGCGTTACTTTGCGGAAATCCATTATATAAATGATAATAATAGTTATTTTGTAACCATCCGCTAAATAAAATAAAATTATGTGTCGTACCTAGTTTGAAGAGCACCTCCCGCCCTCCCTCAATTGCGTGCACTAATCCTGTCACCACCAACCCCAGCACCGCTACTCCCAACACTACTACTCCCAACACAGAGGCGCAGCTCCCGCCGTATCAACCGTATCAATGATTCGGGGCCCCTGGCCTACAGGGGCCCCGAACGTATGTAATCAAAAATTCGTAAAATGTTATCCACAATCTCAATTAAACTCTTAGGCCGTACTTCCCGAGAAAAAAATCATATCATCAAATAGTGCCCAACGTACCTAAAGAAGACCTGTCAGAAATTGTCCAATTTTCTGTAGTTTTTCGATACATATCGATTACAGAAAAATATGATAATGTATCTAAAGAAATCTTTATTGATAAACATATTACAAGCACAAATTTAGAGTGGTCATCAGTTCCTAAACTAGGATATTCTACCTGTATTTCAGGGGCTAAATAAATTGTTGCCTAGACGGGGTGGATAATCGCAATTCATATATATTATTTTTCATCCGATTTTCTCCCTCTGCGGTGAACAGTCATTTATAGAAATATCATAAAAACTGGCCAAGATACTTAGCAGACATTATCAATGAAAATTTATACATATTTTTTATTTGAAAGGTCAACGCTGAAGTAAAAGGACCTCACAATGTGTTTTTTGACAAAATGTTTGAAGTGAACTCCGATTATCAACCCCGTCTGGGTGGATAGATGAACACGCGTTTGCAAGTATCTACTTTATGGTGGATTTTTTAGGGTTGATAAACGGAATAACCCAAAAAATATACTTTTTTTAGCAGTGGTATAAAGCGCTTGTCAATTTTGAGTAACGATTCATCTAAAAATATAAAATTACCCTTAAAAAGGTGTCCTACTAGATGGTCTTCAAGAAACGACGCTTTATCAGTATAAGGAAACATTATTTTTTTAATGAATTATATTAATAATGAAAACTTTCTAACAACTAAATTTAAATTTCCATTAAAAAGAGGAACCTTGTGTCTTCACTATTTGAAATCATCAATCCTGTTTCTAAAGCTTCTACAGCATGAAAATACAGTACATACGTACAGAAAAATAACATTTTACAAAGGGCACGGTAATATTATCTATACAGTATTCCAATTTCATACAAACGGACGAAGCGAGAGCTATGCCTACGCGCCTCGATCTCTGCATGCGCTCGGCATGCAGACAGTCGAGACTGTGCCGCAGTCATGATTTTGTGAAATATATAAAAAATGGAGGAAATAAATAATAGAATAGAAATAAAGAAATAATAAATCTGAACTTCATTTAAAAACAAACATATAAATTGTAAAGTAACTGCAGGTATCTATAACCAATTAAAAGATATTCCTTTTCTCCACGTTGTCCATGTTTCCCAAAACAATTTTTAATTTATATAATTTTTAGCTTTATATTAGAAAGCGGATTTTTTATATTTAAAAATCTAATAATAAAGCATTTCGTAAGTCTCAGCCGAGGTGCAAATATTTTTCGGACGCAAATTTATTTAACAGATTTGTTATTCAAACTTAAACATGGTTTTTTAATTAAATCTACCAATCAAAAAACGACACGCATTTTTATTGAACACTTCCTATTCATTCACAAAGTACCTATTTTATTTGTTTATATAAAAAGTATATTTACAGTCATAAAACTAAATGGAACACAAAGTAGGCAAATGTAAAAATGCTGGAGGCAGGTAACCCTATCACATGTTTACGTGCCGCACGGCTGTAGGCATTTATTTGAAAGATAACGGCCGAGTTACAATACTGTATAGATAATATTACCGTGCTAAGGGCAATCTTTTGAATAGACTCACCGAAATAAGAAATCAAATTTCATTACATAGTTTGCTGAGAGAGTCCAGAGATAAGCAAAAGAGTGGGGTGTAAAAACAGCTTTCAATAATTTTATTAAGGAAGATTATTAAGAAAGAAGATAACGAAGCGTTTTTTTAATATGAAGAATATCAGAAGGTGAGAGAATATCATACCCGGAATCATACTTCAAAGTCAATGTGTACTATTGCTGTTCAGATATATTAATGTCTCAAACTAAACAGTTCTAGAGCCTCTGAGACCCAACTAATGTTTTCGAAGCATTACAGCCGCAGAAACTCTTTATCTTTTTCAAACGAAATGTTCGAAATATTACAACAAGAGAAACTCAGCTGACAGCTGAAAGAAGTTTTTTAAAAATAATACTGGCTGGAAAAGGCTATCAAACTTGATAGTATTGTCTATCTAGGCAGGCAGTCACGACCGATGTAAGACGTTCGCCATTTTAATGAGTGGGGTAAAATATTTCTTCGTATTTTGTTTGTATAAAATTGAAGAAAATCTCTTTGGTTGTACTGTTATTATAAAGATTAATCACTGGTGATGAGAGTAGATTACCTACGACAAGATCGTGCGAAAAGATGATGGTCAAAGGATAATCAAGTCCACAGACTGTAGCGAAACCCGGATTAACACCCAATAAGGTGATGCTTTGTGTATGGTGGCATTATAAGGGCATCGTTTATTATAAGCTTTTTTATAGCTGGGCAAAACCATCGATTTGTATCTCTACTGCCAACAACTAGTAAGACTCAAGCAAGAAATCAAGAAAAAACGGCTCGAATAAATCATCAGAAAAGGAGTAGTCTTTTATCATGATAACGCTAGATAAGACAATCTTTAGCCACTCAGCAAAAATTGAGAAAACTTGGGAAGTGTTAATGCATCCACCATATAGTCTTGACCTTTTTCCTCAGATTTTCACCTGTTTCGGTCACTTCAGAATTCTTTGGGTAGTGTTAGGTTAATATCAAGAGAGGACTGTCAAAACTACTTGTCGCATTTTTTACAACGAGACAACGGGCAACGGAATTATGTCATATTCCTACAAGATGACAACAAGTTATCGAAGAAAATGACACATATTTTTATTTATTTATTTATTGAATATATTATTACATTCATTAATTACACATTACGTTACGGTACAATCATAAGTTTATAGAAACTTTACCGTGTACCGGTATATATACGTTATAATTAAATGTAATGAAACTGAAAAAAATGTGTACATAAAATACGAAGAAACTTTTCCCCCGACCTATTAAGTTCGCCGAACAAGACAAGATATAAGATATAATTGATTTGAATTGTTTGACAAGCTTTGTTTCTAGGAGTAATAGTAATTATTAACTTATAATCAATATATAATTATTTCAATTCAATGCGAGCGGTTTTGGGCCTTTCGTTTGGCCCCCCAACAAATTTTGATACAGGGCCCCTCTAAGATACGCTACGACACTGTCCCAACACACACACCATCACTATTTTAGAAAAGACACACCATCGACGATAATACGACACGTGTTTCGCCTCTACACGAGGCATCTTCAGGTGATGTTCTCACTTAGCGGTCAGCCGCCATAGCGGATGGTTCATCATTACAGCCCTTCACAAGTCCACTGCTGAACATAGACCTCCCCCAAGTAATGCCACAAAGCACGGTCCTGAGCCACCTGCATCCATCGACTTCCTGCATGTCTTACCAGGTCGTCACTCCATCTAGTGGGGGGTCGCCCTACACTACGCCTACCGGTACGAGGCTGCCACTCGAGAACCTTTCTTCCCCATCGGTTATCAGTTCTTCGAGCTATATGGCCGGCCAATTGCCACTTCAGCTTACTAATCCGTTGGGCTATGTCAGTCACTCTGGTTTTACTGCGGATATCCTCATTTCTGAGTCTATCACGCAGAGAAACTCTGAGCATGGCCCTCTCCATAGCTCGCTGAGCGACCTTGAGCGTCCTCATACGGCCAGCAGTGAAGGGCCACGTCTCAGATCCGTAAGTCACCACTGGCAACACGCACTGGTTGTACACTTTAGTTTTCAGAGATTGAGGTATACCTGACGAGAAGATGTGTCGTAATTTCCCGAACGCTGCCCAGTCGAGTTGAATCCGCCGATTGACCTCTCGGTCTAAGTTGGACTTACCTAGTCGGACTATTTGTCCGTGTATTTGTAAACGTATTCGTCAACAACTTCGAGCATAGTGCTCCCAACAACTACCGGCATAGGTGTGACATTGACATTAAACATGATCTTTGTTTTGTCCATGTTCATCTTAAGACCTATCCGTTGGGAGACACCATTGAGGTCAATGAGCATAGTGCTAAGGTCCTCCAGCGATTCTGCCATAAGGACTATATCGTCGGCAAATCGAAGGTGAGTGATGTACTCGTCATTAATGTTAATACCGTGTCTTTCCAGTCCAGCAGCTTGAAAACGTCTTCCAACGCAGCGGTGAAGAGGTTCGGGGATATAACATCACCCTGTCTTACACCTCTCTGCAGTTGGATAGGTTTCGAACTCTGTTTCTGTACTCGGATAGCCATCGTAGCCCTACTGTACAAACACTTCAGCACTTCGATATACCGACAGTCAACTTGGTACCACTGAAGGGACTGTAGCACCGCCCAAATTTCGACGGAATTAAAGGCTTTCTCATAGTTCACATATGCCAGGCAAAGTGGCAGATTGTACTCTTCGGTCTTCTGTACAATCAGCCGCAGGGTATGTATGTGGTCTATGGTACTGAAGCCTTTTCGGAAACCGGTTTGTTCGGGAGGCTGGAAGTCGTCGATTCTGCGTGCGAGACGATTCGTAATGACTCTCGAAAACAGCACGTAGACGCGTCTCAGAAGGGAAATCGGTCTGTAGTTCTTCAAGAGAGCGTTGTCGCCTTTCTTAAAGAACAAGACCACCGCACGTCTGCTCCACACCTCCGTAGTAGTGCCACCATGGAGGACGGAATTGAAGAGCTTCTGAAGGACTTCAAGTACCTGTGTTCCACCCGCTTTCAGAAGCTCCGCTGTAATTCCATCCTCGCCTGGGGCCCTGCCGTTTTTAAGGTGCTGGAGAGCCATTCTAATCTCACACAGACTGACGTCCGGGATATCATCTGAATAGTGTCGGATAAGACTTGCTCTTGGATCGACTCACACTTGCGTGTACCAACGATGATGTGTAGAGCTGCCCATAGAACCTCTCAATCTCACTCAAAATCTCAGGTGTCCCGGAAACGATGCTGCCAGATTCAGTCTTCAGCTTTGAAAGTTGGCTCTTACTGGCAAACAGATCTCTGGCAAGGACTTTGGAGCCCTGGTTCCGCTCGATCGCTTCTTTAATACTAGCAGTATTAAAGTTGCGTAAGTCTTGCCGCATGCATTTGGAGATCCGTCTGTTCAGTTGCCTGTGTGCTGTCAAATCTGTTGACGATTGCAGTCTCATCTCCCGTCTAACAGCCATGAGATTAAGAGTGTGATCGGAGAGTTTTTGTGTTCTTCTGCGGCGGGTCTTGCAGAACTTAGCTCCGACCGCATGGACAGTATCCACGAGCTTGTCATTCATATCGTCCACTGCATTGCAATCTTCTAGGCACTGAAAGCGGTTACGTAACTCGAGCTGAAAGGTTTCGGGATTCTGGATTAGAGTACGAGGTGGACGGAGTGTTGACTTCAATAGACGAGACCTCTCCAACTTAACGTTTAGGTTCAATGTGCCTCTAACCATTCGGTGATCGCTGCCAGTTTTCACCCTTGTGATCACTGAGACATCACTGAACAGATGGCGTCTGGTCGTCATAATGAAGTCAATCTCATTTTTTGTCGTACCGTCGCGGCTCGACCAGGTCCACTTCCTGTGGGGCCGCTTCTGAAAGAAAGAGTTCATCATAAAGAGTCCCTCTTTCTCCATGAAGTCGGCCAGCTGCTGGCCCCTTCGGTTCCGTTGCCCTACTCCGAATTTCCCTAACTTCAGTTCACCGTTTTTTCTTGTGCCTAGTTTTGGGTTTGCGTTGAAGTCTCCCATCAACACCGTGTAGCGGGTTTCGGAGGAATGCATGTCTCTGGAAATATCCTCATACATTTCCTCCACCTCCTCATCGGGATGTGCCGAGGTTGCTGTGTAAACCTGTATGACCTTCATCGAATACTGTGTGGTGATTCTGAGTATCAGGTACGTGACCCTCGTCGTCATACTCCCAATCTTTACAACTTTATTGACGAGAGACTTGTGGACGATGATCCCGGTGATAGAACAAGTTGCCGGACTCGAGGATTACCGTGTCCTCCCCCTCTCTTCGGACCTCGGATAATCCAATAACATGCCAGCGCAACTTGTCTACCTCTTCTTCCAGCTAATATAAACCTTTAAATACGCCTAGAATAATTAAACTTTAATACTTAAGAGCCCTGTACCTATTAAAGTATGAAGAAATGTTTATAGAATTAAAATTTCATTTTTCCTCGCCGATTAGCACTTTAACACACTTATATTCATCACAAGGAACACTATTATCCTCCCATTTTTACTAAAAAACTTTAAAAAAGCATAAATTTTTAACAGACACAACAAAAACAAATATAAATATTGAAATGAGAAGTGAGCTTGCATACCGTATTACCGTACCCCCACTCGCTAACGCATTTCCAAACAACTTCAGGGCAAAGCACGGCTTTTGGTTCCATAGTAATTGATCCCTCTCTCTTCGGACCTCGGATAATCCAATAATATGCCAGCGCAACTTGTCTACCTCTTCTTCCAGCTCCAGTATATTCTCGTCAGTCCTCAGGGTGCGTGCGTTATATGTTACCATGTCGAGTCGTCGTAGGTGGCAACCGAACCTCCACCGGAGATTCTTAGCACCCCCTGCCCCGCCGTTACCACGGTCGCCACCGTAGCCAGGAATAGCGGGACCGCCGGGGACTGGGGGCCGTTTGTTTGCGTCGTTATTCATGGCGGGGATATTTGCCATAGTTGCCACGCTTGGCGGGCGGGTTGGCAACCGCAGTTTTTTTATTTTATCACTGTTGTTGTCAGGAAGATGCTACTGTCCATCTCCTGCCTGTCTCCCTCTGTCGCCTCTTACGATACCCATGGGAAGATATGGGGTAGTGGATATTCTCAACCGCCACTACCCGCCACTACACGGCCAGTTACAAAATAACTATTAATATCATTTATTAAAATAAAAAAAAATTGTAAAATATTTTTGTTTTTAAAGTAAAATCCAATACGTCCATAACGATATGTAAGCCATCAATCCGAAGCTACAACACATGAGTATATAAAGAATGAAACAGAGATAAGGCTTCATACAACCGCGCGAATCGGTTGCACTACTACAAGCAAGCGGGGCATGTGTGCGCGCGTAATGTGACAACGACCAGTGGACAATCTCAGGGGCGTTGTTTGTGTTGTTAGTGGCAAGTTTGAATATTTTTATGTAAAAACGTGGTATTATTAACAATGTTGGTTTATTGTACTGTGTGTATGAATAATAATAGAAAAATAAAAATATGCCTTACTTGAACTATCCCAAGGAAAACAATAGGTAAGTTAATATTTGATTATTACTTTTTTAAGTACCTTTATTTAATTTTATGATCCTTTTTTTTAATAAAAAGAGTAAGGTAAAGGTACTACAAGGTGTGTTTTTAACTTTTTATTGTTATAACAAGCTTTTACTAAACATTTGTAGGTATGTGAGTGGGTTGGTACGTAATAGGTATGTGTGTTAATTTCACATATTGCCAGTAACATTTGAAGCACTTCTCGATGTCTGATTGAGTTGAAATTTTGTATAGGTACCGTTACTTCGGTGACAATGCAATAATATAATAGATATAACCTAGTACTGCAGCCAGGATTGTCTCCTCATTAGGGATTCTTCAACGGGTAGTAGCAGGGGCACGAAATTTTGTGATAGTTTAATTTTGATAGTTTAACACGATTTTTATCACGAACTGCTGCTGCAGCCAGCATTGTCTCCTTACGAGGGAACTCTTTAACGGTTAGTAGCTTGGACTCGTTCATCAGTTCATCTCCTTTGTATTTGAATTTAATTTTTTTTGCTAAACATGATCTTCATTATAAACTGCTGTTGTAGACAGGATAGTCTCCTCACGAGGGAACTCCTTAACAGCTATAGTAAACTTTATGTTGGATACAGAATTTACCACACTATTAAAAGAAACAATATATTATTAAAAACAAAAATTATAGAAAGAAAATTAGTAGAGTAAGTAATTTGTAAAGTATTCTATCATACTGAATAATAAAACTAACAAATGTTTTGTTTAATTTGTCTTCACCTATTGTGACAACCTTACCAAAATAGGTAACAATTTTACACGTTCTTAAGAAGCTTTGTCTGTGTTCCGTTTATCTACTCATGTGGCAATAAGATCTTTCGCAATAACATCGTAAACGTGTACGGTCTGTACAACAACCGAAGTCTAAATCACGATATTCGGCGCTCACCGGGCTGAATAGCTTACCTGGCGGATTAAAATTTTAATCTATTATAAACAACAAAAATTTCAAAATGTACTAGCGGCTTGAGACAAAGAACCGGCAAGAAACTTGAAGTGATACTATAATTTTTACATTACAAATGACTGGAATAATGGTGGTTTTATAATTTATTTTATTGTGCCAGCTGATCACTAGCGCGGCGCCTATATATTGTTTTTCATACATTCTTATGCCTATAGCTGTCGTCAATACTGGGTACGTTTAACAGTTTCTCTAAACAGTTCTTCTGGCAGTTCGCTAGATAAGAAATAATATTTATATAGTTTTAGCTAACCTCACTTTAGGGATTACCATTTTATTGTTATATTATGGGATATACATATAACATATTGTTAAGAGCTTAGCGTCCGTGACAAAAAAACTGCCGATTGAATTACCAAAATTTACACTTTTATTACCGAACACCAATTAAAACTTTAAAGACACTAATAATTAATCACACTGATTCACTTAATTTCGCTCCGCAGCTTCACTTGTCTCGCCAAATTCAATACTGCCCCGATCGCGGCTTGCAGCGGCTTTAAATACAACTTTTACACCGAAACATCCAGAATATTCCAGTAAATACGGGCGCCGACCGACCAGACGCAGGAAGTTCGAGTGTGGGGCTTCTATAAAGCTTAATTCTTCTGTTCGATACTAGATGGCAATTTGTTGATCGAAAGTTCAAGATTGACATTTTCTAGGAAGCCCTCCTCGCTCTGGTCCCCGACACTAGACGGCGCTTGTGCCAGGTACCTGACGTCAACTTAGGCGCGGAACAATATTATATTATATATTCCATACAGTCCAAAATGGGATATATATATATATATATATATATATATATATATATATATATATATATAATGTAACGATGAGGCATCTTCCTACAAGTAAAGCCTCCTACTCGTTGCTGTATCCAGGCTTCGAAAACCAGCAAGTTTGCTCTAATGACGTCCATTCATAACGCTTTTTGTAAAGTCAAACGTATAATGTCGCCAAAGTGTTTTAATGTCCATGTCGTTTAACTGATTATAACGTTTTGTCTGGCCTACTACCACCGCTCTGCACTAGTTCGTAGATCTGGTCATACACTATCGTACCCATGTTCGTCAGTATAACCAGAATCAGAATCAGGAGCCAGAACTGTTGCCGCCTCCAAGGATATTTAAATTGACGAATTAAAGTATCGAGTTGAACACAGTGCAAACCCTACAGTCTGACAAAAGGAAGCAGTTCAAAGGTACGGTCGTCTGCGATCATGAGTTCTCCTGCCAAGTATGGTGATCGCATCAAACCCACCACATTATGAGAGAGACATGTTTATCAGTGGTTGGCTTACAATGATATCTAGTATTTAAAACTACCTGATAGGATTCCATGCGCCGTCCGTAAGTTTTGTCCGATGAGAATAAGTCCAAAGAATTGATGATTCCCGGCAGTCTTCACTCCATACACGAGCTGTCCAATCTCCCACAGTCAGAAAATTTTTCAAGAAGGTCGGATTCCTTTGAAGAGCATAAACTGGTCCATGATGAGCTTCATACTATTAAAGAGAAGTTATTTATAATAGATAAACCTGTGTTATTTATAATAGATATACATACGTACGGATGTATTTAATTACTTACTTTAGAAGGAAGCTTTTCCAATGGAGTCTTTCCTTTACGATTTGCTCCGATTACTAGGCCTGTTTCTGTTCCCACCATGAATCTATAATTATTATATATTTTACTAGATTTTATGTAAGTATATGGAATTTTATTTGTGCAGGACTTTAAAATGATCCACAATATTATGTTTATTGTTGAGATAATATAAAAATAATAATTTGATTTTTAGAATTTTGCATTAGACGTATTTTCAGCATCGCTGGAATGACTACTCTGTATGTATTATTAGAAAAATTAGGATTTAACAGAAAATTTCGAAAATTAGCTACGACTTACCTACACAAAGGTATTCATAAAAATATTTACAGGCTTTAATTTTAAATACTTAAACAATTAACAAAAGGCATTATTTTTTTACCTAGTTGGTATGGTTGGTTCATATTCTAAAGCAGAAATTCCTAAAGCGTTTTCCATATTCTGTGCATCGTTTGGTAATTTTACTAGATCGATTATCATAGAATCTGTAGGTTCGCTCATGTTTCGTGTATCCCACCTGAACAGTATTAAAGAACAATTAATATTTATTTATATATTGAGATAATATATATAAAACTAATTGATATGTTTTATCAAAACCCTTAATAGGCAGATGGCACAACAAATATCTTATATTAAGTCCTCTTTATGTTCCTCTTTAAACTGTTTAATTCCAGAAAGGAGGAGATTAGCAGCAGCTACTATAAATGTATTTTCTTATAATTAGTTCGTGTTTACTTCCATTGTTTTCATATAAATGTTTCAGGAAACTTTTTAACTTTATTTACCTCTTTTATGTGCCTACAAGGCTGGAGTGTGTGGGTTTCTGAGTTTGTTTATACCTACTATAATTGTGACAATGAATCCGAGCCCACCTTCGATCTTTTCGCAAGCGTTACGTCGGGGATGGGTAGTGTAACCCAGTGGCAATACGTATGTATTAGAAAAAGCCGACAGGTTGTTAATTTTACATACTTAGACATTATCTTATAGACTCTTAAAAATACTCACACAAATTCATTGTAAGGTAAATTTAATTAAAGATGGGTACAATTAAAAATGAGAGACTTTAGGATCTCAGGTATAATATTAACTTTATAAGAAAATTGAAAGCAAATTCAAGTAGGTAATACCAGCAACAGTAGATAAAAGTGTAAATAAATTCCCTCATTGCATTGTTGTAGGAGCCGTGGTAGCTCAGATGGTTAGCGCTCGCTGTAAATATCACAGTACGCTAGCAAACCGGGTTCGATCCCCGCCGGCACCAATGAAATTGTTAATTGCAATTTTAAGTGCTGATTTACCACGTGCTCGGCGGTGAAGGAAAACATCGTGAGGAAACCTGCATGTCTGAGAAATAAGAAAAAAAAATATTTCGAAAACATGTGAAGTTCGCCAACACGCATTGGGGCAGCGCGGTGGACACTTCCTTGCCCTAAAACCCTCTCAGAAATGAGGGGAGGCCTGTGCCCAGCAGTGGGACGTATATAGGCTGTAGCTTTAACCTTTTAACTTTTTGCATTGTTGCGATATTTGATATAGTTGTCACACTTGGTAACCGCAATTTTTTATAAGTTGTTATCAGAATGATGCCAACACCCATAGGACGAAATTAAGTGATGGATTCCATCACTCACGATATGACACAAGAAATTTTACATTCACGAGGAAAAAAGTCTAATTAGTAGTAAACAGTAGAGATTCGTTACGGTTTTGTCCGTTAGAAAATTCATAACTTCTTTAGTAACGCGGGGGCACAATGATACATAAACAGATATTAGCTTTACCCGAACGGGCAGGCAATTGCCGAGGAGGACACCACATAATTTAGTAAATATAATGGCTTACCATTTAACAACACCATCAGGGGACGAGGAAAAACATTCTGCGCCGGTTTTCGAATTTATGAACAAAACGTTACGCACGAGATCGCGATGAGCCATGTGCGGTGGGCAAACTCCAACCGGATCACTACCTTTACGAGTGTCCCACCAGCCTACCTGAAAACTCCCACACTTATATATATTTACAATATCTTTTACTTTTAAAATGCCTTTTTTTAAAATATACCTGCCCATTCATCATACCACCAACAAGTGTATGTTGATCGCGTGGGTTGTACTGCAAATCCAGCAATGGTTGAGGCGGCTTTATTTTCAGCTCCGGTGCGTTTGCATTTTCTGCCAAAAAGAATTAAGTTCAGTTTTACCGTATTAGGTAATACATCTAATGGAGGAACACAGTTACCTATATCCCAAATGTATGATAATTGCAACGTTCTGTTGTTTCTCATAAATTCGACGTCAGCATGAGCCGCTGCCAGCCTAGCTCCACCATCAGTCTGCCATGACAGAGATCTTACTGGCCTCCTGATGCCGGGCTCTCGATATACGTTCACAGTATGGCAGCTGCTTTTTTCTACCGGTGGAATCCTTGGCAGTTCCGAATAGTATATTTGATACATGTCTACTGCATTGTTTTGCAAAATATTGTGCTCCATGCTCTGCAACGTTTTATATAAATATTAAATTGTAATAAATTTAATTGATCTAGGACAGGCCCACAGATAGTAATCTGTGGATAAGCCACTCAGAAAGTTTTGCGAATTTTTTTTACAAGTATAAGACACTGACACTGGCCAGTTTTAAGTTATTATGAAAGTATTATGATATATATGCAAGAAAAAATAGAATTTTATATTTTCAAATTTCCCTCTTCAGTTTTTTTTTAATAAATTGAAATATATAATGATTAATTGAAAAAGTATGTACGTTGGAAAAAATACCTTTGTGTAGTTAGAAACGGGCCCACGTGGAATGGTGCACCACATCAAGTTGAAGCTGATCGTCTCGGCCTGACGTGCGTAACGTTTTGTTCATAAATTAGAAAACCGGTGCAGAATTTTTATTCGTCGTCCCGTGATGGTGATGTTAAATGGTAAGACATTATAAGTATTTATTAAATTGTGTGGTGTCCTCCTCGGCAGTTGCCTACCCGTTCGGGCAATGATACATACACAGATATTAGATCTGAGTATGTATCATTGTGCCTCCCCGGTACTAAAGAAGTTATGAATTTTCTAATGAACAAAACCGTTACGAATCTCTACTGTTTACTACTAATTATGTTTTTGCCGCGTGGATATAGACTTTTTTGTGCCATGTCGTGAGTGAGGGAATCCATCACTTATCCATCCACCACTTTCGTTTACGACATTATTACGGATGATGAATTTGAATTTATCAATACCTACGTTCCAAAAACTGAGCTCCACGGGCTACTGCTTCACCATAACAACGCGCCCGCGCACTCATCAAAACGAGGAGTTTCCTTTACAGCACACCGGTTTTGGGTCATCCTCCGTATAGCCCTGATTTGGCTTTTCAATTTGGAATCTGATAAAGTTTTCCATGCTAAAATATGCGCTAGCGGCCTTCGAACAGGCCGTAGTGGAGGTGTCTGAGGTGAGGTTGAGGAGTGTTTCGAAAACTGGTTGAGACGCATAAAACTTTGTACGCTGAGAATTATTTTTCAATATTTAATAATAAAAATCATAGATTTTTTTTATAGTTTTGCACAACTTTCTGAGTGACCTAAGTATACCTAATATTTTAAATATGTTCACCCTTACATGGCCAAGATGCATTACGGCATGAATATAAGCGTCGTCTTTTTCAATTTTACGTCGGTATCTCTGCGTGGCTTCGGGATCGTTCATGTTAATATCTTTAGGCCAACCACCTTCTATATGATTAATACCGGAATTTGTATATTCCGCTCTGAAACCCAGAATAACACTAGACTGCCTTACTATATAAAATTGCTCGCAGTATTGAATAACAACTTTTGTGACACAATTTATAACAACGATATAGATTTTGCTTAATGTAGATATGCACTGATTTTCAGTCCGGTCCACATTTCGAGCAGCTCGGAATTTTCTTTGCAAATGCATCAAATGTACACGCCCTTAGTTACCCCAACAAAGGTCGACTGGACCGAGGACCATGAGTGGTTCCCTCGACGAGCAACCAAGGGTGGAGCTCAAGTGGCCTATGGATAACGATTCCAAAAACGGCTGACAAAGAAGCAAGCACCACTTACCGATTGGCGGAGGTAGAGTTGACCACGAGGTACCTGTCAGGTGGGAAGTGATGTGCATGTAAGTAGTGTGTAGTAGTGTGTACACTGTGTAACCTGACAGCCCCGCTGATCCAGGACTGCCGATCCAAAGGCGCTGCTTCTCTCCAAATGTGAGATCCCTCCAGGGGGGCGTTCACCAATTGAAAGCTTCTGCTTCTATTTTCACTATGTTAATTTATCAACTTTATTGTACATTTAATTAACTTCAAATTCAACCAAATCAACGTTAATCGACATTAAACCAAGTGACACGCTGCACAACTTAAGGACGGTTGATCAAAGTTCAAGGTACAGGTTCACTTAGCACAAAACTATAACCACGAGAACGAACGCGGTCTCTTCTTGAGGCACAAAGTTCAGCGTTCTCCCGACAAAGTAAAAGTCTTATCACGCTATCAAACGACGCACTAACAACTCGTCGATACAATTGACGGCATAAAAGTTCCTTTAATCACTCCAAACTCAAATTAGGCCTCTTGTCAAGTAACACGTTCAAAACAGACTACTAAATTTGAGGCGGTCTAAACTAGACCCAAAAAATTCAATAGTAAAATAAAAATGGCGCGCACAATTAACCCAAACTTTAGGCCTGCAAGTCAAAACACCGGCCTCGCCCAACCGTCTAACGGTCGCAAACAATACTCAAAAGTGTTACAACAATAATTATATAATATGGCCTCGTTATCACGAAAAACAAATTAAGATAACTCGTAGGAGGCTCGTGGCGGACCGCCGCGCCACAATTTTATGTCATCACGTTTAGACAGCCGCGGCGTGGCGATATGGCGTGGCGGACACTCCACTCGGCCACAGAGCTCCGACCCCAGGAAGCGGCCTACGGCCGCCCCCCGGCGGCGTTTACCTCACCTCGATACCGTCGGGTGACCGCGCAGAGCGCGCGTATTGGATGCAATTTCAAATGCTCATCTTTGACCCAAACATCAAATATAAGATAGAATTGTTCTTTGTTTTTTGTTTGTTTGTTTTGTTTTTTTCTGCGATTGTTTTTTATTTAGTGCTTATATTACCCCTTCCAGGAAAATAAGGTATACATACATATCTTAATATATATAAATTACGTGTCACGTTGTTTGTCCAAGATGGACTCCTAAACTACTTAACTGATTTTAATCAAATTTGCACACCGTGTGCAGATTGGTCCAAATTGAGAGATAGGATAGTTTTTTTTTGCCTATGAGTGACCCACATTTTTTTTGCGTATTCAAGGATTTTTAATAGGACATGACAAAGAGCCGTCGAAAAGGGCAGAACAACGTCTGCCTGGCAAGCTTGTACATACATAAAACGTAGCAACGTATTCACTTTTTTATTGCTTATTATCTGTATGTATAGTAAAAAATATTTAGTCGTAATTATAATTGAACTAAATGAAACAGTCAAATTGCCATGTAATAGCAGCGAAATATAATCTACTACATACTTCACATCATCCCGTGTTTGTCGTAGGAAGAGTCAGGGGGAAATGTAACAGGAGATAGAGAGCACGATCTCCCCGATAATAATTCAATATAGTAAAAACTGCGGTTAACAAAGCACATACGTTATAAGTTTTCTTTCTCGCACAACCTCCTTGTGGAATCAACTAACACCATAGATTTTTCCGGGCCGATACGACTTAGGGACTTTCAAGAAAAGGGCCTATTCCTTTTTAAAAAGCCGGCAACGCATCTGCAATTACTCTTGTGTTACAGTTGTTCATGGGCGGCGGTAATCAATCAATTACCATCGGGTGAGCCGTATGCTCGTTTGCCTTCTCTGCTACAAAAAATATGCTTATTTTCGACAGTGGACTTTGAAAGAATGCGGTCTATAATACAACTGCAAAACTTTAGGTTATTTAGACGACTGGCAGTGAATAAGAACCGAATTAAATATTTCTATTACATTAATATAAACATAGACACATTACTTAGGGATGAAACCTTTAAAATTTATATGGTCCCATATAAATTTTAAAGTTAAGTATATTTACAGAGGTTTCCGAAAAATCGGTGAACTTACCTAAACAAGTAAATAGCGAAGTAAAGTCGAATACAAACTCGGTTATAAAGATACTGAAAGACACTTTTAAGTATTTGAAAACTGTTTTTGGATAAAAATGCAAACTTAAAATGACGGCAACGTAAAATACACAAAAGTAAAAATGAGTATTAAAACTTGTGAAACTAGGAATGTAAAATCCCTTAATCAAAAAATAATAAAAATAAAATCGATATGACTCCTTCAATTCTTTATTTTTTGAGTACAAATTGTGAAAAAAGGGCTACTGAAAGACTATACCTTACTGAATTGACCCAGTGCTCCGACATGGTTGAAGTATTTTGTATGGCAACATGTACAGGATTTCGTAGTATGTAATTTTTATAATAGTTTGGATTACAGGGAATACTGACACACATTTCTGGACCATGATCTTCAAAAAGGGTTTGTTTTCCAAATTCCCTTCTACGTTTTGTGTATTCGTATGTGATTTCATTTTTTTCTGATTTGTCCATGTTTTCAAAATGTTGATTGAGTTGCAGTTAGATCAATACCGTTACCAGGGTTTTGTTAGGCTACGTTTGCTGCGTAGTAAAAACTGGTTTGTTCACGGGATTTCAGAATTCATATAACACGCTTATAAAACCGAAATTAAATTAAAACCGAAAAAACATTAAATATAATACTATGTCTTTCACAACTAATGTTTGTACAATATTGTAATACAAACAATTTGAATAATTCTACAGAAAATTCTTTTATATATAGCATATAATTTAAGCTAAGTGTAATTCTTTTCTACCGAAATTCTTAGATTTTTAGTAACATAAGAGCATTGGCGTACTGCATACGACCCGAATCCGACAAAATTATATGTTGATCTGAATCCTAAGTATTATTTGTATGAGGGGTTACGTCCTACATCCGAATTCCGTATTACCGTATTACGATATCGGCCGTGCATAGAAAATTAGGAGAGCCTTGTTATTTTCTATGCCCTCTTATGATATGGATATCAAATGAAAGGGTTCGCTGTGAAGAAGACGAATAAAATGACGTCCGCGTTCAGCTCTTCGAGGAAATGGTGTATACTGCCCGGCTAAACGGTAAGACTTAACGGGGTATTATCTTAACTAATATCGACATAAACCCTGGGCAATTTCTAGCAGTGATGAAAACCAAATTTAAATAGATACCAATTTTAAAGAGTTATAGCTCGACAAAGGTTATGTAGGGATAGTTTGGTGGCGCTCAAAGTAGGAGGAACCGACAAAGGTCAATTCCAGTATGATTAAAACTACTTTTACGGATTTTATCGCGTTTATTTTTGCTTTTAATTACTTTTATTTTTTATTCCCGACGTTTCGGGCGCATCAATTCTGATGTAATGGTTGGGGCCGTCCAGGATATGATCACAAACTGCAGACTTCCCGGAACGTTGATGCTTCACATAGTTTACATAGATCGGACCATAAACAATAATTAAAAAAGCTGAAGGTACTCCGGGTTTAACAATGACATCGGGACGTCAGTCATCTCAGTCCCCCGTGACCATGGGTGCTGGAAAGCGCCCGAAACGTCGGGAATTAAAAATAAAAGTAATTAAAAGCAAAAATAAACGCGATAAAATCCGTAAAAGTAGTTTTAATCATGTGTAGTGTTCGCGTAAATATAAGAAATCATTATGTCAATTCCAGTAGTTGATCTTTGTCAGTTCCTACAACTTTAAACGACTGACTTAGAAACATGTATGTTTCTACTCATTATTCTATATTTGTTGACATAATTTATAAGGAGGTTTGAAGTGCAAAAATTTCAGAATTAAGTCACTATTTCAGTCTCCTAACAATTTTTCATGTTTTACACCTCAAGTGAATATAATTTAAGTTTACTAATTAACTCTTTCTTCTTCTTATATATCTACATTTGTATATTGTTTTGTATTTATTTTAGTTTTAACTAATTTTTGCACTTTCCATACATATTTATATCCATTTATTGATTTTCATGCAGGGTTATTTTTCAAAGAGCACGTAGCCAAGTTTTAAATTTAAGTTCAAATATATAAAATAATTGTAAATCGTTATTGCAGTTTTTGAAAATATGAGTAAATAAGGCTTCTACTTTTATTTGAAATTATCCCAAATTGAATGTGATTTCTGGGCAACAACGTTTTTGCCTACAGATCGACCCTTGCGAATATGTACGTGCGCAGTAAAATCAGTGTTTTGTGGGCAGCCGTCATTAATTTCCCACAATTAAATGACACTTTTTGGTTTAAGGGCATAGTTTATTCTTTTTCCACCAATTTTGAAATTAAAATAACTACAACTTAAAATCGCTCGACAATGTTGCTATCAACTTTCTCAATCAAACTTCTGCTGTGGGATATGCTACATTGCCAACTATGAACCATATCCGTTGCCAGAGACTAGTATTTAAAGCAAGTTTTTGTTTTGAAGTGCCGTCTGCACTACAAATATCTTGGTTACAAGCACCGGAATCTTCTATTGCATGAGACATGGCATTTATTATGTTTTTGTGAAGGTTTTTTATGTTTTCTGATTTGGTCCGATTTTGTGAATTGTGAAATTTAATTGAGTCACATATATATTTTTGCGCTTTTAATATAACATTTTTTGATAATATATTTCTTTGTGCAAGAGGGTACTTGGTGTCATTTTTTAATGTGTGCAATTTGTTGCAGAAATTTCTAAGAATATTGTTCTTGCGACCAAGTTTTTCGACAGTTATAGATGGATATGGCCGGATATCAAGAATTTTTGCATAAGTGCTACTGTCGCCATCAGCAATGTATCATCTTTCATATAAAAGTCCATGCATTTCAATGGATTGTTTGAATCCTTCAGCAATAATTGAAGATCCACTATAGTTTTTAAAGCATTCGTGAAGTGTAACCGTCTCGTTTATTTTCCGCTCTGGCATAACTACAGAAATATTTATTTTTAACTGCCATAAACAAAAACTGACCAAATCCTATACCTATTATGGTTGCAGCTCCAGATAATGCAGCATAGTTGGTTTTATAAGAACGTTTGCATCAACAACAGTTTAGGATTACGTCAATTATAGGTATGCCGTCTTTAGTCACGCTTCCTTCCTTAATAGTTGCTTTTCTCTCTGGGTCTCCAGCTTGTCTCATTTATTCCCATGCGGTCACCTACCATTCATCACAGACTAAATCTTGATTAATTTTATATGTATGTTCGGACATGACTGGTAAATCAAGGGCTGCTGTTAATCGATTTAGTTGAGCGTTACCACAACCAGCTGCCATCATCCCAGCAACTGATATTTTGTTAAAATTAAGTTTTGAGTTTTGAATATTGAATTGTTTTTTTACACATTGAACATGTGAATGTAAAAACAGACGATCGACCAGAAACTTTTCCAAATTTTGATTCCATGGTATTTAGGCCGCAATCTGCAATTCGTGGCTTAAAATCCTGATCAGTTCATCAAAAAAAAAAAATGTTTGATATCGATAACTCTATGTCCTCTAACGTCAGAAGTTTTGGGATTCGAAAAAACATTGTTTAATTTTTTAGTATCAAGGTAGTTAAATCAGTGGAAGTAGAATAAAATCGAATAGTGAGGTTTGGTCTCTGGCAAATATATACAGTAAAAATATTGTAATTTAAGTAGACACATTACTATTAACCTCAACTGCGTATGACACTGGTTCATCATTATTTACATTTAGTGATAATGTATATACGGATAATAGATATAATATTCTCAAAATGACTCACTTGTTGATTTCAGTCTCTTCCTTTTTTTACAGACTAAAGGCGATTCTACTGTTTTTATTTCTACTGTTCTGATAACGCAAGCGGCCGACGATGGCGGCTGCGGCAAGTTAGTAATACCGCTAAATTGTTGTTCTACTCTGGAAATGTACGAATATAAATTACAAATTTTCAATAGGTAATCGAAGATATATATATATTTTTATGGGATAGGGGGGCAAACGAGCATACGGTTCACCTGATGTTAAGTAATTATCGTCGCCCTTGCAAAACCGAAACATCAGGAGAATTGCAGGTGCATTGCCAGTCTTTTAGAAAGGAGTAATCTCTTTTTTTAAAGGTACCTAGGTCGTATCAGTCCGAAAAATTGCCGGTGGTAAACTATTCCATAGAGAGGTCGTACACGAAAGAAAATTCCTAGTGAAACGTACAGTAGCGGACCGCCAAGCATCCAGATGGTGTGGATGGTATCGGGAGGTTTGCCGCGTACTGCATTCTTGAAATTTGGTGGCTGGGATTAATCCTAACAATTCTTCAGAGCACTCCCCGTTGTATATACGAAAGAACATGCAAAGAGATGCAACATTTCTTCGCAGCGCCAGTGAATCGAGCCGTTCGGAAAACATTCGGAAAACATTCGGTCGTCGACGATTCGAGCCGCTCTGCGCTGGATGAGGTCAAGTAGAAGGAGGTGGCGCTGAGGAGCCCCAGCTCAGAGATGGGAACAGTATTCCATGTGAGGCTAAACCTGCGCCTTATAAAGTTGCATGAGGTGTGCTGGCATGAAATACTGTCCCGCTCTGCTGAACACGCCAAGCTTTATAGAGGCCAATTTGACCTTCTCTTCCAAGTGACCATGAAACTGCACGTCACTCAATATGTCGACGGCAAGGACTCCGATACTGGCTCAGGCAACAAGGAAAGTGCCTTGAAACTGAGGAGATACGACGAAGGGGTTCTTTTTAGCGGTTAACGTGCAAACTTGTGTCTTCTAAGGGTTAAACTGGACTAGATTTAGTCGCCTCCAATACGAAACTTTGTTCAGCAAAGACTCATCTTCGGACACAAGTTTGTCTCGTTATTCGGAGACATTTTCCCGCGAAATATTGGTACGGCCGGTGTACAGAGCATCACCAGTGCTGTCATTCGCATAGTAATGAATATTACCGGTTTGCAACATATCATTGATATGCAGAGGAAACAGCATTGGTGATAGCACGCAGCCTTTACAAGCCTATTAATGCTGACGCTTCAGGCAGCACTAATAGTCTTGGAAACGCAATGTCCAGACTAACGGCCAATACGAGTATACTACGACCTTGATGCTCTGATCAGCAAGAAAACTGGTGATCCAATCGCACAATTTCTCGGGAAGCCCATAGGAAGGAAACTTCGTAGGAAGGACTTTGTGCCAAAACCGAGCGAAGAAAGCATTCGCTATGTCCAAACTAACGGCCAACGTCTCCCTCTTGGACTCTACTGCCTCCGCCTATCGATGAGTCAGGTAGACCAGAAGATCACCAGGTGACCCCGACAAAAACTGTATTAGCGGTAACTAATCAGCTGGTGATCCTCAAGGTACCGCGTGAGCTGGTAGTTTATAATTGATTCCAATATTTTGAGATCAAGGAGGTGATGGCGATAGGCCTGTAGTTTGCCTTCTCGCCTCGCCTTTTTCAGGGATCGGGCGGATGAAAGCCGTCTTACACGATTTTTGGACCATGCCTAGGGTACCGGAAAAGACCCATTAAAACTGGTGCCAACTCTGGAGCACACGTCCTCAGCGCAATTGGGGGAATTTCGTCAGGCCCACTGGACTTGTGGATGTTCAGGGAGAGGAGTGCTTTGCGGACCGAGCGCTGTGTGAACGGCACATCCGGCATGGAGCACTCACACCGCGATATGGTCGGCGGCGTGCTCCCCCTGTCATTGAGAGTCGAGTTGGACGCAAAGAAAGAATCTAGTAGATCGTCGTTCTCCTTTGCGTCATGGGCCAGTGGGTCTGAGTGTTCCATCTCTGCACAGGGGTCAGGGATGACCCCTGTGCAGAGATGGAAGAGATGGCTGACAGAAATTCTCCTGGACAGCCTTGGCGAGAGACCTGAATGCACGGGTTCCAGAAGGAAGGCGAACTAGTTTATCGCCAATTCTGCCTATGTGCTCTAACTTTGTCTTGCCAATGACTCTTTTGAAGGGCCTGGACGCGGAATTATACTTCTTTTTGAGTTTCTTTTCTGTTGTTTACATCGTGGTACCTTGATGCGTCAACCCAGGCCCGATAGCACTCCTTCTTATATAGCATGATGCTGTTTTACAGGAACTACTAAACCATGATTGAGATCTGCATCCGATGGCATCACAGAGGAATGAATAAAAAGTTCCATACCCCACCAGTAACAGAATCAGCAACAACGTCAGGATCGTGCGACGAGAAGCAAACCCGCTTTCTTTGCATAATCCCCAAGGGTAGGATGCAAAGAAATACATCCTATCCCAATCGGCTGACCATAATCCTCCGGATCAAGCTCCGGACGAGACAACAATCCGCGAAGCCAAGAGGGGCATCGACGGAGACCTCTGATATCTGTACGAATGAGAGGTCAGCAGAAGGTCCAACAGGGAAGGTGTATGATCCTCCACATCTGGAATCCGCGTAGGCGAAGTAACCAGTTGTGTCAGACCATATGTCAAAGCTTCATGAACAGATCTCCCCGCATGATCGCTTAAACGTGAACCAAGCCATCCAGCGTGGTGGGCGTTAAAATCGCCGAGGATCGTGATCACTGCGGAGGGGATCTGCTGTAGCCACGAATCTGTAGCCATTTGGAAGTGGTCGAAGTCTCAGCCTGTTTCGGTATTACCGCTATGGGACCTATAAAGGTCGTAGCTGTCTACGCGTAGCCAAAGGATGGACAGGTCCAAACCTTGAAGACTGCCGAGGCGTCGAGAACAGAAATGTCCTCTCTGACGTAAAAGTAAACTAAAGCCCGAGGCACAAAGGAGTGTTCCAGTTTGTACCCCGGGTAAGAGAGATACGAAGCATCAGTCAGAGAAACACCTGCGTCTCGGTCAGAAAGAGCAAAGCAGGCTCCGCCGTCTCGAGATGGTAGTGGACGGCGTTTAGGTTCGAGTGAAGTCCCCTGATATCGCACAAATTCATGGATAGCGTGGCAGGGGTCGCTTTAGTCTTGTTGCTCAGCTTGCCCCGAGCAGATATTGTTTTGAGCGGAATTTTGTCCCACTCCCCAAGAATACGTGGGGCAACCTGAGCACCCACACTCAGGAGTGGAGTAGCTTGGTCGTGGATGCTCAGCGAAGGATTCTTCATGGTTGCTGGTACCCTCCTGGGATACTCTAACATTTATTCCGCTACTATGTTGATGGGGGGGGGGTGCACCTGCACTCACCAGACAAAACACGGAAGCTGAGTTTCCACTTCATGCCGGTATTCTATGAGGTCCAGACACCTCCCCGGTTTGAGCCGGCCCATACGTGCAACAGCAAAGCTGCCGCATGGCACTACCACTAATAAAATGGTATGTACCTATATCATAATCATGTTTATGTATATCATAATTCCTACATTGATTGAATTAAATACTTACTATTGGATTGAAAACTTACAGATAACTTTTTGGAAGGAGGTAATAGCGGCTAATTGCTGGTCGTCTAAGTTTAACAATGATGCGGGCGCTACTCCACTATTATCATCTACGTTATTACCCGATTGTACTGTGGTCCATATTCGGAAAAAAAACTCATTGGTAAAATAGGGATCTACTTACGCACCTATGTAATTGCAGTCTACATCATATTTCGTATCGCAGTTTATATTCTAATCTTTTTAATGTAGCTACACTATCGTCCATTTATAAGACAAGTTGTATAATAACAAATAAAGCATGATCTGCCTATAATGTTCCCACAGTTGGAACACACGCCTCCTCCTTGTGAGATGCATTGGGCTGTAACTATCACACGGGCCCAGTGCAGGTAAATCTGCACTAAAAAGAAGAATGAACACAGTCTATTCATATATAATTACTTTTCCTAACTGACGGCACATCAACACAGAACAGGTTCCTTTTGTGACATAGACATCCACTATAAAAAGATTTTTGGAAAGTCTGTCCATATAGGGGATAGAACAGAAATTTGCATGAAAGTCCGTCACTTAATAAGTAAAATCAATGTGAACTGGTATTTGGACAACAATTAAAACGCGATTTTGAGCGATTTTGGAAACTTAAACCCTAAAGCATGAAATAGGGATTGAAAGTTAGTATGAGGATCTGGTGTTTTTGAAGATGGAGTATTGAACATGAACAGTTAAGAGAAAACTAAACAATCTAATTTAATATAATATGTATTACTTGTGAGATATTTGTGTTTTCATGCGATGGCCAATCTATTTATTTAAAACATCAAAGATTTTTAATATTGATATGGTGTATATATAAGATGTTGTTAAGTACGTAATAACTTAAGACAGAAGGACCCTTAAGTAGAGACTGAATAAATTAACCGACTTGGTATTACATGGATCTTACAACTTTTTATGGTAGAAGAACTGAGTTGCGAGACTGGGTTTTTATTACAAGTTATGTTTTTGATGGCATTAATTTTTCTTCACCTATATTACTCATTCTGAACCTTCTCTGCAAATTTGGCCGTTTATTGCAAAATAACCCTGTATATTTTCTTAATTTCCTTCTACTACCAGTAAACCTTCCTGCTGTTCTTGATGTAGCAGAATCATTTAATAATTAGTCAAATCTATTGTTGTGGAGAGTTGCAACGTTTTAAAAGATTTACATTCTAAGAGCTCATTGAACAGACTGAGTTTGAAATGCTTGCTAGTTATCAATGTATTGTGCAAGTTTAATATATTGAAATGATAACCGTGACTTATTTTTAATAATTTATAATTAATTAAAAGAACCTAAGATAATTGGACTGCGTTATGTAAAAACCAATTAAGCGCCACTTAAGGCCGACTACGAAGAGAACTGGCGAAACTTTATGTATTTCTGTTCACTAGAACTTTGACCTGAAGTAAATCTAAGCGTTAAAACATACTTTGTAGGTTTGTTCGGTTCCTCCACAAGATGTCTGCCTTTTTAAAATTTTAAAATAAGTCAATATACCAATTTAAAAAATGTCTTAAGAATTGATATCTCAAAATTATTTTTCTTCCAAAACTCTGGGAATATAAATGTAGGAGTAAAAATATCTGTATTGTGCTTCCGAAGGTGTATGTCTTCTTCATTTTGGACCTTTTGCGATACATTTTTTATTAACATAATTATTTTTGATTACAAACGCCTAGTAATAATATTGTATATTGCCAGATAAAAGTGTGCCGTCATAAATTACCAGGCGCTTCGATGTGTGACGAAAGGTGACAATAGTCAGTTACGTCTGTATTCAAATAAGTTAATTTAGGGGTTCACACGCGTTTAAGTGACTATAAATGTGAATAAGCGTAGGAAAAGAAATAATTATTACTTAAGTGGTAAAACAAAGAGAGTTTATCGCAAGAACGCTTAGTAATTTACATTAGTAAAATTGATTACTTATACGATTATATATAAGAGATTCTCATTTATAGAAACTCTAAAAATGTAAATATCACACAGAGTCTGAAAATAATGTGCAGAGTAGTGCAAGCACAGAGACCGCAAATAATGTCATAGTCAATGTACTGTCCGAAATAATAGCTCGCCCTAAATATAACGGAACGCGAGTAACCCGGGTTCTATGTATATATATATATATATATATATATATATATATATATATATATATATATATATATATATATATATATATGTATAAATATTGTTCGCGACGGCCTAACAACTTTAAGAAACAAAGTTATAAAGAATATTGTTTTTTGTATTAATAATGAAATTGCCGACAAAAATGGATGAAAACGTGTATTAATATAGTTGTTTATTACGTTTATAACTCTTAGTATATTTGTATAGAATGTCGTTTTGATAACAAGTAATATAAACAACTTTTATTATATTAAGAAAAATCGACCAATCACAGCGCGTTTTATCGTAGAACTCTCTAGAAGTTTTTTAATTAACTGCGTAATAGTTCATACCAAAAATAATGAAAATAATTTTATGTTCTAAAAGAGTTATAAATATGACATTGAATTAGCATAAGGCTTATAGATTACAGAAGTGTGGGAATATTTTGTATAATTAAACGCATTTGATAGTTATATAAAAATTAAAGAATTAATGTACCCAAATATTATGAAAATTTGGGACATTTCGTTTAATAACTTTTTACAATGTTAATGTTTTTAGTAACCTTTATGATATACTAATAAAGTACCAGACTACCGATTTAATGATGTATAGCATGTTAATGTAGCAATTAGTTTTGTATAGAAAATATTGCAATTTATGCCATTTGATAGTGAAATGTTTATGTAATAAAGAGGCAAAACGGAAAATGGCAAGCAGCTCACTGTAAAGTATTGCTAAAGTCTACCTTAGGGGCTCGGGACCCAGTACCCGTAGTAGTGTGAAGAACTACCAGTGACAAGTGAAGTGAAGTGAGTGGTATCCGGTGGTAGCTGAAGTTACTAGTAGCAGTATATAGTGAATAGTGAAAGTGTTAGCTAGCCTAAAAAGGTCGTAACTGATATTCGCAGTTACATATAGTGAAAGTGTTAGCTAGCCGAAAAAGGTCGTAACTGACATTCCCAGTTACATATTGTGAAAGTGTTAGCTAGCGTAAAAAGGTCGTAACTGATATTCGCAGTTACATACAGTGAAAGTGTTAGCTAGCCTAAAAAAGGTCGTAACTGATATTCGCAGTTACATATAGTGAAAGTGTTAGCTAGCCGAAAAAGGTCGTAACTGATATTCGCAGTTACATATAGTGAAAGTGGTAACTGATATCCGCAGTTACACAAGTGATAAAATCAGCTAGTTTAGTTGATAATAGCTGCTAGTCAGTAGTATTAGAAAACCAGCTACTACCAATAGATTTTTGATACCACCGTACAATTTAAAGAAATCTTGAAATATACAGTGACAAACCAATAGTGAACAACCGTAGTTCAACAACCGTGCTCAATAAATAATAGTTATAAAATTTCGCGACTACCATATTTCACCAATATTTCAGCGGCACCCACAAAGACGGCGGTGAAAGTACCCACCGGAACCTATAGGTGTAGGACGTGAGCGACTCGCGAAGTATCTTCGACAACATTTACTCCGGAGAGTTTCGCCCGTCCGGCACATTCGTTGGTCCTTCGAGCCGGATATATCCGTTTGTATTTCGGAACTGGGTAAATAGTCACCACCGTATTAAAACCGCAGAATTTTTCAGATTCAAGATGCCGATCACCCGTTCGCAAGGAAGGGAAGCCAAGGCGTGGACCGTCGGTCTGGAAGGAGGTTCGTCGGCCAGTAACGCCGCCGTCCACCACCAGATGCCACCACGCTCACCGTCAACGGTAGAGGGCGCTGAGGCGCCATGCTGCCCCCCAGAGGGAGGAATACCCCTGCCCGCGCCGTCCACTACGGCCCGTACAACGAAGCAGAGGGAACTTATAGAAGGCAACGATGACTTTAGCCGTGCATCATCGCCAAAAGCCCGGGAAGACACCCACACCGAAGAGCCACCGAGAAGCCACACCGATTGCAGTACGAAGTCAAAGAAGACTGTTCGGCCCAATAAAAGAATTTTGAAGGCTCCTGAAGAATTATTGAAGATCAAACTAGAACTTACGCAGATCTGGGCTGAAGAAGAAGACGAATCAGACGACTATAAGATGGACTAGAAGATGGTCACTTCAAAAGTGAGTAAGTTCGATCTTGGCTCGAAAACTCTGTAGCCAAACAAAAGTCAGATCAAGGCGCAATCACCGGAGGGAAGGCACCATTTAATAAAACCGTCACAAAGCCGACCCCGGACGTTGTCGACCTCAGTGAGCCCCAAAAGGAGCTCACGAACCAGGATTCCTATCCAGAAGATGCACAAAAGCATCCCATGCCACAGAAGCTCAGCCAGGAACCCACCGTTAATGAAGACAGGGGGCTCCTACCGATTGTATCAGAGCTCACAAACCAGGATTCCTATCCAGAAGATGTACAAAAGGATCCCAATCCAAAGAAACCTAGCCAGGAACCTGTCATAAGTGAAGACAGGGGGCTCCGTCCATTTATATCGGAGCTCACATCCGCTATAGCTGCGCTCACTGACAAATCAAAGTTAGAGAGTGCGCCACTATCGTCGCACACTTTCGCAGCGTCGAAAGCTATAATGACACTGCCAAGCTTTAGCGGAGCACATACCGAGTGGCTTTCATTCCGTGCCATTTACGAAACAACCCGAGGCTACTTCAATGACATTGAAAACACTGCTAGACTAAGACGAAGTCTACAAGGAAGAGCCTTGGAAACAGTTAGTTCAGAACTCATCGGGCATGCTAAGCCAGATGAGATTATGCGAGAACTGGAGCTACAATTTGGGCGTCCAGATTCAATCGCGCAAGCAGAAACCGAGAAGTTACGAGGATTAGCACGCTGTACAGAAGCGCCCAGAGACATCTGCACATTCGCGAGCAAAGTGAGGGGAAGCGTCGTCACTCTTCGAGCCCTAAAACGAGGTCATTACCTCGTCAACGCAGAGCTGCTACGACACCTCACCGACAAACTGCCAAACTCTATACGTGCCCAGTGGTATAGAATCTACACCGAAAAATACGACTCTAGACCAGACCTCGGCTGCTTCAGCGAGTTTATTACCGAGCAAGCTCGCTTCTGCAGTGCATTTGCGCCTCCAGAAATTATAAACGAAGCACAAAGCAATCGTTCAGTACATAGAGCACACGCGGCTACTACTAAGCCGTCTCCGAAATGCAGAGTGTGCGAAAAGGAGGGTCACTACGGATCTGAATGTAAAAAATTTAAGGAAGCAGATACCAACAAAAGATGGGAACTCGCAAAGCAAAATAATTTATGTTTCCGCTGTTTACGTTATAGAAATCAGACACACAAATGCAAAACCAATAAGTGTGGAATAAAAGGATGCACCGCGACACACAATCGACTTCTCCATAACAATACAAAGGAGAAGACTGAGGTCAAACAAAAAGAACCTCAAGAAACCGTTGTATGGGTTACCGAAGATACACAAACCAAACGCTCCACTACGTCCCATAGTGAGCCAGATCGATTCACCAACTTATAAGCTGGCACAATACTTAGCAAAAATACTATCACCACTAAGAGGACATACCAGAGCACACACAAAGGATTCATACCATTTTGTGAGTGAGATAAAAGACCTACATCTCGCTAACAATGAAACTATGGTCAGTTTTGATGTTCAGTCACTATTTACATGCCTACCTATTGTGGACTGCATCTCAATTGTAACTAGGAAGCTAGAAGAAAATAACATGCCTCAAGAATATGCAATACTACTTGAAAATTGCCTCACATCTGGCTATCTATTGTGGAAGGAGGAGTTCTACAAGCAAGTAGATGGTGTGGCGATGGGCTCACCTGTGTCTCCCATAGTCGCCGACATATTCATGGAGGACTTTGAGGAGAAAGCCCTTCTTACTGCTCCTGTAAATCCAAGGTTCTACAAGCGGTACGTAGACGACACTTTCACAATTTTACCATCTGACAAAGTAACTGCATTTTTAGACCACCTTAACTCCATAAACTCTAAAATACAATTCACAATGGAGTTAGAGGCAAATAATTCGTTAGCTTTCCTAGATGTTTTAGTCATCCGAAATCCTGATAACACTATTGGTCACACTGTGCATAGGAAAAAGACCCATACCAACCGATATTTAAATGGTGAATCTCACCATCATCCTTCACAGTTAGCTACCGTGGGTAAATCTTTGTTTCAGAGAGCACGAGGGATCTGTGACAGAAAACATCTGGCCGCCGAGCTTCAGCACGTCAAGCAAGTATTGCAAGACAACAAGCTTCGGGTCCCGCGCCTACGTCACAGTGAACGAGTGAAGCCGGCCACAGTCGAGCGCGCGCCTGCCCTACTACCATATGTTAGAGGAGTCACGGACAAGATTGGCTACATCTTGAAGCGAGCGTCCATTAAGACATACTACAAGCCGCTGAAGAAGATTAGTCAATTTTTACCATCCATCAAATGTAATATTCCTCTACAAGATGCAGGTGTGTATAAGCTAGATTGTGAATGTGGTCTCTCTTACATAGGTCAAACAAAGAGATCTATAAAAACCCGCGTGAAGGAACATATAGCTGATGTGAAGCACCGACGCTCCGGGAAGTCTGCAGTCTGCGAACATGTTCAAGATCGTCCCCACCATTACATTAGATTTGATAAACCACAAATTCTCGCAAAAGAACACCGATTCCTACCAAGGATGATACGCGAAGCTATCGAAATTAAAAAACATGCTAATTTCAATAGAGAAGATGGTTGGGTGCTACCATCTGCTTGGGATCCTATAATTAACAAAATTAAACCCAAACCCAAGCATACCACTGCAAGACTTCATGATACTATAAGCTCGTTTTGCGTAAATCGGACCAAAAATTAATATTAAAAAACTGAAGGTAGCCGGACTAACTATGACATTGGGACGTCAAACATCTCAGTCCCCCCCGTGACCATGGGCGCTGTAAAGCACCCGAAACGTCGGGATAATAATAAAAATAAATTAAAGTAATTAAACGCGATAAAATCCGTAAATAATAGTTTTATTCAACCGTAGCTAACTCATTCGCTGTGTCAAAGCATCAAGCCTATTTAAAAATAATTCCCGTGCGAGTAATTGGACCGGCGGGAGCTGTAAACACACACGCCCCGCTGGATGATGGGTCAACAGTTTCACTAATGGATGAAGAGATCGCCAAACAAATTGGAGCTACAGGGCGGTTGGACCCGTTTAAGATCACCGCTATCGGGAACACTACCCTCGATTCACCGGAATCCCGAAGAATTAAAGTATCGCTGAAGAGTCTCCACAGCAAAAGGGTGCCATTCAGAGCACGCACGGTTGCAAGCCTAAACTTGGGGCCACAGACTGTGCGTGCAGTAGAGATAGTCAAGTGCAACCACTTGAAAGACCTAAAGGAGCCGCTAACATATGACTCCGGCAACCCAAGGATCCTAATAGGACAGGACAATTGGAGACTTCTGATAGCCACTCAAATCCGAAGAGGTCCGCCGCACCAGCCAATTGCCTCGCTCACAGAATTAGGATGGGTGCTACACGCGGCACACACTAAAGCCCCGTATCAGCGCGTCCACGCGGCCAATGAGCTGCACAAGAGCGAGGTTACTATAGGTGACCAACTCCGCGAATATTTCGCGCTGGAATCTCTCATTATCAATCCGAGAAGACCAGACTCCGACCCAGAGAAGAAAGCTGAAGATATACTAAATAGCAGCACCCGTCAGTTACAAGACGGGCACATAGAAACAGCGCTTCTCTGGAAGAAAAAAGAAATCGAGATGCCTGGTAATTATGAAACAGCAATAAAACGGCTCGTTTCCATTGAAAGAAAATTAGATCGAGACGAAGATCTAAAAAGGAAATATGATGAACAAATGAATTCCTTAGTACAAAAAGGATACGCCGAGATAGCACCGAAAACTAGCACACCGGGAAGAACATGGTACCTACCCCATTTCGACGTCCATAACCCAATGAAGCCAGAGAAGTTTCGAATAGTACACGATGCCGCAGCCAAAACAAAGGGGGGTGTCATTGAACGACTTCCTGCTCACGGGTCCAGACCTACTGCAATCACTACCAGGGGTCATGATGCGTTTTCGCCGCCATAAAATCGCTGTCTCCGCGGACATAGCCGAAATGTTCATGCAGGTCAAAGTAAGACCCGAAGACAGAGATGCCTTAAGATATCTCTGGAGAGGGGATCGACGTAATGAAGCTCCACAAGAATATAGAATGATGTCGATCATTTTCGGTGCAGCCAGTTCACCTTGCACAGCCATATTCGCGAAGAACTGGAACGCTAAAAACACATAGACAAGTATCCAGAAGGCGTAGAAGCTATCATTCAAAACCACTATATGGATGACTATCTCGACAGTTTCCAGTCTCTGGAAGAGGCAATGCAAATATCGAAGGAAGTACGCGACATACACAAAAACGCGCACTTCATAAACATAAACATAAACACTCACGCCTGTCACCCAGAGGGGTAGGCAGAGACTACAGACTTCCATTTGGCACGATCCTGACACACCTCTCTCGCCTCCTTCACATCCATACACCTACGCATGCATGCTCGTCGGTTAAGGGTACTCCTAATTTGGCCCGTTTTCAATAAATCGCCAATTTGGTCGATAAATTTTCGCCTAGGACGTCCCTTTCCGACTCTGCCATTCACTTCTGCAACATAAATTTTCTTTGTCACTCTTTCCTCATCCATTCTTTCCACATGACCAAACCACCGAAGCATTCCTTTCTTAATCCTGGTCACAACATCATCTTGCAAACCACACTCTTCTCTTATCACACAACTTTTCACCCTGTCATTCAGATTCAGCCCTACCGTACTCCTTAACGACCGCATTTCTACTGCATTTATTCTACTCTCGTGCTTCTTCTGCCATACCCAACTTTCACTACCATACGTTAAAGTAGGGACCAACACAGCATTGTGAATTGCCATACGTGCCTTTTTTGACACATTTTGACTCTTCACAATAGAGTGCAGGGCTCCATTTACTCTGTTTCCTGCGTTCACTCGTCGTTCTATATCCTTATCATATCTCCCATCCCTGCTAAATACGCAACCCAAATATACAAACTCATCTACTTGCTCGATCAACTCCCCTTCTATTCTTATTTCACATATCGTTTTACTTTCATCTCTTTCAAAAACCATAATTTTTGTCTTACTTGCGTTCACTTTCATACCCCTTTCTTTTAATGATCTGTTCATTAATGTAACCATCATTTGCAACTCAGCCGCCGACGACGCAAGAATAACTTGATCATCGGCGTACAAAAGGCATTTGATGGTTAACTCACCCATTCTTAATCCGCATTCTTCAACTTTCAAATTTTGCAAACAACTGTCCATAAATAGGTTGAACAACCACGGGGAAGCCACACAGCCCTGTCTGACACCTTTATGGATGCCAAACCAGTCCGAGTAGACCCCGTTGATCCTAACACAAGCACTAGAGTCCCTATAAAGAGATTCCAATGCCTGTATCAAGCCAGCGCTCAACCCAAATGAGTTCAGTGTTTGCCATAGCACATTCCTATCCACTCTGTCATAGGCCTTCTCCAAGTCCATGAACGCACAAAAAACCTTTTGGTTTTTGGCCAAAAACTTCTCCGCGATCATGCGCATGGAGAAGACTTGATCTGTACATCCCATTCCCTTTCTAAATCCCGCTTGCACATCCCAAATTTTTCCATCGGTTTCTTTCATGACCCTTTCAATTAGTACCTTGGCATACAGTTTTCCCACGATGCTAAGAAGGCTGATACCGCGGTAGTTTTTACAGTCCTGCTGCGACCCTTTTCCCTTATATACTGGGACTATCACGGCTTTGCACCAGTCTCCCGGTACCCGCTTCAGTTCCCAGCATAAATTAAACAAGGTGTGCAGCAGGCCTGCCACCACTTCCTCTCCAGCCCTTAGCATTTCGAGTGAAACTCTATCATATCCGGCAGCCTTACCTGCTTTCATGCTTCTCATTGCTTTCATTATTTCATCTATACTTATCTCGCTACCTTCTTCCTCTTCTTTCGGAGTTCCTATTTCATTCAGTTCATACGTTGTCTCCTCACTCATAAACATGCTTTCAAAATATTCCTTCCATCTCTTTAAACTCAAAACTTCATCATTCAGAATATAGCCATTCTCATCTCTTATAGCATTCATTATAGGCTGTTTTGAACATCCCCTGGCAGTTCTTACGAGTTTCCAGAACATTTTAATATTTGCCTGGAAGTTATCCGATATTCTTCTATCATTCTTATCCGTTCTTTCTTGCTTTTTCCTTTCAACTACTTCTTTTACTCTTTTATTTAGATGTCTAAAGACTGCCTTTTTTCTTTCAAAATCATCATTCGTACCGCTTGAATTACCAGCCTTAGTTGCTAGTAAATCTAGCCATGCTCTCTTCTTTGCTTCCACTTCCGTACGTATCTCATCATCCCACCATAACGTATTATTTTTCCTTTCATTCTTTCTTTTACTAACACCACATACTTCGGTAGCTGCATCTACTAAACCTTTCTTAACATTTTGCCATACATTCTCCAAGTCTAACTCATTCATACATAATTCATCCAAACCACTTACGTTTTCTTTCAGTCTACATTTAAACTTGTTTTTCTCACCTTCATCTTGTAATCTTTCTGTTCTAATACGCTGTAACGCAGTGGTAGACACAGATGACCGATGGCGCCACCGCCTGAATAGACCATTAATTCGGCATAAAACCAAAAAAATGATCCGTTCCTACGTTTGACCCCCGGTAAACCCTTGTATCCACCACTGCGCCCCTCAATCTTTCATCCACAATTATGAAATCTATCATGCTTCTATCATCACCTCTTTCCCAAGTGTACATGTGAATCCTCTTGTGGCGAAAGAAAGTGTTCGTCACAAAAAGATTCTTTTCCATACATACAGTGAGGAGGCTTTCACCATTCTCATTTATACTTTCATCACCAAACGTTCCCAATACCCCTTCATAACCAAGCCTCCTCACCCCAACTCTTCCATTAAAATCTCCTAGCATAACAACATTTTCATTTCCCTTACATTTCATTAATACCATCCTTACCATTTCCCAAAACTGCTCTCGGATATGAGTGGGCTTAGACATGTCTGGGGCGTAGACCCCTAGTACAAACAACTTCTTTAAGCCCACTTTCAATCGTATCCATAGCAGTCTTGGGCTTACACATTCATACTCTTTCACACATTGCACCATTCTTTCTGATAGGATGATCCCTACTCCCTGGCATGCCCGCTCGAGCTCGTCTACACCAGACCAGTATGCGGTATACATGCCATGTGTAGTGACATCCTTCCCCTTCCGTTTCGTCTCATTTACACATAACAAATCTATTCCTCTATCATACATCACCTCGCATACTTCACCCATTTTATCATTCATTGCTCCACATACATTCAACGTAGCCAGACGGGCCTCTGCAATCCACTTTTCGCCCCTCCGGGAGACAGAACGTGACGGGTGGCGAGCCTCGTCGCCGGTTTTCCTCCCGGAGATTCTTCGCACCCCTGCCCCATTAAAGGGGCGCCGGGAACTCGGGGCCATTTCTTTACTTTGATTCCTCATGGTGCGAATGGGGTGGTATATTTAACGCCGCTACCACGGCGAGGAGCCGAGTCTGTGCTATCGGCTTGTCGCTCATTTAGCACCACCCGGGGGACACGTGTAGGGTGGGCCTAGGATTAGGTGCACTTCACCTTAAGAAAATGGGTTTCCAACGCACCAGAAGTTGTAAAAGAATTAGAACCTGACCATGAAGCATCTGAGTCAGTCGATCTGGGAAACAAAGGAACCGAGGAAAAGATACTCGGATTAATCTGGAAACCGGGTACCGATCATGCTGAGCTTCAACCTAAAGCTCGCTCGACTTCCAATCAATTTGCTGCATAAAACACCAACCAAAAGGGAAGCACTCAAAATAGTAATGTCGCTGTATGACCCGCTCGGCCTCACCTCCCCAGTTACAATTCGAGCAAAGCAAATATTGCAGGAAGCATGGAGACGAGGAACAGACTGGGACCAGGAGTTGGACGAAGACCTGACTAAACAATGGTCCACATGGATCCAACACCTGGAACAGCTCAAATCAGTAAGCATCCCAAGATGCTACCCGGGATTCAGCGACGCACGTTCACTCCAAGTACACGTGTTCACGGATGCCAGTGAGAGCGCCTACGCAACGGCAGTCTACTGGAGATCAACGACACCCGATGGGACAGTACATGTGAGCCTCATCATGGCTAAGGCGAAGGTAGCTCCGCTGAAAGTAACGTCCATACCTCGACTCGAGTTACAAGCCGCCGTGATGGGAAGCCGCGTAGCTACCGCCGTTATCCAGGCACATTGCGTGACGCCCGAAGCCGTCACATATTGGACTGACAGCAAAACTGTCCTCACGTGGATAAAAAAGGGCTCCAGGAGTTACAAACCTTTCGTTGCCCACCGAATAGCAGCAATCGAGGAGCATAGTAAAGTAGAGGATTGGCGCTGGGTACCTACCAAATTAAACATAGCTGACATTGCCACGAGGGACGTACCACCGAACTTCGACTCCAATCACGAGTGGTACAACGGCCCATCATTTCTGTATAAAGAACCGTCAGCATGGCCAACCGAAAGACCCACGTCATCCGAACCTACAGGTGAGGAAAGATCCCTCACCATTAAGGAATCGCATCAAGCTCCGATAATCCGAGAAGCTGTTCCCGATCCAGCAAGGTTTTCGAGATGGGAACGCTTATTGCGAGCTACGGCTAGAGTGCTACAATTTATAACACTCTGCCGCAAAACCACAGACATGACCTTCTATAAAAGAACCAAAAAGGACGAACCAAGAGGAAGATCTCGACTGGAGGAAATCGAAAAATAATCCGCGACAAATCGCGCAGCCTCCCAGTCAAGTGAAAAATAAAGATGTCCAAAGGTACATCACACTAGAGGCCGAATTCATCAGAGAGGCCGAAAAGCTCCTGATACGTGCCATACAAGAGGGCTCCTTCTCACAAGAGATAACCGATCTCCGTAATAATAAAAAGGTCGCTCATGATAGCCGCCTACGACCGCTCCAAATAGAATTGAAAGACGGGATCATCGCGCTACGAAGTCGCATAGCCGCCGTGAAGGGAGTCACAGAAGGCATGAAGGGGCCAGCTATATTGGATGGTGATCATTACATCACACAATTATACTTTGACTGGACACATCGTAGCCTGCATCATTGCGGAACCGAACCTACCATCAACGAGGTTCGACAGCACTACTGGGTGATCCGACTTCGACCCACTACGAAAAAGATAGTGAGCCAATGCATACAGTGTCGCATCAGAAAAGCACAACCATCAGTGCCAGCGACCGGTGACCATCCCAGTACACGTCTCGCTCATCACCAGAGACCGTTCACCTTCACCGGTCTGGACTATTTTGGGCCACTTTCCGTCACTGTGGGACGTCAACATCAGAAGAGATACGTAGCTCTCTTCACCTGCCTCACATCCAGAGCTGTCCACTTAGAAGTTGTCGCAAACCTCAGTGCTGACTCCGCAATACTGGCATTAAGAAGATTCGCAGCTCGCCGAGGGTGCCCCACCGAGATTTACTCCGACAATGGCACCAACATGCACGGCGCAGACAAGGAACTTCGGGAGGCTTTTCGAGAAGAAGCCAGTAGACGAGGCATAGTGTGGCGTTTTATAACCCCCTCCGCGCCTTTCATGGGAGGAGTGTGGGAACGTTTCATACGGTGCGTGAAGACAGCCCTATACACCGTCCTTCATGAGAGACATCCGCATGAGGAAGTATTAGCCACGCTGCTCTGCGAGGTGGAGTACACAGTAAATAGCAGACCATTGACTCACATCTCTGTAGACAGCGACGACGACGAAGCCATCACTCCAAATCACTTCCTTTTATGAGGATCTGCTAGACTACCGACACCTGGAGTATTTGATGAAAAGGATATGAATAGCAAAAGACACTGGCGACTCTCCCAGATACTCGCTGACATGTTCTGGTAGCGTTGGGTCCGAGAATATTTACCGGAACTTCAAAACCGGCGGGAGGCCCATGGGCGAGGTCCCAATCTCCAGGTGGGCGATCCAGTCCTCATAGCTGACAGTCAGTTACCTCGTAACACCTGGCCACGAGGGAGGGTGGAAGCTGTTTACCCCGGTGCGGACGGACAGATCCGCACTGTGGAGGTACGCACAGCAAACGGCCTGATCAAGAGGCCAACCAGGAAACTCGTGCCGCTGCCGAAGTAGAAGCAACGTCGCTCACCGAAATGGATGCAGCGCCGCTGTGAGAAAATCGTCGCGACGCTGCACGGCGGGAGAGATGTTCGCGACGGCCTAACAACGTTAAGAAACAAAGTTATAAAGAATATTGTTTTTTGTATTAATAATGAAATTGCCGACAAAAATGGATGAAAACGTGTATTAATATAGTTGTTTATTATGTTTATAACTCTTAGTATATTTGTATAGAATGTCGTTTTGATAACAAGTAATATAAACAACTTTTATTATATTAAGAAAAATCGACCAATCACAGCGCGTCTTATCGTAGAACTCTCTAGAAGTTTTTTAATTAACTGCGTAATAGTTCATACCAAAAATAATGAAAATAATTTTATGTTCTAAAAGAGTTATAAATATGACATTGAATTAGCATAAGGCTTATAGATTACAGAAGTGTAGGAATATTTTGTATAATTAAACGCATTTGATAGTTATATAAAAATTAAAGAATTAATGTACCCAAATATTATGAAAATTTGGGACATTTCGTTTAATAACTTTTTACAATGTTAATGTTTTTAGTAACCTTTATGATATACTAATAAAGTACCAGACTACCGATTTAATGATGTATAGCATGTTAATGTAGCAATTAGTTTTGTACAGAAAATATTGCAATTTATGCCATTTGTATAGTGAAATGTTTATGCAATAAAGAGGCAAAACGGAAAATGGCAAGCGGCTCACTGTAAAGTATTGCTAAAGTCTACCTTAGGGGCTCGGGACCCAGTACCCGTAGTAGTGTGAAGAACTACCAGTGGCAAGTGAAGTGAAGTGAGTGGTATCCGGTGGTAGCTGAAGTTACTAGTAGCAGTATATATTGAATAGTGAAAGTGTTCGCTAGCCTAAAAAGGTCGTAACTGATATTCGCAGTTACATATAGTGAAAGTGTTAGCTAGCCGAAAAAGGTCGTAACTGACATTCGCAGTTACATAGTGAAAGTGTTAGCTAGCCTAAAAAAGGTCGTAACTGATATTCGCAGTTACATACAGTGAAAGTGTTAGCTAGCCTAAAAAGGTCGTAACTGATATTCGCAGTTACATATAGTGAAAGTGTTAACTAGCCGAAAAAGGTTGTAACTGATATTCGCAGTTCCATATAGTGAAAGTGGTAACTGATATCCGCAGTTACACAAGTGATAAAATCAGCTAGTTTAGTTGATAATAGCTGCTAGTCAGTAGTGTTAGAAAACCAGCTACTACCAATAGATTTTTGATACCACCGTACAATTTAAAGAAATCTTGAAATATACAATGACAAACCAATAGTGAACAACCGTAGTTCAACAACCGTGCTCAATAAATAATAGTTATAAAATTTCGCGACTAATCAATCAGTTGAACCGCTGGCCACTACCTTGCTATTTGTATTTATTAATCGTGCATTTTGATTTGATCCTCAGTCCACAATATTTCAGCGGCACCCACAAAAACGGCGGTGAAAGTACCCACCGGAACCTATAGGTGTAGGACGTGAGCGACTCGCGAAGTATCTTCGACAACATTTACTCCGGAGAGTTTCGCCCGTCCGGCACACACATATATATATATATATATATATATATATATATATATATATATATATATATATATATATAAGGGTATTTTTGTAACGCTCCCGAAAACGAAGACAGACAGACAGACGATATTATTAAGGATACATTTGATTATGAGACTCAAATAATTAATTTAATTATTTTAATATTAATTTTTATAAATTTTATATTATATATTAATATTATAAAATTAAATTAAAATTTTTTTACAACGTTTAATTAGCTTTATTCACGCTCTTTCGCGTTAGTACAGCTAAATGAAACGATAATTTCATAAAAAAATCATGAAAATGTCTAAACATAAAACCAGCAATGTTACATCCATACCTGAAATCAGCTGATAAAGGGTCAATAAACGCGCGACGCCGAACGCCGACACGCAGCCCACATCGTACCTAATAATTTACAACACTTGTCTAATGGCCCGGCTACACGCTCCGTTTTGCCCGCGTAGTCCGGGCCTGTGCAGTCATGACTGTACAATGGCTCGTGCGGGTAATCTCGCGCAAACTGGACTGTGCAAAATGCAAACCTCAAAGTGTTTTGAGAGCTCGTCACGTCGTGATGTGGCCAGAAGAGGTATTTTTTTTATACGGAGCCTTATATTATTGCATATATAGGTATTGCGAATATTGTGCAATTCCTATAATATTACATACATACGTATCGAATTGATAACCTACTTTATTTTTGGAAGTTTTTTAACAATATTACAAGCGTAACAAGTTGTTAATTCAACATATTTATTACACATCATTAAAAAGGTACTGAAGTTATATTTACATACTTCTTTTAGTTTTTCAATTAATAAATGATAAGCCGCATTTTTTTGTTCCTGTCGCAATATCCGTACTCTTAATTTTCCACGACGCCGGCAACGATTTGTACAATCTTATGAAGTCGGATAAAAAAATCCCTAGAATAATTACGTACATTTTTTTTTAATTTAAGATTTTATAACATGACATGTGTCGTCGTCGACTAAAGCGCGGCTTGAATAACCGGCCACGCGCATAATATTCACATCTGTTCAAAACTAAGTTATTAAAACTATATATATATATATATATATATATATATATATATATATATATATATATATATATAGTTTAGCAAACTACACTTTACTAAACAACTTTGACAGTTCGTAGCGATCTAAGGAGTTTACAAGTTGGTTTAAGTGAGAAAAAAGTGTTTTGTGAGCTTAAGATTGGTGAATCCTGTTACGTTCAGTTCTTAGAACAATTAAAAGTTTTATCTAAATATGTTTAAAAGTCATAAAGATTATTGTATAACCTAAAACTATGTTATCGTCCTTTTTCACTCGAGGCCACACTAATCATTAGTTTATAGGTTTCTCCATTGAGTTATACAACACTAGAGGAGCAAACCACATTACCGCGCGTCGAAAAATGTGTAACCACTATCCAAACGCGACGACGTAGCTTTGAAACTAATAACAATTTTAAATAAACATATATCTATCTCACTTACACAAGTTACGTAAACAATATCGTCGCTAAAATTAGATAAAGATAGACACACAAACATGCAATGGCGGGTTGGTGTGGCTTACTATATAAAATTTTACCTAAAATACGCAATAAAAATGAGTTTTTTTTTAAGCTTCAGTTAATTGTTTTTATATTAAGAAAGTATATTTTATTTTAAAATCTTTATTGCGTCCCCTTAGAAAAAAAGAATACAAAGTTTATCAGATGAGTTAGAAGTACATAATGATGAAATAAAACATATTTTTATAAATATTTTTTACTGTACTAATAAATCAAGTAATATAAAATAGGTAGTGAAATATAATTAATATAAAATTTATATGAAATTTTAATTAATATAAAATTATTAATATAAGATATAAGGTAGTAAAATATATTTAATAGATAATTCATGAATAAAATAAAATAAGAATAATTATTTTGTATAAAGGTTGAAACATAGTTTTTATTTTTAAGCAATCAATTTTACTTGTTTATTTTAAAACAAAATTAACTTATTCCATAAATTATACAGTCTCCCATTAATGTGGAAAAATCACAAAGGCGGAAAAGTGGCAACATTGAACCTAAATTGCAATATTCGATATTTTATTTAATTTTTTAGTGTTTTAAACGTTAATATGAATATATAAATTAAAACTTACGTATGGAAAGTGATTCCGCTTGATTTATTATGTTTTTGTGACCTTGAAACGCATTCTTTCACTACGCATTTACCCATTTTTTGTTGTGAATCGTTCGGCTTAACTCGGACGGCGTCACCTTGAACACTGAACCGACGTTCGCTGAGTATAAGGCTGTGGCCTTATGTGAAGTGACAACGCTTTGGCGCGGAAATTACTTATCTAGTGTAACATATAAATCAATGGGTTTCTCTGTCCACGAGAGGTAAGGAGTACAGACTGTATAAAAAAATGTTCGTAGGAAAGCGTTAAATAAGGGTGACGCCACTGTAGCTACAGTCTAAATTTTAAAGAACTTTTTATAATTTTTTTATTGCACGGACTTTCACCATAATTCTTTTTACAATAATTATTTTACTGCTTTCATAATTTTCATTTTTAAAATCACTCTCAACGTATTTTACGGCGATTTAACGTACCCCGTAGCTACTCGAGCGCTGTAGCGGAGAGTTTTTTGAACTGTTATTTATTGCTTACAGATGGACACTTTTTCAAATATTCTCCTATGGGAGTTGGTAAATCTATTTTCATAACCTTTACGTTCAAGCAAACAATAAACTCGTTATGATAAGCCCAAAAATACAGCTAAATATAATTGAATTGTGTAGATGCTTACATATTACCACATACAAAATTATGTGGGTATAGACAGCAAGGGAAAAACAATTAATATGAATATAAATTTACGTAGATAATTATTATAAAATTACGTAGATAATTATTATAGGCTACAGCCTTTGAGCATAGAAAATAGGGCTACAGCCGACAATGACACCACAGAATAACAAAGCGAAATCCACCATTATAATATATTTTAGGTGATCGATGCGCTTAGTAATTCTGAATTATTCAAAATTTTAAACTTTTAATAGGAGATGCAAGATTTAGTTGATATAATTTTCGTGGGTTCGCGTTCTTCACTAGTTTCTATTAGTCGATTACGGGTTCATTGACATCAATGTTCCGATGTTTGACATGTGGCACATCGATGTTTTAATTTTTAACATCTATGATCAACGAACATCCATAATATTATTTAAACGTTATACGATGCGTAAGCATCAAACTATAAAGCTTCCTTTGGAATTTCGGAAGCCTGAAAAAATATGTATTTAGCAGAGGGCAATTACTTTGGTTTTTCACTGAATGTCTATTGTAGTAAGTAGATATTATTAAAAAAAAACACTTACCCAAATGTGGTAGGTAAATCAAACAGTTTCAAATGTCCGCAAAAAACAAATCAAAATCCGTAAATCGAAGCCAAAGTATTCGTGTCAGTAAGATTCCAGATACCGGTTAACAAGCCAACCTCAAATAAAATAAGAAACACAATAAATCACACGTGCGCACTCTACAAGCCGAAACAAGAGAGTGAGTATAAAGGTACTCTGTGGAGTGAGTGGAGCCCGATGTACTGTACCTGTATCTGCGTAAATGAGATAGCTAATACTTTGGACCGGTAGGCGTAGTGTAGGGCGACCCCCCACTAGATGGAGTGACGACCTGTTAAGACATGCAGGAAGTCGATGGATGCAGGTGGCTCAGGACCGTGCTTTGTGGCGTTACTTGGGGGAGGCCTATGTTCAGCAGTGGACTTGTGAAGGGCTGTAATGATGATGATGGTGATTATGCATAGTACATTTCACTTTATCAGTCCAAATGGTATATATCTTACAACTCATTTCTCATCACATAATTATCCATGTTCATTAAGAAAAACACTAGGAATTACTTTTTTTTCTCACAAAAATAGTCAAAACATAAGCATGTATCGGTAATTTGCTAGTATTAAATAATGCAATAACATGTCAGGTGTGGCGGGGGAGTGAGAGGCAGGGACCGGCGCTAATCCCGCGCACTTTACGGTAACAAGTTTTGACATAAATTGGTTATGTACCGAGGTGATCCTACCGAATAAAATTCGGCCGAATATTCGGTTCGGTAAAAGTTTTATCGAACATTCGGCCGAATATTCGTATTCGGTGAAATCCATATTCAGCCCATCTCTAATGTAATGATTTCTTAAATTTACGCGAACACTACGCATTGAATAAAACTAAATTTACGGATTCTATCGCGTTTATTTAACTGATTTTACTTATTTTTAATTTCCGACATTTCGGGTGCTTTACAGCAACCATGGTCACGGGGGGGGGGACTGTGATGTTTGACGTCCCAATTTCATTGTTAGCCCGGCTACGTTTTTGAATATTAATTTTTGGTCCGATTTACGCAAAACTAACTTACAGTATCTTGAAGCCTTGCAGTGGTATGCTTGGGTTTGGGTTTAATTTTGTTAATTATAGGATCCCAAACAGATGGCAGCACCCAACCATCTTCTCTATTGAAATTAGGATGTTTTTTAATTTCAATAGCCTCGCGTATCATCCTTGGTAGGAATCAGTATTCTTTTGCGAGGATTTGTGGTTTATCAAATCTGATGTAATGGTGGGGACGATCTTGAACATGTTCACAGACTGCAGACTTCCCGGAGCGTCGGTGCTTCACGTCAGCTATATGTTCTTTCACGCGGGTTTTATGGATCTTTTTGTTTGACCTATGTAAGAGAGACCACATTCACAATCTAACTTGTACACTCCTGCATCTTGTAGAGGGACCGAGTGAATGGCTTCACTCGGTCACTGTGACGTAGGCGCGGGATCCGAAGCTTGTTGTCTTGCAACACTTGCTTGACATGCTGCAGCTCGGCGGCCAGACGTATTCTGTCACAGATCCCTCGTGCTCTCTGAAACAAAGATTTACCCACAGTAGCTAACTGTGAAGGATGATGGTGAGATTCACCATTTAAATATCGGTTGGTATGGGTCTTTTTTCTATACACAATGTGACCAATAGTGTTATCAGGATTTCGAATGACTAAAACATCTAGGAAAGCTAAAGAATTATTTGCTTCTAACTCCATTGTGAATTGTATTTTAGAGTTTATAGAGTTAAGGTGGTTTAAAAATGCAGTTACTTTGTCAGATGGTAAAATTGTGAAGGTGTCGTCTACGTACCGCTTGTAGAATCTTGGATTTACAGGAGCAGTAAGAAGGGCTTTCTCCTCGAAGTCCTCCATAAATATGTCGGCGACTATGGGAGATACAGGTGAGTCCATCGCCACACCATCTACTTGCTTATAGAACTCTTCCTTCCACAATAGATCGCCAGATGAGAGGCAATGTTTGAGTAATACTGCATATTCAGCAGGCATGTTGTTATCTTCTAGCTTCCTAGTTACAATTGAGATGCAGTCTGTGGTTATAAGTCTATTCCATAGATTACTGGGCTAGGTATTCTATTTCTATGTCTAAGATTATCACGAATTCAGGAATTCAGAAAGTAGGGTTTTTTTTTATATAGAAGAAGGGGCAAACGAGCATGCGGCTCACCTGATGTTAAGTGACTACCGCCGCCCATGATCAACCGCAACACCAGGAGATTGCGGGTGCGTTGCCGGCCCTTTAGAAAGAAGTAAGCTCTTTTCTTGAAGGTCCCCAGGTCATATCGGTCCGGAAAAATCGCCGGTGGTAAACTATCAAACAGAGAGGTTGTACGTGGAAGAAAACTCCTTGTGGAACGTACAGTGGTGGACCGCCAAGCATCCAGATGGTGTGGATGGTATCGGGACGTTTGCCGTGTAGTGCGTTCACGAAATTTGGCGGCTGGGATTAATCCGAACAATTCCTCAGAGCACTCCCCGTGATAGATGCGATAAAATACGCAAAGAGATGCAACATCTCTTCGCAGCGCCAGTGAATCGAGCCGATCGGAAAGCACTCGGTCGTCGACGATTCGAGCCGCTCTGCGCTGGATGCGGTCAAGTGGAAGGAGCTGGTACTGGGGAGCCCCAGCCCAGAGATGGGAACAGTATTCCATGTACGGCCGAACCTGCACCTTGTAAAGTTGCAGGCGGTGTGCCGGCATGAAATACTGTCCCGCTTTGCTGAGCACGCCAAGCTTTTTAGAGGCCAATTTGGCCTTCCCTTCCAAGTGACCACGAAACTGCACGTCACTCGATATGTCGACGCCGAGGATTCCGATACTGGCTGAGGCAACAAGGGGAGTGCCTTGAAACTGAGGGGATACGACAAAGGGGTTCTTTTTAGCGGTTAACGCGCAAACTTGTGTCTTCTGGGAGTTAAACTGGACTATATTTAATCGTCCCCAATCCGAGACTCTGTTCAGGAAAGACTCGACTTCAGACACAAGTTTGTCCCGGCACTCGGTGACGTTTTCCCGAGAAATATTGGCTCGGCCGGTGTAAAGAGCATCACCAGTGCTGTCATCTGCATAGCAATGAATGCTACGGGTATGAAACATATCATTGATATGCAGAAGAAACAGCGTTGGCGATAGCACGCAGCCCTGTGGAACACCAGCATTAATAGGTTTGCAATCGGAGCTTGCACCGTCTACAACGACCTTGATGCTCCGATCTGCAAGAAATCTGGTGATCCAATCGCACAATTTCTCGGGAAGCCCATAGGAAGGGAGCTTCGAAAGAAGCGCTTTGTGCCAAACCCGATCGAAGGCCTTCGCAATGTCCAAACTAACGTCCAATGCCTCCCCCTTGAACTCTACTGCCTCCGCCCATCTGTGAGTGAGGTAGACCAGAAGATCACCAGCTGACCGACCACGGCGAAAACCGTATTGGCGGTCACTAATCAGCTGGTGATCTTCAAGGTACCTCATGAGCTGGCAGTTTACAATGGACTCTATTGTTTTGGAGAACAAGGAGGTGATGGCGATTGGCCGGTGGTTGGACGGGTCTGAGCGGTCGCCTTTTTTAGGGATCGGGTGGACGAAAGCTGTCTTCCATGATTTTGGGACTACGCCTAGGGAGTAGGAGTACCGGAAAAGATGCGTTAAAACCGGTGCCAACTCTGGAGCACACGTCCTCAGCACAATTTGGGGGATTCCGTCAGGCCCACTCGACTTGTGGATGTCCAGGGAGAGGAGTGCTTTGCGAACCGAGCGCTGTGTGAACTGCACTTCCGGCATGGAGCACTCACACCGCGGGATGGTCGGCGGCGTACTCCCCCGTCATCGAGAGTCGAGTTAGACGCAAAGAAAGAGCCTAGAGGATCGGCTTTCTCCTTTGCAGTATGGGCCAGTGAGTCGTCCTCCCTGTGCAGAGATGGAAGAGATGGCTGACAGAAATTCCCTTGGACAGCCTTGGCGAGAGACCAGAATGCACGGGTTCCAGAAGGAAGGCGAACTAGTTTCTCGCCAATTCCGCCAATGTGCTCTGACTTTGCCTTGGCAATGACTCTTTTGAAGGACCTAGAGGCGGAATTATACTTCTTTTTTAGAGCGCTGGTGTTTACATCCCGGGACGCTGATGCATCAACCCATGGCGATTGTTTCCGAAAAAGATCAAATTTTAAATCGATTCAAGTCCATATCTGATGAATCGATTACAAAAAATCGATGTCTAAAAGAGTCATATTGTTGATATGCTTTCAGAGTTTATATTCACATTATCAAAATATACAAGAAAGTATAGATTACAAACTTAAATTCTTCGTTATTTCTTTAATCCAATAAGAAGATACGAAAGAAACTGAAGTACACAGCAGTTTTGTGAGTTTTTGAATAAAAAACTGTCATTCTTTACGAGTGTGGGTACATTCAACTAATTGTAAACCATTTTACAGTTCTTATAAAAACAGAAAAAGATTCGATCTCAATTTTCTAGGGTGAAATATCGATTAACTGAATCGATTCAGTACTATATATCGATATAAAATTCGATCTTTCAGCACAAGGAATCGATTCTTCGGGTAATCGATCTCAGATTAGTGATGTTAACCGATTACAATTTTCAGCACCGGTTTAAACCGATTACGTTAAGAAAAAAACCGGTTTTTTAAGGTACTTTTAGGTTTTTTTCTTATTTTTTTATAGAAAGAACAAAAGCTCTAATCTTTTTTTTTAAATCTACTTTATTAAAATCAAAATACCTTTAACTTGAAAATAACTAATCGCATAAGTCGTAATTTTGATTGAGAAAACAGATCTGATCGACAGCATCCGCTTGCAACCTGCTTCTTTTTGAAGACACTTAACCTGACTTCGAAAACATCCTTTCTGGAGGTACAGACGACTTGCAAAAGCGGCGGAAAGTGATTTTGTGTCTATTTGGTAATTTATAGTTTGGGTTCAAAACTTCTGTGAATCTCCTAAATCCCCTGTCTTCAACAATTGAATAGGGCTGGAAGTCAGTAGCGATCATCATGGTTAAATATTTATAAATTTGTTTCTTATTACTTACCAGAGTCAAGATAGTAAGGTTTTTCCTAATAAAATACCAGTTTTGAATTATGGCTTATTATTTATTTTTCTTAAAATAATGAGGTAAAATAACAATCACAGAAAGGAAGTGGTCATCGATCAGATAAGTAATTACCAAATTTAAATGTTATACTTTGCCTGTTTCTAACAAATCGTAGTTTTGGTTTATGAAACAAATTTGGTCCACAGCATCTGCTTGTAGCCTGCTCCTTCTAGAGGACAATACATATCCTGATTTAGAGAACATCCTCTCTGAAGGTACCGATGTGGCTGGTATAGCTAAATACTTTAGCGCTATTGTATTTAATGGCGCCAAGTGTTTGTTGCTGGACCAAAAAGCTCCCACACTTTCAGCTGCTTTTGTGATCTCGGCTTCTTCATTTTGTGGATCTGTCTCCAAATACATTCGTAAAATATTAACTGCAGAAGCAGTTAAATTAGTATTGGGTCTTCTTTGTTTTATGAAGTCTAGCAGTCCAGGTTTTTTCTGTTCTGTGCTACTACCTGGCTGCTCCGAAGTCGATGGCATAGAGCTATCGGCACAATCTTTTAAGTTATGGGATAATTCTTTCCTGACTAACTCTTTAGCCGACTGCATGTTCTCCGGGTGACGGAATCCTGTTCTTAATACTGGATGTAAATATGTAGCCATTTGGGATACAGTTCTTGTCTCATATGCCAAGAGTCTGCTACTTATGTTTCGCCTCACTGATGAGTGAAACATCTTGCCTATATCTGTTGTTAGGCAAATTTCTATTGTGTTCAATTTATTTAAATAATTATTAAAATAGTCAATAATTAAAATAGTCCACATATTAACGGAATAACTAGTGAACTAGTTGGATATTGATCAGCGCTGACGAGTTTTGTAGCTTCCTCGAATATTTCCAAAATGTTGATAACTTCTCTCCCTGCTTCTTCATCGGAAGCAGTTAAGTAGTCTGGCGCCTGATCTAATTTCCTACACACCAATGCGAGAATGTCACTTAGATGTAGTATTCTCTTCATCATGTAGAATGTGCTGTTCCATCTTGTAGATACTTCTTGTATCAACTTCAAAGGAGTAGAATCGGGGTTTCTTTCTTTCTGAGCTAATTTTAGCGCTCGCCAACCTACAGATGATTTCTTAAAAAATTTCACTATGGCTTTACATTTGTTAGTTATGTCCTCCACCTGAGAAAACTTCATAGAATCGTCCAAAGTTAAATTAAGCGTATGGGCAAAACACGGCATGTGCCGTATTCCCAGCAAATTACACATCTTCACCATGTTAGTACCATTATCAGTAACAATAGCAGAAATTTTTCCTAATATTTTCCATTCTGTTAGTAAATCTGTCATAATTTCAGCTAAATTTTCGCCTGTGTGTGAAGTTGGAACATCACATGTAGTTAATACGTAGCTTTTTAAAATGTTTTGGTTAAAAAAATGTATTGTGACAGTAAGGAAACAATCCATGTTTTGATTCGACCACATATCAGCAGTGAGTGCAAGATTCTTAATATTTTCAAGCATGCTAGCAAGCTGTAACTTTGCGCATTGGTAAAGTTCTGGCATTAGGTCATACCTGATCCTCTGTCTACTTGGTAGTTTATAGCTTGGATTCAATGCTTCAACCAGCTTCCTAAAACCCTTGTCTTCAACAATTGAGTACGGCTGAAAGTCCGTGGCGATCATCATAGTCAAATATTTATCGATTTTCTTTTTGCTACTTGATGAGGTCATTTTCAGAGTAGTCTGAAATATGGGGCGCGGAGTATCCGTTGGTTTTTCTTGTGTCGTGCTAGTAGATGTTTCCTGTGCCTGTGTGGCACCTGGCTGATCACCCACTTGACCTCGATCCACCTCCACTGTAGCCTGAGGATGGTTTCTCTTAATATGTGCCAACATATTCGAAGTTCCTCCTCCAACTTTGATCACTTTAGCGCATAGCTTACACTTTGCACTAACATTATCAATCTTTTCAAAATAATTTCTGGTAATTGATTTACTTTTTACTTTAGGCATATTTGCAAAGAAATATTGTTAACTCTAAAGAACTCGCAAGCAAAACAGAAACTGAAATATTTTAATATAGTGAAGTTAGTCGCATATTAAAATGGGATATCGGGGAATTTCCCTACCATAAACAACATTTTAAACAGAACAGAATCATGTTCGGATACATATCAAAGACTAGGATACATGTTTTGTGATTGTAATCGGTTTTGCCAATGAGAACCGGTGATTATAGGTTTTTAAAAAAACCGGTTTTTTTAAAGGTTTTCATGAAACCGGTTCACATCGTATCTCAGATAGACATCCCTAGAGGAAGCACAAGCACCTGTAAAACAATTATTTTGCTTTTAGTTGTAAATTGTAATCAATTCATGTTAATAAGTTACTGTACTCGAGTTAATTAGTTAAATAGTGTATATAATTACACAATATAGTGTTTTCTTTGTGTTCATATTATAATGTCAGGTAATAACTTGTTTCCGTCATTTTTTTATTTGTGAACAAAATGTTTGTTTTTTCTTACTGATTAATCTATTTCAATCTAATATTTATGTCCTTTTTGTAATTTCGTATTATTTAGAAATGTAACATACCATTTAGTGCCCGTCTACCCCTGCACCGAATATTAAAACTGTATATGTAATTTCATGTGCTTCGTAGGTTCCATCTAAATATTTACCAAGAGACAACAAGCACCAGTAAAACTATTTTAAAAATTAGTTCCTGCGCATTAAATTAAAAGTTTCCAACGTATTTTATTTCTTCCTTGGATTTGTATGGCAAATTTTTGTTACCTGTCTTATAAGAAATGTAAAGTTTAGTTTTAGCCAAGGATTATAATAATTTACTCCCTGATGAGAGTTTTTGATAGTATGTTTGCTATTAGTCTGTATCAAGTTTTTTTTTGTATGACAAGTTCACTATACTGGTGCGCTGTAAGCTATCATTAGGAGGATAACCATTTTGTATAGACCAGGGATGGCGAACCAATGGCACGTGTGCCGTAAATGGCACGCGACACAATATTTTGGGCACGCCACCGACTACAAAGTTCACTATCCACGATCACAAGCCCACGCCTCCTCCAAGGAATGCATAGTTCGTTTACGCATAGCATCATACTAGTAAATTTTTTTGACACAACTGTATTTTAAAATTCATTTGTGTTACATTAAGGATTTCACAACCCCATTATAACATACTTATTTGTCATCTAATCTCAATACAACAGAAGTCACACTAATGTTATTTTAATTTTAATTTTAATTACGCTTATAACTGAATTATTTATTATTATACATTGCAAAATGTATTTTGTAATGTTTAGTAATAAATGTCTCAACTCAAAACTCTTTGTTTTTTTTTTGTAGTAAATAAAGATTTTTAAGTAGATAGTATTTAGTACTATTATTTTCCCCATGATCACGAAGTCAAAATTATTTTACGACACGTTTATTACCTAATTAAAACTTTCTTTAGATAAATAGCACTTTGATACATAAAGGTTCGCCACTCCTGGTATAGACATTGGTATGAATTTTGGGGTGAGACCATATCAGTTGTTAATAAACTACTTACACTATTAAAATGTCAGTCTTACATTGTCAGTATTGTGTTCTATATGGTTTGGTAATTGGTAACTGCCCAGCACATGAGTGTAGAGAAACTAGTGCAGTTTTATTAAAGTTTACTACCATTGGGTCATAGCCTCTGTACAATTTTTTGACTATATGAAGTACCGCTTGTATGATCACAAGCTTTTGATTCACATAAGAAGTTTTATAGAAAGGTCATTATGATATTAAATTATGAAACAATATTGTTAATTAGCAGCAAAAGAATCAGAAAAGAAGCAGATGTCCAGTACTTGATATTTTAATTTTGTTTGCAATTTAGGTGGTTTGCTTAAGCTTGAAATTTTCAAACTGTTTTAGGATTTCGAAAATACCTTTTAAATTAATTACGATAAAAATGAATTTCATTAAAAATTGCATATAATAAAATGCAAATTTGTCTATTTAATTTTGGTGCTATTAAGTGAAATGAGGCATCAGCAATCTCATAGTTTAAAATTTTCCAAAATAACCCTATCAAAAATGCCCATTGCTAATAAAACCCATTCCGACCCTCCTGACAAGAATGTAGAAAATATAAACATTAAAATAAAGTTCATTGACAGGAAGCAGAAGAGACAGATCTCGGTCCCCTACAAGAGGAGACAGTTTTGGACGACGAAGAGACAAACATCAAGAATCAAGTAAAAATAGTGAGATTTCAAATGTTATGACTCAAATGATGATGCCAAATATGTATTCACAAGGTATTGTATTATAATTGATCGCATGCATCTTTATGTACAAAGTAATATCCTAATTTATCTTTATTATTAAGTGAAACATCTCTTGGAAATACATCATCATACAGCTTTGTCTACTTGTAAAAAAGCAATAGGAACATTTTTATTTTTATTTTACAAAATTACAATGTTGTTACCATTTGCTTATACACAAACAGAGTCCCAAAAAATAAGTGATAGGCCATGAAATACTTCTTGATAGATTTTTCTCACTTTGGTATTGGGGCTCTAATTTATGGTGTCTTGTGGCTTATTTAAAAAACCACCAATCATTTGTGGTTATGGAGCTAGATTAAAAACATTTGTATTGAGCATTTGAAGCAGAGAAAAGTAGAAATTCTTGACCATCTTCCATATAGTCCTGACCTAAGACCTAACAAATTCTTTGCATTTCCTAAAATTAAGAAAAATCGAAAAGTCGACACTTTCAAAGTGATATTGAACACCCCCATGAGTGGAATAAATGTTTTAATAACTGGTTCGAGCGAATGGAAAAGTGTAATATAACTATGTGGTGAATACTTTGAAAAACAATAAAAAGTACTTTGAGGTTCTAGTTGTATTTTTTTTGGTCAAATGACTAAACTTGAAAGGCATGCCTTATATTACTCCTAGAGGAATGCAAATAAGTGTCACATCATTACTTTCTCACTTCTCATCTTAACAATGAACCATCATTATACCAGTATAAAATAAATAACATGCTTTAAGAACTGGCTTATTTATTTGAGACATATCATCAAATGGGTGTCTTGTAAGAAATGACAGAAGGGAACTAAAAGAGGAGTTGGGTAGTACATTCTTCAACTCAATAACAACAAAAAAAAACTGGTTGCAAACCTGTATGGAAAATATTCCTCTATGAAGCAATCTATGGGGATGGGCTGTAATGAATAACACAATAAATAAAAATCAGCCCAGTTTAAACTTCAGACACCTCTAAAAAGCCAAACTGGCCTCTAAAAAGCTTGGTGTACATAGTAGGGTGGGGCTATACTTCATGTTCATGCCAGCATACAATTTTACGAGAGGCAAGTTCAGATTTACATTAGGTACTTTTAAAATTTCTGTGCAGGTATTACAGCACCAGTTCTTTCCACTTGATGGTATCCAGCGAAGTGCAGTCTGACTAGTCGACTACTGAGTTTATGCAGATAGCATGATTCACTGGCGCTGTGTTGTATATCTTTGTTTTTATTATTGCACTTACCATGTGCATTGCTCAGAGTAATTGGTCGAATTAATTCCAATTGTCAAATTCCACTATCATACATTGTGACAAAATTCTCAATACCATCCACACCATGTGTTTGCTTGATGGTTAACAACTTTGAAATTTATTAGATATTTGCATCATCGCACTTAGTAAAGTCTGCTATCCTTAACGACTTTTCCGTACCGAAAGTCATATAATTAGGCTAGGCATATTCAAGAAAAGAGCTAACACCTTTTTAAAGTCAGGCAATACACTTGCAATTCTTTAGATGTTGCAGATGTACATTGGATGACGGTAGTCACTTACCATCGGTGAGCCCCATACTCGTTTGCCCTCTCTTCTAAAAAAATCGAGTAAATAAGCTTTTTTTAATTCATGATAAAAAATTATTAAAATTATCAATGGTGCTAGTGGAGTCACAATTACAAAATAACTTACATATTTAATTGTACAATATCTAGTATTATAACTATTTTGTATTCTTCTGTAATTTCGTTCTGAATTACGATTATCATTTCATACAAATATATGATTCAATTTATCCGAAAATTTTGATTATTTAAATCCAATAATTTTATTTTAATTTTGATTAAATAGTAATAGTATAAATTTTTTTTCTTCTAGGCAACATGTTAATGGCCAGTGGAATGTATGGGAATATGATGATACCTAATGCTATGATGACTGCAGGGATGATGCAGCCCACTAGCATGGAGATGATTTCTGGATCTGGAATGGAAATGATGCCACAAACTTCTATGGATATGTCTGTTATTGGAACTCAAGGATTAGCCACAACAGGAACTACAACTATGGATATGAGTATGATGGGGGGTGTAATGATGGATCCTACTATGCTAGCCATGTATTCCAACATGAACTCTGAAATGATGCATGAAAAAAAAGAAATAGTCCTCAAACACTGCAAGTTGACTCCTCCTGACCCAGGAACTCAACAACCGCCGCGGAGGGAACGTCCTCCTGGTTGTCGTACAATTTTTATAGGAGGCTTACCTGACAAAATCCGTGAAAGCACAGTGAGAGAAATATTTGAACCATATGGCCGAATCCAAATTCTAAGACTCTCTAAAAAAAACTTTTGTCATATCCGCTTTGATAGGGAGAGTTGTGTTGATGCAGCTATGGCCATATCAGGATACAAAATTAAACTTATAAGCAGAGACAAGGACAAGGATGATAAAGATAAGGATAAAGATGAAGATGATTCCCATGCAACAAATGGCTGGTTACATGTTGACTATGCTTTGGTAAGAATATTGAATTTTTGAAAACATTTTTTTTATTCCAATTAAGTTCTAACAAGTGTTTTTTTAGAGCCGGGATGATCAAAATGAGTATGAGAGAAAACAACGCCAGGCTCTTCGTGCCCAACAGGCGCAAATGCAGCAACTGACTGCACAACAGGAGGCCAGCTGTAAAATGAACTATAGGCGATCACCATTACCTATTCGAATTCAACCATTTTCCAATGCTGCAGTTGTCCAACTGGCCGAGAAAATTAAGAATGAGGAACATTTTGCAAGTTCACTGCCTGTAAGTTTCTTGTTTGTTTAACCCATTCACTGTCTTCCTAAGAAATGACAACATTACCCCCGTGCTGCCTGATACTGATATTCAGCCCACCCATCGGTGGGCTCGGCATCTCGATAAAGTATCTTGGCCCGCCCTTCGGTAGTTTCAAAACTTTCAGCTAATTCAATTAATACGAAACAAATGTATCTTAATCTGCGTTTAAGATAGATTTAAGCTCGTATTAATACAAGGACATCTAATATGAAATATAAAAGCATACACTTTAGGGCCTTTTTTTCAAGTCATGCATAGTCAACCTTTTTGTATGTTTAATTTTCTTTCCATGTCGTACCTCTTTTGCATTACATTTGGTAAGAATTAGACAGAAGATATAGTCTCAACTTGATGCACTAAATCAAACAGCAAACCAACTTCCAAAACACTCAGTAAAACTCAAGTTGTGAAAACCATGAATGTCAAGATGCGAGTGAAAGCTTTTTTCCGTAGACTATTTTTTCTATAATATGCTACTTACGTTAAATCATATATAATGTAAGTTGTAAAATTGTAGGAGTCCATAATAAAAGGTATCGGCCCTTCTTTTGTTTTCAAAGTGACTTACTGACCCGCTCCTTTTGTTCAGATCACCATCTGCATTCTTATCTTGTTTCCTATTTATTGACAGTTTGTCAACTTTTATGTATTAAACCATAATCTGAAATAGGTCATTAGCCAAAATTAAATCATAAATCAAACCAAAAAATTGTATATGGTTGATGACCAAAACAAAGGTGTTGGCACTTTGTCTATTTTCAAAGTGACGAATACCGATCGGCTCCTTTTATGTAGATCATTATCTGCATTCTTATCTTGCTTTCTAGTTACCGACAGTATATTGCCTTATCTACAAGGTGTTACAAAAAAGCGGGTATTCCTCTTAGGAAGTGATTCTATTGCTCAAAAACGACAACTTCTTCTATGGGACCTATAACGAAATCTGAAAAAAAAAATACTTCTCCACACAAACTCGTCTCAACTTATCAGCGGTTTTGTATGGGGAAGCCATTTTTTTTAGATTTCGATATAGGTCCCATAGAAGTTGTTGGATTTGAGCAATAAAATCACTCACTAAAAGGATTACGCACTTTTTTGTAACACCTTGTATATTGTTATGTTTTTATAGTTTTAATAATAAGGTGCAAACAATAGTTTATATTATATCACTACATGTAAATATACTTTATTTGTTATTAGTTCTACTAAAATTACAGTTTTTCATAAAAATTTTAACAAAAGGCTTGTTAATTCTGAATACGCGTACTGCCCGCCCATGGGCGGGTTTGGCATGATAGGTCAGAATTGTCCTTTTCTAAAATCATACAATATCTGCAGGTCGTTTTGATAACGAATCAATCATAATAAAATGAGTTATTAGACAAAAATCTCATAATTTTTTACTTGGGCGGATTCGGCATGTAAATTAAAAAGTTTCGCCCGCCCAAGACGCAAGAAACAACAAATTTTATGTGTATACATATCCAGGAATGCCCACTACTAGACCCCTCCTCAGTTGAGAAAATTGGCCATAAAATATTTTTTTTTGTTATAGACGCTAATAGCTTGGTTGGAACGTGGCGAATGTTCAAAAAAATATTCAAATCAATTCTATTCAATGATCCAAGCTACAAATTCGCACATTCGTAGACTGTTCAATGAAAAAATGCAGTCTGAAGAGGAGCTGCAAGAATGCAAAGAAAGAGTGAAAAACAATATTCAGAATGTCATAGAACAACGTGAGTGCATTATTTGCTAAGTTGCAATAATTTTGAACCTACTGATTTGAAAGGTTGACATATTATTTGCTCTTTGTGGACTACTTGAGTGCAACAGTAACACAATTTTATATTCTTGTATATACTTGTTTGCAAACAAGTTGTCATCCTTTCAAGCTTTAGGTAATTTTGTCACATATGTTATTTTATTGCTCTTGTCTCTCTGGTCTGCTCATATCTGCGAAGTTATTCTCAGACGGACAGTATGGGCTGCTGTCTTCACGCTTAAACACGTAATTGTATTATGTCAGAATGTAGTAGATTGCGACATAATACAATTTGGACAAAAAGTGTAAGTTACATGTTTTGACTAACATACATTCGTTTTTTGATTTAAAATAAAAAGTTATTCTTAATACTCTTTAATTATATTCAGTTTCGTTAAAGAATTTATGTTGTCAAAACAGAAGTATCCCTCTGTGTGTAACACACTGTAACGTGAACCGACATTGCTCGGTGAGGTGAGTTCCTATCGCTACGAAACTCGTCACTCCCGTGCCTAGGTAGATACAATCTTCGCCAATGAACAACGTATATATCTCTTGAGAGCGGGAAGCTGCCAGTCACGAGAGTCACGATGGTATGTTTGGTCGAGCGTCTACATTTATGCTCTTAACATGATTTGTGAAACTCAGTCGAACAGGTGGCGAAAGTGTTTATAGCAGCAACTCATCAGCGTGTGTGGGACCATTTCACAAAACCGCAAAGAAAAAATATCGAGACTTGGCAAAAAATGACACAGGTGTGTAAAGAACTTTATGATCTCCAAACAGCCAATGACTTGTTCCTTACAAGCTACCATTTATGTTATATGTATCAAAATTTGAATTTTTATTGAAAAAACAATGACTTCTGTGTAAAAAAAAAACTAATTTAAAATTATGGTAATTGTAATCAAACTGTCAGTTTTACATTATGCAATATGCATGCATTTTTAATTGCATGTATACTAAATGTATTGTAAAGTATGGTATTATCTCGTGCCTCTTTTTTATATTCTTTACGATTATGCTTATACATAGATTATATTTATTGCTTTATTTGATATAAATTTATCCACATTTTATTAAATTTATATATTATAGTAACTCATATTCAAAATTATAAACTATTTTAAAATTTTTATATAGTTTGAAAATAAGTGAATCCCAGGCACTGATTCACATTTTTGGTAATAAAATGACGAAGAAGAAAGAACGAAAGAAGTTGTTGTTTATTCTTAAAAATATATTATGTGATATATCATTAAAACTTCACAAAATATCTACTACTTTAACAATATTACGCATTTGTTGTTGATTTTAAATGAATATATTTATATTACTTTGATAAAAATTATAAAACCTTTTAATCTATTTTTAAAATTGTATTTATGGTGATCAGTATATTATTTCTTATCCAATATCTTGTAAGCATTATAATTATTATATGTGGAGTTGTAATGAAACTGATTAGATACAGCACAATAGGTGTGTGATCCAGAAGACATCGATATTGCAGGTAAAACAATATAAGTCATATACTAATCCTGACAGGTATTGTACTAATATTTATAATGCAACATTTAGATAATCGCCGAGCTCAGACGAATAGCTACGAGTATGAACATGTAAACGCCTTGTTCGGGTGTGCTCACTACTCGGCCCGAGTATTCACCTGTTCTCCACTCGACGTCGGTTTTTAGCTCGAGTCAAAGGAAAGTTCGTGTGTATTCGTATCGGAGTTAACATAATCGTCATTACTCAGATGTCCCGCGAACTATTGTTTGAATTTACTCAGCCAATTTACCCTTATAATTTTTTCTAATATACCTTTCTTTGATAATATACAAGGGGCGTTCAATGTATTTTTGGTATTAGGGTGATTTTCTAATAATGTGGGTAATTCAAAAATTCATTATGTTAAAGTTGTTAAGAATTTCTTTGCCCATATCCACTCGGTGAAATAAAATAATGAGTCTTACCTAGTTTGAAAAGCACATCCCGCACTATCTCCGTCACCGCTAATCCCAGCACTAAATTTCGTCTTGATAACTACCTCTTGTGTAACCTTCTGTCATAGATGACGGAAATGACCGACTCGACAATGGCAAAAAAAATCGACCACCGTGCGGTGATTAACCTCTCAAACCCCAAATAGTCGGATCCGACCACGGCGATATTCCGTCAAATCCCAAGTGGTCGGATCCGACCACACTCACCCACAGCACTTTAGCCCATAAATACTTATATTTAGAGACTGATTATCTATGAAGGAGTTTGGCATTATAGAATTAATATGAAAATTTCTATCCTCTAGTGCACTAAAAAGTCAGTTAGTCTTTGGATATTTATTTATAATCTACGTTAATTACGTACGCCATTTTCATTTGGATGTTGTGTTGATTTTTGCATTTTTCTAGTATTTTATTAGTGTTTTATTATAAAATTGTCATAAAAGTTTTTGTGTAAATATAATTTATCTTTTTAAGTAAATAATATCGAGTAATATATAGAAATAATAGTGATTTTCACGCTGCCAACATTCGCTTGGTAAGTACCCGTTTAATGAAGTAAAACCCGACTTTTGTTTAGACCACAGGATAGAGAATTTTATATAGATTTTATAATGCCAAACTTCTTCATAGAAAAGTAGTCTCTAAATATAAGTTTTAATGGTTTAAAGTGCTGTGTGTGGGTGCGGTCGCATGCGACCGCTCGGGATTTGACGGACGCATGCGACTTCATGGGATTTTATGGTGATTAAAGGGTTAAATTCCTCACTTAATAAGGAAAAACTGAAAAAAATCGTCCATGAAGAACGTGGCCTTTTACCAAGACTGCCCCTTTAATGTCAACTATACAGAAGTGGTTCAGTGAATTCAAAAGAGGCAGGGAAAGCATCGAATATGACCCCTGCCTGGGTGGGCCAATCACAGCGGTTACAGTAGAAAATGTGAAAATTATTGAAAAACTTGTATTAGAAAATGCACAAGGAAAAATTAAGATGTTAGCAGAAATGACTAACCTATCCGTTGGTACCATACACACCATATTGCATGACTATCTCTACCTCACAAAAGTCAGTGCAAGATGGGTGCCACGAATGCTTAAAAGAATTAAGAATTTCAAAAGTAGACGCGGGTTGACTGTTGTAGGGAGTTTTTAGAGCTGTGTGGTGATGACCCAGCAAGTGTTTTTGACAGGAGAATAAACGTGGGTTCACCACTATGACAGAGTAAACAGTAGTCTATGCAGGGCATAAAAAGGTATCAGACCCCCTCTCCCAAAGAAAGACGAAGCATATTTTTTCAAGGTAATAGAAAATCTTTTTCCACGAACAATTAAATGTGTTGATGTCGTGGGAGACTATGTTGAAAAATAAAAAATAATTTTTTTTCTAACATACGCGTACCGAGAATACATTGAACACCCTTCGTATAATATGTTAATAAATTGGTATGTACTCGGTTCATCTGAAATTGAAAATTTCACAAGAGTGAAATTACTTTTATTATATATTCTACATAATACTCACTATTTTTACTATTTCCGTCTTTTCAACTTCATTAATTAAATATTAGTGGAGAAGTCTATAAAAGTTAAGTAGACACAATGTCATAGAAACGAGACGTACTTCGTCTATGTTTTAAAAATCTACATTGCATGAATAGATGAGTATGTAAACGCTTCGTACTTGTCTACGAACAAGTCCGCGAGTTGTCCGTCCGATAATCTAAACGTACCGTAAAAGATGTTTATAAGGCCCCATAGAGCAACACGGGTTATCGTCGGACCGAAGGGAAGTAGCGATACGAAGGCGTTCTCCTCTGTCAAAGTATAAATCGACGCAGTCCTGTGTACAATAAAACTAGTTACAGCCGCGCTGCGCTCTGGACAAAATTTAGTTACGCGACTGAATCGATGTCCTACAAAATGCCAAATTGTTCAGTTTTTCAAAAGAGATATATGCCAAGAAAATTTTACAAAAATAAGTTGTTACTTTTTATATTTGTTTTTAAAAACTATGACGTCATTATTGAGATTTCTAGTTTCACTCATTATTGCTTTCTTTAATAGTAAAAATCACTTATTTACTCTTAACTGATTCTACTAATCACTATTAATTAAAAATTATTCACAATTAACAACAATTTATAGTTCACAAATTCATCTTACAGTCCGAACAGCACGACAGCTCGAGCAAGAATGAATCCTGCCCCAGCTGGCGTGCGCCTTTTAAACCGAATACAAATGTGCGCAAGCCACTTCCTGCGCTTTGAGAATGATTACCTTCAAATTGTTATAGCGACCACCCGCATTTAATTATATTTTGAATTAAAGCATTTTAAATTATTTATTTAGTAACAATAATCAACTAATTATAAAAATAAAGACACATGTTATAAAAATCAGGTTATAACGTTCTTTCAGTAGTTGAAATAACGTCTATTAATTTTTAACTCAATAATAATTGTTTAAGTACTGCGCTGATACGTCGCTTATACTTTGCTGCGTCAATATATATGAATAATTTTAAGTCACGTTATTGATTGCTATTTATTTCTTTTTAAACTTAAAAATTACGATAATAGCTGTTAACAAAACCGTTTCGGATTTGGCTCCTCGCCCTCACACAATATGCAGATCGGTCGAGCGACTGATCAGTCTGTATGCGAGTTGTCGCGTCACCAAGCGATATTGTTATAATCGTATATAAATGTATCTATGTGTGTGTGTGTGTGTGTGATATTGGTAGTTTATTATTTTAATTGTTATGTGTGAGCTTCGCAGTGACAGACAATTGTTTTTGTGCGCGCAGATTTAAGCCCGCAAAAATGCCTGACTGTTCAGTTTTTGGGGAAAACGCTATGGCTACTCCCCTCTAGACCGCTGGTGGCCTGTGTTGCTCTATGCAAGGCACAAAGCTCTATGCAAAGAATAATAAGAACATTCAAAATCCGATAACATTAACTAAATAGACAAAACACACATATATAAATAATAAACATACTGTATATAAATAATAATATGTATATAACTGATAAAAATGATCAAAGATTTAGTATGCAGTTGCTTATAATTTGTGCAAATCTAAAGAAATATTTTGTCACGTGGTTTTAAATACATTTTTTACATATTGTATATGTTTTAATGTAACTCTTTTAGGAATTTAATACTCTAAAGGAAGAATTTAATGAGAAGTTTCATAATGAAGAATTAGAACACAATGGCGTCAGTAACAATCAAGCTACCGAGTATAATAGTGAAGAGCTCCAATATTTAAAGGTATGTGAAACTACCGCAGATTTATGCACTTGCGTTCGCGACTAGCTACCACTCCTTCGAGAGTAGAGTATAGGTGTACAAAGAAAGTACCGCGATACTAAGAGGAAAACAAAACCAATGATCAGTTTTCGTACATAATTTATTTTTGTTTTATTAAAACCTGTGTCCATTGATCATTTCTTATGGCCAACGACTAGGGCTTGCAAATATTCGAAAATTTTTGGTATTCGAATATTCGACTTTTTTTCGGGTATTATTCGAATTATTCGAATAATATTCGAATAAAAGAAAAAACAAAAGCTGTAATAATAATCATATTTTATTGCCATTCTCTTACTTAGATCTAATATCATTGAATCAAAACAAAATCATAGTTATGAATTAAAGAACTGCTTGGAATTTCACTGTTATGGACATAATACAGTCCTATAAAGAACTATAAAAAGTTGGTGCTTAACAAGACGACCACAACACAATTACATCAAAACAGTCTTATAAATCGAGTTCTGAGTATTGTCATAATATTTATATAATAATTAAATCATTACAAACATATATAATTTACTTACAAAATTTAAAAGATTTAAAAGAAAGATTTTCAACTGTGATAGAATACAAATAATTAATCAGTATTAGAATTTATGAGATCAGAATCAGATCAATGCCACATTGTACAAAAGTAAAAATACGATTTAATCTTATCATTTAACTTTGGCTTATTCTTACACTTACACGTACAACCGTACCTTCAAGGCAAAAGTGAATAGGTATCTCACCACTGCTTTCTTCCAAGCATGATTGTCGTCAAGTGCTAGCATATTCTACAGTAAAAAAAATCTTTAACGTTCTCCTTGTAAGTGGGACCTAAGGAAACTTAGCGCATCTAGGGAATCATCTTTTAAAGCACATCTTAAATGGTTGCAAATATATTTTCTTGATGAAAACACCATATCACACTCTATACTTATCTACAAGTACCATAGTGGTATACACATGAGAAAGTCATATGCTCGGCTCAAATGAACTTGTCTAGGGACCTCCTCTGTCAAATAGCGCCCATCTGCATTCGCACTGACGTTTCTAACTTTTCTCTATGTGATAAATTTGCTATAGACCTCAAAGGAGTTGCGGAATTAGTGTCATATATCGCGTTTTGTAACTCTTCTATAAAACTTATTACAAATGTTACCTAGCGTGACTCGTTTTGTTGCTGATGCTGGCGTTGCTGCTGCTGAAGTTGAACCAAGGTTATGTCATCTTCGTCATTATCAGAGTTCTGTCTTTTAGAAAAATATCTGTCGTTAATTTCAGTTATTACTTCTATAATAATGTTATTGGCTGGTAATGGAAAGATAGACGAAGGTGGCTCTGCGTAATATTTACTGGGATTGTGGAGATATTTTAATGTGCAGATTAAATTTGGTAGTCGTCTCTGAGCAATTATTTTTTTCAGAGCTTCAAGTAGCCTGTCACTGATACATCAGTTCGCCAATAAAATTAATTTTTGTTTATTAACTACAAAAGACAAAACAAATTCATTGGAGAGTACTAGTTTTTACGGAATTCATTTTACGGAGTTCAAAGGCCGAAGCGAAATGACCGTGCGGCAGGAATCACGCTTCAAGAGGCCAATAGTTTAGGTAATTTCTTTTTACAGTGAAAATAATGGTATTTTAAAAAAAAAAAGTAAATATATACACACACGTAAGCACTGCTTTATAGTTAGTTTAGTTAGTATGCAAACTTTCATAATCTTATTAAGTATTTTATGAACAACAGCGGTTTATTGTTTATTTTGGAGGTAACTTTGGATTTTTTTTCGCGTTTCGTTCGTTTTCGTCTAACCATCTGCATTTTGTGCGCGTGCAGTGTGGACGGCGGAGCGTGGTTATAATTTTGTTGTTTATCATCGAGGTTTTAGTCTTTTTGAGTGAGTTTTGTATGCCAACGGCCAACTTGTCTACGAGTACTCATCTACTATCCAGAAAAGGAATTACTTAATATTTTGAAGGGCAAGTTAGCATCCTAAGATCTATCTTTGGAAGAGGACATAGCATTCGTAGTGACTGTAAGAGTGATGTGTGCATGAGAGAGTGAGTATAAGTCGACAAGTGCCTTTGTATCATCAATTATGTTTTGCACATGGTATCCAATGTGCAATGCTAGATGCTATTTACAAAAGGAATCAAGATAAGCAAGAAGAAGAAGGAGAACAATCTGAAGGTAGCAAAGAGGACAAAAATGAGGATACTTACTCTAACAGCGATAGTGAGGGAGAAGAATTTGTAGTTGAGCAACATCTGAACAGAGGCCGAGACCTACATTTATACGGGGATGTGAATTTAAAAACGTAATAGAGAAAGTGCGAAAGATAGTTTATTTTTTTGGGAATTCACCCACCAGAAAATAGTTGCCCGATATTTATCTTCAATGGTTGATCTTAGACTTTAAAACCAGGTGGAGCATTTTAGCCGATATTATCACAAGATTTTTGGCATTAAGAGACCCTATTTTGAAGATACCACGTTTAGTTCAGGTGAGCTGGCTTTACTGCAAGAATTGGCCACTTCTTTGAATATTGTAAAGGCAACAGTAGAGGCGCTTTGCCAAGAAAATGCAAATCTGCTTACTGCGGAAACAGCCCTTCAATTTATGGTTGCAAAACTTGAAAAGGCGAACTGATTTATCAGTGACAGGCTACTTGAAGCTCTGAAAAAAATAATTGCTCAGAGACGACTACCAAATTTAATCTGCACATTAAAATATCTCCACAATCCCAGTAAATATTACGCAGAGCCACCTTCGTCTATCTTTCCATTACCAGCCAATAACATTATTACAGAAGTAATAACTGAAATTAACGACAGATATTTTTCTAAAAGACAGAACTCTGATAATGACGAAGATGACATAACCTTGGTTCAACTTCAGCAGCAGCAACGCCAGCATCAGCAACAAAACGAGTCACGCTAGGTAACATTTGTAATAAGTTTTATAGAAGAGTTACAAAAAGCGATATATGACACTAATTCCGCAACTCCTTTGAGGTCTATAGCAAATTTATCAGATAGAGAAAAGTTAGAAACGTCAGTGCGAATGCAGATGGCGCTATTTGACAGAGGAGGTCCTAGACAAGTTCATTTGAGCCGAGCATATGACTTTCTCATGTGTATGTTACTTGTAGACAAGTATAGTGTGATATGGTGTTTTCATCGATAAAATACATTTGCAACCATTTAAGATGTGCTTTAAAAGATGATTCCCTAAATGCGCTATGTTTCCTTAGGTCCCACTTACAAGGAGAACGTTAAAGATTTTTTTTTACTGTAGAATATTGCTAGCACTTGACGACAATCATGCTTGGAAGAAAGCAGTGGTGAGATACCTATTCACTTTTGCCTTGAAGGTACGGTTGTACGTGTAAGTGTAAGAATAAGCCAAAGTTAAATGATAAGATTAAAACGTATTTTTACTTTTGTACAATGTGGCATTGATCTGATTCTGATCTCATAAATTCTAATACTGATTAATTATTTGTATTCTATCACAGTTGAAAATCTTTCTTTTAAATCTTTTAAATTTTGTAAGTAAATTATATATGTTTGTAATGATTTAATTATTATATAAATATTATAACAATACTCAGAACTCGATTTATAAGACTGTTGTGTAATTGTGTTGTGGTCGTCTTGTTAAGCACCAACTTTTTATAGGACTGTATTAGGGCCATAACAGTGAAATTCCAAGCAGTTCTTTAATTCATAACTATGATTTTGTTTTGATTCAATGATATTAGACTCTAAGTAAGAGAATGGCAATAAAATATGATTATTATTACAGCTTTTGTTTTTTCTTTAACTATTCGAATATTATTCGAATAATTCGAATAATACCCGAAAAAAAGTCGAATATTCGAATACCAAAAATTTTCGAATATTTGCAAGCCCTAGTCGTGGCCATAAGAAATGATCAATGGACACAGGTTTTAGTAAAACAAAAATAAATTATGAACGAAAACTGATCGTTGGTTTTGTCTTCCTCCTGTGCTGTAAATCTCTCGAAACGTCGGGTATTTAAAAAGTTAAATATACGCGATAAATTCCGTAAAAACTAGTATTAGTTCATTGGAGAGTCTTGCGATTTACTTTTTACAATTCGACAAATAATCTTATGAGTAAAAATATAAATAAGCTTTATGAGCAGTGAACACTGCACATGGAATACCCTATGGCGGGTCAAAAAAAAATCGAAATCGACTTACGTAGGTTTTATTTATACGTTATTTTAATCCTTCGCGTTCGTGTTGTGACTGATGAAAGTTATATATATATATATAAATAATAAATAAATAAATATCACTTTATTGCCACATTTAAAAACATGTTTACATATAAACTAAGTACTTAATCCTAATAAAATTTAGGCAAACGGAGGACTCAGCTTTTGCTTCGTGTGCGCGCGTGTGTGCGCGTGTGCGCGCGTGTGTGTGCGCGTGTGTGTGTGTGTGCGTGTGTGCGCGCGCGTGTGTTTGTGTGTGTGTGTGTGTGTGTGTGTGTGTGGTGAGTGTGTGTGTGTGTGTGTGTTTGTGTGAGTGTGTGTGAGTGTGTGTGTGTGTGTGTGTGTGTGTGTGTGTGTGTGTGTGTGTGTGCGTGCGTGCGTGCGTGCGTGCGTGCGTGCGTGCGTGCGTGCGTGCGCATGTGTGCGCGTGTGTGCGTGGTGCGCGCGTGTGTGCGTGGGTGCGTGTATGCGTGTGCGCGCGCGCGCGCTTGTGTGTGTGTAATTGTTCAGTTTATACATGGGGATGGTTTTTAAGGGTTATATTATACTAAAATAGAAAGAAGTGTCTTAAGTTTATGTATTTCCAGTAGGTATGTTTCAAATTTTCTGCAGCAATTTGCCACTTTAGCAATGCTGATTTATATTTAGCTTTGAAGCTTTCCGTACTCATTTTATTTCTCCCAAGACAGTGCAAGTCGTTTCGTATTCTAGCTGCAACAAATTTGAAACATCCTCTGTACCGCGTTGTTTTATGTTTTGACATACTCAACAGGTTTAATGAGTTCGTACGAAGGCTTCTATGTGAAATATTTTTGATCCATAGGAGTTTTTCAAATAGATACTCAGGCTTCTTGCTCTATATTACCTATGCACCGTACAAGCGTACTGTAGCTCCATTCTAGCACTCATGTTAAGTAAGCATTTTTTATTTAAATACTGGGTGATGTATTCTCTTTCGGGCACATTAAAACAAAAACGAACATAGGCATTTTTCACTCTTTGGATTGCTCTCTCTGTGTTAAACTTTAGTCTTGGACGATAGGTGGAACTGCAGTAATTGAATTGAGATAGCAGCAGAGTATCACATAAAAGTATCCGTAAATCCTCCAAAGATTTAAGATATGATTATGTATAACCTTTTCAGCTTGAAAAATGCTGTTCTGATTTTGTTATTTACGTGACCAATAAACTTTTGTTCTCCATCTTAAATCAAGCCGAGATTACGTGCAGTGGTTAGTGTTCTAGAACAACATTTTTGGCATTTTTCACTCTTTGGATTGCTCTCTCTGTGTTAAACGTTAGTCTTGGACGATAGGTGGAACTGCAGTAATTGAATTGAGATAGCAGCAGAGTATCACATAAAAGTATCCGTAAATCCTCCAAAGATTTAAGATATGATTATGTATAACGTTTTCAGCTTGAAAATGCTGTTCTATTTTGTTATTTACGTGACCAATAAACTTTTGTTCTCCATCTTAAATCAAGCCGAGATTACGTGCAGTGGTTAGTGTTCTAGAACAACATTTTTTACTTTTACTTTTCCTCCACCGTATAATACATTTTTTACTTTTACTTTTCCTCCACCGTCTAATACATTTTTTATTTGGCATTTAGTGCCTAAGACCAGCATTTAAGATTTAGCTGCGTTGAGAACCAAAGAATTATTTTCAGACTATGTGTGGATACTGCTCAGGTCGGCATTAATATTTTCAGTAGCTTCTCGATCATTGTTCTGTCAAACGAGTCGTACAGTTGTGTATCATCAGCATATAGTTTACAAAATGTTATGCCTAGGTAGATCTGCTGTATGTGATGTGGGAACAAGGGCGTGAAATGACTTGAGACACGACCGTATTTTTTGTATCGTCAATTTCTACTATTTGTTCTCTATTAGCGAAAAATGGCAAAGACTTGTATTCTTTGAGAAGCGATAGCAGCTTAGTTTATCTAACAATAATTCAGGTTGCGAACAGTAAAATGCTCAGTATCCCCATATTCGAAGCCTCCGTCAGGTCGTCTTTGACATGTAGAAGTGCAGTTTCTGTACCATGACCCCTGCGAAAGCCTAACTGGTATTATATCTTTAGTTTCTAAGTAGTTCAGCACTTGATTTAACACTACTTTTTCTAAAACTTGAGATATTACTGGCAAAATTTAAATAGGACGCAAGTCTTTTGTTTCGGTATGAGATTTTTTTAGGTATGGGCCTTGCCAGTGCTCATTTTCCAATAGGATGGAAAAGTATTTTTTCAATTGACTTATTCAATATCCTTGTAAAATGATAGAAAGTGTCATGTCTAGAGTCAGCTTAATCATTTCTATACTAATGCCATCGTGTCCCTCTGCATTGGTCTTTATATTAACAATAATAACTTTAACTTCCGGTTCTGTAGTAGATTTTAGGACCAGCATGTCAAGTTCTGGTGTATCAATTAAACTAGTGAAATTTTTTTGCAACAAATGTTTCGTTACTGACTGGTAAATATTTAGTGCGCAACCGATGTCGCGGTCTTCCTTGGTCCTTACGTGCGTAGATTTTTTTCGTCTCGCGTCCATAAGTTAGTATTATTCAATGAATTGTATCGACAATGAACCATTCGGTAGTAAGAATTTAAACAAGGAATTGCATTTAATTTCTAATCTTAATATTACGGGGTTAAACAAATTATATAATTACTAATTACGAAAAATAACAAAATTTAGTTTTTACAGTTTAATAATTTGCACATAATGTCTAACCTTCAGAGAGAAAACGAGAGTCTCCAATTTCAATTAGAAGCATATAAAAACGAAGTTGATGTTATAAAGAGTGAAGCTCAAAAGGAGATGGAGAAATTCAAAGCTCAGTTTATTGCACGGCAAGCCCTACAGAATGCTATGGATACGAAAGAGGTTGGTGAGGTAGGTTTTTTGGATATGTTCATTAAATTTCTAATGTTTGTTCTCAATTTGTAAGCTAACGTATGATCTATAAAATGTCGTCGGGGGACGCAAAAAGAAGGAAAGCTTCTTTTTTTTGGTGAAATTAATTTTCGACAGAGGTTTATATATTTTTAATAAAAGTTATGTGAAGAATGTATGTACTAATAATAATAGGTTTCAAAACATTAACGAATATAAATTAAACGAGGATGTTAAAGGTGACTGTGACGGTGACATTTCTTCTCGGTTTTACTCTGCGGCCGAGTCCAGTCTGTCAGATCAAATCGTTCCTCTTCGTAACAGTTTATAGCTAGACATATGGTCCTGTTCCCCATCTTTGGTGTGAGGTTTGATATTTGTAGTATATGACAATAACTGTCAAAATCTTAAAATATGGGACTTAAAGTGAATAGAAGCCCAACTTTGTTTCACAAAGTTACGGAAGTAACCTCTTGTAAAATATAACACGTCAGAATGGGCAGAGTGTGTGAAGAATATAATTTTATTATATTCTTTGTAACGAAATTGTAATTCCCACAGCCACCACTGCCAGCCCCGGTTGCTAAGCCACCCCCACCACCGCCTCTGCCTGATGATCTAGATTCCAAGGTACTTCTGAAGGAAACTGTGGAAGCTGGTTGCGGTGAGGCCAAACTTATCGGTGTCATGTCAGCATTTTTACAGGTAAAGTAATAACTTATATATGTACGTACACATATCAAAAGAGTTTGTGATCACTAGCAAAAGTTGATGTATTTTTTTTATTTAACTTTATCGAGAAAAAGTGTTTACATTATATCTTTAAAAAAAATAGAAATACTCTATTTGAAATTAAAAAATAAAACGCTCTTTTATTTTTAATAACAAAAATTGTGGTGGAGCTATAAGGTCTCGGGTTCGATTTCCGGGTCGGGCAAAATCAATTATGTGAGATTAACTATATGTGGACTGTATGTGCGTGATCCCAATATAACCGAATCAAGATGGCTGATGTGGCACGTGGCAGGCTTGGGCAATGCACTTGATATTACCTAATCTATTATATCTAGCCGGTGCCTTACACGGGAATTAAATCTGAGCTGTTAGGAAAAAAGACAGTAAAGAGAGAATAAAAAAACAGGTCAAGATGAATTAAAAGGAAGCACTTACCGGTGTGGGCTTCTTACTGCTTCAGCGGCCTCGAGGACGATGACCCTTGTGTTGCGACTGAGTTGTAAGAGGTGCGCGACGTATCAGTAAATTGCACTATGCGAAGCGGTTACTACTAGGTTGTCCTGTGGCTAACTGCCACAAGTGCAATCACATTAAGCGTTGTTCTTGAACTGCGTTGTAAGAGAGCGAGCGGCGGCAGCGGACGTCATTATATTTGTCGGCCATCTCCACCTTCCATCTGGGCGGGGTGCGTTTCTTATTGGCCGTCAGATGACGACATATTCCAGCCCCCCCCTATCCCCTTTCGGTGTGTGCGCAAGGAATGCGCGGATGGGATAGAGGGAGGCACCGGCCAGCTACTAACCAACTAAATAAAATGCGAGAGTACTCGTTTTTCCGCGTAACCAAATTGAGTAATTTAAATTTAATGTAATTTTAACAGAAATTTAATGGAAAGAAAAATATTAACCAAACTTACATAACAATTTATTAATAGAAGGTTTTTATTTAATATAATATAATTCCTCCTCTGGCTCAAACACATTTGGAGATCCCCCTGGACATGTTGAGGATCAAGTTATCCAGCAGTTCTTGCGGTAACTTGTCTCATTCTTGAATAGCGGCTTCCCTGATCTCTGGCACTGCCTGAGGAGGTGACTGACGGTTCCAAACAGCTCGCTTAAGAGCATCCCGCGCTTGCTCTATTAGATCTAAGTCAGGCGATCCGGCAGGCCAGTCTAACCTTGTGGGCGTATTCTCGGAGAGCAGCATTGACTCGTTGAGCTCGATGTGCGGACGCATTATCATCGACCAGTACGAATTGGTGCTCATAGTTTGCTCGGACTGGTTTGATAATTCTATCAATAGCAACTGCTTTGTACCTATCGGCTGTCATGGAGCCTTGATACGGGATCAGAGGCGTTCTAGCTCCAATCATAATTACACCTCAAAAGGACACTGACATCCCGCCTTGCTGAGTTTCTGAATTGCTGGTTTGAGTGACATTTCTTTGCCTTTCAGTCTTCACGTCTTCTCCAGACACGGACACGTCGGTTATTCGTGATTCGTCAACGAAGAGACATAATGATTTCTTATATTTACGCGAACACTACACATGATTAAAACTACTTTTACGGATTTTATCGCGTTTATTTTTGCTTTTAATTACTTTTATTTTTAATTCCCGACGTTTCGGGCGCTTTCCAGCTTTCGGTGTTCTTTCGCGAGGATTTGTGGTCTATCAAATCTGATGTAATGGTTGATAGACAACAAATCCTCGCGAAAGAACACCGATTCCTACCAAGGATGATACGTGAGGCTATTGAAATTAAATAACATCCTAATTTCAATAGAGAAGGAGGCTGGGTACTACCACCTGCTTGGGATCCTATAATCAATAAAATTAAAACTAAACCCAAGCATACCACTGCAAGACCTCAAGACATAGTCAGTTCATTTTGCATAGATCGGACCATAAACAATAATTAAAAAAAAGCTGAAGGTACTCCGGGTTTAACAATGACATCAGGACGTCAGTCATCTCAGTCCCCCGTGACCATGGGTGCTGGAAAGCGCCCGAAACGTCGGGAATTAAAAATAAAAGTAACTAAAAGCAAAAATAAACGCGATAAAATCCGTAAACGAAGAGACAATTTTGTCAAATGTTTTCCTCCTCATCTTCTTCATTTTACCAAAGCCTAGACCGCTGCAATCTCCGTCGCTGAGGTCGCCATGAATTCAGAGGTGCTTGCTAAGACCTCCGTGCTCGTAGTCCAGCCTGGTGTAAGCAATTCCGAATGGTCTGAGTGCTAATTCAATCCAGAGGCGGCCCGCACTTCCGCTTTTATTGTAGTGGCGTTGTTTGTTGCGTCACGGGCTGCCAGCAATCTCATATAGCGCTTCTGCGCAACAGTTATAACAGTTTGTCGACAGCTGCGGGATCGGTCAGCTAAATTATTCATTGCATTAATTGCCGTGTTACCTCTGCAACGTGGCCACGACGCAGGATTGGGATACAGCAACTCTGCGTGCTATTTCTCTCGTGGAATATCCCTCTTCCCTCAAAGTTAAGATTCTTACTCGTAAAACTTGTGATAATCTTGGCATTTTTTCAATCACAATTTTCCTTGTAAAAATATTTTAAACCCGTAAAATTGACTAATTCAGATTGCTGAATGGAGCGTAAGCTTGGATTGAATTTATTTTTATATGGAAAAACAGTTGAATTTGTTTTATTGTTTAGTATTCTAATTCTATATTTTTAAGTAAAGAATCTAAAAAGAGGAAATTATAATATATTTACCGTAACAAAAAAGATTTCGATTTTTCAAACTGATCACAAACTTTTTTTGATGTGTCTATGTATGTATGTCCCTTTGCATCGCACAGACCTTGTTTAAGTCGCGCTACCTTTATGCACATTAGCAGGCTTCACACATCCTCGATTTTTTTTTTAGAATAAGTGTGACACTGACACACAGGTAAGTGGATGCTGAGGCATATAGACATCTATCTTCCTTGATTAGGAATTAAAATGCAGATGCCAAGTGCGTTGTCACCCCTGAGACTTGATGGAATGCTTGTTAAAATGTTTTCCTGTTCACTACACTCACCCTATTAAATAGCAGTTTTAATTTCTGTTTCTTTAACCGGTATTCTGTGAGAGTGTTCCCAGGGCGAGCCGACCTATTCGTATTGCAGCCATTATATGTACTCTAGACCAATATTCCGTCATGGCGGCCGGTTTCAACAGAGACTAACTATCTTCGCACAACTTCGATAACATTATAGAGTCCGAACACACCATCGCATAAATACAGGTTCAGGGCATTATCTATTCCCACACTCTCATAATCCGAAGGGAGGACATTCCAACACGACTGCATAGAGAACAGTCTCATGAATTTCCGAGGCACGGGGGATGAAACTCCGCCAACTCCTTAACCCCAGACTGCTACTAATGAGAACTCTTTAACAATAAAACCTAATGACGGATTTCGCCTGACCGTGGATTCGAACCCGAGAGCTCAGCCGTCACTAAACAAATGATGCAGCCAAAAAATAAAGTTTTTTTTGTAGTCATAATATAGCTGCAGTGTCTACAAGAATGGCACACGTGCAAATAGAATTTTATTAAGAAATTTTATTGACTACGATATATATTATTATTTTAGGTCCATCCACAAGGAGCAAGTCTCGACTATGTTGTATCGTATGTACGTGCACTTTTTCCCCACGTGTCTCAAGCCACAGTCCACCACGTTCTACAGAAACACGAGGATGTCTTCCAACACACTACAAGTGGAGTAGGGGCTAACATAGAGACTCGGTGGTCTTTCGTCGCGTTCGCACAGAGTACAAAGTAATCACTCGACTACTAAATAATCAAAATTAAACCACTGCCATTTTTGAAGACCTTTTCGAGACAATCTTTCATTTATGTGGTGGAATTGTCCAGTGGTCAAAACAAATAACAGAAAACTACCGATTATGTGATCAAAACATGTGTTTTGCGATCAAAAATATTATATACTAGTGGCAATAAATATTTTGCTGCGAAATTGTTTTATTTTATTTTAGAAGTAATATAAACATACTTTTATCAAATTTGGTATAATAATATAACACCCCATATTGTAACATGGGTGTCGTAAGAGGCAACTATAGGAAATACCTGAAAGATGATCAGAGAGTAAAATAAAGAGATAGACGATGGGTTACAGCAAAGATTTTGATATGGTAATCAATGATTATGTTTTATTTTTGAGAAGGTTATGATTACCAATTGCATTATAGCAGAGACTGCCTTATAGTCAGTATTGAAAATCTCGTGTTAGTGGGATAAGAAGTAGTACAATATTATAACCAGAAAATAAAGCCGTAGTGTGTCTGCACTTCGTTCTATTGGGTTAACGAATGCCCGACAATGTCTCAGCGTAAGTACCATTTTTTAAATAGAATGGGGGTGACATACAAGCACATAGTCCACCTAATGGAATGTGACCCCTAAACATCTACATTTATCTTCGATTAAGTATTAAAATGCAGATGCGTTGTTATCCCTGAGAACTACGATGGAATGCCTTGTAAAGTAGTAGTAAGGGTCTTCGGTTCTCTACACTCACAATACGAAACACCGCATTCCTAAGACTAAAATTTTAATTAAAGCACAATAATCTAACGAATAAGCTACGTCATTTTCGTTTGAAAGAATAGCAAGGGCGGAAAGTAATTCCTCAAATATGTTTTAATAATTTTAAGCCTCGAAAAACTCCTTTCAGCGACGCAACCATAACAGGTGTGGTAGCAATTATTCTGAGGATTGTTTCGATAGCGGGGTAAACTTCGGTTAACTTTTTTGTATTATCTATTTCAGCATCCAGATAATGTCGTTTCCTTCATACACACGGATGAACATATTCAGTTCTTCGTACAATTCATGTCCATCAATATCACATGAATCTCCTATTGCAAGGGTGGCCAACCAGTCGATCGCGACTATTAGTCCAATCGATCGTAGCAAGGCAAAAAATATAAACATAAATACGTAGAACAGACTGCGCTACTCTTCAGTCTTTATTGGCAGCTTGGATGCCAGGACCGGACGAAGCATCGCCCGCGCACATCTGGCTTTGCGGACGACGAAGTCGACGTGCGCAGTCATGCGCAGCGCCCGGTCGATCCGGCACCCGAGGTATGTCACGGCCTTCTCGTACGCGATCTTCTGGCCGTCGAGAGTTAGCGGAGGTGGTAGATTTCTGAGACGGCGAGTGAGCAGAGCGGTCGTCTTACCAACGTTGACGACCATCCTCCACTCGTTCAGCCATGGTGGCAACAGGTCCAGCAGACGCTGCATTTTGACAGTGGCTATATGGGCTCTTCTGGACGAAGTGAAATAGGCGCTATCGTCCGCATATAGCGCCAGCTCAACATCGTCCTCCCATTCTTGCAGCCTGCCTGCCAATGTTGGGATATCGTTAGTGTAAGCCGCGTACAGGACTGGAGACAGACAACTGCCCTGTGGGATGCCGGCACTGATGGTTCTTGTTGCGGACTCGGCGTCCTCTACGCAGACGTAGAACTTCCTGTCTTCCAGGAAAGACGCCATTAACCACAACATAGCAGGGGGGACACTGGTCTGCTCGTGTAGTTTGTATAATAAATAATCCTGAGTGCCACACCCGGTCGAACGCCTTCTCGATATCGAGAAAGACGCCCAACGATATGCGACCACGATTGTACTCTGCCGCAAGCAGGTGCAGCACTCTAGTCAGCTGTGTGACTGTAGAGTGACCCCTCCTGAATCCGTGCTGCTCCGCCCGAAGTTGGATGCATGGACGGAGACGTCTCAGCAGCAATCTTTCAAACAGTTTAGCTATGTGCGGTAATAGCGTAATCGGCCTGTAGCTGGCAGCTCTACGCCTGTCCTTCCCGGGTTTCGGCAAGACGATAATTTTGCCTTTTTTCCATTCCTCCGGGAAGTGGGATGTCCGCAGTATCCCATTGTAGAGTCGACCAATCTCTACTAGGACTTTATAGGGCAGTTGTTGGAGTTCAGCGTTGGTAATCCCGTCGTGCCCGGGCGCCTTCCTCGGTTGCAGGCAGGTTACTGTCCTCCGCAGTTCGGCGGGGGAAATGAACCACTCTCCTGCAAGAGGCGGCGCAGATGACGACAGGAACTCCTGTACGCGACTCTCCTTTATGGCCATGAAGCTCCATGAACTCCGCACTTGCAGGATTCGGCATAAATTGCTCCTCGAAGTGCTCTCCTAGGATATCCGCTCTGCCCTTGGCATCGTAGCAGCGTTCGCCCGCACTGTTGGTCAGCGGGCAAACGGGAGGTCTGGTTTTGGTTAACTGTCGGTTCAGTTTATAGGGCGACGCATTTTGTTCATCCGCCTTCCATATGCGCCGCTCCCAGGCCTCTCCTCTGTAGGCCCGGACTGCAACCGACAGTTCCTCCGATAAGATGTTAAGCTGTGATTTTAGTCTTGGGCAGCGAGTACGCGCCCAGAGCTTCCTCAGTGCTCTTTTGCGCTTTATCTGCACGCTTATTTCCCGCGGCAGATCGTCACGCCTTTCTGTGATCGGGACGATCGTAGAGGCCGCGTGGAGGTCCTCCTGGATGTTTTTGGTAATTCTAGTTGCAGCGGCCTCTACGTCGTCCGCTGTATTTATGAGTTGGTGGGCTGGAGGTCTCGCCTGCAGGTGTTGTGCATAGCGCCTCCAGTCGATGCGTGTCTTGAATGCTCTGGGCGGCGTAGTCACCGCCTTAGTGCCAAGGGTTATCAGAATCGGGAGGTGCTGTGAACTCAGGTCGTATAGCACCTCTACCACTACTGGGTAGTTGACGTTCCTAGAGAGCACGATGTCTAATACATCCGGATGTTGCCTCGGGTCTGTCGGAACGTTGGTTGGCTCTTCGGGACCTAAAACGTCATAGTTGTTCCTCTCAGCGTCTTCATATAGTGCATGACCCGGCGGGGTGATCACTCTGGACCCCCACGCCGGGTGTTTGGCGTTTAGGTCCCCGGCGATTATAGTAGGTGTATCGCCTTCCATCACCGTCCGGATGTCTGAGGAGCAGAATGGAGTCCCTGGCGGGCGGTATGCTGCGTAGATCCTTAGTTCCTCGCCCGCCGCCTCCATTCTTATGCCGATAGATCGCATAGTCTGGTAAGGTGGTAGTTCCAGATCTTGGTGGACGATGTCCCTCCTCACAAGAACCGCCGTCCCTCTGTAGGCGGCCCCTTGAGGGGTGACCTCGTCCCTTCTGTATAGGTGGTAATTTGGCAGCTTAATATGCGTCCTGGGATTTAATTTTGTCTCGCCCAGCAAAATGATGTGCAAGTCCTGTTGCTGGGCGACTGTGCGGAGTTCATGCAGCTTCTGCTGTATACCGCCCGAGTTCCAATAGAGGAGGCGCAGATTACTCTCCTCCGTAATGCCGGGCTAATAGGTTTGCCAGCGCCTTCATGATCGCCGTGACTGGATCCGTCCCGGCTCTTATGTCAGCCAGGACTTAGGTGCCGACCTCGATGGCAATACCAACTAAACGTTGTATTGCGTCTGCTGTCTCGAGGCCGGTGGTAGGTGTTTTCCTTTGTGAAGGCGTTGGCAATTGTCTCGGGTGTGGATGTTCCTGGTCCTGCCCTCTTGGCTTATGGGTAGAGCGCGCTCTAGCTGTAGAGCGGGCTCTACGTTCTGGTAGAGCCCTTTCTGGCACTCTACCCACGCTCTTGGTCGACTCCCGAGTAATCTGCGCCTCTGAGGCTACTAGTCCAGATGTTGTCGGGGTAGAGGTGACAGCCTGAGGAGGCTGTGACTTCTTCCTACTCCTCTCCCGCCTCCTCTTCTTAGAGGGTTGCCGTTCTGTGGCAGGGTTGGCGGGGGGCTGTAGAGTCGCCCCGGTGGTTGCCCTTATCTCTGTGGGTTCCACCGTTTCCTTAGGTGTTACGGGTGGGGGGGGGGGGGGCTGATTGCCTGCCCTTCCCTGTGATGGTAACCCACCCGTCTTGCTGGATAGTTACAGCTTTTAGGCGACTGGGGGATCTTCTTAGGGTCCTCCGGGAGTAGCCCCGGCGAGGTAATCCCCTGCCTCCTAGCAGTCCTCCTCAGGACTGGGCAGCGGCGGTCATTTGCCGTGTGGTTTTTGCCACAATTGGCACATTTGGGTTCCTCTTCTCTACCCCGAGGGCAAAGGCTTGCTATGTGCTCCCCGGCACAGCGCACACACCTCACCGGCCTGAAGCAGTTGCCGGAGGCGTGCCCGAAGGCCTGGCATCGGTGGCATTGAGCCGGTCCTGCTTTTCTCTGCCAGGCCTCGATGACGACCCCTCTCATAAAGAGGAGCTCGTCGACGTTGTATAGGTCCTGGAGCTGATCCAAGCTCAGGTGGTCTAGTTGGGCAAAGTAGATGCAGCCAGGTCTGCCTCTACGTGGTGGGATTGCCTTCACGTATTTAATGGGGAAGCCTTTGCCCTTATGGCCTCCTCTATTGCCTTGGTATCCGTGCCCATAGGTAGACCCCGGATGCCCATTTTAGTGGGCTTGTCCTCCTCCGGGGTGTAGCAGTACCATGACAGCGTTGGTGTTTCCTTGGTTAGCTCCACCATATAGCGCTGAACTGTACGGAATTCATTGGCGCTTTGCGGCGTGAACCGTACGCCTTTCCCGAACGGACGGGCATTTAAAGGGTGGCCCAACATTCTGTTGAGCTCCTTGAAATGCCTCGTCCAGTCCGGTAGGCATTCAGCCACTATAGGTGGGTATTTAGTCTTCTCCGGGTCGGCAGGCTTATCGGTAGGCACTGCCGCTGGTTGTGGGCGTGGTACTGCTGGTGCAGCTACCATATGGGCATAGCTGGTAGATGGTCGTTGACCATCATCCTGTGGGAGCCCGGACGGATTGGATGTTGCCACCGGCGATGATCGGCCGGCGGATGCTGCCAGGGTTGCATAGGTGGTTGACCCCCAGCTGTAGGATTCCTCGCCCCCCTGCTCATACTGAGCCGAATCTTGGCTTCTTCGATCTGGTGATATGGAGCGAGGGGGGTGGTTGTGGTGGAGAAGGTGACTTCGGTGGTGATCTAAGCACCTTCTTCGTCGTCACCACCTGGTGGTATGTTTCATCTTCTGATGTGGATGGTGCTTCATCTGATGACAGCTGGGAGCCTATCCGTTGCCTCTTCTCAAATAGGGAGGCTTCGGTCTCTGGTGGTGTGTGGCGTCTGGCCGTTTTCTTAGCCCGCTGCTGTTGGGGCGACGGTTCCTGCCTGACCGTGTGCTCAGACACGGCCGTCGTGAGCGCGATGCCCGGTGCGGGCTCCTTTCGCGGCGAGACGGGTTTCCTCATTGGGATATGGGAGAACGCTGGCACCGTTCTAGTGCGCTCTGGGTTCGCCAGATCCCTGATTACAAGTGGTCTCTCCAACACTCCTTTCTTATCCGGTGGTACTCTTGACTTGGGGGGTGGTTCCCCCTTGTCCCTACCCGACATGCTAAGGTGTTACCTAACCTGTCAGTTGTACTCTAAGAGGCCCTATCTATATATGATGGTGTTAATAGTAAGCGGCTTTCCTCACTATGGGCACTGCCTACCCCTTTTGCAAACAAAAGGGTTGGGGGAAGTGTGACGGTGGCACTTTAATGCGCGACTAGGCACAGAATGCTCGGAACGCATAAAGTGCCAAGAATCACCTAGGGGCCGGTGACCTCGACGCCTCACGGAATCACGGGACTCAACGTTCGGCGGAGTATGTCGTACCGGCGGTCATTTGCAGCCACTGATAACTACAAACAACGCACACCTAGGAGATCCTTATGGCGGATGTCTGTAAATCCGTTAGTTGACGACAGAGACCAGCGGAGTTACTTCGTCGACAACTACCGCTATAAATCACGATTAGACTGCATCGCGCCTAATATATACGTACGCTATGGATAAGTGGTTGAAAAGAAACGCTGAAGGAACATCAAATGCAAGAAGAAATGCTTCTGAAGGTTTATCAAATAAAGTAAGATAATATTTTTGATATTGTTACTATTGCAAACGAACCTCTCAATAATCCTACCTATACTGTAAGAATCGAAATCCGTTAATACACACGGATAAAAGTACATGTAGAAACTACAGTTTAAATAGTAACGTAAGTGCTTTCGAATAAAAATTCGTAGAGATTGCAGCTCATAATCTTTAAATTTTAGGTTAGTAAGAATAATATTACAATTTGAAGAGTAAGTTTTTACAGTTTCAAAATTTTAAAAATATTATTTACTTTTTATTTTGTAAGTTTTCCTTGTTCTAAATTTAAAGTTATTCATAACAGAAACTGTAGAAATTACGATTTTATTGAAGTGTAATTTTTTCTTTATAAAGAGATATTTATCATTCATTTTAAAAGTAAGATATACAGTGTGAAATAGCAACTGTTGAGAACAATATGTGGTATAACAAATTTTACAGCTCAAACTGTAATTTCTACATTTTATAATGTGGTTTTGGCTTCATTCATTTGTACAAATTAACACTTGAACATTGAGAAATACGTGCCGCGTTCATGTCATTGACCTCCCAAACACTACACGAAGTGTTCGCGCCTATCCTTACTAATGTTATAAACGCGAAAGTTTGTATGTATGGATGTTTGTTACTTTTTTACGCTCAAAGGGCTGGACCAATTTTGATGAAATTTTTGTATGAAGGTAGCTGACATCCTGGATAGACACATAAACTACTTAACATCATCATCACGAACACCAATTATTATCATGCGAGTCAAACCGCGGCGTGCAGCTAGTATTACATAAATCTAGGCATTAATGGTGCATGCTCCCTATTTTTTAAAGAGTATTATAAAACAATTGTTATTTTAGGTACTCGGTGGTTTTAGCGAATTTTACCTAGTAAATGGTAACTTAAAAATAATTATTACTCGCTAATTTTGTGCCATCATTAGAAAATTATTTACATTTTAGTGGTAGGATATTTCTACTTTTGTTAATTTACGAATTATGTTCCTAATATTTTGATTTTATTTTTTGTAGATCCCCGATAAATGTACTCCAAAGGAATCAAAAACTTATCACTTTCACCAAGAGTGGGAACTGGACTACTTTCGTTACTATGGTGAAAGAAAACTGTTGCTACCTAATATGTAATACATCCGTGGCAATACCGAAAAAAGGAAATTTAGAGCGACATTTTAACACAATGCATCGTAAATATCAGGCTGACTTTCCACTTAACAACGAAATAAGAAAAAGTAAATTGCTAGCATTGAAATCGCAATTAAAAGTCCAAGAAAACATGTTTTCTAGGCCTATTGAGCAAAGTAAAGCTGCAACAGAAGCTTCTTTTCAAGTAAGCTACAGAATTGCTCAAAAGTGCAAACCTTTCTCCGATGGAGAATACATCAAGGAAATCTTTGAAGTAGTGTCAGAATCGCTGTTCGTGAATTTCAAAAATAAAGACGAAATTAAAAAAGCTATTCATGGTTTACAGCTGTCTCGAAATACAGTGATGCGCCGTATAGAAACGATAAGTAAAAACATAAACGAACAACTACAAAAAGATATCGTCCGCTGTGTTGCTTTTTCGCTACAACTTGACGAGTCGACAGATATCACTGATACTGCACAACTACTTATTTTTATTCGGATGATCTTTGAAGATTTCTCGACGAAAGAAGAACTGCTAAGTATGATTTCCTTAAAAGGAAAAACTCGTGGCCTTGATATATTCACGGGATTCAAAGCTTATATAAGCCAGATTAGGCTACCTTTATATAAACTCGTATCAATGACAACGGATGGGGCTCCTGCAATGACAGGTATTCATAATGGTTTAATTGCTCTTTGTCACAAAGACGAAGATTTTCCAGACTTCATTAGCTACCACTGCATAATTCATCAACAAGTACTGGCTAGTAAGAGACTAAACACTAAACATGTGATGGATATTTCTTTCAAGATTGTAAATTCCATAAAAGGAAAATCTCTCCAAAGGCGGCTCTTTAAACAGCAATTAGATGAGAAGGAACCAGATTTGGCATTGCACACTGATGTAAGGTGGTTGAGTCGAAGCAAGTTTTTGCAAAGATTTTGAGATCTATTGGACGAAATTTTACTGGAAAACTGAGCACATTAAATGTGGAACTACAAGGTAAGAATAAAACAGTAACAGAAATGATGAGTTCTATTGCAGCATTTCAAAGTCAAACAGCGTCTATGATAGTTGACATCGAAAAGAAACAATTTCAACAATTTGTAAACATCAAGGATCATATGGAAAAGCATTCTACCTACAATTTAGTTCCTGACAAGTACACAGCCGAAATTAAGGCAGTGGTATCAGACTTCGAAATTCGCTTTAGAGATATCAAAAAGATTGAGAAGTTGGTGGAATTCATCAGTTATCTGTTTAATAATTCCATTAATCATAGTGATATCTATGAAATAGCTACAAAATTTGCAGATACTTTTCAAATGGACCACGTGATACTTCAAAACGAAATTATTACTCCGCACTGCGACATATTTTTGAAAGCAAGGTCATCCTTAGGTCTAGATTTCTGGGCATTGGTTTCCAACGAGAAATATCCAAGTTTGAAGAAATGTGTTGAACAATTGCATTCGTGTTTTGGTTCAACATATCTATGTGAGTCAGCATTTTCCTACTTAAAACAAACAAAAAATAAACACCGTTCTCGCTTGACAGACGCTCATACCCTGGATTCTTTAAGGTTGGCAATTTCCAACTACAAACCCGATTTTGCTAATTTAGCCGAAGATGCTCAGACGCAATGCTCACACTAATATATGTACATAAGTAGATACTAAGAACAAATTTCAGTTTTATGTTTTCCCACTTAATAAAATAAAAAATAATACTTAATTGTGTACTAAACTATGCTGTTTCATTTAATATTTCAAGAAGTATGTAATTGGTAGATCGCACAGGGCTTCCTCAGTAAAAAGTAGATCTTGGGTCTAATCAAGTCGGCCACCCCAGTCCTACTGTCATGGATATTTGCAAGTGGCAGCATTGTTTTAAAAGTTCACTGTCACTACTTTGACGTTTTACATTATTCGTTCGCAATAACTTTTCACAAGCGTACTCACGCGATTTAATATAACCTTTTACGGAAATCCGAAGAATTATGAAGTTATCTATATTTCATTACAACGTGTATAGTTTTTATCACTAATTTAAATTCGAATCTTTCAAACAAAGCAAAATATTAAAAAAATAACCAGTATCAACTTTTTTACTTGACGTCGTTTCAATGATATGTCGCTATGTAGCTTACTGTAGTGTTTGGATTATTAAAATTCATAGTAATGCGAATAATCGGCAAAAATATTTACATAATCGATAAAAATATTCAAATAATCGAATCATAAATTTTTTGATGTATTATTTGTTTAATTAAATTTTTATTTTTAAAATTCCTTAAATTACATGAACCATGAATAAAACAAGTTTATTTTTTTATTTTTTCAGCGTAAATTTGTGTATGCAAAAAGCTCATACACTAGGCCGCGCTGAAAAAACCACTACGTAATTTCAATCTCCCGCCATTTCGAGAGCTTAATGTGCGTAATTTTGTGATTTTGTGTTTGTCTTCTTATTTTGTGTCTCGGCTTTAACTTTTTGGACTGTTTCTTCTATATTCGTTGAAGCATGTGCTCATCTCACTAAAGATGATTGGGCAAAAGTAGTAGAAAAAACGAAAAAATTGATTATAGATGACTTTAAAAGAGACATTAATTTCGGCTGCATTATTAAAAATCAAATAATAATTAATCTAAACAATGACAGCTCAACTAGTTGTACTGAAAGTGATTGAATAAATTTATTTTTAATCTAGTTTCAATCTTAAATTTTGTATAAGTTTGCCCCTAGAAATAAGCAGTAACAACAAATTCGAAGAAACTGATAAATCTTGTGTTTTAAATTATCCGTTTCTACGTAAACAGGTACAGGTAACAAAAAAGGTATTATGCAAACCAAACTGTAAATGATTACCAACTCTAAATAATCGATATTGTTTTTTTTAAGAATCGAATATTGTACGTTCCAGATTTTTGGATGACATGCTTGGTGCAAAAGTCTGACAGCTGTCAAAATGTATTTCTTAGATTTAGTCATTGAGCTATTATGTACTACGTACTAGAGGCGACTGCATTCAGCTACTCAGTCACTCGCTAGGCGCTTTGTCACGTGTTGTGTTGATTTAAAAAAAATCTCTTGATAAAAACATGCCGTCGTGTGTACTTAGATATTGCACAAATAATTCAAGAAATGTTAGTAAAACCCAAGGAATTACTTTTCATCGGTTAATAAGATACTTAATAAAAAAATATTATAGATTAATAATAAAACAAATTATTCCTAAGACGCCATCTCGTGTCATGGAATATAATTATGAAATTAATATGTTCAGATGCGACAGTTCTGTGGGTACATAAATGTAGGACGAATATATTATTATTTTAATTTTTTTGTAGAAACATATATAAGTTATTATAATATGGCAAAATTTTTCATGTCTGAATCTGCTTATTATTCTTTTATTTTATTGTTATGTTTCCACATCAAAGTCAAAGTAATTCATCCATTTTAACTCTTGCGTGCCCAGCATGTATGAACGACTCTTATTCTAATTTAAATAAATATATTTGTAATTTAAATGTTATATTAATAAGTTTTGTTAAACATACATTTAGTATGTTTTTTATATTTGACATAGATACCTTTTAAAATATTCAGATAAAAATATCATTAAAATGTAATTGTGATATAATATTATGTAATATTATATTAAATAAGCAAATATAATATACAAAATAAATGACAAAATTTAAATATTGTTCTCGATTTAATTTACCTATTTAACAATACAATCATTACTATTACCTACGGGTCATTTTACCTATGTTTATTCTATGATAAAAAAACCAACCGCGCGAACACAGAGTAGCGCACATTTTTCGTTTGAGATAGCTGTTCTAGTACGTAAGTACATATTACTTCAGTGGATTTAGTTGACTATAATTTCCTTTAATACAATACAATAACTTTATTTCAGGCATCAAGGACGTAAAAATTAAGAACATTGGCCCATAGCAATATATACCTTAACCTAAAAATAACATATATAATAATAATAAATATAACACTATTTAGGGAACTTTCTTCTTTTGCGCGTCTCTGTATCGGCGAAACGCTACCCCAGAGGTCCAGAAATCGGGAGCAAGGAATGTCTCTTTGTATTTTGTACGTACTCCAGGTACGTAGGATTTGAAGTTCGTGGACTCCAAACGCTGCAAATGTAAAGAGATGGGATCCTCTTTGCGGCATCGGCTTCGTTCTTCCACGAAACTCAGGACGTCTCCCCGACGTACTTTTGTCCAAACGGGAGATGTAGAGCTGTATGGTGGGCTCCACAATACGCAGAGTTGTACTTGCGTTTATTTTTGCGGTCCCACGCTGGTTACAGACGGGTCTCGACCGGCGTCTCTTCTCAACCAGAGTAAACCCGTCATTCTCTTTCTTGGTTTGGGTCACCACAGGAACTGATTTTACATCCACATTCTTTTGTTTTCGACCACATGAGGGTTGCGAAGATTTTCGAGCAACATCCGCAAACGTCTTTCCTTGTTGACAGGTTGGCTTCGGCGGAGGAGTTGAGAACTCAAGGGTTCAGTCAAGGGCTGAGGTGGTGATGCAATGACGACCGAGGTCGCCCTAGTTTCACGGTCATCAACCCGCTGACAGACGATATCGCGTGACGGAGTCGCAATCATCGTTGAAATATGACTACTATTACGATTACCGCATGTTGTATTTACATTCTGCGGTGAATTCGCAGATGTTGCAATTATGTTGCGCAACATAGTGACTTCGTTCTTCAGCTCAGTTGCAGCTCGTTCCGATTCTTCAAATTTGAAACGGAGGTCGGTGACTTCGGCTTTCAACGTGGTGATGTCTTTCAACAATCTGGTCACGTCTATGTGATCGAACCTCACGGGAGGCAGCTTGTTGAGATCACGCGCGACGAAAGTTGGGATGTCATCAGGATCAGTCTCATTGAACAGTCTGAAGATGTCTTGCAGGTCTTTCTTACCGCGTCCATCTCTATGACGTGTGATAAGACGGATTTGGGTCACGGCTGAATCTGCTAACACCTTCTTCGCTTGGATGATCTCGTCCTCGGTGAAGCTGGTCATCAGTATCTGCTCCAGGGACACCTGGTCCATGACGTCCAATTTTTGTTGAACATAGGCCAGGAACTCGTTCACTACGACGGTATCGGATCGTTCGGGTTGACACGCCATTTCGAATTATTTTCGCGCAGTTGGTATGCTTACGCTGCGAAAATATTGTAGGTTCGGTATTAGAGCCGCCACATAATTATGAAGCGACTGCACTGACCGGCAGTAGAAACGCGACTCATTTGATTGATGATAATCTTTTTATATTACACGTGAAACCAAATACGCTTTCATTATGTTTAACAGCCTCAAACCTAGGATGGCAGCTTGCGCGCACATTGTCGACAATGACATAAAAATAGTTTATTTTAAAAATTTCTTCCGTTTTCAATTCCTGAGCTTCATCTTCCCTTTCATAGTTTCATAGTCATCTTCTGACTTCTTTGAACTGTCTGTTAATATCATTTTCCTCGGCTATTTCTGTCGCTGTTAAAAGGAACGACTGAAAACTATTTTCTCGATAATTATCGAGCCAATTCGTGAATGCCCAGGTGTTGTATAGCCACATCTCAAGTGCATGTTTTCGCCACATTTTACTTATAACATTTATCTTTGAAAGAATGTCATACCATAAGACAAGTGAAACTACAAATTGGTAGGTAGTTAGTTCCTTTTCTACCGAATGGCATTCACTGACCATCTGACGATCTCTTGTATTTTCTGCTAAATTCCTTTAAAGCATCACATATATCGCTTAGTTAGTATTTAGGTTAACACTAAGTTTGTATAAAAAGGGTTATTATAATATTAAGGAATTTATGGATGATAATAACCCCTGGGAAGGGTGATCGCTACCAAGCTATTTCTAATTTGTCTTGTGTTAATTGTAAACATAATTGTAAGCTATTATTCGAAAAAAAAATAGTCTCGCTGGGTTTCTTGCTGGTTCTTCCCAGGACAGAGGTTTTTTTATTGCGAACCAGTGGTAAATGAAAAAATTGACTTGCAATAAGTATTGTTTATAATCTACATTGAATAAACAAGTTTCTGTTTCTGTAACGGACCTCACCGATGCTACCCTGCACTCCCATCTAGTTTCAGAAAGTGGTTTTGTAGATAACGATTTTACATGGGCATTTAAAATAGCCCACCTCTGACTTTAGCCGGCAAACAGAGTGTATAACCATTGTAGCAAACCAAAAAAGATTTTGCTTGGACACAAGATGATGCTGCATCTCCTAGGATGAGATTCCAACTATGACTCCCACAAGGTAAAAAATAAGCAAGTGAATTAATTTCAAGAATACGTTTTTGGACACCAATTTTTTCACCACGCATATTGGCACCATTATTATATCCTTGGCCTCTGCAGTTTTGCAACGATATACCTAACTGTTCTAATTCTGTGATCATATAATTAGTGAGTCTCAGCTGGTGAAAAAAGTGTTGGTTTTTTCGACGGCTGAGAAACTAGAAAGAATTTCAGCTGTATTTGTTTTAAAAAAAATCTATAATAATTGAAGGTTGCCCAACACGAGAAACGTCGCGAGTACAATCAAAAATAATCGAGTAATTATTATTTTTTTCTACAATTTGAGTCTTCACGTAACTTGCCATAAATTGTATGACCTCATTTTGAATACTTTTTCTCGAATAGTGGTCGTTAATCGTCTTATTCATCATATCGTGCCGTGTAGTGGCGGTTAAGAATATCCACTACCACATATCTCTCCGAGAGTGTCGTAAAAGGCGACAGAGGGAGACAGGCAGGAGATGAGCAGAAGCATCTTCCTAATAGCAGCATGTGTACAAAAAAAACGTGCGGTTGCCAACCCGCTCGCCAAGCGTGGTAACTATGGTAATATACCCCCCATGATGAGAGTTATGAAGAAACGACCCCAGTCCCCGGCGGCCCCGCTGTTCCTGGCTACGGTGGCGACCATGGTAACGCCGGGGCAGGGGGTGCTAAGAATCTCCGGTGGAGGTTCGGTTGCCACCTAAAACGATTTGACCTAGCAACATACAACGCACGCACCGCGAACGCGAAGAGGTAGACAAGTTGCGATTCTCGAGTCCGGCAACTTGTTCTATTACCGGGAGGGCGACCATTTGTCCCAAGGCGGTGTTGAATTTATCGTCTGCAAGTCTCTCGTTAACAACGTTGCAAAGATTGAGAGTGTGTCGACGAGGGTTGCGTACCTTATACTCAGAATCACCAAACGGTATTCGCTGAAGGTCATACAGGTTTACGCACCAACTTCGGAACATCCCGATGAAGAGGTGGAGGGAATGTATGAAGATATTTCTGGAGCCATGCATTCCTCCAAAACTCACTACAGTGTTAATGGGAGACTTTAACGCAAAACTAGGTACAAGAAAGAACGGTGAGCAGAAGGCAGCGAAATATAGCATAGGGCAACGGTACCCAAGGGATGAGCAGCTGGCCGACTTCATGGAGAAAGAGGGACTCTTTATGATGAACTCTTTCTTCCAGAAGTGGCCACACAGAAAGTGGACCTGGTCGAGCTCGGGGCTCGACCAGGTCCACTTTCTGTGTGTGCCCCGACGGTCGACAAAAATGAGATTGACTTCATTATGATGACTAGACGGTACCTATTCAGTTATATCTCAGTGATCGCGAGGGTGAAAACAGGCAGCGATCACCGAATGTTTAGGGGCACACTGAACCTAAACGTTAAGTTGGAGAGGTCTCGTCGAAACCTTTCAGCTCGAGTTACAAAACAGCTCTCAGTGCCTAGAAGATTGCAATGCAGTGTACGATATGAATGACAAGCTCGTGGACACTGTCCATGCGGTCGGAGTTAAGTTCTGCAAGACCCGCCACAGAAGAACACAAAAACTCCGATCACACTCTTAATCTCATGGCTGTTAGACGGGAGATGAGACTGTAATCGTCAGCAGATTTGACAGCATACAGGCAACTGAACAGACAGATTTCCAAATACATGCGGCGGGACTTACGCTACTTTAATACTGCTCGTATTGAAGAAGCGATCGAGTAAAACCAGGGTTCTAAAGGCTTTGCCAGAGATCTGTCTGCCAGTAAGAGCCAACTGTCAAAGCTGAAAACTGAGTGTGGCAGCATCGTTTCAGGGAAATCTGAGATTTCGAGTGAGATTGTGAGGTTCTATGGGCACATCATCGTTGGAGCCACATTCAAGTGTGAGTAACGATTCAAGAGCAAGTCTTATCCGAAACTATTCCGTTATCGACGTCAGTCTGAACGAGATTAGAATGGCCCTCCAGCACCTTAAAGGAGCAGGCGGCAGGGCCCCAGGCGAGGATGGAATTACAGCGGAGCTTCTGAAAGCGGGTGGAACACCGGTACTTGAAGTCCTTCAGAAGCTCTTCAATTCCGTCCTCCATGGTGGCACTACTCCGGAGCCGTGGAGCGGAAGTGCGGTGGTCTTGTTCTTCAAGAAAGGCGACAACGCTCTCTTGAAGAATTACAGACCGATTTCCTTTGTGATATTATAGATGTAGTTACAATATCCAATAATGTACTTTGTGAAATAGAAATGATGACGAAAGCCTTGACATATATCCCAGATAATGGTCCATTTAGACTAATTTCTGGTTGTCTGGATATATGGCATAAACTAAAGAACAACAAATGGATTTTTGTTCAAACCAAACCCACTAAGTTATCAGTGGAGTGTAGTAACAACATATATACATATTACATAAACACTCACGCCTGTCAACCAGAGGGGTAGGCAGAGACTACGGACTTCCATTTGGCACGATCCTGACATACCTCTATCGCCTCCTTTACATCCATATATCTACGCATACATGCTCGTCGGTTAAGGGTACTTCTAACGTGGCCCATTTTCAAAATATCGCCAATTTGATAACGCAAATATGACTTGATCATCGGCATACAAAAGGCATTTGACGGTTAACTCGCCCATTCTTAACCCACATTCTTCATCTTTCAAAGTTTGCAAACACCTGTCCATAAATAGGTTGAACAGCCAAGGGGAAGCTACACAGCCCTGTCTGACACCTTTTTGGATGCCAAACCAGTCCGAGTAGACCCCATTGATCCTGACACAAGCACTAGAGTCCCTATAAAGAGACCTTAATGCCTGTATCAAACCAGCGCTCAACCCATATGAGTTCAGTGTTTGCCATAACACATTCCTGTCCACTCTGTCAAGCCTTTTCCAAGTCCATGAACGCACAAAAAACTTTCTGGTTTTTGGCCAAAAACTTCTCCGCAATCATGTGCATGGAAAAGACTTCATCTGTACACCCCATTCCCTTTCTAAAGCCCGCTTGCACACCCCAAATTTTTCCATCAGTTTCTTTCATAACTCTTTCAATTAACACCTTAGCATACAGTTTACCCACAATACTAAGCAAGCTGATACCACGGTAGTTTTTGCAGTCCAGCTGTGACCCTTTTCCATGTAGTAACAACTTTCCATAAAAATCTGAAATTAGAAACTGAGCTCTACCCTAGTATAAATGTTTCCGAAATATATTCGTAAATATATTTTAATATAGTTAACGATACTTGTAAGTTAACTTTAATTAATTTTTAGTAAATCTTACGTCTTCTATAAATGTAAGAAGTTTGAATTTAGAAAATTTAAAATCTTATAACACTGATTCTGATCAGATTATCAAACAACTAGATACCCTAGAAAGTCCAAATATGTATAATGTTAGTTTCTCTATAATAAGTCTTATGTCTGTAATACTTTGTATAATTTATTAACCTACATAATTTGGAAGGGAAGAAAGTCTTAAAGAAATTATTTTAAATTTAAACAAAGAAAATACAGAAGATCATCATCTCGCTGATTAACCACAACTACGCATAAAGTAGCCGTAAACCCACTCAAGGGTGAGTTTCGTCTTAACAGGTGGGTTGTTATAGTTCCCCATTTAATAGGGATCTCCTGACACAAAGTACTTACATCGTCAGCACTCCCAGTACTTTCTTATTTCAACATTTGCAACACCAGTCATTCCGTCATAAACTCTCATCTGAAACACTCGCCTCTCAATTTCAATTCTCAACTAATATCTTTCTATAATTAAATCCAGTTTTTTTTTAATAGAAGAGGGGGCAAACGAGCAGGTTCACCTGATGTTAAGTGACTACCGCAGCCCATGAACAACTGCAACACCAGGGAAATAGCAGGTGCGTTGCCGGCCCCTTAGAAAGGAGTAAGCTCTTTTCTTGAAGGTCCCCAGGTCGTATCGGTCCGGAAAAATTGCCGGTGGTAAATTATTCCACAGAGAGGTCGTACGCGGAAGAAAACTTCTAGTGAAACGTACAGTGTTGAACCGCCAAGAATCCAGATGGTTAGCATGGTATCGGGTATGCCGCATAGTGCGTTCATGAAATTTGGTGACTGGTATTAATCCGAACAATTCCTCAGAGCATTCCCCGTGATAGATGCGATAAAATACGCAAAGAGATGCAATATCTATTCGCAGTGCCAGTGAGTCAAGGCGATCGGAAAGAGCTCGGTCGCCGACGATTTGAACTGCTCTGCGCTGGATGCGATCAAATAGAATAGGAGCTGGCACTGGGGAGCCCCCGCCCAGAGATAGAAACAGTATTCCATGTGCGGCCGACACTGCACCTTGTAAAGTTGTAGGTGGTGAGCCGGCATGAAATAAGGTCCCGCTCTGCTGAACACTCCAAGATTTTTAGAGGCCAATTTGGCCTTCTCTTCCAAGTGACCACGAAACTGCAAGTCACTCGATATGTCGACGCCGAGGATTCTGATACTGGCTGAGGCAACAAGGAGAGTGCTTTGAAACTGAGGAGATACGACAAAGGGGTTATTTTTAGCGGTTAACGCGCAAACTTGTGTCTTCTAAGGGTTAAACTGGACTAGATTTAGTCGCCCCCAATCCGAGACTTTATTCAGTAAAGACTCGACTTTAGACACAAGTTTGTCCCGGTACTCGTTTTCCTGAGAAATTTTGGCACGGTCGGTGTAAAGAGCATCATCAGTGCTGTCATCTGCATAGCAATGAATGTTGCAGGTTTGCAACATACCATTGATATGCAGAAGAAACAACGTTGACGATAGCACGCAGCCTTGTGGAACACCAGCATTAACAGAGCTTGCACCGATCAAGGTCGTGATCCTCCGATCTGCAAGAAAGCTAGTAATCCAATCGCGAAATTTCTCGGAAAAAAGGGAGCTTCGAAAGAAGCGCTTTGTGCCAAACCCGATCGAAGGCCTTCGCTATGTCCAAACTAACGTCCAATGCCTCCCCCTTGAATAATCTCTAAACAGTTTTTTTAATGACATTTCGTGAAGGCCCGTATAACAGTATGACAAAGGGGACGGCTGTTCGTAACGCACTCGATTTGTACGAGTTCAGTGGTTAATTCTTTTAAAAAAGATAAAATTTGATCTCCGATTACGCGATATAGATGAATCTTTAGACTTTAATTATTAGTCACCCAATTTCCCCCAAAATGACGTTTAGAGACCACTCGATGCGGTTCTCAGCTGAAATGTGAGCGAACTCCGAATTATAATAATATTTAGAGGTTAAAAACTTGTGTAACTGATAAAATACGATTTGCTCCTACGCAGTTTGTACCATTATCTGACTTTACTTACAGGGCCGCGGCGAGATTTAAACTTTTTAATGCACCCGTGAAGCTAGCCGTGCTTAGATCACCGCCGAGTTCTATGTGTACAGCGCAAAGTTTGACCCGGTGTGCATAAGAGGCTTTACAGATTGTGTTACACGACAAGACCTAAGGTCCGCCATTTCTGGGAATGACGACCTAGGACGAACTCGCAAACACGCTATACATCTATGCACCTAATTGCGAATGAAGTTGCGTACAGAAAGAATCCAGTAATTCTGAGGCAAAATAGACATCAACAATTCAGGGCCAGCGTGACAACTCAATTTATGATGATAACGATAAATTCAAAATATGATTTTTACGCGGTAAAACTATAGGGTGTCGTTGATCGAAACTTAAATGTGAATTAGATAAGCGCCCATCTGCTCCAACAATCCCGTTCTGCACAAACGGTTTTAGGTGCCGAAAAGCGCGACTACAAAACTTGCCTGATTGTAACCTTGCGATTTCATCGCCAAAATCCAAACGTTGAAGCTCACAAAATATTAATAATTCTGTATAACTATCAAAAATACCACGCGATACAAAACTACATATAAACAATAGAAACACTACCTAATCACTTCGTAAAGACAAAAATTATTTAAATTTCACATAGCAGCAACGTAACTGCTGTTGCGCAACTAAACCTACATATTTTTATATACTAGGGCCGACGCAGATGCAAAGGTTTGCTGGGTAAGGTTCAAATTTTTTGCGCAGTCACACAATGGAAATTACAACGGAATGTCTCGCAAAGAAAAAAAAACGTCGTAGAACGGAATTTGTAAAGTGTATAGTGCACATGGATTGTAAAATATTTTTTGTACATTAACTGTTTGTTTTATTTTTATTTAATAATTAAGTATACTTACGTCACTACTAACGGGTAACGGCTACCTAGAATATACCCCCCGAAATAGTGAGGGAGATCAAATACACAGTCTTAGCCCAATACGATAGATAGATCTCGCATAGTGCGAGATGGCGGACCTGATCCTGTGATCCGGGCATACCCTGGACGTAAGTACTTAATTACCTACATGATTATTGGGGTATACTATTAAATAACTCCTAATTTGGCCCGTTTTCAATAAATCGCCAATTTGGTCGATAAATTTTTGCCTAGAACGTCCCTTTCCGACTCTGCCATTCACTTCTGCAACATAAATTTTCTTTGTCACTCTTTCCTCGTTCATTCTTTCCACATGACTAACCACCGAAGCATTCCTTTCTTAATCCTGGTCACAAAATCATCTTGCAAACCACACTCTTCTCTTATTACACAATTCCTTACCCTGTCGTTCAGAATTAGGAGTACCCTTAACCGACGAGCATGTATGCGTATATGCTCTCTGCCTCTTTTGGATGTGAAGGAGGCGAGAGAGGTGTGTCAGGATCGTGCCAAATGGAAGTCTGTAGTCTCTGCCTACCCCTCTAGGTGACAGGCGTGAGTGTTTATGTATATGTATTTATGTACTATTAAATAAAATTAATATAATATGCAAAAATCTAAAATATTTATAAAACACATAAGTTTTCACGCTTAAGTTTTTTTTTTTCCTTCAAAACCATGTTTTCACATAGTAATTTATTACGATAATTGCGACGTTGCCTATTATTATTTGATACGACTAGCTTTTCTACCTTTTCCTCTTTTTTTATTGCGTTTAGTATCTCGCTATTGGTTTCTAATCGCCAATTTTTCATCTTCACTCATATTCACTATTTTTCTTTTTTTTAGCCTTTGTTCTCTCAGCATTCTTTTTTTTTTCATTATTTATAGGTTTTCGCGGTACCTTCGGCACCATTCAACCGCGGATAAAAGCATCTGAAAAAATATTGATTATCAAGCAATTGAAAAAACAAATACGCAAGCACTTTAGTATGATTTCATAAATTGAGTAGAACGTTGATAGGTACACACCTTCACGATTTCCATTGTGACACGTCACACAATTTCGTGTCAATACGTCGCACAACGGATCAAAAATTCTACACAACTTAGCCTAAAAAATATCATAATTCATGATATTTACTATATTGCTAATTCTAATTGCTATATTTTGACAATTAAATACGTGATAGATATGATTTACTATCTGAATTCAGGAAAACCATTTAAATTTCGAAAATATAACAAAGTAAACTTACAATTTCTTAATGACACGTAGCGAGTTCCGACACGATCGTCCACGATCTGACGCAAAGACAAAATGGCGGTAGCATCCAGAAGTTAGTCGAATTTCATGGACCTATGTTGCCACTTTAAATATATTGATATTCCGTGGTAGCATGTAAATAAATCCCAAATTATCACGTTGCACAACTGAAGTGTCACACTGGATTGAAATTTAGGACATTTTGAAATTAATAAATTTCAAAACGCGTTGATAATATAATTAGCTTATTTTGGTAAAATTAAATTTCATATTCCACAAGCCATAAAATATGCAAACTGAAAAAACAGCGGTTTCTCAAAAATTTCGAATGGTTTTTGAAAACTGTACGTACACGGACATCCACAAATTGTATGGAAGAAAAATATGAACCTTTTTATTTTTAATTATAAAATAGGGATATTATAGAATAATATTTAAATAAAAAAAAACATGATGAGAAAATAGCAAATTTCCTTGAGTTAGTAATAAAAATAAAGTATTTATTATTTTTGATATTTTATTTCTTCTCTTCAATTTCTCGGACAGCGCGTTTTTACATAGTGCGCGAAAAATTTGAGCCTTACCCTGCTAGCATCATAAACGGAGCGGAGTAAAAGCAAAAGATTCAATTAAATGGTGTGACATTGCGCAGATGTAAATTAATCAGCTCATCTAATCAATTCGCTAATTTATTGGAGTGGAACAGACCGAAACTAGCGACAGGGAATACACTGTACAACGATATTTTAGCGTAACGCTGACATGTGGGAGGGCTCTTAAGTTTACTAAATAACTCTTGCTTTTCCTTATATACATTTATATAATGTTTTGTATTAACTTTGTTCAATTTAATTTTGTTCGACGTGCCCGTAGAATTATGAACTCATTGAACAGACTGAGTTTGTTTGTTTACAGATTATTTGTTAAAAAAAACATCTAAAATCTTACGATATTGAAAATTATTAAAAAAAAATACGGTTGATCCTACAGGCCATCCCTGCAGCTTCCCGCTAATTTTTAATGCAAATTGCTCGAAAACCCACCTATTATGACGTTTTCTAGCTCTTCGAGAAAAACGTCATAATAATTTGGAAAGCCATGAAAATTAAGATTTTTCAAAGATATATTACTTTAAAAGTAATCACAAAAAATAATTTCTTTTAAATAAATTTTTTGAGATTTCGCAAAATCTACTTTGAAGAATTGATTCAAATTGACATAACATTTCGAATGCCGTGAAATGTGATTCGATCGGTCGAACCATTCAAAAGTTATAAGGAGTTTACATACGCACATACATATTCTGACTATTTCTACGAAGGAAAATCCTCGTAGAAATAGTTAGAATAGCTTCCTAGAACCTCAAAACGTGGAGATCTGATGAGAACTCGATTTTCGAAAACCAATATCTTCCCGATTTTCGATTTTCATAGTGGGAAGTTAAAAAAGAAATAGGTAGTTCTTTCTTATTTTGTTTTATAATAATTAAGTACCTATATATAGAAATTAGTTAGGTACCATATTGTTTTCAATTCCGGAAGAAAAGAAAAAATTCTGAATTAATTAGTTGCGTTTCTACGTTGTTTGTAACTACTAAGTTCAAATATAATAAATAATGATATACGTTATTGCAGTTCTTAAAAATACGAGTAAATAAGCCTTCTACTTTTATTTGAAATTATCCCAAATTGAATGAGATTTATGGGCAAGGTACTCGCATTCCTCTCTGTGCGATTCAATTCATGTTCTTGCCGGAGCGAATGTGTGAGTGCGTAGTAAAATCATGTCATATTTATGTTATCGTTAGATATTTATGAATGACAATCAGTTAAAATAATGCATTACGATTACCACGCATTCTGAATTAAAAATAAATAAAAAGGACAATAATATTTGAATTTTTTTATTATAAAAATGCCACGTGCACTGAAATCTGAAATATAAATATATATATATATATATATATATATATATATATATATATATATATATATATATAACATATATATATATATATATATATATATATATATATATATATATAATATATATATAAGAAAAAAGTTTAATTTCAAAAAGAAATCATTTATTTAATTTAACAAGACGTACAACATAAAATTATTAAGATATTCAGTTCAATATAAAGGTATGGGATCAGCTGATGAAGCGCGCCGTAGAGACAGCACCATGATACGAGGCGGTGTTACAGCCAGCTTTGCACTGCACTGTTCAAGTAACACTCTCCAGCGAATAGCAGCTCTATCTTCGGCTAACATTGTCTTCATTTGTTCTGCCTTATTACGAAATGGAAAATATATTTTAATAAGGAATATACCGCAAATTAAATAAGTATACTAAACGGATAAACAGTTAAAATAGAGCAAGATAGAATCCGCGGCGCCACACTATGCTGTTCGCGCTGCTCATCGCTCTGCTCCTCGCCCTGCCGTGATGTTGCCCTTTCTATCTATACACTGGCACAGCGGTGACACTCTGTATGCGAGAGCTTAAGCGCTGGTGATCTTGAGTCGAAGCGTGTAACGCTAGGGTTGATATCGACCCGAAGTGGAATATTAGCTATAGACTTGTACCAAAGAAGTTACATAGTAGCTATATGTCATATATTATGTAAACTTATGTACTTGTCTTATACTGTACTACGTCTCTACTTATGTACTAGTGAAAGATACGTTCAATTTTAAATCAACTTTTATTAAATATCTTTACAAATGAGGAATATTAAAACTTCCGACAATACCAAATATCCACGACAGTTAATGGTAATCTTAAATAATTAACCAACACTTAGTTTTTCAGTACGCAATAATCAGTATTACCTACTATCCTTTAAAAATTAATTTACTCTTATATATTTTTGTACTTTTCGATTAATTTTTTAATTTTCATTATTATTTCTAACAATTGCAAAAATTCGTAGCATGTATAATTTTTTTAGAAAATAAAAAAGGGATGCAGGTTTCCTGGGACATGGCGGCCAACAAATTGTTCCCTATGTGTTGAGGAGATAAGTCATTTTTATTTCTAATGAAATAATCCATAAATACAACAATGAAGCCCTCCGGGCCTTATTATTTTTGGTATAAAGCACAGCCAGTCTGTGCTTGCGAGCGGTGCGTGAGATTAGAGAGATGAGACGCGAACTAGCGAACTATTAGTAAAAGCTACTAGCCAGAGATTACTGTGTATATACACTATATACTAGCCCTCGGCCAGGGCAGTCGGCGACTGCCCTGTCCGTTCAACGCCATAGCAAAACGTTCAAACATAGCCGCAAGCGATTTTACGTGCACACATACTTAAGTGTCGTTTCTTTTCGCGTAGTTTATATATTCTTTGACACTGGTCTAATTGCTCTAAGCCTTGGCAAACCAAAACACAGCAATACAAAGTTAAAAAAAAAACAAGAGAAAACAGTAAAATACTAATTTAAAAACATTAAACTGCTGTCTTAAAATGTTTCATAGAATTATGTAGTAAAATGCCTACTGTTTGATTTACCATAAATTGTTTATAGTTAAATAAGTTGGTTATTAAGGAAAGAAAGTAATTAGAAAAAACTATTTATTGCTATTTCAAATAATAAGCATACAAAATTTACTCATTATTATCAATTTCCCTATCTTCAACATTTGATGCCTTAACTTTTCTTGTTAAATTCGTTCAACATGCTTTTATTGAATTTTTCATATACTTTTCAGTTGCATTAAATGAATAATATTCCTTCATTTCTGATTTCGTGTGTATAATTGCCGGCACGAGTCGTGAGCACACTTTTTATTGGTCGATATGACGTTGACCACCCTGACGCTCAACGTGATTGGTTCGTCAGCCGATTCTCGTCGTCTATTGGGTTCGGACGTATCATTCGACCACAGACTAGATAGAGAAACTGACGTTTCATTCGACTTCCGTACACTTGAGAGTAATTTTAGTGACATATTTTTAATTAATTTATTTTTGTTAATTGTAGTGTTACCTTGTACGTGCACCGTTACACTATATCTATGCACTTTTGCCATTTCATAGGTAGTTCATTAATCCCTTTACTAAAAACCATGTTGGCGAGAAATAATAAACTCTTTGAAGGCGGTTTGGACAGCCGCATCGGAGTTGAATTTTTTCCTTGTAAAAAGCTGTCTAAATTCAAATAATAATAATTCAAATAAATGTCCAAAATAAACAAAGTAATATGTTGGAGCAAGGTCCGGGAGTACGGTGGATATCGCAGATATTCCAATTGTAGCTCATCTAACTTAGTGGGTGTTTGTTTTGCAGTGTGTGGTCTTGCGTTGTCGTGAAACAGCAGTGGCCTAGAGCGATTGACCAACTTTGATTAATTAAATATATTTTACAAAAAAAAATTGTCTTTATAATTCTCCCGTACACAACGCCAATTTCACATGTAAGGACCTATTATTATAATAGAATTTTGAATATGGTTAAATACTTCTCTTCAAAAGTCTTCTACACCTCTTGGCAATTTTTCACAAGCATATGAAGCACACAGACTGAAGGAATGGTGACCAGCCAATAATTGCCTCCGAAAATAACGTTGGCGGTATCAGATGCATAGCCTAACATGGATTTATAAGGTATGTGCTTCTCATCAAAATACTCCGTGGGTTTCGTGGTTGCCGTGCCATCTTCAATGCGTATCATTGTAAGAAAACGATCTTTAACTTGAAAATTGTCGTCTACTATTCTAACAATTGACGCCTAATGTTTGTTAGTAGATTTGTCTGTACTCTCGTAAGCAAGCAATTAAAAGTTATTGACTTTTAGTTTATTTACCAGGTTTTCTACCGCATTTCCTCAAGTTATATTTACGATAATTGCTCTTGCTTTTGTTCTACACATGAAAAGCTCTTCTGCAGTTTTCGAATCTGGACACACAGAGATGAGAGATGCAATATTAAATGAAAGGTTGTGTTCAGCGATAAAACAAGCAATCTTGATTTCACTTATTTTTGCTGCTTCTTTTGGATCTCGTGATTTCGAAGTCGGTGCTAGCACCGATGTTAATGCTGGTTGTTTTAGTACCATTTATCTGTTATTGACGTGTTTAACAGAACTTTTATGGCGCAGTAGTTCATGAATACCACATTTTCTATCACAAAAAATTACTTATTTTTTGTGATAATTACTTTACTTTTGGCACTCTTGTTTAGCCAGCCTTTGAATCTGTCGTCTTTTAAACACGAATAAATAAACTTCTGTTCATATTTAAAACCTTATTCTTCCCGGGAGTTTTGTCAGAATCGGAATCACTGCTAATTATTAAAATGTCTTTTTCTCATACGATAAACAAAATTACACCAAAAACTTTGTTCGCCAGCGAAAAGTAAACAAGAAATGATTGCGCAATAGCACAGTCTATAAATCTATACAATAGAGTAGCGCTGCGTTCCAGAATCAGAGGTGATCAGACGAAATTTAATATAAGGGGAATCGCCTAATTAAACGCGCGTGACGCAAGCAGAAAAATTCTACGTTGCGTTGAGTCAAAGATTATTTTGGTTTTGTGTATTACTTATTACGTTTTAGACTTAAGGTACAGTGGGCGCAAAAAGCAGATTTTTGAGAGCAGAGAGAGAGAGAGCAGATTTTTCACGCTTTATATGGACTGTTTGGTCGGCCCGCGCGCTATTTAATCGCACAATATTTAATTGATATTTCTTTTTAAAATTATATATACTCTTTTATTGATAAACAAACCCATAATTCTCTCACGTATTTACTGGTGAACATATAGCCTGAATTTAATTGAAGTTGATTTCATTACATTCGAATGAAACAGCTTTTTTCACTTAGTGGACGTACCTAAAATTGTAGATTTTGAGAAAACTGCGATCTTTTTCTATAGAGCCAAAATGTGTCAATAGTGTTTTGGCCAACATAATTCACTAAGAAAAATCTTTAACTTTCATAATGAGTTTTAAAACAATGTGGATTCGTAGTTTTTAATGACAAATAATTGCTTTTCTGCGCACCTATAAAGCGTGAAAAATCTGCTTTTGGCACCCACATCACCTAATAAATTCGGACACGTATATATATATGTATAACCAAAACCAGTAGAAGTTTGTACTAAAACAGAAAACAGGGATGTCTTGTTGAAAACGGTAAGTCTACTGTTAAAATAGTAGAGTTGGCAGCACTGGCCTTCGCACTATTACTAGTACGTAGTACTATTTTTTATTCTGTGGCACTATTTCGCGTTTGCTACACAATGGATGTTGAAACTGTGGCAGCGTGAGCGCTATGTGTAGGTATTTATTATAGCTAATTATATCAATGTAATAAAAAAAATATATGTTGTCAATTGTCATCGTCCAGATAGCCTTTTCTCTGTATATTCTTACAACTCATGTGAAAATATGGCCGAACAATGATAATAGATACCTACACTATTACGATATATGATTTTTAAATGACACGTGACGTAATTTTCTCCTAAATGAGTCAATGGAATATAGCATTTTTTTTTATAGAAGAGGGGCAAACGAGCATGTGGCTCACCTGATGTTAAGTGACTACCGCCGCCCATGATCAACCGCAACACCAGGAGAATTGCGGGTGCGTTGCCGGCCCTTTAGAAAGGAGTAAGCTCTTTTCTCGAAGGTCCCCAGGTCGTATCGGTCCGGAAAAATCGCCGGCGGTAAACTATTCCACAGAGAGATTGTACGTGGAAAAAAACTCCTTGTGAAACGTACAGTGGTGGACCGCCAAGCATCCAGATGGTGTGGATGGTATCGGGACGTTTGACGTGTAGTGCGTTCACGAAATTTGGCGGCTGGGATTTATCCGAACAATTCCTCAGAGCACTCCTTGTGATAGATGCGATAAAATACGCAAAGAAATGCAACATCTCTTCGCAGCGCCAGTGAATCGAGCCGATCGGAAAGCACTCGGTCGTCGACGATTCGAGCCGCTCTGCGCTGGATGCGGTCAAGTGGAAGAAGCTGGTACTGGGGAGCCCCAGCCCAGAGATGGGAACAGTATTCCATGTGCGGCCGAACCTGCGCCTTGTAAAGTTGCAGGCGGTGTGCCGGCATGAAATACTGTCCCGCTCTGCTGAGCACGCCAAGCTTTTTAGAGGCCAATTTGGCCTTCCCTTCCAAGTGACCACGAAACTGCACGTCATTCGATATGTCGACGCCGAGGATTCCGATACTGGCTGAGGCAACAAGGGGAGTGCCTTGAAACTGAGGGGATACGACAAAGGGGTTCTTTTTAGCGGTTAACGCGCAAACTTGTGTCTTCTGGGGGTTAAACTGGACTAGATTTAGTCGCCCCCAATCCGAGACTCTGTCCAGCAGAGACTCGACTTCAGACACAAGTTTGTCCCGGCACTCGGAGACGTTTTCCCGAGAAATATTGGCTCGGCCGGTGTAAAAAGCATCACCAGTGCTGTCATCTGCATAGCAATGAATGTTACGGGTACGCAACATGTCATTGATATGCAGAAGAAACAGCGTTGGCGATAGCACACAGCCCTGTGGAACACCAGCATTAATAGGCTTGCAATCGGAGCTTGCACCGTCTATATCGTAGATGCTCCGATCTGCAAGAAAGCTGGTGATCCAATCGCACAATTTCTCGGGAAGCCCATAGGAAGGGAGCTTCGAAAGAAGCGCTTTGTGCCAAACCCGATCGAAGGCCTTCGCAATGTCCAAACTAACGGCCAATGCCTCCCCCTTGAACTCTACTGCCTCCGCCCATCTGTGAGTTAGGTAGACCAGAAGATCACCAGCTGACCGACCACGGCTAAAACCGTATTGGCGGTCACTAATCAGCTGGTGATCTTCAAGATACCTCATGAGCATTAGAAAAAAATACGATTTTTTAAGAAACTTCTTAAACTTAACCTTAAGAATACTAGATATGACTGCATCATCGAATGTCCGATTCCGCTGTCGTCAAAATCTCTCAACGACTTGGTAATGTGACGCAATAGCATATTATGAAGAAGTTTGATAAAATATTTTGGAACTTAATTTGTTGTTACTTGACACTGGCAAAAGTATAACTGCACGAGTCCTAGCCAAAAAAAACTACTGTTTGAATCTTTAAAGGGCTTGTTCTAAATATTATTTAACGCGTCAAACATTTAATGATAACGTTTTAATGACTGATTTTGAGAACCGTAGACACATTTTACTAGTATCGACTCATCTATCTTAGTTCTAAGGGCATTTCGATTTTTAATCAAGGCCAGATGTAGGTCCAACGACCACATCCACTTTATCATCAGGGGAACTGTTTTCTCGTTTGCAACCCTTACTTGTATGAAAAAACAACATAAATGTTGCTTGCGGTTTCGCACTGGAAATAGAAGACCCTACGACTCAGCAGTCAGATTTTCCTCCATAACATTAGAGTGGTAAAGGACGTTCACCTGGTGATCGTGGTGTTGATAAAGTTCTGTTTCAAGTCTTTAAAAATTTATTTATTCAGCTGATACTTAAATCAGGTCCTTTCCTATGAAATTGCCGTTTTGTATGGGAAAATTTAAATATTTTATTTACATAAAACTATTTAAAACTTCTCTAAACTATATTAACACACTCTTGCTATTTTACTACCTCTATAATGTCTGTGCATTTTTTGATAGTTGATACCCAACTATAAAGGCGTTCCTTACTTCCTTGCATTTAAAATTGCGCATTAAAAGTTACCTAGATAGGTGGCTCCGAAAAAAGTTGTAAAGAGAATATGGTGGATAAGTGTCTCAATATTTAGCTCTGGTAATTTTACCAACCTCTGTTGTGTAGTAGCTCCCCTTGTACCTATTTGGCCGAGCGTTATCGTGAAGAAGCAATGGGAAAGAGTAGATCTACAATCTGGGTTCTTTGAGTGCCAGCTTCTCCACCGTCACTTGCAAATCTTGACTATTATAACTTTTAGCAGTAACTGTAACACCGGACGACAAGAGGAAATAGGTAGTGAATAACACTATCAGAGACCAAACTGTCACAAAAACTTTTTCTGCCTAAACTTTAATTTCAGGCGCTGTTTGGCTTGGGCACCTGGCACCTGCATCCAATCATGGCGATGAACGCTTTTGCTGTCCACTCGCTTGTGCTGATTCAACCATATGACACTAGCTTGGACGCAGGCCTCTCGCTATGCGTCAGTTCGTGATGTACTCATTTGTCAAGCTTTTTTATTTAGCCAATTCACTGCAAATACTCATATATTGATTTGACACTTAACTACATCAAAAGAACCAAAAACGCACACTTCGTTCGTTAGTAGTGCTAGGTCCGTATACCGTACAGGTGGTCATCGATATCATATGCCGTTTGAGACACACTGTTTTTACATCGGAATTCATATTAAAAAATGAAACACGAATTTTCTTAGAGAGATTATAAACATAGCAAGATTACAGAAAAAACAAAACCCAAAGAAACAAAATTTTAATTTTATGTCGAACTCTGTTGCAGTTCAAAGTTGTCAGTTGAAAAAAAACGGCAATTTCATGACAAACCTAATACAATTACATAAGAATTATGTTATATAAAATTACTATATTCCTATTATTTATTTTGTGTCATAACCTTATAACGAAATATATACTTATATGCACAAAAACGTAGTAGGGTAATTATTGTTTTTCATTTTATATTAATTAAAAATACATACAGATAGTCCCAGGGTTTCTTCGAGAACTTTTATTGGGAGACGAGCAGTCAGTTCCCCAGTGTGATCAGCAAATCGTACTCTTAACTCTTCTAAGTTTATATCCCTAACATAAAAATAAAACTTGTCAGTGTGTCATATAATCTCATGACATAAAATAAGACGTACTAAATATTCCGTTTTTTAACCATAAGTTATAATACCCAAAGCAAAATGAAATTGAATAAAGATTTGTAATCCTTTACAGATTTCTAATCCCATGCATAGTTAATTATTAATGAGAATAGATTTGTATCCTTTACAGATTTCTAATCCCATGCATAGTTAATTAATTAATGAATAGTTCACCAAAATCACTAAGCATTTTTAGGGCTACAAAATATATGAATTGTTGTTTGAGTTTTCTCAACGGCCAAATACTCTGCCCTCCTTAAATTTATTATCTGTCGCATGAGCCCCGGGTTTTTCGTTATGTATCTTAAAAGTGTACCTATTGTGATTGTGAATTTTTAATATATTTTCAGATACTAAAAATTCACAATCATAATCAGGACAATCTGTATGGGGGTTGTATGGGGCTAGATTAACGATTTTATACTACTTCGTCCCTTTGAAACGTGGTATGTTTTTTTTATATATATAATTACATATTTTCTACTTTTGTCTTTTGTATGTGAAATTTATCAATAATTTTGTTTATTTTTTTATTATACCTACTATGTTAACTCGCTTTCTTGTATGTGTGTTTGTTTGCTTATCATCCATTTCTGAGTTTTTAAAGTATTAACTCCCTAGCTCAATGGAAAGATAAAGTACCGAACAAACAGGTAGACAAGTTAGCGAGTTAATAAAAAAAATATTAGGTTGATCTCTTGCGCAAATGTAGCTCGAAAGAAAAGAAAACGTAGAAAGGCGCGTGTGGAGTTCTGGCGCGCCATATCTGAGAAGAAATAAGAGCATAAATTGTCTTTTCCCGAGGAGTAGCTTCCAAGGGGCGGCCGATGCTGGTGCGAATGTGTACGAAAGCGTTCCCGTAACCGTGGTAAAAAAGATCATGGCACAACGATGTTGCTTTTTTTTCATGTACATATTTATACGAAATAAGGAAGGGTAACAAAACACATAAATTACGTTGCAGTAACAAGGTCGTCTAAATCGAGATGTGTCAATAATGCATGAAGGGACGCGCAGAATGGCGCCCCATCTGCGAGACGGTCGCGGATCTGTGCCACGGATGCTGCGCAAGCGCGTTCACCGCTCCAAGCAGCCCACGCAGCAGCCTCACCTCCACCTGTTTATAATAATATTTTCGCTCATACGCGTTCTGTTAATCGCAGTCTTGAATTAGATTAAAAGCAAATTAAACAAATTCATAGTGGAAAATCGGACAAGACAACCAATCTAACCTCACGAAAAAATTTGAAATTGAATCATTTATGAATTAAAAAAATGCGGTTGAATCAGTTTAGTGTAGTTGTAGGTATAAAAGCAATCTTTATTATGGTATAGGTATGTTATTGTACGGTGATCTTAATATAACACAAACTAATAAAAAACAAATCGTACGAGCCTTCAAATTTTAACAATGATATATATTATATAACTACTGGTCTCGTTAATTACTTTAGGGAGTACGCTAGCACAAACGTAAATTTGGCTATTGGCCCCCGCGTCATCATTATCCCTTTATCGTCTCTTACGACTTTTTTATATAATAAGAGTGACAAACGAGCACACAGTCCATCTGATAAGTCGATGCTGTGGCCCATAGACATGTTCGTTTATCTTCGAATAAGAATCAAAACGCAAATACGGTTGTCACCTCTTAGGACTTAGATGAAATACCGTGTTTCCAGTAAAAAGAGTCTCCGGTTCTCTACACTCACCATAAGAAACACAGCAGCATTAAACTGCTATTTTACACCGATAGTCTGCGAAAGCGTGTACTTTCCCCGGTTAAGCTAACCCATTCATGCTACAACCATAATATGGCTGTAGCATGGCTACATACCACGTGCTCGGCGGTGAAGGAAAACATCGTGAGGAAACCTGCATGTCTGAGAAATAAGAAAAAAAATTCGAAGACGTGAAGTTCGCCAACACGCATTGGGGCAGCGTGGCGGACACTTCCTTGCCATAAACCCCTCTCAGAAATGAGGGGAGGCCTGTACCCAGCAATGGGACGTATATAGGTTGTAATTTTACTTTACTTACTTTTATGGCTACATACATAATAAAATATTCTTATACCGTCACTACACGGTCGAAAAGGAAAACAAACCAGAAGATGTGCACCAGCGTTGTCCTAACAACAACTAAAAATAAAAACTGCGGATGCCAATCCATCTGCTAAGCGTGGCAACCATTGCAAATATCCACCTTCTCTGTTCTCGGCGGCGTTCTTCCCTGTTGCCATATGGAAAATAGCGTAGTATTAAGTGAGAGTAGTGTACCAGCTTGGTTGCGTATGTAAAGGCGGAGCGCCTCGGCGTCGGAGGTGTGCGGCTGGTGAGTGATGACGCTGCGCGCGCTCGCCTGCACGCGCACGCGTCCCCGCCACGACACGCGTGCGTCCGCGATGAACAGCACGCTCTCCAACGAACGCCACTCTTCCGCCCTACCGTTGATATGGGCACACTTATTTACTACTTTGACGACTCCGTGGCGCAGTGGCTTAGCAATGAGTGGCTGTGCTGGGGGTCGCGGGTTTGAATCCCGCACGGAACAAGTATTTGTATGGCCTACAAACAACTGTTCCGGGTCTGGATGTATGTCCTTGTGCAATTTATGTTTGTAAACTGCCCCCACGATACAGGAGAAATCCTAGTTTAGGGGTAACGTTTAAAAAAAAACAAACAAAACTTATTGATGGTATCATTGATGTGATGACAACCACATGCTTTAGTGTTCCGTGTATCTGACTTCTAATATGTTGCGAGTTTTGGGTTCGAAACCGAATCTTAGTCAAAATTAATATTTTTGGTTTTCGGGTGGTATGGGTTACAACTTGCAATTGTTGACCAGGGTGTTAGGTTATAACAAAATTAATTAATATTTGGCAAAGTAAACGAACACATTCTACAAGCTAGAAGCTAGAAGAAATTGTAACGCGCACTCGCTTGGTGCGCTCCAGCCCTAAGGGCTCTTACACGCTAAGAAAAGTCAATTGCAAAATCAAAAAATACAATTGCTCCGGCGCTGACGAAGAAAAAATCTTGTCTGCGCTAGACGAGCTCTGTTTAGTTGCGGTGAAGAGAGGGGCGGAGTAGGTGAGTTGCTTCAGATAATTTGAGTTTTTTTGTAAATGTGTGGACGTGTTTACGTACTTTTTCATATATTTTTGCTTCATACTTAACATGATTCTATTCATTACAAACAAACTTAACTAGTGCACTAACTACCCTACGCACGACTGACCGATAACAATCTCATCGTGTACATATCTCTATTTATCTTGTCTGAAGCAGACAAGATAAATTTTCGTGGTTAGATCCAACAAAATTCTTGTCGTATAAGTACATGATGAATTAGTCTTATCTGCCGCAGACACGGTGAAATTTCTTAACGTGTACAAGAGCCCTAAAACCCCAGTGATCGACGTTATTATAATATTTTCATTGATCAACTTTTTAAGATGTTTTTAACCATTTTAAATTCTATCAACATAAAGTATGTTGATAGAACAATACATTGTGTAGTTGTAGTAGCTTGATTATTAATTAATTTACTCCCAAATGGAATTGATGACCTGGACCTTGACTGCTATCAAGTGAATCGGGATCCTCTACAGTCTACATGAATGTTATGAAACTTTAATAAGGTACATGAGGGTAATATGGTCACCTTAAGCTTTGCCGCCCTATAAAACCAAAACTAAGAGGAAGAAGACAAAAATCAAGTCATATACTATAACTAATATATTAAGAAAACAATAGCAAACAAGCATTGGCAATAATTAGGAACACTTCGAAAAATCAACTTAAATAAACTAACTACACTATACAATACTAAAACGGAAAATATTTATTACAAGTAATATCATCTGTCAAAATGGCGTCGATAAAGCAGCGCCCTTTTGAGCTTTTATATTATTTGATTGACTGACGAAGAGCTATCGTATTACAGAGTCACCTATGCAAACAAGGCTGTAGGTTTTGAATTTTTTATATTATATTTATAAAGTGACCGTATTTACCGGATGACCATATTACTCTCATGTACTTTAAATAAATCATTTGTTAGCCGTTTTACAAAAATTACATTCACCTTTGAATTGTGTCTAAATCAAATATGTCCAAAGTGAGAGACGCTGGAGTGGTGTTGTCCACAATTTCAACACCACGTACCGACATATCAACACCTAATGCGACAAAATGAGCAAGAGATTATTTTTTAATTTCTATGATATAATTTTGCAAAATAAAATAAAAACTTAAGTAATAGGTATACCAGTTTTAGTTTTTATTGTCTTCGCTGGTTGGACGGATTTCACAACTACTAGTAAATCGACATATATGTTTTCACTTCTTTCTGTAACAATATGTTAGATTTGTAATAAGCTATTAAGTTACAATTAAGATTAAAAAAGTATATATGTAATAAAATATTTGAGAAAAAAAAAATGAACTACTAACCACTAAATTTCATAACTTCAGCGAGACCACAATAACCCGCAGATGGTTTGCTAGGAATATGAAGAAGAGGCAGATATGCACTAAATGTGTCTCCACCGAAAATACTGACGTCTGATGATCCTTCGTTAAGTGAGAGGTAAAATGGTGAAGACACCTTGAACAACATCAAAAAATAAGAGTGTTACTCACTATCCTTTCAGAAAGCCGAGCAGAAGAAACCCTTAAATCAAATGTGATAAGAGGGTTGGTTCTCTCCTCGCTCAAAGGCTAAGTATAGCTATTCAGCGAGGAAACGCAGCCAGCGTTCTTGGCGCTATACCACGGGGAGCAGGACTTTTTGTCTATTTAAATTTTTAGTTTTAGATTTTCTATATAATAGTTTCTTCTTTTATATTGTATATAATTAGTTTTAATCGTAAATATTATTATTTTAGTTAAGTACATTCAATTAAATTATCAATCAGTGGAACAGATAAAAAATATAATATTAATACAAAATTAAATTATAGATCACGCATATCCCATCCGATTTAACCAAAGTAGGAGGTGCCGGATTATCAAATTTGTCGAACTGCTACCAACAATTCCCTATAGTCTGAAACTTTTCGAAAAGGCGCCTTTGTAATCCCAAAAACTACGAAAATGGTATCGACCATGGGATCGTGATATTATGATAGAAAGCCGCCTTCCCTTTTCTTCATTTTTTTATGAAAATGGTGAAATAAAAACGATATAGTATAATTGAAATAATACTAGTTTTTACGGAATTTATCGCGTGTATTTAACTTTTTAATTACCCGACGTTTCGAACGCTTTACAGCACTCATGGTCACGGGCAGGACTGAGATGTTTAACGTCCATATGTCATAGTTAACCGCGGTTACCATAGATTAAAATTTAACTTTTGTTCCGATCTATGCAGTATGAACTTATGGTATCTTGAAGTCTTGCAGTTGTATGCTTGGGTTGGGATTTAATTTCCGGGAAGTCTGCAGTCTGTGAACACGTACAGGATCGCCCCCGTCACTACATCAGATTTGATAGACCGCAGATCCTCGCTAAAGAACACCGATTCCTTCCAAGGATGATTCGCGAGGCTATTGAAATCAAAAAACATCCTAATTTCAATAGAGAAGATGGCTGGGTGCTACCATCTGCTTGGGATCCTATAATAAATAAAATTAAATCCCAACCCAAGCATACAACTGCAAGACTTCAAGATACCATAAGTTCATACTGCATAGATCGGAACAAAAGTTAAATTTTAATCTATGGTAACCGCGGTTAACTATGACATATGGACGTTAAACATCTCAGTCCTGCCCGTGACCATGAGTGCTGTAAAGCGTTCGAAACGTCGGGTAATTAAAAAGTTAAATACACGCGATAAATTCCGTAAAAACTAGTATTATTTCAATGTGTAGTGTTCGCGTAAATATAAGAAATCATGATATAGTATAATATAATACAATGTATGAATCCAATAAATTAATCCAATAATGAAGGTAAATGCTGTCGGCAAATTGTATAATTTGTCACTATAAAAATGGCGTCGCTGTTTGCTTGTAAACGCTCGCTGGTTTGTGACGTGCCGAAGGCAAATTGTAGTGCCCCGTACTTATGTGGTATCATGATCGTGATCTGCCGGAACATTTCCTAATACGATGCAATTTCACAATTTGGCCAATAACTTTTAACTATGATTTCTGTTTACTTTTCGTTAACTTAAAGAACTGAACTGAAGAACTCAACTGTCTAAAGATCTAAAAATAATCTAAGTAGCTTCTCTAGTCGGCTTTTACTTTTTTATTAAAAATCATACCGCTGTGTGAGTGCTCCATGTCGTATGTGCCTTTTACCCAACGCTCGATGCGCAGAGCACTTTCCCCGGACGTCAACAAGTCGATTGAGCCTGATGGGCGTCCTTCCTATTATGCCGAAGACGTGTGCTCCGGAGTCAGCACCGGTTTTAACGCGTCTTTTCCGATACTCCTACTCCCTAGGCATAGTCCCGAAATCATGGAAGACAGTTTTCGTGCACCCGATCCCTAAAAAAGGTTACCGCTCTGATCCGTCCAACTATAGGCCTATCGCCATCACCTCCTTGTTCTCTAAAATAATGGAATCCATTATTAACAGCCAGCTCATGCGGTATCTTGAGAATCACCAGCTGATTAGTGACTGCCAGTACAGTTTCCGTCGCGGTCGTTTGGCTGGCGATCTTCTGAGTTACCTAACTCATAAATGGGCGGAGGCAGTAGTCCAAGGCCGTTGGCAGTTAGTTTGGACATAGAGAATACCTTCGATAGAGTTTGGCACAAAGCGCTTCTTAGCTTCTTACGAAGCTTCCATCCTATAGGCTTCCCGAGAAATTGGATCACTAGGTTTTTTGCAGATCGGAGAATTAAGGTCGTAGTATACGGTACAAACTCCGATTACAAGCCTATTGGCGCTGGTGTTCCACAAGGCTTCGTGCCACAGCTGTTTCTTCTGCATATCAATGACATTTTGCAAACCGGTAACATTAATTGCTATGCAGACGACAGCACTGGTGATGCTCTATACACTGCCGTGCCAATATTTCGTGGGAAAACGTCGTTGAGTACCGGGACTATACTTATATGAAATCGAGACTTTGTTGAACAAAGCCTCGGAATGGGGGGCCACTAAATCTACTCCTGTTTAATCCCCAGAAGACACAAGCTTGCGCGTTTACCGCTAAAAAGAATGCCTTCGTCGTATCTACTTAGTTTCAAGGCACTCCCCTTGTTACCTCAGCCAGTATCGGAGTCCTCGGCGCCGACATATCGAGTGTTGTGCAGTTTCGTAGTCACATGGAAGAGAAGGCCAAATTGACCTCTAAAAAGCTTGGCGTGCTCAGCAGAGCGGGACAGTATTTCATGCCGGCACACCGCTTGCAACTTTACAAGGCGCAGGTTCGGTCGCACATGGAATACTGTTCCCATCTCTGAGCTGGGGCTCCCCAGTGCCAGCATCTGAAGAATAATCTTCGGAAACAATAACGCATCATATCGTAGCCTTATTCGCATAAAGTCGGCTACAGATATCAAGGAGTTGCAGTAGCTAATACCCATCACATGGACTGTGTTTGTCACTTCAGTATTATTAAAAAAACTGCGTAACTAGAACAAAGAGTATGACAGAAAATTACTTTGTTTTTAAATTACTTGATCTAATTTTCATTAAATTAAATTGGAAAGATTATGTAAGTACCTATAGCCAAAGACTGATCAATGTATAAGCAAATACCAGTTCCAAATCGCGACCATACCAAAATCATTGTGGACTTCGTAAGATATAAGCCGTGGTACTTTTTGTAATTACTGTATGTATTTTTAAATATGTTTACCCAGGTACTACCTGCTATATCTATACCAATACTATTTCGAATAGTTCTTTCTAAAATGGAAGGGACCCTTGTCTATTAGTGGACTTTTACTACGATGATCTCAGACCCTTTGTTGGTGTGAGATCACCTGTAATGTCGCCTCTACACGTTGGCCAACACAGTGGCGAATGGAGTGGCGAATATATTGGCCGAGAGTTGGTGACGGCGTCCACACGTTGGAAGGTCGTTCAGTTTACTTCGGTTCGGGCTTCAATGTGCGGACGAATTTATAAGCACCGTGGCGCAGTGGCTCAGCAATGAGTGGCTGCGCCGGGCGCCGCGGGTTTGATCCCGCACGGAACAAGTATTTGTATGTCCTACAAATAATTGTTTCGGGTCTGAATGTGTGTCCTTGTGCAATTTATGTTCGTAAACTGCCTGCGCGATGCGGGAGAAAATCCTAGTGTGGGGTTAACGTTTTTATAAAAGAATTATAAAATAATAGTGGATATTAATGGGGCTGTAAATAGATATACGATATACGATTAGCTTTATTTATTCTTTACATGCATCATAAACTGGAATAAATACCATTAATAAGAACTTAACTTATTTTAAAGTTAAAGGAGTTATAATCGATTAGTCTATGTTTTAAAATTGTGTTTTGATTTTAAAGTTTAGAAAAATATGTACTTGCATTTCTATCAGACATTTGATGTATATAAAAAAACACCTTATAATTTATTTGGTAATTTAATTATTTTTTGAGAAAGACAAAAACAATAGCAATAAATATAATTAACACTGACTTAATAATAGGTACTAATTATAACTTAGAACATAAATGAAAAACTCATGATGAGCAAAGTGGCTCAGGACCGTGCTTTGCGGCAGTCTGTGGAGGAGGATGTTCAGTATTGGACTTGTGAACAGCTGTAATGATGATGATGATGATTCGAAATCTTGCACGATTAATTTAAGAAATCGACGTTTTTTATAGGATAGGGTGACAAACGAGCACACAGTTCATCTGATGGTAAGTGGTTACTGTGGCCCACAGACATCTACGTCTATCCTCGATTACGAATCAAAATGCAGATGCGTTGTCACCCGTGGGGTCTAAGATGAAATGCCTCGTTTCCTTTAAAAAGGGTCTCTGGTTCTCTAGACTCACTATACGAAACACAGCATCATTAAGCTACTATTTTACGCCGATATTCTGTGAGAGCGTGGTCCTTCCCCGGTCGAGCCGACCTTCGTGCTGCAACTATACTTCTAATATAATTGCATGGTTCTACCACGTATAAACGACGTGCTTCATTTTTTTTTCATTTTAAAATTGTTCTCGTAATAATCTGATTGTGCAAAAACATTATTTTTTTTTAATAAATAGCTTATTGATTAAAACAAATGTTCAATAATAATTAAATCGCGCTAATTAAAGTACTAGGAATGTTTAAAGTTGAAATTGGCACTAAAAGGCTGGTAATTGGGGCATCCACCCTACAAAGCTTGAATATAAAATTTAAATCAGATGCGTGTAATCACTCTGGGAGCTTGTAGCAAACTAAACGCGCGGCCAACGTGTGAACGCGGCGACCAAACTCTGCCAACAATCCTTTGATCTTTTGTAAAAAACCGACACCACACGGATCTCGCGCCAACTTGCGGGCCATCGTTCCAATACATACCAATGAAGCCCAAACACCCCGTCTACACGTTGGCCAATGCTATTGGCCACTACTTTCGCCACTGTGTTGGCCAACGTGTAGAGGCGCCGTAAAAGAAAGATATACAGAACACTACGTACATCTCAAATGACGTCGAAACAAATATGACGTCGAAAAAATATAGGTACTTATGCGCCTACGAATACATATTGCGCAACCAAGTTAATTTGCAAATTGCAACCAAGGTCCGAAAATTTGATTCGATTGTCGTACATTGATATATTTTATGTATGTAAATCAGTATGTATTTCCAATACCGGCGTCGCAACCCACACCGCATTTTTAGTCTTGCGACATGACTAAAGAAACCGAAGGCAAAGCTTCATACAACCGCGCTATGATACTGGTACACTACTGGTCTGATCAGGTACATAAAGGTACTATTACATTTTGGTATTTGGGTGCAGGAACATATTCTAAATGATCTCGAAAATAAATAAGTAGGTACTAACCTGTGGCCGATATGTTTCATTTTCGCCGCCTTTAATACATATTTTTGGCGAAGATATTTCAACTGAAACATTAAGTTCGTTTTCGTCAATTATATTTTGTAATAATTTATTACCTATATTTTATTGTTATTTTTACAGAGTTAATAAGATAAAATACACTACCAACATCACCTACAAGGAACCTTTCATAAAATGTAATTACAAAATACTCCGAACCCCACACATCAACATTAATGGTATCAACGTTAGAATCTCTTAACGTGAATGACATTACACCTCTTGAATCTCCGTTTTTCTTTTTGTAGCCAATTATTCTAGGGCTGTTTTTTGCTATAATAATACCTACAATTAAAGCATTTTTTATGTTAATGTTTAAATTATTTAAACGAACTTTCTGAACTCCCGCCATGTTTATATATTTTTTTAATGATTTTAATGGTGAACGCAAATGTATTCCAATATACAGCCTAGTTTAACGTACGTAAGTATTAGATCCTTACAACATATGAAATGAGCGTTTTGTCGTACTGACCACTTTGATCTGAAATATCTCCTCTTGGTTAAGAATTCTTAATTCAATTTATAAATTCATTTAGCTGGTACGTTTGAGTTTTGAAAACAGTCATTTATTTGTTTTTTCCTCATTATTTTTTTCTTTGGTATCGCTTATTACCGCACAATGGAAAACAGGAAATATCGGTATATTTACGAGTACGATTTCTACCGTAGCACCAGTGCTGCAGAAACAGCTTGAAGGATTAACGATGTGTACGGGGCTGGTATCGCAAAAGAAAGCACGGTACGTTTTTGGTTTCAACGTTTTCGTTCTAGAAATTTCGACCTTCAGAACCAACCCCGTGGCCGGCCGGAGACCAGTGGAAAATGAAGAATTAAAGGCTATTGTGGAAGCGGATCCATCACAAGCACTTCAGAGATAGCTGGAGGCTTCGGGGTAAGTGATAAAACTGTATTAATCCACTTGAAGCAAATCGGGAAAATAAAAGAATTTGAAGGATGAATTGAATTAAATGAACTTGCGAACACGCGTCGAAAACTGTGTTACTTTGCTCAACCGACACAAAAATGAAGGGATTTTAAATCGAATCATTACTTGTGATGAAAAGCAGGTACTGTACGATAATCGGAAGTGTCCTAAACGAAAATTGACTCAGAAAAAGTTACTTGTGAGTGTTTGGTGGACTAGCGCCGGTGTCGTTCTAGCTACTAAAGAACTAGCTGCTAAACAACCGAGATTGGTCAATCGCTCTAGGCCACTGCTGCTTCACGACAACGCAAGACCACACACTGCACAACAAACAACCACTAGGCTAGATGAGCTACAATTGGAATGTCTGCGACATCGACCGTACTCTCCGGACCTTGCTCCAATAGATTACCATTTTTGCCGGAATTGGGACAACTTCTTACAAAGAAAAAAATTCAACTCCGATGCGGCAGTCCAAACCGCCTTCAAAGAGTTTATTGATTCTCGCTCCCATGGTTTTCTTAGTAAAGGGATCAATAAACTATTAACCTATGAGATGGCAAAAGTGATCATACAATACCTACCTTACGTCGGCTCTGGTACGGGTCGAATTAGATCAGGTCGGATCAGAAGTACTGCCTTATGAAAAAACTATTTTTTCCTTTAAAACAAAACCAAAGACAATATGCAATAGATAATAGTATCAAATACAAAGATATGCTCTTTTATTTTAAACCATAACCTGGCAATGTTTCTTAGAAAAAAAAAAAAGAAATCACTCTGAACTTTCGGCATTCCACGTGTCGTTTTGATGAAGGTGCTCCGTCTTTTTTATAGAATTTTATATTTGTGTCTGGACTAAAAACGAAAGTATTATACTTTTTTATATTCCTTGTAATATAGTGAACACGTAGATATATAATTTGTGGTATAAAAAGTGAAAAGTAAATTGCCAAAAGTGCTTCAAAATCTGGAAGGCCCATTATGGCGGCTGGGTCATAAATGTGTTATTTTTCAAATTATCATTTATTTTTAGTGTAAAATGTAAGTAAAAATAGTTTTCTTACATATTTCAAATAACTTGACGTTGTATTTATTTCAAATTCACACATAATTATTTTTGAAATATTGTTCTAAATGTCACACAGATAAAATATTATTATTGGTTTTTTTTTTAATTTTTTAATATTTTAATATTTTGTTTTTTTTTTTTTTTTTTATAGAAGAGGGGGCAAACGAGCATGTGGCTCACCTGATGTTAAGTGACTACCGCCGCCCATGGTCAACCGCAACACCAGGGGAATTGCAGGTGCGTTGCCGGCCCTTTAGAAAGGAGTAAGCTCTTTTCTTGAAGGTCCCCAGGTCGTATCGGTCCGGAAAATCACCGGTGGTAAATTATTCCACAGAGAGGTTGTACGCGGAAGAAAACTCCTTTTGTAACGTACAGTGGTGGACCGCCAAGCATCCAGATGGTGTGGATGGTATCGGGACGTTTGCCGTGTAGTGCGTTCTCGAAATTTGGCGGCTGGGATTAATCCGAACAATTCCTCAGAGCACTTCCTGTGATAGATGCGATAAAATACGCAAAGAGATGCAACATCTCTTCGCAGCGCCAGTGAATCGAGCCGATCGGAAAGCACTCGGTCGTCGACGATTCGAGCCGCTCTGCGCTGGATGCGGTCAAGTGGAAGGAGCTGGTACTGGGGAGCCCCAGCCCAGAGATGGGAACAGTATTCCATGAGCGGCCGAACCTGCGCCTTGTAAAGTTGCAGGCGGTGTGCCGGCATGAAATACTGTCCCGCTCTGCTGAGCACGCCAAGCTTTTTAGAGGCCAATTTGGCCTTCCCTTCCAAGTGACCACGAAACTGCACGTCACTCGATATGTCGACGCCGAGGATTCCGATACTGGCTGAGGCAACAAGGGGAGTGCCTTGAAACTGAGGGGATACGACAAAGGGGTTCTTTTAGCGGTTAACGCGCAAACTTGTGTCTTCTGGGGGTTAAACTGGACTAGATTTAGTCGCCCCCAATCCGAGACTCTGTCCAGCAGAGACTCGACTTCAGACACAAGTTTGTCCCGGCACTCAGAGACGTTTTCCCGAGAAATATTGGCTCGGCCGGTGTAAAGAGCATCACCAGTGCTGTCATCTGCATAGCAATGAATGCAACGGGTTTGCAACATATCATTGATATGCAGAAGAAACAGCGTTGGCGATAGCACGCAGCCCTGTGGAACACCAGCATTAATAAGCTTGCAATCGGAGCTTGCACCGTCTACAACGACCTTGATGCTCCGATCTGCAAGAAAACTGGTGATCCAATCGCACAATTTCTCGGGAAGCCCATAGGAAGGGAGCTTCGAAAGAAGCGCTTTGTGCCAAACCCGATCGAAGGCCTTCGCAATGTCCAAACTAACGGCCAATGCCTCCCCCTTGGACTCTACTGCCTCCGCCCATCTGTGAGTTAGGTAGACCAGAAGATCACCAGCTGACCTACCACGGCGAAAACCGTATTGGCGGTCACTAATCAGCTGGTGATCCTCAAGGTACCTCATGAACTGGCAGTTTACAATGGACTCCATTGTTTTGGAGAACAAGGAGGTGATGGCGATAGGCCGGTAGTTGGACGGGTCTGAGCGGTCGCCTTTTTTAGGGATCGGGTGGACAAAAGCCGTCTTCCACGATTTTGGGACTACGCCTAGGGAGTAGGAGTACCGGAAAAGACGCGTTAAAACCGGTGCCAACTCTGGAGCACACGTCCTCAGCACAATTGGGGGGATTCCATCAGGCCCACTCGACTTATAGATGTCCAGGGAGAGGAGTGCTTTGCGAACCGAGCGCTGAGTGAACTGCACTTCCGGCATGGAGCACTCACACCGCGGGATGGTCGGCGGCGTACTCCCCCCGTCATCGAGAGTCGAGTTAGACGCAAAGAAAGAGCCTAGAAGATCGACTTTCTCCTTTGCGGTGTGGGCCAGTGAGTCGTCCTCCCTGTGCAGAGATGGAAGAGATGGCTGACAGAAATTCCCCTGGACAGTCTTGGCGAGAGACCAGAATGCACGGGTTCCAGAAGGAAGACGAACTAGTCTCTCGCCAATTCTGCCTATGTGCTCTGACTTTGCCTTGGCAATAACTCTTTTGAAGGACCTAGAGGCGGAATTATACTTCTTTTTTAGAGCGCTCGTGTTTACATCCCTGGACGCTGATGCGTCAGCCCAGGCTCGGTAGCACTCCTGCTTATAGCATGATGCTATTTTACAGGAGCGACCAAACCATGGCTGAGATTTGCCTCCAATGGGCACCACAGAGGAAGGAATAAAAAGTTCCATACCCTGAAGTACCACATCAGCGACAGAATCCGCAACAATGTTGGGATCATCAGGCGAGAAGCAAACCTGCCCCCAAGGGTAGGATGCAAAGAAAGACCGCATCCCATCCCAATCGGCTGACATGACATTTTGGTATGAGTAACGAATGGAAACATATAAAACATAAAAATATACATATTTCCAAACATTTTCATATAAATTTCTCCAAAAACAAAAGTGTAGAATTCAAATTAGTAGTAATTTTGTCACTAAAATTGAAGTATATGCTACTACTATGCTACACAGGGTAATTTATGTATTTTATTACAATTTCTAGCAACCAAAAATAATTTTATTCGATAGTTTATACATTCAACAAGAAATCCTGTAAGTTTTATCCATAAATATTGTCTCAAAGTGAAAATATAGCAAAATTTGCAATATAGCAAAAAATTTTCTAACTTACAAATTTTCCCGCCATTAAGGTCCCGAGCGAACGGGAGTATAACATGTCGCGCGCTGTCAGAGCCTGGGAGTTATATATTTTCCAAAAAATTTGACTTTATATTCCTCCCGTACAAAACGCCAATTTCATATGTAAGGACCTATTACATAGAGCAACATCGGCCACCCAGATCGCCCTCATATCCCCATGGACTTTTTTTGTACGAGGTACCTCAAATGTGAAAACTATGAAACAAATGCAGCGACCATCTCAGCACTAAAATAAAATATCGTTCGTGAGGTTAATGGCAATCCCAGACGTCACTTCTTCAATGATGGCGCAGAATACTGAGGTCAGATTCCAAGAGTGTTTCCGACGTGACGATCAACATTTAGACGGAATAATTATTAAAAAATATAACCCGCACGTCTCTTCTTTCTAACAGTTATTTAAATAAATTTATATCCATTGTAGATTTCCTATTTTTTAAATTTGGAACCCTAATTCTGCCTCCGGATAACTTCTAGGGAAAGGTTCGTTAAAGTGGCCTAGGCGGGTAAAGTGGCCACCTTCTTTTTAAGAACCAACCAAGTAGAGCCATTTTTGTCAATGACTTATGGAAATTATTCATTACCCGACGCCATATTGCTCTATGGAGTATAGAAGTAAGGAGTACAAACTCCCATAGTAGAACAGTTGAAAAAGTGGCCATCTGTAAGCAGTAAATAACAGCTCAAAAACTCTCCACAACAGCGCTGGGGTAGCTACTGGGATGAAATGAACTTAGCAGTTGTCGACGGTTTAAGTGTGGTGCTAAACTGCTCAGTAGCTCTAAAATAATTTTATTTAGTAAATATAACCTCGAAAAAGTCGTATATCCCACTAATATTTTTCGGTGCGTTCTTTAAAATTTACCCCGTAATTATAGTGGCGCCACCCTTATTTAATAGTTTTTATGGACACTTTTTAATACACAGTCTGTATTACCGTACTCCATAACCGACGCGTTCAGTTCACGCAGACAAATTTTATGACAAAAAGGTGGTTTGTAACATTTTAATAATTTACTGTGTTTAATATAAATAAAAACAATGTAATATTTTATCAGTTAATCCCTCTAATAAACTGTTTATTTCACGGTAGAGTTAAAATTACAGTGGTGGACCTCCAAGCATCCAGATGGTGTGGATGGTATCGGAAGATTTGCCGTGATGTAAATTCATGAAACTTGGGGGCCGGGGTTAATCTGAACAATTTCTCAGTGCACTCGCCGTGGTAGACGCGAAAGCAAGTGTAAAGAGATGCAACATATCTTCGCAGCGCCAGTGAATCGAGCCGAACGGAAAGCACGTAGTCGTCGAAGATTCGAGCCGCTCTGCACTGGATGCGCTCAAGTGGAAGGAGCTGGCACTCGGGAGCCTTTGCCCAGAGATGGTAACAGTATTCCATCTGCGGCCGAACCTGCGCCATATAAAGTTGCAGGCGGTGTGCCGGCATGAAATACTGTCCCGCACTGCTGAGCACGCCAAGCTTTTTAGAGGCCAATTTGGCTTTCTCTTTTAAGTGACTACGATACTGCCTGTCACTCGATATGTCGACGCCAAGGATTCCAATACTGGCTGGGGCAACATGGGGAGTGCCTTGAAACTGAGGGGATACGACAAAGTTCTTTTAAGTGGTAAACGTGTAAACTTGTTTCTTCTGAGTATTAAACTGGACTAGATTTAGTCGCCCCAACCCGAGACTTTATTTAGCAAAGACTCAACTTCAGACACAAGTTTGTCCCGGTGCCCTGCGACGTTTTCCCGAGAAATATTGGCATGGCCGGTGTGTAGAGCATCATCAGTGCTGTCATCCGCATAGCAATGAAGGTTTTGCAACATATCATTAATATGTAGAAGAAACAGCGTTGGTGATAGCACGCAGCCTTGTGGAACACCAGCATTAATAGGCTTGCAATCGGAGCATGCAACGTTCACAACGACCTTGATGCTCCGATCTGCAAGAAAGCTGGTGATCCAATTGCACGATTACTCGGCAAGAGCATAGGAAGAGAGCTTCGAAAGAAGCGCTTTGTGCTAGACCCGATCGAAGACCTTCACTATGTCCAAACTAACGGCCAATGCCTCCCTGACGAAAACCGTATTGGCGGTCACTAATCATCTGGTGATCCTCAAAGTAGCGCATGAGCTGCCAGTTTATAATGGATTCCATTATTTTGGAGATCAAGTAGGTGATGGCGATAGACCGGTAGTTGGACGGATCAGAGCGGTCGCCTTCTTTAGGGATCGGGTGGATGAAAGCCGTCTTCCATGATTTCGGGACTACACCTAGGGAGTAGTAGTACTGGAAAAGACGCGTTAGAATCGGTGCCAACTCTGGAGCATACGTCCTCAGCACAATCGGGGGATTCCGTCTGGCCCACTCGACTTGTGGATGCCCATACAGAGAAGTACTTTGCAAACCGAGAGCTGTGTGAACCGCACATCCAGCATGGGGCACTCACACCACGGGATGGTCGGCGGTGTGCTCCTCCATCATCGGGAGTCGAGTTGTACGCAAATAAAGAGCCTAGCAGATCGGATTTCTCCTTTGCGGCATGGGCCAGTAAGTCGTCCTTCCTGTGCAGAGATGGAAGAGATGGCTGACAGTAATTCCCTTGGACAGCCTTGGCGAGAGACCAGAATGCACAGGTTCCAGAAGGAAGGCGAACTAGTTTCTCGCTAATTCTGCCTAATATGTGACGGAATTATACTTCTTTTTTAGGGCGCTGGTGTTTACATCCCGGGACGTTAATGCGTCAGCCCAGGCCCGGTAGCACTTCTGTTTATAGCATGAAGCTATTTTACAGGAGCGACTAAACTATGGCTGAGATCTGCCTCCGATGGGCACCTCAGAGGACGTGCTAAAAAGTTCCGTATCTTGAAGTACCACATGAGACAGAATCAGCAACAATGTTGGGATCGTCCGGCGAGAAGCATACCCACCCCCCTGCCCCCAAGAGTAGGATGTAAAGAAAGACCGTATCCTATCCCAATCGGCTGACCTATAGTGCCAAACACGGCGGCAGCCTGCAGAATGCAAAAGCGATTTCAACGTAAGTGGCACCACACTTCGGACTGAGACGGAGAGGTCAGCAGAAGGTCTAACAGGGAAGGTGCGCCATTTATGTCAGGCAAAATTATGAACAGATCTCCCCGCATTATCGGTTAAACGCGAACCAAGCCTTTCGGCGTGGTGGACGATAAAATCGCCGAGCAGCACGATCTCTGCGAAAAGGATCTGCTGTAGCAAGGTCGAGATGGTAGTGGACGGCGTCGTGGATGCTCAGCGAGGGATTCTCCAGGGGAGCCTCCGGCCACTTGCACTAACCAGACAAAACGCGGAAGCAGAGCTTCCACTTCACGAAGGTATTCTGTGTGGTCGTGGTACCACCCCGACTCGAGCCGGCCCATGCGTGCAGCAGCAAAAGCTGCCGCGTGCCTTTTATTAAACAGTGGTAGAGGCATTGTATAATAATAAGTCTTCTTTGAATACAAGGCTGCACTAAAAGTATCGGGAATGGAATATTTCCACCGTTCCTGTCATATTAAAATTTTTTTAATTGAAAACTCCTTGGTTTTAAAAATCGAATACCATTTATTTAATTAAAAAAAGATTCTCGGTCTTGTCACAAGGTTTTGTCAAACTTGCTTAGTCGTTGAGAAAATGGAATTGACTCGAGAAAATTCAAGAGTGATGATTTATTATGACTTTCGAAGTGGTTTAACACAAAAACAGTGTGTTGACCGGATGATTTCTGCATTTGGTGATGAAGCCCCATCCAAAACCACAATTTATCGCTGGTTTGCTGAATTTCAACGTGGACGTGTCAAGCTCAGTGATGATCCCCGTCAAGGTCGTCCAAAAACTGCATTCACCCAAGAAAACGTTGATGTTGTGCGTAAGATGATTGAGGAAGATCGTCATGTGACATACCGCGACATTCAGGCAACTTTAGACATTGGCATGAGTCAAATACAAATAATGATGAAGGGGTGTAAAAAGTTGTTTTCCCGATGGGTACCGCATTCGCTCTGTGAAGAGCAAAAAGCGGCTCGCGTTACTTGGTACGTCAGAACTCTCGAAAGATTTCACGCAGTATCCACAAATGCTGTATACAACATCGTATCAGGTGACGAATCCTGGATATACGCGTACGAACCCGAAACAAAAAACCAGTCACGAGTTTGGGTATTCGAAAATGAGTTAAAGCCAACAAAAATTGTTCGTTTAAGGAGTGTTGCAAAAAAAAAAATGGTGGCCACGTTTGTCTCCAAAACCGGCCATGTTACGACTATTCCTCTTGAGGGACAAAGAACGGTTAATGCAGAATGGTATGCTAGCATTTGTTTGCCACAGGTCGTTTCTGAACTCCGTAAAGAGAAATGCAACCGCCGCATCATCCTCCATCACGACTATGCAAGTTCTCACACCGCACACATAACAAAAGAGTTTTTAGAGCAAGAAAACATAGAATTATTAGACCATCCGCCGTACAGCCCCGACCTAAGCCCTAATTATTTCTCTACTTTCCCTAAAATAAAGAATAAATTGCGTGGACAGAGATTTTCATCACCTGAAGAAGCTGTGGACGCCTACAAAACGGCCATTTTGGAGACCCCGAATGAAGAATCATTCATTGAAGCAACCATTCCGAACGGAATGGTTGCTTCAATGATTGGTTCCATCGTATGGAAAAATGTGTCAAATTTCGCGGAGAATACTTCGAAAAGCAATAAATACATTTTTAAATAGTAATGTGTCACTTCCTTGATTCCCGAAATTTTCAGTGCCGCCCTCGTAGATTTCTGTAGTTTATATTCCATACTTTTTCCATTCGAGTTTTCTTCAGCAGAATCACAATATTCTTCTGCCGGGCTTAGTGAATCGTCTAACTCCAACCTTTTAATTTAGTTCCCCTAACATTTCCACGCTTGTCGGTTTTAAAAATGACATGGTCAAAGTTATTCTCGTAATAATTTTCTGGATCGTAAATATACGCCAATGCAGACGCCATAGGAAGACGTCTTTCCTTCATGCGGTTCCTAAGGCTTGGTGCCAGATTTTTGCTTATGTTACAGTTTTGATAAGTATCTAAAGACTTTAACGAATTTTAGGGCAGTATCAGCTGTCATCAAGATATCCCCTCGGCTGTCCAAACGCCATATTCTGGCGTCTCAAATAATATGCGCATCTGTCAAACGCCATAATATGGCGTCGAGTGATAGCAAACTATTTGTTACATATATATGATATATATATCATACATATATATAACATATATATCTGCATGATTGATTTTGTCTAAATTTGATTTAATAATGGTTTTTTTGTGAACCTCCTTATTTTTTGTCCAGATTTCGAGTAGAGCTAAGTGAGGCCTTTCTCGACCTTGACGTAAACAAAAATTTTATGAAAAAAAAAAGTTTTTTTTTTTTAAATAATTAAATATGCTTTGGATGTACAAGTAAAACAAATAGTACTTGGAATAAAGGCTTTAATTTATAATTATTACACCTTTGCAGAAAATTGGGGAAAAAACACTTTTCTTACTTTCATTTTCAAATTAGTATCACTTTCGAAGTAAAACTGTATTCAAGTTATACATAATCTCATAGCTTATTTAATAAAGTTTCCATTGATAAATGATTTTAATTTACCTTTTATACATAATGTCTTGGAAATAGTCATTTTAATGAACAGCAGCAAGTAGTCTGGAAGTACTTCGGGAAGTGCTCGACAGATGCGCCATATTGGCCAAAATGACCCCGACATACGAGTGGTCATGACGGCTTTTGTGTAAAGCTTTAAGTATTTCCATTGCATTCTCGTTGATAGGAATCGCAATTAGGTCTAGAAATCCTTTGGTGATAATAAGTGAACGAATAGCGTGCCTGAGGTTCGGCGGGGTGGAGAACCGGGGTTGCGGAGCGGCCAGCGGACGCGCCGTGCCTCAAGCCGTAATTCAATATTTTTCTCGATATCGAAATACCTGTTTTTATCACACCAATTCCGGTACCTATTACAAATGATACTGAAACATATCGGAATTCCGGAGCTCAAACCCTAGTTATTATTTTAGGAATTGGTAACCACTAACCAGTCAGGTATACCATACCTCAAACCATACAGTAAGTCGATGGATGCAGGTGGCTCAGGACCGTGCTTTGTGGCATTCTTTGGGGGAGGCCTATGTCCAGCAATGGACTTATGAAGAGCTGTAATGATGACGACAATGATGATGACATGAATATTAAAAATTAAGGAAAATGACTAACGACACTGTTATACTGGATACTGTGTACTCAAAACTATGATTATGGGAGAAGCTCTTTAGATGTATACATATATACCTATGTGGGTTTTTGTAACATATTGTATGTACATTGGGGGTTTACCGGCATAGCAATAATTTCACCAATTCCATTTGGTATGTAGTTACCTAATATAAATAATTAAAAATTAAGTGCAACCGTGAAATTTTTATTTCTATTTGATGGAATAGTTCATGGCATCATTGGATGCCTAATTACTAGGTAGATAAGAATAGTCAACAATCAATCAAGTTTTCGAGTAAAAACCGCACGCATACGCATTGCAGCATTGCGGCATAGTCTTTTCTGTCCACAAAACACAATAGGTAATGAGGAGCCCTGGGTACACTAGTGAAACGTACGTAAGCTGCTACTTTACTTTTTTACTTTTAATGAGACTTACCTATAAATCCGTTTAACATTTAAGATAACTTTTATATTTTCAGACATATTAAGATTTTGTGACAGTTTAGCTCACATACGTACACATTATGCGGAAAAATACTCGTACTATAATTATCAAAGAAAGTAGATTTTACTTAAACAAAGGTTTAGTTTATTTTACATGTCAAAGGGGTTAATTAAACTGATTAATGAACTTAAATTTCATAGTACATAAGCATTATTATTTGTAATTTGAAGTGTCGATTTACCACGGTCTTGATGGTGAAGAAAAACATCACGAGGAAACCTGCATATCTGAGAAGTTTCCCAGCTGAGGTCATCCTTCATCCAAAGATCCATAAAAATGTCGCGTAAAAAGTTAAAACTAAATGCGTTAGTATCGTAGTATCCTCTTAGCAGTCTGTGGTCGCCATGGAGCGTTTCAACAGAGCGGACCGTGCTTATTGTGTGCGTGAGTTTTACCGCAATAATGATTCGGCCACCGTTGCGCGGCGTAAATTTCGAGAACATCGCAATTTACGCACGTTTCATGACTGTCCTAGTATTCAAACGATTAGGAACTGGGTTCACAAGTTCGAGGAGACTGGTTCTACATTGGATAAATAAAGATCTATTCGTAAGCGTTCCAGAGCAGTAAGCATACCCAGATCAACGTTACAGAGGATTTTAAAGAAAGATAAGAAATTTGATCCATACAAAATTCAGTTAGTACAGGAATTAAAAGATACTGACGCTACCAGTAGACTAAATTTCGTTAATGAAATGATGAACCGCTTTACTTCGTTTAACGTGTTATTCTCTGATGAAATTCTCTCACTTCCACATTAACGGCCATGTTAACAGGCAAAATTGTCGCTACTGGAGTAGCGAAAACTCACCTACGACGCAAACATCAAAGGCCCTTACATAGCCCTAAAGTCACAGTTTGGGCGGCTATATCAGCGCATGGCATCATAGGCCCATACTTTTTTGAGAACGAACAAGGTCGCGCGGTTACTGTTAGTTCAGAGCGGTATGTCGCAATGATCAAGGACTTTTTTAGACCCTAGTTGCAGAATTTTCCAGGTTATAATACCCGGACCAGGTTTCAACAGGATGGCGTAACTACCCATAACTCTAACACCGCTATGCCCGTCGTCCGTCAACTTTTCCCTAACAAAGTGATATCTCGAAGAGGAGACATCCCTGGCCACCACGAAGTCCAGATCTGAGTCCAATGTATTTTTTCTTATGGGGTTACCTCAATTCTAAAGTCTACAAAACAAACCCACGGTCAATTGATGAACTAAAAGAAAATATCCGACGAAAAATGTCAAGCATTTCAGAGCTTACTTGCAGCGCAGTGATGGAAAATTTTAGTCATCGTTTACAGGTATGCCAAGAACGAAATGGAGCACATTTGGATCAAGTGATTATTAGAAAATAATCCCATCATCCTATATATAATCCCCTTTTATGTAAATTGCAAATCAATAAAAAAGTTTTGATACTGTACATACTTTTATTTTTATTTATTTTTTCAATTCAAAGGACTTTTGGGACACCCGATATTTACGTGAACACTACACATTGATTAAAACTACTTTTACGAATTTTATTGAGTTTAAATTAAATAATTTTTAATTCCCGACGTTTCCATGTTCCTCCGTGACCATGGGTGCTGGAAAGCACCCGAAACGTCGGGAATTAAAAATAATTTAAATTAAACGCGATAAAATCCGTAAAAGTAGTTTTAATCGATATAATTGTATCTAAACGCAGTAAACAAAAATAATAAAGAATAACGTACTAAATATTTGTAAAAATAAAATATATAAATCCTAACATCTTAGTTAAAAAGTACAATAGTTAACCAATGTCATCGATAGATTGTGTGGTGCAAATTATTTATAAAATTTTAAGGTGTACTTATAATTTTTTTCTTAACCGTCGAGTACCTACAACATGATAAATCAAATTTTGAAAAAGCTATCAACATTTTGTTTTTGTATTCGGCAAGGATCATATCAATCATATAGAAGCTTGGCAGTAAACATATTTCCCTTTTGCATTTCCAAGTTTTAACATGGTCGTGAAATTGAAAAATTACGTTACCCGATTTTGAGTTTTTTTTTTCTATTATTACTATCCGTTCTTTTCTAAATATCATATAATTTTTATTTTACTGTAATAATAAATTAACTACTACAATTTCATAAAGATGGCGCTAAAGTTTTACATACATACATAGGTCATTACAGGGTGAGCACCCTAATTCGACAGTGTAGCCAACGATACAATACCATTTGCCACTCTACTGAGCTCACTGTTGACTGAGAACATGAAAACAAGTCAGTTCGCTCCGACATGACGTTGGTCACACGCAGTGCGCGCGCGAACGGCGCTTGCTGCATCAGTGCGGTATGCGCGCGTGGCACCGCCAGAAACGACCTGACCAGACCAGAGGCGCCCCGCGCACCCATCCGGCGCATTGAGTCGCACCATCTCCGGCACTCTCGGGTTGTGTATTCTACCCATCATCACCTTTAACACGTACATAGATATAAGAAATAAGGAGATATGCTCAGTAGTTGAAAATGTATCGGAACCCGGTGTCTCCAGTTGGCCCCTACCACGCGCCAACTACTACATATGCACATCAGTAAAAGCAATAGATACACAATCGCGCACACACTCGCATTTTATAAATCAGAACATACTACACAACCAATTATAAACCTTATCTCATCATACGCAGCGTGCATTTACCATGCACCGTACAAAACTTATTCATACAAAAACATCTGTCACTATCATTCACTCACAAAAGCCGGCAGCAGCTGCTTCACGAAACTTTCGTGTGAGTGAGAGTATCAGTAAAACACTTATCCATTGCGCTATTAGACCAGTTGATTCACAGGTCGATTTGTACTAAGCAAGCAATGGTTTTTGTTCCTAATGAAAACATTTGATTTAGTTTTTCATCGTGTTTCTAGTACCACGAAGTAATGTTTTAATAAATTGAATAAGAAAAACATTAATATTTTAGTACTTACTACTTTAATATTTTACATCTTTCATGTAATTCACAATACAGCTGTTATTTTTCAAACAATCACAGAACAACGCGGCATTTTGTCAAAAATCACGAGCAGTGAAGACGTCACAAGTTGACATTCGACTAATTACCGAAATCAGGCCGCTCTCAATCAGGGTTCTCTCTAAAGTATTATCAAGTATTTTCAAGCACTATAAGGTTTCATTATAAACGAGATATGAAGGACACATAATAATATGTAAATAATTACTTTGCTTGCTGCTTTCAACGCAACGTTTGTAATGGACCAGCAAATATATCTCTTCCTTTTATCCAATAACCGTTACAGAATCTTAGAATTCACTGTTGAACATAGGCCTCCCCATTGATTGCCTCATATTTGGCATCATTGATTTATGTTTTTGATTGATGTTACTCACTGTGTATCTACTATAAAGCCGCCTTACACAATCGGCCATGATCGACACTCGTTGATCGTCTGTAATCGGCAAGGTAATTGCCACCATCGTCGTGCAAGCATCCACACGATCGTCGGTGATCATTTACTTATTAAGCGGCAAGCATTCAAGATGGACGTGGAGGTTATAGCTGCAGCTAGCATTAATTTAATTTCCGTATACAATCATTATATCAATGTAGTTGAACGAAAAGTTGCGAAAAAAAATGGAAGAAAAGAAGATGGTGGTGTTTGAGCATTCATCGTAATAGAACAAAGTAAATATACCTATACAACTTAATAGGTGATCCTGCTGCCCAGTTCTCACTATAAATATCTATTTCAGACATTCAATGGATAATCAGCTCTCTGAGCTAAAACTTTCTTCGCATGTCGCTAAGCGATTTCAATAATTTAGTTGAAAAAATATATAATTCTATGAACTTGAATGTCTCTTCATTTGACCACCCAGTAGTCATTGTTTCGCACTCGCACTCACTTTTATTTAAAAACTTAAAAACGACGCGACGTACGCCTCCGGTCGGCGATGTGTGATGTGTCCGATCGTGTGGGCACGCGCATGCAATTACAAGCGATTCCCTTTGATGTGTGCTCGAAAAACCGACAAGGCACCGATCGCCACGATCACGACGACGATCAACGACGATTGAGGACTATGATGGGCAACTACAGGCCGATCGCCACGATCACGACGACGATCAACGACGATTGAGGACTATGATGGGCAACTACAGGCGGTTAGCCCGTCTACACGATCGTACTCGCGTGTAATCGCCCATCATGGCCGATCGTGAAGAGGAGCCATAATATAGTCTTTATATACCGGGACATAGATACTAAACTATACTGAGTGACTACCTAAACTGCTTGAAGTAGAAATCTAAAATTTGGACTGTAGGTAGCTACATTTTATGATGTAGAAATCCGTTTTGAAATCATTTTGGAAAATGTGTGTTACAATTTATTATTTTATTACGAAAATATTTTACAGGACGATTGACTCGATACTTACTGAGAGTACTGTATTTAAAAATAAATAAATACGTATTTTGACCCGTTACAGTAGAGGGCGCAGGGCAGGGCATTTTTTTTATTTGTTTACAGGATGAGAGTAGTTAGTTAGTACCAGTTCTGGCTCACTGAGTCAGAAGTGGTACAACGTTCGTTGACTCACGATCCTAAAAAAAGTTTTGGCATGCTCTGATCACGATTCTGCAGTCCTATCATCCATCATATGATGGACCTATCGAGTTTCAAGTTCCTGGGACAGGCGATGACTACATAGATTTTTGTCTCATACATTACTCCACATAAAGGCAACAGTATTAAATCAAGATTCAACTAACTTGATATCTACTACAATAGTAGCACCTGTAAATAATTGGCTGCATTCACTTTTTAGTCAACTTGATGTTTATTTAAACCAAAAACTTGTATCACCACCTAATAATACCTATGCATATCGAGCATACATGGAAACCCTTTTAAACTATGCTCCTGCTGCTAAACAATCTCATCTTACTTGTAGTCTTTGGTATGATGATACAGCAGGAAAAATGGATTCTAAGGATGGTAAAAACATAGGATTTGTTAAAAGACAGGAATTGATTAGTGAAAGTAAGGAAATAGAAATGATTGGTCATCTTCACGGTGACATTTTCAACCAAGATAAATTTTTAATTAATGGTGTTGAAATGAGTGTTAAATTGGTTCGATCAAGAGAGAGTTTTAATTTAATTGCTGGGTCAAACAATGTAAAGTTTAAAGTTTGCATTACGGACGCAACTCTTATTGTTCGACGAGCACGAGTTAATCCAAGTGTATTACTCGCACATCAAAAAGTTTTAGCTTCTACCACTGCTAAATATCCTATTACTCGAGCTGAAGTAAAAGTTTTAACAATTCCATCGGGTGTTCAAGGAAAAACTCTTGATAATATATTTTTAGGACAGGTACCCAAAAGATGTATAATTGGATTTGTGAACAATTCTGCATTTAATGGTTCCCTTACTAACAATCCATTTAACTTTGAAAACTATGGTATTAATTCTTTCAGCTTATATATTGATGGTCAACAAATATCTTCAAAAGCTTTGCAACCATCTTTTAATAATAGTATATTTACATCAGCATATCATACTCTATTCTCGGGAACTGGTATTCAATTTCTTAATGAAGGAAATGGAATCTCTTGTGAACAGTATGCCAAAGGTTACTGTCTATTAGCATTTGACTTAACTCCTGATTTATCAGCCAACTCATCAGCTCATTGGAATCTCATAAAGCATGGTAGTGTAAGATTAGAAGTATGATTTGAATCCTCACTAATACAAACAATTAACTGTATAGTTTATGCTGAGTTTGATAATATTATTGAGATAGAGAAAAACAGAAATGTTAATGTAGACTATAGTAGTTATAATATGTGTTAGATTTTATGAGTTATGTGTAGGTAATGCATTTTGTGTGTATGTAACTATGTAAATCGTTATAAAATTAAATAAAACAAATTGTATGCGATATATTATTATTTCTTTATAAATCTTCTATTTAATCTAATACAAAACACTGTTCGAGTTTAAAGTTACATAGGACTCTCTCATTAGATCATCAATAATAACGAGATGTGGGTTTTCACCATCAAACATATTAACATTTGGAATTCCTTGATGATAGTTAACATTTGGTAAATTATATAAAGGTTGCATTTCATCAAAGCACCATGTGATCTGATTAAAATTACAATTACATATTTTTGTAACCGATTTTACGAAATTTGTTACAAAATTTGACTTCCCACATCCACTTGGTCCTGCCACAATAGCAGTAAACGGATGTATAAAGTGAAACATTACACACGTCAAATTTCTAAGGGGTGAAATAAAAAATGAAAGTGTTGGTGTAAACAATTAATATATATTGTGTACTATAGCTAATGTTTTTGGGAAATCAAACAAAATTTACGATTAATTGAAAATTTTATTTTCAAGCAATAACCACTTGTAAAAAACCCACACTTCGTCACAAGAACAATGTAAAATTTTGTGATTATTTTTTTGCAAATATATGATTATTACACACATAACGTTTGTTTAAATTTATGACATTTACCAAATCATTGTATTTTGGACATTTGTATTCTTCAATATTAAAAATCTATCATTCGTCGTCAACATTTTTAAAAATTGTTTTTCTGTTGAACCACATTTGTATGCGATCACTTCGTCTTTGTACAAATTTCTAATATACCAATTTAATATGGGGATGATGTTCTCTTGTTTGTAGGCACATTTTAATTCTTCGGTCACATCAAAATATGCAATGCCGTGCACGTGTGTTTCACAATAACGAACAGTTTTTTTGTCTTTTGGTGACAAATAATTGAAAGGATAACTTGGCCGAAACAAATAATGATCGATAAACGCATCATTTTTATTAGATAGTTTTACGTCTAGAATAGCCATTTCTCTACATTGAAAATGTTTATGAGGATATGTAATGTAAAATCCGTCCATGTCGATGATGTATCTAATATTTTTTAGATTTTGTGTCATTTTGAACCAAAATGTTAAAAGTATTTACACGTGACTAAAAATACGTTTGTTCCAACAAACTTCACATAACAATGCTTCATTACTTCCCATTATCCCATTTCTTCCTTCTGCTCTTGTCTTCCTGTAATTTAAGTAAACAGAATCACATTCATTAACCTTTTGAGCGCCAAAGTCGTCTATACGTGACCAGCACCTGCGTGCCCTGAGCGCCAACGACGTCTATAGTTGACAAAAAACCCGGCCCACAGAAATATGAAATATAGACATTGGAAAATTATTACTGGTATTTTAATTCTACACCCCTCAAAAAAAGAATAACTCAGTAACATGTGAGTATATAAAACAAGTCTCCTAGAGCCACAAGTAGTAAGAAACATTGAACTAAAAAAAATGGATTTTTATCTAAGCAAATACTATGTCCAGCACGCCAAAGTCGTCTATGTTAGACCGCTAGTGTTGTAATGCGTTAGGCATAAATTTATTGAAAACTATTCAAAATTAAGCTCAAACGTGTTATTTTTTTTTCTATTATTATTGATATTTAAATAAAACAAAAGGTTAGAAATATAAAACTATAATTAGCTTCATGAATTAAAAAAAAATATCAAATTATTTTCGCATAATAAATCTAATATCTCAACTCTGGCGCATCCTTAGCGAGACATCGAAAATCAGTTCACTGGGCGCCGTAGTCTAGTATAGACGACACGCTGATGACATCATAAGCGATTAGCGGGAAAATTAGTGCAGTGCAACATGAATGATTCCTCAGCCTCAGAACTCATTCGGATTTTGGAAAGCGTCGACGATGATGAATTTTCGGAATCTGAATCATTACCTGAAGATTTAAGTGAGGTAAGTGTCTTAAGTTCCTAATAAATTAAACTTATTTTACTAACATGCATATTGCATATTTTATGTATCTATTATTTTATAATATTTTGTTTAATTTTAAATATAATAAGTTCGATACATAATGGAACTGTTTCCCGGGCGACTCTTGTGAGCACATTTTTTATGTTTTTGTTTTCGAGTTTAGAATAACTCATCATGTTCGTTTACTTTTATACTGCAACTAGTAGATATTTTTTCTGTCAAAAAGCGAATGGTAATATTGTTTAGCGAAATAAATATCTTAAGCCATATTTCACCATAATCCTTCCGAAAAGTAAGTACCGTGAGTAGACCATAAATCATAAATCAACGTAATGAAAAAGCATTAAGGTCCAAAATAGTATATCGACTTTCTACCTTTCGGTATTACAATCGTTTCGAGTAGTATTGTGAGTAGACTAAAAATCAATGTAATGGTAAAACATTAAGATCTAAAATAGCGTGTCGACTTAGTACTAAATTGCTCTTTTGTTCTCGGCGGCGACGTTCTTTTTTTGTTACTAACACTTTCGCGTCTTACAGTATAGCCACGGTAATATTATCTATACAGTATTGTAACTCGGCCGTATCTTTCAAATAAATGCCTACAGCCGTGCGGCACGTAAACATGTGATAGGGTTACCTGCCTCCAGCATTTTTACATTTGCCTACTTTGTGTTTCCATTTAGTTTTATGATTGTAAATATACTTTTTATATAAACAAATAAAATAGGTACTTTGTGAATTGAATAGGAAGTGTTTAATAAAAATGCGTGTCGTTTTTTGATTGGTAGATTTAATTAAAAAACCATGTTTATGTTTGAATAAAATATTTGCACCTCGGCTGAGACTTACGAAATGCTTTATTATTAGATTTTTATATATAAAAAATCCGCTTTCTAATATAAAGCTAAAAATAATATAAATTAAAAATTGTTTTGGGAAACATGGACAACGTGGAGAAAAGGAATATCTTTTAATTGGTTATAGATACCTGCAGCTACTTTACAATTTATATGTTTGTTATTAAATGAAGTTCAGATTTATTATTTCTTTATTTCTATTATATTATTTATTTCCTCCATTTTTTTATATATTTCACAAAATCATGACTGCGGCACAGTCTCGACAGTCTGCATGCCGAGCGCATGCCGAGATCGAGGCGCGTAGGCATAGCTCTCGCTTCGCCCGTTTGTATGAAGTTGGAATACTGTATAGATAATATTACCGTGGTATAACCGTACAAAAGTTACCTACCTAAATAAATAAAAAATTGAATATATCCAAGTAGAAATAAATATATGCACATAATTTAGTACTTATATATTTTTAGTGACAGTTTCAATAAAGGAAAAATATGTATTATACAATCCGTACCCGCTTAGCGATTTTATGAGTTGTTTTCTATTATTTTAATAATTTGATACATAATGTAGCGGCGTTTCATAATCGGCACATTAAAATTATCATGAAACCAAAGTTTTTCATTTTCGATTAACTCTACCTCAATGAGGTAGGAATACACTTTATAGTTTTTTACGGTTAATTTCTTTTTTATAGCATAGGGTAATAAACGAGCACGCAGTCCACCTGATGGTAAGTGGTTGCTGTGGCCCATAGACATTTACATCTATCCTCGATTACGAATCAAAATACAGATGCGCTCTCACCCGTGAGGACTTAGATGGAATGCCTCGTTTCCAGTAAAGAGGGTCTCCGGTTCTCTACACTTGCCATACGAAATACAGCAGCATTAAGCTACTATTTGACGCCGGTATTCCGTGAGAGCGTGGTTCTTCCCCGGTTGAGCCGACCCATTCGTGCTACAACTACTCTCTCGTAATATAACTGCAGCATGGCTCTACCACGTTAGAAAATTTGCTTTGGACAGCTAAACATTTGTTTTATTATTCCATAAGATTTTTATTATTTTAAGACTAATATTACCTATAATTTATTAATTATTTTTAATTGTTGTTTTCTATATTAAGTACTGATTGAGTTAAAGACCAAGATTTCAATATTTTAAGACTAGACCTAGAGTAAATAATTATTTACAATTGTTGATTAGTGAATAATTATGTACCTTTTTTTATTTTAATAATATATAATTACAAATAATAAATGTGTTTTCTTTACTTAAGGTATGAAGAGCAATTTTTCATTTTATGTTGTGCGATTTTCTTTCTCAATCCAAAATCATTTAGCAACATCAGCATCATATGAAACCCCCATTGTCATAAGAGCCTAAGACTTTTCCTCTGTGATTCACTTGGCCTACGCCTCGCCATAAAATATTTAGAATCGATGTCTGTATATTTTGGTTAGATCGATTTTGAAATTGATACACAATGTGCGACACGGCTACATCTCTAAGAAAGTTTCAAAAAGAAAGGTCAGCTACGCCGTTGTCGTCCAGTCGTGACAGTGACGTCATCACGATGGAGAGTAGTGTTGTGGTTTACTACTATTTTATTGTTATTGTTTCTTTTTTATTTATGTACAAATTACATATATAAAAAGAGTGGAAGACAGCACAAGATTAAAGAAAACATACCCGATTATAAAGAGTCATTTATTGTATAAAAAACCAACAAAAACAAGTTATTTTGTGTTATCGATATATCAACTCTTGGCAGCACTGTTTTTTTCGTAGGTATTTTTGTTTACTTTTCGCTTTGGCGTACAGGACACGGTAGTGAGTTTTTGGCGTGGCGCTCAAAAGGTTAATGATCAACTAATGACTGTCATTGTTAAAAAAGTATTTTTTAACTACTCTAGTATTCGTAGATGCGGTACACACACAATATTTAAATATAATTTGTTAACACTAAATCATACACACGTAAGAAAATAACAGAAAGAAAAGTAAGTTTGTCAATAGAATAAACACTTAAAATTGCAATTAACAATTTAATTGGTGCCGGCGGGGATCGAACCCGGGTACTGTGAAATTTACAGCTTGCGCTAACCATCTGAGCTACCACGGCTTAATATAATACACACACAATATTTAAATATAATTTGTTAACACTAAATCATACACACGTAAGAAAATAACAGAAAGAAAAGTAAGTTTGTCAATAGAAAAAACACATCCATGGCCTTTGATGCGTTGAAGTAACACAAATGTAGTATTGATAGATCCACTGCGGTCAAACGACCATACACTAACTCCATGATTGCAGTTGCCTGGTCTTATATAGTACCAGAAAGTAATAATTCTAATCTAAAGAATTTCTGCAGTGGAATTGATAGTAACTATGCGTCAACAAGCTTATCTCACATTTTGTTGCTTATCTCAACATTACTTCGTGTCGCGTCTTGTTCAGTGTATTGATGACTCCTATACGTTTTGTATAACACAAAATAATGCAATTTAATATTTAGAAATCACTATAATTGATCATTCCCATGTTAGTCATTGAGTAGATTGTACTGTAATAATCTACTAATAGCAATAATATCATGGATACACTAGATGTACAACAACATCTGAAAAAGATTCACCCCAGTCTAGAAAATAATGTTTATGCTGCCAATAGACTGCCCATGTACACCCACGTACCAACGTATATAATATGCAATTTGGATACAGATGATAAATAACACACATTGTCATGGTCACATTGGTTAGCTTTATATATCGATACGAATGACGTCGGTCAATATTTTGATTCATATGGACGAGCACCTGTACGATATCATCTAGTTTTTAAAAGGGAATTGTAAAAGATGGAACTGGAATGTTGATAGGATTCAGAATGAGTGGACTTCAGTTTGTGGCGAATATTGCTTAATGTATTTGCTATATAAGTTTCAGGGATGTTCAATGCATAGTTTTACGAGTATATTTACAGGGAACACATTGTACAACGATATTTTAGTGGATGAGATGTTTCGCTCCTATTTTATAGATAATAAGTAATAAGATTTTGTAATTCGTAAATAAGAATTGTAACAAAATTAGGTAATGTATTTTATTGATGATTCAGATTACCGTTGCAGTTAGGAACAAAGGAGTATAATATAATAGCACTGATAATCCGATGCACGGATAGACAATGACGGTATTCAATGAACAATAGATAAATAACAATGGGGCGCTAATGACGGTGGAGGCCCTCACCGGATATCAATTAGATAAGAGTTAACTGATCTGCACATCTCCGGTACCGTGCATCCTACGCAAAAACGGACCGCAGAATCGTGATCAGAGCATGCCAAATTTTTTTTCTTTTAGGATCGTGAGTCAACGAACATTGTACCACTTCTGACTCAGTGAGCCAGAACTGGTACGAACTAACTACTTTCATCCTGCAAACAAATAAAAAATGCCCTGCCCTGCGCCCTCTACCGTAACGGGTCAAAATACGTATTTATTTATTTTTAAATACAGTACTCTCAGTAAGTATCGAGTCAATCGTCCTGTAAAATATCCCGCAGATTCGTGATCAAAGCATGCCAAAACCTTTTTTTTTTTAGGATCGTGAGTCGACGAACGTTGTACCACTTCTGAATCAGTGAGCCAGAACTGGTACTAACTAACTACTGATGAGACAAAATATATAACAGGTACTTAGTTTTCGGTAGGCATTTATGTAGTTTTCATTTCAAATTTCGTATTCATTATCAATAATTAGTGACGGAGCTTGCTTATTTAGGGCAATATCTTATTTGTTGTATGAAAACCAAGTATTGGCTAGAGAAATTCGATAGGGATTACGTTATTGCGGTCATTTTGTTTTATTTTTGTTATTCAAAAAATAAAACACAAGCGTACAGTTCACCCTATTCTTTTCTTGGTTTGTTTGTCTGATTGACCAACTAACTTAATGTTTTTATTCAGATTTGTGTCTTTCTAAGTCTTCGCGACAGTTTAAACAAATAAATCATGATCACTTAGAATAGCAAAAGTACTGATTCTACGCGAACGAAGTCGCGGAATAGTAACAATTCAAAATAAAAAATTGCGGTTGCCAAGCGCTGCAACTATGACAAATATTCACCCTATGAAGCAATCTATGCATGCGTCCACAGTGCGGCACATATGGGAACCGCCGTTTGCCTCCATAGTGTAGTGACTAAGGTCTAGCCCGACGGGCATGAGCGAGATAGCACGCGTAGTTTTCAAACGCTCTTATCCACGTGTTATGGCCCAATTACGGGCCTAGTCAGCAAGCGACCCCATGCGCTTGTGGCGGGAGTATCAAACTATTTCGGTCTTGTTGCTCAATGTAAGCGCGTCTTCATTTTTTTATGAATGATAATGTTAGGTGATATTTTATTCAAGTTATAATCAAATGTTAATTCGGACATCGAGTAAATTCAGGGTTTTTTCTAGGGTAAAATCTCAAATTTTCATACAAAGCAAAAAATTCACCAACTATTTCTCGGTTTTTACTTCGTGCTGGGTGTGCATTCTCTTATGTTCAATATAAAAATACGAAATCCTCGCCCACCGTTTGCAACACCTGAAATACGGTCTTGAGCACTCCAACAGCTCGCTCGTTACTGTGCCCAGCACGTCCCTGCTGTCGCACTCGGAACAGGCCCTAGACACCGCGCATTCACTGTGAACGCACACTATGGCTTTTGTTGAGAGTGGACTTTAATAGGACGGTAACGGATCAATCTTTTAAAATCTAATGTCTTTGTATATGCATAAGATGGCATTGTTTGTTATTACAGTGCATCCTATCCGTTAATCTTTATCCACCTTCTAACTGAAGTAAAACTTCTTTACGCACGCTTGACTTGGGGAGTAAACTGGCGAACGCCTGACGAAAGCGTTACGAAGTGTGATCGGGCGAGGCGAACGAGAGTTGAGTGGGGGATATAAGCAAAAAAGATCAGTGCACGCACACATTTTCTTTCTCTTATAGCAGTTACGTTCCGTATTTTATGAATTAATATTTGATTCAATACATGAAATATTCTATGTTCAAAGTGAATAAAATTGTAAATTCATTTTAAAGTTCATGTTTTGGGAATTTTCGGGTGAATAATAGGAAATTATGGAAGTAAGCCGATAATAACTTTAATTATTTGTAGAAAATTAATGTACGTAAATACATGTATATATTATACTACTACTATACAAATATACTATCATTATAATATATAAATATACTACTACTTTAATATATAAATATACTACTACTATAGCTAAAGAAGTTTTACTTCAGTCGTGTGGTCATAAGCACACTAGTTTTGTTTTGTGTTATCTGTAAGACATTGCTGTGTACAACTAAGATCGCCAGAAAACAGAAGTTTTCCCTCAATATTTGTATGATTTCTTATGTTAATCTTTCCTTTGAGTATTATATGTATGAAACAAGCTAATATAATAAATCCAAATTACAATTCACTTTATTTAACAAAGTTATGAGAAAATCATACTGTGGCACTCCAAATTACTTAAATTAACAATGGCAATAGTTTTCGTATCACAGAAGTCCGGAACACATACAATCCTTACGATTTGGCCTTCTTCTCCTGAAAGAAAAATAGGAAATGTTTTTATATTCAGTAACAAAAATATATTTAAGATACGAGGGTGGATTGAAAAGTACTAGGCCTAACACAGATTCATTCAATTCTAAAAATCAAATCTACGCACATTATTTAGTTCAGTTCAGACTAGTTCATTGTGTGAAGTTCGAAACGTGTGCGATAATTAGTTGTGATTTTATAAATTTATTAACAAAGTAATCGGACATAATTTCCGCGAATGGAGCAAATCGAGCAGCGTGCCGTCATTAAGTACCTCCATAAAAAGGGGCTATCATCAAAAGCCATCCATGATGACATGGTCAGTATATTAGGCGATTGTGCTCTGTCATATTCATCCGTCAAAAAATGGATAGCAGAATTTAAGCGTGGTAGAGAGAGTGTGAAAGATGAACCCCGCTCTGGAAGGCCTTCGACGTCAACTACTGACGAAAATATTAAAGAAGTACTTGATTTAATAATGGGAGACCGCAGATTAAAAATTAGAGAGATAGCCGAGATTATAGGCATCTTTTATGAATGAACTCAAAACATCATTGTCAACGAGTTGGGTTTCCACAAGGTGTCTGCGAGGTGGGTTCCGCGACTGCTTTCAGTTGAACAAAAAAGGACGCGATTGACTATTTCACGCGACTGTTTGGAGTTATTTGAAGCCGATGCAGATGATTTTTTGAATCGTTTTGTTACTATGGACGAAACATGGGTTCATTACTGTACACCGGAAACAAAACAACAATCAAAACAGTGGAGAAGACCTGGTTCACCACCCCCTAAAAAGGCTAAGTCGATTTTGTCGGCAAATAAGGTGATGGCTTCAGTATTCTGGGACTCGAAAGGTGTGATTATGATTGATTGTCTTGAAAGGGGTCAGACTATAAACTCTGATTACTACTGCACCTTACTACGTCGTTTACGAGAGGAAATAAAAGAAAAACGTCGAGGAATGCTCAGAAGAAAAGTCCTGTTTCATCAAGATAACGCCCGTGTTCACACGTCAGTACAATCAATGGCTGAAATTCACAACTGTGGCTTTGAACTGTTACCGCATCCGCCGTATTCACCTGATCTGGCACCATCAGACTTCTTTCTGTTCCCTAACCTAAAAAAGCACTTGGGAGGTCAAAGATTTTCGACAAACGACGAGGTCAAAGCAGCTGTAGACGCATATTTTGACTCTAAGGAAGAATCATTTTTTTTCAACGGTCTAAATGCTTGGAAGGGGAGGTGGCAAAAGTGTATTGAACTTGATGGTGATTATGTAGAAAAATAAAAATATAACTGATTTAGTATGTGTTTATTTTCTTGGTTAGGCCGAGTACTTTTCAATCCACCCTCGTATTATTATCCAAATGAAATATAAACCTTTATATAGATCAGTAGCAAATTCTTTACAATTTCCACTGAAATACACAGCAGGACAATTGTACATTGTAAATGGATCAGTTTCTGTACAAGGTGTGCAAGGCACAGTATCAGGGCAAGTTGGAGCTATGTGACGCCATTGTAATGTCTTTTTCATTATTTCTAAATGATTATCAAGTTTACTGTACTTCATAATGTCTTTCACTGGTTCACCTGACGTACCTAGACACAAGAAACCTAAAAGAAAGACAGTAAAATATAAGTGAAAACTCCCAATGAACCATAACAAGAGCAATGAGTCTTGAATAACAAATATTTACCACCAATTTCGCATTCATATGGATTTGAAACTCTATTAAACGACTTGTACTCCACAGCTTTTGGAAAAAGACCTACAAACATTTATAAATTTAAATTAAACAAAAGTGAATATATATGAGTAATAAATATACATCTAATTAATTTAAATTTTCTTTTTTAGAAGTAATTTATTGTTCTTAACTTACAATAGTGAAATGGTTTTTGAGGTAACATAATGCCAGACGGGTCTTTGCACCCTGGCATCAAATCTAAAGGTGCTACTGCACTTACAGCTGCAGAAAAGGAGTCTACTACTTCAGCCGAAGCTATTACATCAGACTCATTTAACGTAATTTCATTTGAGTGATTTGCGAATATACCACCTAAAATGTTAATTTCAATTTAAATTATTACTATTTCTTTGTTCTTTAAAATGTTAAAATTTGTTAAAATGTTTATTTTACCTGCAATAATCACCCTTACAATCTTAGAAATATCTTTTTGGTATTCTGAAGTACCACAAAAACCAGACAACCATTCAAGGCATAAATTTAAAGAGAACAAATGATCAGCTGACTTAGATGCCATATTAAGACCTGACATAAAGACTACATATCTGCAACAATTATTTATAATCTAAACATTAATAGTATTCAAAACAATATAAAGCAAAAGTATAGATCAAGCATTTAAAGAACAGTTAAAGATCTTTCTAAATTTTTACATACATCTGTTCCCCGCAACTACGACCAATTTTAGAGCACTCCTCTTAAATTTCAAGAAATTATAATAAACTTTTCGCCTAGAGAGGAGAGGAGAACGGAAGTGCGCGAATTCGAATCCTACAATGGGGCCATTTAGTTTTTAGTTCATATTTTTTATTTTATAGTATTCTAGCCCACTCGGCTCCTTAAGTGAGCAAAAATTAATTATTGTAAAATAGTAAAATGTTGTAATAAAATGCCAGAAAAAAAGCTTTTCCATATAAAGACTAAAGTAACACTATCTATTAAAATTAACTATGTACTTATATTTTTTTTTCAGATTTTAAAGTGTTTCTCAATGTTTTATCACAATATAGAGCTATAGCTGAAATAAACACAATAAAATCCATAATTTTACTCAGTCATTAATAAAATATAAATTCTTTAGCTGCTACGCTTTTATATCAGCTATGTTATGCTAAATAAATGTTAAAATACATTTTTAGTTAGTTAATTCACCCAAAAACATAAAATAAATAAAATAAAATAAATATTACATTCGTAATCATTTAAAGAATATGTTTTTGTGGAAGAAAATTGTGTTCTAATAATGATAAAAGGTTAAAAAATACAAAGTTTATTATACTAATTAATGATAAATTAAATTACCTATCGCTGCTTAACTCTGGTAGAGGCTTTTGTATGTTACATTCAGGCCAACACACATCTTTAATTGTAAATACCCCATCTTCATCTTCTGAACCTGAAAAATAAAGTCTTTTTGATTATATTATTAAATAGTACCCGGATGACATACAATTGATGATATACAATTATTTTTTTTTAAATTACATTTATAAATTACATACAGATGAAACATAAATAATGTTTTTGATCTTATTGACAGAATAGAAAAAACTGAACTGGTTATTTGAATAAAAAATCATGAGTGCAATTAGTTTTATTAAAATTTTCGTATTTTTCAAAAATACTAAAAAAAAAAGGCTTGAAATAATAGATTTTCTCACAAAAGAAGAGAACTTGAAAAAAAAGAAAAAAGCCGGACCAGAGACAGGACGCGAACCACGGAACTCCGATATCACGCCCGACCGACATCCCACCTGAGCTGTTACGATCGTTAGTGATCTGTCAAAATTTACCTTCTTATATTGTAGCAGTTTTTTTATTGCCTGAAAACACGGACAAAAGGACATTTTCATAAAATAAATCCTAGCTAGATCGATGTATTGCCCCCGAAACTCACTGGATACTAAATTTTATGAAAATCGTTGGAGCCGTTTCCGAGATTCCGATTATATACTAGCTTACCAGGCAGACGTTGTTCTGCCCTTTTCGACGATCCTTTGGCGTGTCCTATTATAAATCCTTAAATTCGCCACAAAAAAGTGGGTCACTCATGGGCAAAAAAACTATCCTATCTCTCAAGTTGGACCAAACTGCACACGGTGTGCAAATTTGATTAAAATCGGTTAAGTAATTTAGGAGTCCATCGCGGACAAACAACGTGACACGTAATTTATATATATTAAGATATATATATATATATATATATATACAAGAATTGCTCATTTAAAGGTATAGGATTTTAATGATTCTACAGGGGTTGTTTAAAATTAGTTTTTTAATTTAATAAAGTTAAGCACTATACAATTGTTTATTAAATTATTAAATCCTGCACTATTTAAAATAACCCTAGTATTAAAAAGTTGAGGTCTTCATAGAACTACATAGAACAGAAAAAAGTAAATCAAAATATGCCATAATGCATAATGCTCGTATAAAAAAATATCAGCGATACTGATACGCTTATTTAATTCAAAAATGAAGGTAAAATAAATAAAACACAAGTTGGGTAATTTTTTAAGTATAAAAAGAACAAATAACAATCCAAACTAAATAAAACCGTTTAAAACTACAGAAAGGTTTATATTAGTTAATAGTTTTAGTGATTAAAATTAACATTGATTAGATTTTTGTTTAAAAAACTAAGTATTTTTAAGTTTTGCGGAAAAAATTGATTTCGTAAATCTGTTTGAATAAGACCTGCGGTGGAAAATAGTCTCTCAGATGAGACAAAACTCATTTGGTAACTAAAGTACTTCTACGCCTTTTTTTTTTGAAGTTTAGGTATAAGACGTTATTGTGCTAGAAAACGAACGGATCTGCGCCTCTCGATATATTAGAAGACCTTAGGCCGCAGATGCACAGCCCGCGGCCCGCCGGTCGAATACCAATGGCCCACCGACAGCAAAAATAATACTCTCGTACATTCGAAAAATATTTAATTATATTCCAGAATAAAACCAAAAAAATATGTTCAAAAAGTAATTTGAATATCGCGCGCCGTGCATGCGTCGGTAACAGCGGTCGGTAATGTTCATGCTGATCTCGGTTAAATTCGTTTTCTTGAGGAACCGCCGTGGCCGGCGGCGCGGCATCGACGGCAGCGCGGTGGCGGCTTATCCACGGGTTATATTGTTAGAGCAAGCGAGATAGCAATAGTCCCGAATTCCCGAGAGTCGATTTCGTGATTTCTCCAGACAGTTTTCGACTCTATACGCGCGGTATAAAAGCCACGCTAACCGCAGCGACCGACAGTTCGGTTTTAATTTGAGTGAAGTGTCAATAGTTCTAGTGTAGATTTTAACTCGACTTGCGGGTGTCATATATTTTGATCCACATTAAACGTAGATTTCCCGTCAAGTGCCGTGTATAATTGTGTTCTGAAATCGTAAGTAAAACTCTGTTATTAATAAGTGTTTCCCTACCTATTTATTCAATTATTTTTGGTAATTTAAAAAAGGATGGGTAATTTAAGTAGGTACTGTAATTGTTTTTAGGTGCTGTGTGACAACATGGACAAGCCAGGACCTAGTAAAAAACGTAAGGTTAAAGATGAAAATCGGCAGTTACAAGAAATTTGGACTGAGAAATTCTTTTTTGTATGGTCGCATAACAAAGTCGTTTATTCAATTTGCAAGAATTCTGTTGCAATTACAAAGGAATATAATGTAAAAAGGCACTATAAAACGCAGCATCCTACTTTTACCAAGTTTACAGGCGAATTAAGAAAGCAAAAAATGTCTTTAAAACGGGAGCTTATTGGTCAGCAAGCTATGTTTACAAAACCCATTCAAGATTCAGAAACAGCTACAGAAGTTAGTTATTAAATTTCTCGAATGATAGCAAAGCGAAGTCGCCCCTTCAATGATGGGGATTTTGTAAAAGAATGCATAGAAATTGCCGCTAAGAAATCCAGAAGCAGCAAAAAAGTTTGAGAAAATTCAACTGAATCGTATGACTATCCAAAGACGAATTGTCTTTGTCAGGTAATCATCATCATCATCATCATCATTACAGCCCTTCACAAGTCCACTGCTGAACATAGGCCTCCCCCAAGTAATGCCACAAAGCACGGTCCTGAGCCACCTGCATCCATCGACTTCCTGCATGTCTTACAAGGTCGTCACTCCATCTAGTGGGGGGTCGCCCTACACTACGCCTACCGGTACGAGGCTACCACTCTAGAACCTTTCTTCCCCATCGGTTATCGGTTCTTCGAGCTATATGACCGGCCCATTGCCACTTCAGCTTACTAATCCGTTAGGCAATGTCGGTCACTCTGGTTTTACTGCGGATATCCTCATTTCTGAGTCTATCACGCAGAGAAACTCCGAGCATAGCCCTCTCCATAGCTCGCTGAGTGACCTTGAGCGTCCTCATACGGCCAGCAGTGAAGGACCACGTCTCAGATCCGTAAGTCATCACTGACAACACGCACTGGTTATACACTTTAGTTTTCAGAGATTGAGGTATACCTGACGAGAAGATGTGTCGTAATTTCCCGAACGCTGCTCAGCTGAGTTGAATCCGTCGATGGACCTCTCGGTCGAAGTTGGACTTACCTAGTGGGACTATTTGTCTCAGGTAAACGTACTCGTCAACAACTTCGAGCATAGTGCTCCCAACAACTACCGGCATAGGTATGACATGGACATTAAACATGATCTTTGTTTTGTCCATGTTCATCTTAAGACCTATCCGTTGGGAGACACCATTTAGGTCATTGAGCATAGTGCTAAGGTCCTCCAGCGATTCTGCCATAAGGACTATATCGTCGGCAAATCGAAGGTGAGTGATGTACTCGCCATTGATGTTAATACCGTATCCTTTCCAGTCTAGTAGCTTGAAAACGTCTTCCAATGCAGCGGTGAAGAGTTTCGGGGATATAACATCACCCTGTCTTACACCTCTCTGCAGTTGGATAGGTTTCGAACTCCAGTTCTGTACTCGGATAGCCATCGTAGCCCTACTGTACAAACACTTCAGCACTTCGATATACCGACAGTCAACTTGGCACCGCTGAATGCACTGTAGCACCGCCCAAATTTCGACCGAATCAAAGGCTTTCTCATAGTCCACATATGCCAGGCAAAGTGGCAGATTGTACTCTTCGGTCTTCTGTCTGCCGCAGGGTATGTATGTGGTCTATGGTACTGAAGCCTTTTCGGAAACCGGCTTGTTCGGGAGGCTGGAAGTCGTCGAGTCTGCGTGCGAGACGATTCGTAATGACTCTCGAAAACATCACGTAGATGCGGCTCAGATGGGTAATCGGTCTGTAGTCCTTCAAGAGAGCGTTGTCGCCTTTCTTAAAGAACAAGACCACCGCGCTTCTGCTCCACGCCTCCGGAGTAGTGCCACCATGGAGGACGGAATTGAAGAGCTTCTGAAGGACTTCAAGTACCGATGTTCCACCCGCTTTCAGAAGCTCCGCTGTAATTCCATCCTCGCCCGGGGCCTTGCCGTTTTTAAGGTGGTGGAGAGCCATTCTAATCTCGCTCAGACTGACGTCCGGGATATCATCGGAATAGTGTCGGATAAGACTTGCTCTTGGATCGTTACTCACACTTGCGTGTGGCTCCAACGATGATGTGTACAGCTGCCCATAGAACCTCTCAATCTCACTCAGAATCTCAGGTGTCCCGGAAACGATGTTGCTACACTCAGTCTGCAGCTTTGACAGTTGGCTCTTTCTGGCAGACAGATCTCTGGCAAAGACTTTGGAGCCCTGGTTCCGCTCGATCGCTTCTTTAATACGAGCAGTATTAAAGTTGCGTAAGTCTCGCCGCATGCATTTGGAGATCTGTCTTTTTTTTATAGAAGAGGGGGCAAACGAGCATGCGGCTCACCTGATGTTAAGTGACTACCGCCGCCCATAGAGTCTGTTCAGTTGCCTGTATGCTGTCAAATCTGTTGACGATTGCAGCCTCATCTCCCGTCTAACAGCTATGAGATTAAGAGTGTGATCGGAGAGTTTTTGTGTTCTTCTGCGGCGGGTCTTACAGAACTTAGCTCCGACCGCATGGACAGTTTCCACGAGCTTGTCATTCATATTGTCCACTGCCTTGCAATCCTCTAGGCACTGAAAGCGGTTTTGTAACTCGAGCTGAAAGGTTTCGGGATTCTGGATTAGAGCACGAGGGGGACGGAGCGTTGACTTCATTAGACGAGACCTCTATAACTTAACGTTTAGGTTCAGTGTGCCTCTAACCATTCGGTGATCACTGGCAGTTTTCACCCTTGCGATCACTGAGACATCACTGAACAGTTGGCGTCTGGTCGTCATAATGAAGTCAATCTCATTTTTTGTCGAACCGTCGGGGCTCGATCAGGTCCACTTCCTGTGGGGCCGCTTCTGGAAGAAAGAGTTCATCATAAAGAGTCGCTCTTTCTCCATAAAGTCGGCCAGCTGCTGGCCCCTTCGGTTCCGTTGCTCTACTCCAAATTTCTCTACCTTCAGCTCACCGCTTTCTCTTGTGCCAAGTTTTGCGTTGAAGTCTCCCATCAACACCGTGTAGTGGGTTTTGGAGGAATGCATGGCTCTGGAAATATCCTCATACATTTCCTCCACCTCCTCATCGGGATGTGCCCAAGTTGGTGCGTAAACCTGTATGACCTTCAGCGAATACTGTTTGGTGATTCTGAATATCAGGTACGAGACCCTCGTCGACACACTCCCAATATTTACAACGTTGTTGACGAGAGACTTGTGGACGATAAATCCGACACCTCCTTGGGACAGATGGTCGCCCTCCCGGTGGTAGAACAAGTTGCCGGACTCGAGAATTGCCGTGTCCTCCCCCTCTCTTCGGACCTCGGATAATCCAATAATATGCCAGCGCAACTTGTCTACCTCTTCTTCCAGCTCCAGTATCTTCTCGTCAGTCCTCAGGGTGCGTGCGTTATATGTTGCCAGGTCGAGTCGTCGTAGGTGGCAACCGAACCTCCACCGGAGATTCTTAGCACCCCCTGCCCCGCCGTTACCATGGTCGCCACTGTAGCCAGGAATAGCGGGGCCGCCGGGGACTGGGGGCCGTTTTTTTGCGTCGTTATTAATGGGGGATATTTGCCATAGTTGCCACGCTTGGCGAGCGGGTTGGCAACCGCAGTTTTTTATTATATCACAGTTGTTATCAGGAAGATGCTGCTGCCCATCTCCTGCCTGTCTCCCTCTGACGCCTCTTACGAAACGGGAAAATATGAGGTAGTGGATATTCTCAACCGCCACTACACTACTACTGTCAGGTAATATTGCGGAACAATTAAATGAAAAAACTAAGATCATTGAATTTTTTTCATTAGCACTCGACGAATCCACTGATATTAGTTCCACAGCTCAACTTCTGATATTCATACGAGGTGTTGCTCGAGATTTTGAAGTCTTAGAAGAGTTATTAGGAATGTGTTCATTGAAAGGTCAAACCTTTTTTGAGGAGTTGATATACTCAATGCACTTTTGGATGAGTGTTCAAAAACTGATTTCGACTTATCAAAATTATCGGGAGTTGCAACTGACGGTGCTCCTTCGTTGATTGGTGTCAATTCTGGGCTAGTTACTTTGCTGAAAAAGCATCTGCAAGAAAAAAACATAAACGCTGAAGATCTCATGCAGTTTCACTGCATTATACACCAAGAAGCCCTCTGTTCTATAAAAATTGAATTTCAAAATGTCATAAAAGTGGTAGTTTCGACTGTAAATTTCATAAAATCACGAGGACTCAATCGTAGGCAATTCAAACAATTCCTTGATGACATCGAAAGCGAATATGGAGATTTACTGTATTATACAGAAGTAAGGTGGCTAAGTCGTGGATTGACACTGGAACGATTTCTAAATTTAATAGAAGAAATTGGAATATTTCTTGCGGAAAAGCAAAGGGATGTCCCGGAACTTAAAAATCCTGATTGGTTGTGTGATTTGGCTTTTTTAGTTGATATTACAAATCATTTGAATGTCTTGAACACACGGCTTCAAGGCAAAAATCAACTGATATCCCAGCTCTACGCTCATGTATCATCCTTTCAATGCAAGCTGACACTTTTCAGATTGCATTTAATTCTGGAAATTACAATCATTTTCCGAATTATAAGAAAATGGCTGAAAAATTTAACAAAACTGCGATTAATTTCAGTTATATAGAAAAGCTAGATATTTTGATTCAATCTTTTCAAGACAGATTTTCGGAGTTTAAAAAAGTGAAACCTCTGTTGGAGATATTCAGCAATACTTTCACGATTTCAGTTGAAAATGCCCCAGAGTAAATGCAGTTAGAAATTACAGACATTCAAAACGACCAAGATTTACGCAACAAATTCAACGAAGGACACTTGCTGAACTTTTACCCCTGCATTGATAAAAATACGTACAAAGAGTTGCGCATAAACGCTCTGAAATGTGCCAGCTTATTTGGTTCTACCTATATATGTGAACAAACCTTTTCAATACTAAATAATAATAAAACAAAAAATCGAAACCGCCTTGCAAATGAAAGTTTGGAAGCAGTTTTACGTGTTGCTACAAGTAAATTTGAGCCAAATATAAAAAAAAAGATTGTAAGCACTATGCACTGCCACGCTTCAAATTAATAAATTCTTTTTCAATTTTAATACATTATTATCAATTCTTTATTGTCTTTAATTACCTATACTCCTGGCGGCCCGCCATCAGTTCATAATTACCTATACTCCTGGCGGCCCGCCATCAGTTCATAATTACCTATACTCCTGGCGGCCCGCCATCAGTTCATAATTACCTATACTCCTGGCGGCCCACCATCAGTTCATAATTACCTATACTCCTGGCGGCCCGCCATCAGTTCATAATTTGCCCGAGTGGCCCCCAGTCTTAATAAGTCTGTGCATCACTGCCTTAGGTAGAGAGATACCTTCTTCTTTGAGACAATTACAGCTCAGAGTAGACAGGGGAAACAAGAAAACAAGGGAGCACAGCATAGTTAGTCCGTGCCTCGTTTGCAAGGGAATAGATGTTAAAGCGCGAAATTTTAAAAGTATCGTTAAATCGGCCATAAAAACATCGCCGATGCCGATATATCGGTATCGGATACATCCCTAATTATAATAACCTGTTGATCCCAAATTGTCCTGACTAAGCTTTTTATATATATATTATATCATTGAGTTATACAACACTAGAGGAGCAAACCACATTACCGCGCGTCGAAAAAAGTGTAACCACTATCCAAACGTGACGACGTAGCTTCGAAACTAATAATTATTTTAAATAAACATATACCTATCTCACTCACACAAGTTACGAAAACAATATCGTCGCTAAGATTAGATAAAGATAGACACACAAACATGCAATGGCGGATTGGTGTGGCTTACTATATGAAATTTTAACTAAAATACGCAATAAAAATGAGTGATTTTTTAAGCTGCAGTTAATTTTTTATTGCGTCCCCGTAGAAAAAAAGGATACAAAGCTTATCAGATGAATAGAAGTAAACATAATGAGGAAATAATACATATTTTTATAAGTATTTTTATTGTACAAATAAATCAAACAATATAAAATAGGTAATAAAATATAATTAATATAAAATTTATATGAAAGTATAATTAATATAAAATTATTAATATAAAATAGGTAATAAAATATATTTAATAGATAATTCATGGATAAACTAAAATAAGAATAATTAATTATTTTGTATGAAAGTTAAAACGTAGTTTTTATTATAATTTCCAAAATATTTAAAATCAGACGTAACAAATTAACTTAGTCCATTAATTATAAAGTCTCCCATTAATGTAGGATAATCACAAATGCGGAAAAGTGGCAACATTGAACCCAAATGGCAATATTCGATAATTTTATTTAATTATTTGAGGTTTTTTACGCTTATATGTAAACAAGAACTAAAAATTATGTCATGAAAGTGATTCCGCTTGATTTATTACGTTTTTGTGACCTTGAATAGCATTCTTTCACTACGCATTTACCCATTTTTTGTCGCAACTCAACTCTGTCGGCGTCACATTGAACACTGAACTGACGTTAGCTATTCATATGTCTGTGGCCATATGTGCAGTGGCAACGCTTTGGCGCGGTTATTACTGATCTAGTGTAATATATAAATCAATGTATTATATATTTGCAAGTAGCCATAATTTTACAATAACAGGTTGATCACAAATTGTGCCAATTAAACTTTTGATATTACATTACTGAAAACATGTTATGAAGTTAAATGTTACAGAAAACGCTGACTCCTTTGTTTAATAGTTATTGCTGACTTGTTTTGATGGTTTCATTTAGAATAAAATTCAATATAGTTCTCATCTTAGTAATATATGTATGTAATTTTAGTAAATTATTTGCTGGTTTTATCATTATTATTTATTATGTTTTCAAAATTGTTAATGAATGTGTTTTCAATAATATCTATACATATTATAAGTTACAATAAAACTAAACAACTATTTTGTTTTATAACTAAATAATATACTAAACAATAAAAATATATTTATACTATGTAAATAGATATAATGTAAATAACATTAAATCTATTTACATAAACAGTGTTAAAAAACTTTGGAACTCACTAGTACGAGGGCTGCACTAAAAGTATCGGGAATGGAATATTTCAACTGTTCCTGTCATATTAAAATCTTTTTAATTGAAAACTCCTTGATTTTAAAAATCGAATACCATTTATTTATTTAAAAAAAGATTCTCGGTCTTGTCACAAGGTTTGTCAAACTTGTTTAGTCGTTGAGAAAATGGAATTGACTCGAGAAAATTCAAGAGCGATGATTTATTATGACTTTCGAAGTGGTTTAACACAAAAACAGTGAGTTGACCGGATGATTTCTGCATTTGGTGATGAAGCTCCATCCAAAACCACAATTTATCGCTCGTTTGCTGAATTTCAATGAGGATGTGTCAAGCTCAGTGATGTTCCCCGTCAAGGTCGTCCAAAAACTGCAGTCACCCAAGAAAACATTGATGCTAACTATACGTAAGCTGATTGAGGAAGATCGACACGTGACATACCTCGAAATTCAGGCAACTTTAGACATCGGCAATTTGTCAAATACAAATAATCTTGCATGAACAATTAGGTGTAAAAAATTTGTTTTCCCGATGGGTACCGCATTCGCTCTGTGAAGAGCAAAAAGCGGCTCGCGTTACTTGGTGCGTCAGAACTCTCGAAAAATTCCACGCAGGATCCTCAAATGCTGTATACAACATCGTATCAGGTCACGAATCCTGGATATAAGCGTACGAACCCGAAACAAAAAACCAGTCACGAGTTTGGGTGTTCAAAAATGAGTTAAAGCCAACAAAAATTGTTCGTTCATGGAGTGTTGCAAAAAAAATGGTGGTCATGTTTGCCTCCAAAACCGGCCATGTTACGACTATTCCTCTTGAAGGACAAAGAATGGTTAATGCAGAATGGTATGCTAGTATTTGTTTGCCACAGGTCGTTTCTGAACTCCGTAAAGAGAACTGCAGCCGCCGCATCATCCTCCATCACGAGAATGCGAGTTCTCACACTGCACACAGAACAAAAGTTTTTAGAGCAAGAAAACATAGAATTATTAGACCATCCGCCGTATAGCCCCGACCTAAGCCCTAATGATTTCTATACTTTCGCTAAAATAAAGAATAAATTGCGTGGACAGAGATTTTCATCACCTGAAGAAGCTGTGGACGCCTACAAAACGGCCATTTTGGAGACCCCAACTTCCGAATGGAATGGTTGCTTCAATGATTGGTTCCATCGTATGGAAAAATGTGTCAAATTTCGCAGAGAATACTTCGAAAAGCAATAAATACATTTTTAAATAGTAATGTTGTGTCACTTCCTTGATTCCCGAAATTTTCAGTGCCGCCCTCGTATGTCACTAGCCTAAAACACGCTAGCCCTGACTTCGTATGCAATCAGAGGTTCCCAGCGATTGTAGGCATTTATTGCACACAGGTAAAAAGAGTGATAGAAGCCTACTAAGTGCTTTAAAGCCATGAAATATTGTGTGTAGTACCCATTCAATGAAAATAGGTCTCAACAATATATTGCCTCATAGGAGGGATATTTGCCATAGTTGCCATGCTTGGCAAGCAGGTTGGCAACGATAACTTTTTCCTGACCTATTATTGCTTTGATTTAATTCTTGTTCTGGATTGTACTGTTTTTGATTATTAAGTCTATCATTAGAGAAAAAGTATACTTAGTCGGGTCATAAGTTCTGTCAAATCCTTATTATTTAAAATTTTTGAATACTGGCTGGATGAACTTCACCAATTTTGAAAAATATAACGTTTGCGTTTGCCGAAAATAAAAAAGACATTAGCTTTCATTAATTTTTCAAATATAGAGTGGTCAAAGAAAGAGGATAGAGTAGCGGTTATCGCATTGCACTGCTGTGGTGTATTTATGTGAAAAGAGATTTTCAATATTTTACAAAAATTGAAAATAACCCTACGATTTGTTTATCGCACTATCAAACGATTTACTGAAGATTCAAGCTTCGAAGATCGTAAGAGGACCGGCAGACCTCGTACAGTTGGGACACCTGCGATCAAAGCAGTGAAGGCGCGAATCCAACGAAATTCTGTTCATAAACAAAAAATCTTAGCTCTTCAGATGGACCTAAGCAGAATGATCAATGAAGACCTAGGACTACGAGCTTATCGTAAGAAGACCGGACATTTTTTGAAAGAGCGTTTGAAAAAAATTAGGCTGGATAGTTCCCGCGCTTTGTTACAGCGGTACGCGGGAAAAAAACACCGTGAAATTTTGTTTTCGGATGAAAATTTTTTAAACATTGAAGAAACTTATAATAAACAAAATGATAAAGTGTATGCCCAGAGCAGTGAAGAAACCAGCACGCATATTCTGAAGGTTCAACAAGCACATTATCCTTCGTTAACTGAGGTGTTTTTCTGTGAAAAAGGTGTAAAAACCAGTGCCAAGATGTACCAAAATACCATCCTAACAAACATAGTGGAACCTCTTTCTCAAACAATGTTCAAACAGAAATTGGATATTCCAACAGGACTCTGCACCAGCTCATAGGGCACAAAGCATGCAAAACTGGTTGACCGCCCATGGATTTGACTTTATCGGACATAAAGACTGACCCTCTTCTAGTCCAGATTTAAGCCCACTAGATTATAAGATATGGCAACATTTGGAGTAGAAAGTCTGCACTAAATCTCATCAGAATTTGGAATCTCTCTGAGCATCTTTGGCTAAAACAGCGGCAGAAATAGATATGAGTGTGGTGCATGCTGCAATTGACGATTGGCTGCGTCCATTAAGGGCATATATTCAAAATTAAATTACCTAAAGTTTTTACAGACTTTGACCTGACAGTTACTACTTCATAATTTGTCAAAAATGATTTAATTATTAATTAATTTTTTTTAGAAGATCGGTGTTATTTTAATTTCACAAATACAGTAAAAAGAATAATGAACTGCTTTCAGTTTTCATTAAAATAAGTAAATAATGCATCTTCTTATGAACATATTTGAAATAAAGTTGTAATTATTATCAAAATTCATTATGATTTTCTTTAAGGAAACAATATTTTGCTTTATTAATTTTAGTACATTTAGATGTCAAAACACATTATTATGATTTTTGAACCAAATTTACACTAGCATATAAATGGGCAAGTAAAGTTAACTTCTTTTTTACCACCCTGTAAAATTCCAATTCTAGACATGGGTTTCTCAAGGTAATATTTCTCTATTTGTCTTAATCATGACTAACAGACAGATTAACAATAGCAGTAATTGATATCTTGCATTTTTAATTATGCTTTCTGACACCCAGTCTAGTTTTACGCCTAGCATTAACAAAATTTAAATAACAACTTGGTTATTTAATCATCTAACTGAAGCTTGAAGAACTGAAGCCTTTCATAAATACCGTATATATAGTTCACTTTTCTGAATAATTATTGATTTAACAACTTTTTAATTTTTCTTACCAAGGATGGCGACAACAACACCAGTGACTATTTCATGTACATCAATGCAGTTATTAGACAATTTGATCCTTTGGAGCTCATCTTCTAGAACAAGACTATCAGACTCGTGGACAAAATGAGTTCTGCAAAGAGTTGTTTTAATTAGACACTCTCTGTATAACGAAATTCTAGTCATCATTCATTAGATATGGCAACGGTGGCAAACCTTATAGGCTGCGGGATAATCTCTAGCTGGTCGGAAAGCTCTTTCAGTATGCTCGGCTTTAGCTGTTGATGTTTGAAAAGTGTACCGATAATTACACATAATGTACTCTTCTCACGTAGTTCACATAACTTCAGAACCTTATATTTATTCGACCACTTCTTTTTAATAATTGGAATTAAAATATTCCTGAACGTATTCAACCTCGCAGAATATATATGAGCATATTGCTTAGAAAAATTGCGTGATACTTGGTAGAATCGTTTTGAACAATCCCTATAATTAATAATTTCTCTGCCTAGTTCTACCGCTTGAAATTGAGATAGATTTGAATTCGTAATAGATCTTGTTTCAGATTTAAAAAACATAATGAGAATTCTGGTCTGTGGAAAATGGAAATAAAAATCAATGAAGCTCCCGCCAAAACTTCTCCACTGCGTCCACTGCTTGCAACATATTTATTTATCTATGGTCCACTGCACAACTGTTCGGAATTCGGTATATATACAGTAATCTATATTACTCTACTCTATGCTATGATCCACAGAGTATACCTGGAATCTATGATCTCACTGTTTGGAATCTCACTCTTTTACTTCATCTGAGTTTAGAATCATGGAGGTTAAAGAACAGGAGAACGACCGCTGTAGAAAATAGTTTCCAAGAAATATTGACAAAATAAGTGAGGCACTGCGATCGCTAAGTTACCTCAATAAAAGCGGGCTGTTGTGCACTAGTTTAAAATGATTATAATACCCTTAGCATACATTACATGGCGGGAGCACTGTGTGAGCAGAAAGCGTGATCGGTGCTCTAAGGTTTAGATAGAGTCTGTCTCTCTCGCACATGCTTCTGATTGGCTGGCGAGTTTTCCACCTTTGCATCGCGCGAGCGCATGCCCAATGAAACAGCCAATGACAGTGACTGACGAGAGAGACAGACTCTACCTAAACTCAGTCTCTCTCTCTCACGCCGATCACGCTTTCTGCTCACACAGTGCTCCCTCCATGTAATGTATGCTCTAAGATAATACCATTCAAAGAAAAAAAAAAAAGAAATTATTATTATTTATTATTATTATTTTTAATAAATAAATTATGAATTATGTTTTTTATAATTTTAATTATTATAAATTATTACAAATAAAAATTATTACTTATTATTGATTTATTATTATTTCTTTTCAATAATATTTCGCCATTTTATAAGGTTTCATTTTGTCAATAATTAAAAAATTACTTCGCAGATACTAGGTACTTACCGACGGTAGCGCGGCTATAAATTCTATAAATTTTCAGGGACAGGCGGGCTATGCTTTCGCACGCAGCGATTGTTCTCCTGTTCCCTAACCTCCATGTTTAGAATGATCAGCCGGCAATCAGTTCAGCCAGTTAAAGATGTAACCGATATATTCGTATTCGTTAAGATATTAGTAATATTAGGTAGATTCATAGATTGGTAATCCAACGGATTCTGATATGCTAATATTCCATATTCACTTCATTTATACACTGACCATGCAACATCAGTCGGATAATATTACTCGGCACGACTAGGCTGCTAATATTCGTCACGAATAGCTGTATCATTCGTATGGAAGTACGGTGGCGGTGCGAGCGACCGAACCGAATGACCGAATGAATTAACCTATATGAGCGTTTGGCGGGTATTCGTTCTATTGTACAGAACCTAGGGCCTATTTTCAGTTGGATATTGTATATCACGGCGACCAGCGGTATTTTACAAATATAACAACACAACACTATATATACTTATATTAACTAGTACTGATAAATATCGATACTAACCCATCTTTACAACCAGTTGTCCTCCGCCGACGTTACGTTACATTAGTACTCTTATTAGTTTGTGTCGTAGACAGAGAAACCTATAGACAAATTGACGCCTTCTTTCGCATTTGCACAAGAAAAAGATAGATTTATGCATACGTCTTGCATAGAAATGAGACAGAGCGGTGTGATTGTTTGTCCTTTTCTCCGTGCCGGATTTTTGTTTAGCAAACTACACTTTGCTAAACAACTTTGACAGTTCGTAGCAATCTAAGGAGTTTATAAGTTGGTTTAAGCGAGAAAAAAGTGTTTTGTGTACTTAAGATTGGTGAATCTTGTTCAGTTCAGTTCTTAGAACAATTAAGAGTTTTATCTAAATATGTTTAAAAGTCATAAAGATTATTGTATAACCTAAAACTACGTTATCGTCCTTTCTCACTCGAGGCCACGCTAATCATTAGTCTATAGGATTCTCTGTCTACGGTCCTCCGCCTTACTTTTTTTTATTAACTGGCTTTATGGCTCTGGATTAAAGCCTTTCTGAGTCCGAAGTTACAATATGTAATTTAACTAGCTGGTGCCCGCGACTTCGTCTGCGCAGGATTAGTATTTCGAGTAGCTTATATTAGCTTGGCGTAGTAAAGAAATAGCATTATGACATTAAAATTATCACATATATAATTTTTGGGTCCAGTAGACCCCACCTCATTCGCCGTGCGTCGGATCGCCTGCCCCGCCCCCGCACCGTTCGCCCGCTACCACTGCCGGTGTTGTTCTATATGTGCAACTCTAGCAGTTTTGGCAGCGCACGTCAGAACTGCTCGCATTTGGTAGATTTTTTCCTACTTACTTGACACTTTTCGTCATATTTTGGACAATTCAGTATCCTATGTATTATTCTGATACATAAACTATATTATTGTAGTTTCATTAAAATCCATTCAGTAGTTTTTTTACGTGAAAGAGTAACAAACATCCATCCAACTTACAAACTTTCACGTTTATAATATCCTATTAATATTATACTGTATTAAACTGTACTATATTTAGGTGATGTAGTATATTTACGTTGAATTTGTAAGTATATGTAAGTATTACTTACCCCATAATCAAGTAAACAAAAATAAAACAATTGTAATCCAACTGAAATTAAAATAAAAAGTTATCTATATTTCTACTTAAATTATACTAACTAAAAATAATAATTATGCCTACTATAGCCATACCCAGTACTAAATAATAAATCTCTTCGAGAATCGAATTAGCTGTTAGAAAGAACGCAAACTGAACATAACCGTCAACGACGTCTGCCCTCCGCGTCTGCCAGCATTCGGGTCGTGCACTCGGCGATCGCGCGTTATTGCTCAGACCGCTCAGACAAATTTCATCTAGGTACATTAAATATTGAAAGTGACAAATGTATCAATTTTGGTAAGTATTTGATAAACACTCTAAAATGTGCATTATAAAAAACTATCAAATTTAATTGTATTTATGGCTCACTATTTTGGATATAATGGCTTCTACATAAAAGGCTGTCGCGGACGTTTTTTTCGAACTACTTAAGACAAACAATCCCACGGTATATTATATTCGTGTAACTCCAACGATTTAGGCAGCGCACGCCAAGATAGCTCTCAGAGGGCAGGAATTTTTCCGACTTACTTGATACCTATCGTTATATTAAGAAGCCAATTAAGAAGGCTAAACTACACAAAATCTTTATAAATTGTAGCCTATGTATTATTCTGATGTATAAACTATATTACTGTATCATTTCGTATAAATTCGTTCTGTAGCTTTTACGTGAATGAGTAACAAACATCCATCCATCCATACTTACAAACTTTCGCGTTTATAATATTAGTAGGATTAAGATTTTTAAAAATTAGATATGTCACGTACGAAACATTCATCAAAAATTCACTTTTACACTGATTCACAAAGCACAAAGTAGTTATTCACGTTTGAAGAAGGAATCCAATCATCATTTTTTGATGGCTTATATATAGGTATCCCTTTAAATCTCCTAATGAAATTCCAGATATAAGTTGTTGGACTATATCTATTAAAGGAATCACAAATTGGTCTCCAACTTGTTTTCTTTTTTTTTCACTTATTATTCTTTTTTTGAAGGCATCAATCTTTTTATATTCTATATAATTTTCTATTGTATGATTTAATTTGGAAAATCTTAAAGCATTTTTCCTTTTCTTGGATGTATCAATTGTATAGTTTTCAAAACTTTTTTTTTGTTTCAGCCTGGAACTTTAACCGGTCTGCTTTTTATAACTGAAACGTTCGCAAGGTTCTCTTATATCATATTTTTCCTTTTCTTTGAGATCAAGCTATCTTTTATGAACTATAGTAGTGCGTACGCCGACGCCAATGTGACATCACGCCGTGGAAAGCAGGGAACGTACAAACAAGCGGCCATAGTCGCTTCCGTAGCCGGGCAAAGCGGCTGCTCCGGCTCATGTGTGTCGCGCGTGGAGCTGCGTACCATTATGTTGGAGGAACTTCGAGGTTTCATTAAGGAATGTATTAGGGAGATAAAGGAGGACTTAAACAGGAGATTGAAAGCTTTTAGGAACGAAGTTGGTTCTATAAAGGATTCGATAAATTTTATTAGCGACTCTTTTGACAAACTAAACACTGAAATTATAATGTAAGCAAAGAGACGATCTTAAAGGAGAAGGAATGCCTCTGGAATGAATTTTAGTTTACAATGAAATCTCCCGCGCCTTGCTGCGTTCCAGAAAGGAAGTCTGAAAACCTATTGATTTCTTATATTTACGCGAACATTGCACATGATTAAAACTGTTGTAAAAAGTCTGCAGTTTGTGATCATATCCTAGACGGCCCCAACCATTACATCAGATTTGATAGACCACAAATCCTCGCGAAAGATCACCGATTCCTACCAAGGATGATACGTGAGGCTATTGAAATTAAAAAACATCCTAATTTCAATAGAGAAGGAGGCTGGGTACTACCACCTGCTTGGGATCCTATAATCAATAAAATTAAAACTAAACCCAAGCATACCCGTACTGCAAGACCTCAGGACATAGTCAGTTCATTTTGCATAGATCGGACCATAAACAATAATTAAAAAAGCTGAAGGTTCTCCGGGTTTAACAATGACATCGGGACGTCAGTCATCTCAGTCCCCCGTGACCATGGGTGCTGGAGAGCGCCCGAAACGTCGGGAATTAAAAATAAAAGGTAAAAATAAACGCGATAAAATCCGTAAAAGTAGTTTTAATCATCTGAAAACCTATTGTTCATTGTTAAGCAACTTGGTAAAACCGTATGTTGTCCTGTAAATGAAGCGGATATATTTCACTGTTCACGTATTGCGAAAAAGAATCCTGAGAGTCCACGTCCCCTCCCTCGAGCCCTCGCTCGCGAGATACGCTTTTGGCCGCAACTATAAAGTACAATAAACATCAACCGCAAGATAGACTGAACACCGGGCATCTCGGCTTCGGAACAGAAAAAAAGACTGCCGTTTGGATCTGTCGCCTGAAAATAAGTATCTCCATGCGTCTGCGCGCGCTCGAGCTAGGGAGCTGCAGTATAAGCATGTATGGGTTCGAGTCAGCCGCATTTACATGCAAAAGACGGATACATCGGAATACATACTTGTGCGAAACTCAACAACATTGGAACGGTTATGATAAGCTAATCTAAATTTTCTCAAGCTAAGCGTACAGTTAATAACGCTTAAAATTCAATACCTTAAACATTTACTACCAAAACGTACGCGGCCTCCGCACAAAAACCACAGTTTTATAGTAGTGTAGTGTTCTAATTATGACGACATTTTCTTATGCGAAACGTGGCTTAACAATACTATATACGATGGCGAACTTTTTAGTGAGCGATATCTAGTGTACAGGCGCGACCGGGAGACTAGTGGCTTCCATAGTAATAAACCTGGTCCTGGTGGCGGGGTGCTCATTGCAGTATCCAAATATATCTGATCTCATAGGATGTCACATCTGGAAAGCGACTGCGAGGATGTATGGGTTGAATTAGAGATAGGCGGAAGAGGTAATTCCTCTGAAAACGTATTATTATGTTGTGTATATCTTCCCTCACCTTTACAAAAAACATTCTTGATAGTTACATTGAAAATACAAACCGTGTGTTGGAATCAAATGCAAAAACATTAATTATGGGTGACTTCAATTTGGGTAACATAATCTGGGATAAACGTAATACGTCTTCTCTACTCAGTTTTATAACCAAAAGCTCACCAGATAATGCTCTACTGGATTTTATTGCTCTTCGTAATCTCAGTCAATATAACTATATTTTAAATGACAAAGGTAGAATTCTTGATCTCGTTCTCTCAAGCACGCTGAAGGTCAGTGGTGTGGTGCATGGTGACTCTCTTCTGAGTAACCCCGACTTTCACCACCCTCCCTTAGATCTAAAATTTTCGTATTGTGATCCGCCAAGTTTATTGCCTAACGCTCAAAGCCAAAGACATAACTTTCATAAAGCGGACTACGATAAAATCATAACACATTTAAATTCAGTTTCATGGGACCGTATACAATCGTCATGTTCGGTGGATGTCATGGTAAGAGAATTTTATGCTAATTTAACAGACACGATTACTAAGTACGTTCGAAAATGTAAACCCTCCACAAAAAAGTTTCCAGTATGCTATATAAAAGAAACTCATACATCTCCTCAAGGCAAAAACAAACTTCGATTGAAGTACCGTAAATACAAAAATCCACTGGACGAACTTGCATTACAAACACTTAGCAAAAGATGCGCCGAATTAATAGGCACCTGTCATAAAAACTACGTCGCGGATCTGGAGGGAGCACTTTCCAAAAATCCAAAGTTATTCTGGACCTTCATAAAAAATAAAAAACGTAATAGCAATGCTTACCCACATCCATGACCTTCGGAGATGACAAAGCAGATAATGGTGACGGCATATGCAATCTCTTTGCCTCATTTTTCGCATCGGTGTATAACTCTAGCTCAGTCCTGTCTGTGACCACTGTTGACCAAATTTGTACCTCAAATTATCTTGCTAACCTGCACTTCTCACAAGATCAAGTACTCAAAACACTTACTGGTCTAGATCGGGCCAAGGGAGCTGGACTTGACGACATACCCCCTTTGTTTGTAATCAACTGCCGCGAAGCGTTATCCTTGCCTTTGACAACCATTTTCAATATGTCTTTAAAAACGGGTACTTTCCCTTCGGTCTGGAAACAGGCACGTATTATCCCAATTTATAAATCAGGAGACACAGGATCCGTCAGAAATTACAGACCAATATTCATATTGTCTGTCTTCGCTAAAGTTTTTGAATCATTAGTTTGTCCTGTTTTGGCTTGGCACATAAAACAAATAATCACACCCCAACAATCGGGTTTTTTAACATCTCGCTCTACAGCTACAAACCTCGTTTCGTTTGTGGACTATGTCTCCAAGTCTCTCGATTCCCGCTTGTCTGTGGACATCATCTACACAGACTTCAGTATGGCGTTTGACATTTTAGATCAGAACATCTTACTTCACAAACTCTCAATTTTTGGCATCACTGGCAATCTTCTCGAATGGTTCTCTTCATACCTCAGGCAGAGAAAATCGAAAGTTGTGGCAAATGGTTACTCCTCAGAACCATTTCTACCTACGTCAGGCATTCCTCAGGGTTCCCATCTCGGTCCGATCCTATTCAATATTTTTATAAATGACCTAGCGTCTGTTTTTAAACACATGAACTGCTTTAAGTACGCAGATGACATGAAATTGTCCTTAAAAATCGAAGACCATAGTGACTCACTCCTATTGCAAGAGGATTTGGACCGGATGTCTTTGTGGTGCGCTAAGAACAGAACCTCGATAAATGTAAAATTACAAGATTATCAAGATGTGTAAATGTTCCGACATCTATGTATAATATTGATGGTCATCCCATGGTGGAAGTGGACTCTGTTCGAGATCTGGGTGTGGTTCTGGACAAAAAGTTGCGGTTTCATAAGCACGTTGATGGAATTGTTGCAAGGGGTCTTCAAATGTTTCGGTTCGTGTTGCGTAATTCTAAAGAATTTAAGAGGACCTCTACAAAAAGATCCTTGTACAAGTCTTTAGTCCGTTCCAGCCTCGAATACTGTAGTCAGGCCTGGTCTCCATTTTATGACATTTACGTGAAACTCATAGAGCGTATCCAGAAGCGTTTTTTGTGGTACCTTTCGTACCAAACTTACAAAATAATGGATCTACCCTCATACGAAGACCAACTGACGTATTTTAAATTAAGTAGCCTGCAACAGCGGAGGCTTTTGCTGGATTTCATGTTGCTACACAAAATCGTCAATGCAACCGTAGACTGTACATACCTACTAAGTGCAATAAATTTCAAGGTACCTTTTAAGCCAGTGCGTGTCAGCCGATACGTCCCCTTTTCAATTGAAGGCAGTAAAACTAATTTGGGTCACCACGCCACCATAAATAGGTTACAGAGGCAATATTACCAGCTCTGCAAGATATGTGACGTTGATATTTTTGCTGATAAGCCTCAAAAATTCAAACGAAAAATTATGCAGTTCTTTACCTTTAACTAAAATTTAGACCTAATTTTAATTTTATAGTTGTAAGTTAAAAAAAAAAAAAACATATTCGTTGTCCACATTGCATGCCGTGGCAACCTTTAATTAGGACGACACTTAGATATAAACCTTCTTGTGATTTGTAGTATTTACATTGTGTTCGTGTACGTCTTGTTGGTTGTCCTAAATAAATTAAAAAAATGAATGCTTCCTACTGTAGTTGGAGATCCATTATTTAATATGCAAAGATCACATTCGTCCAATATATTATAGATATCAGTGCCTCTTGTTTTTGTTGTGAGATATCCAAAAGCATCATGATGAGCATTTAAGTCACCTGAGAGCAACAGTGGCGCAGGTAGACTGTAAATAATTTGTTTTAATCTTCTAATCTTAAAGCGCCCTCCACTAGGTGCGGCATAGACACATAAAATGGATATATTACTTAGACCTGTAGTAATTGTTATAGCTACCGACTGTATATAATCATAGAACATTGTGGGGACTACAAAATATTTGAAACTATTTTTAGTTAATATTGCTACTCCTCCACGTCCATTTTTTCCATTCCAATTAATGAAATTATAGTTTGGAATGTTGCTAGTTCTATTCTCTCGCAGCCAAGTTTTATTTAACAGGCAAATATCTATACCATTCTCAACTAGATAATTAATAAGCAAAGACTTTTTATTATTAACAGATTGCATATTAAATTGTGAAATTCGAATAAATTGTTTATTAATTGCTTTTCAGATTAGCAATAAGCATTTCTTTCATACTTGATGTAGTCGATTTACAGCCTGAGTTACCCATGGCCACCAATGTTACAATAATTGCTTTCAAAATATTGTCATTTGCTATAATTTGGAGAATAAGAGTGTTATTATTATTATCATTAGTTGTAGTAGTAGTTTGGGTAGTTTCCGTCTTTGATTTGTATACTTTAGAAGTGTCATTAGATTTAAGTAACTTGTGATTGATCTACTGTTTTTGAATACATTGTTTTTTTTGTAGGTATTGAAGGGAAATTTGCGTTACAATTGTTAAATAAATTTTGAGTTTGTTTTGTTTGTAAGACTTTAGCATAAGTAGACCTATTATATTTTCCATCAAATTTTTTTAATTGGACAATCTCTAGAAATGTCGACATGAGGGCCACTACAGTTTATGCATTTAATTACCGCATTTTCCTTACATTCCATGTACCGATGTTCATCTGCACAAATTGAACACCGTTGCACTGATTTACAAATTGTCGCTCCGTGATTTAAAACTGAACGGTTTGATCTATCCATTAACTTTCTTTTTGTGAAACGACGCACTGCGACGACCTTATATTTCGATGATAGGTTTTTAAACAGCTCTTAATTACTTATGCTGATGAGAACATACCTGAGTACTCCGATTGTTTCTACCGCTCTTGCTATACCAGCAATGCCTTGTAATCATACTTTTCTAGGAAGCTTTTATTTTTCAAAAAGTCGTTGGCTACTTTAGAAGCGTTTATTCTTCTTATATTAGTGACTCCTATGATTTCGTTTTTGAAAATTTCCGCCAAAATTAATTGACTCGCATTGCCTAATTTAACTCCTTCTTTACGACTCTCAATAAAAACAGTGTATTCACCCATTCCCATTAACTTAGGGAAAACTCTTTTATAATTTAATTAATATGGCTTATAAAAATCATCATATTACTGCTGCTGGTCTTGAATATATTTTGGCGGGTTTCTTTTCCCACCCGCGTCGTGATCCATGCCTTTATTGATGCCGTCACTATAAGACGGCATTTCTATTTATTTCGTATAATAATAAGTTTATTTTCTTTCTGAAATTGAAACTAAAATTAGACTTTTGTAATTTTAATTTAAATACGCGCTTCTTCCTCCCGCCAGTAAAAAGGAAGATCAATCCCTCCGCTTTACTTTTTTTTATTAACTGGCTTTACGGCTCTGGCTTCTAGCCTTTCTTAGCTTATCATTTCTTTCAGAATCTTCTTTTCGTATATTTTTCTTCACAATATGCTGATGTGTCACATTGTGAAGTTTTTGGGAGATTTTGAAGACAGCTCAACCCAGCGGAATGTTGTTGATGACAGGCACTCAAGTTCATAAGGCGGTTTATATCAACATCAAAGCACTTGTTTCGTCGTTTTCTATAATAGTTCACACGTAAAGACCCTTAATTCACAAAATCGCATCACTTTTACGAATCAAAATCCACTTCAAACCTATTCAAGCGACAAAACAGGAGCGGGTATCCGTCGACGGCCAAGTTCCCGCTAAAACTCACTCCGCTTTACAATTACATTACAACACAGATAACCAATTAATACATAGGTAATATTTAACAAGCTATAGAATTTCAATAAGAACCACGTTAAGACTAATAAGACGTTAGAGACTAACCTCCATTGCTCTTTGTAGTGTGTATGAAATATCTAGATCACAATCATTGAGGTAATATGTACTCACGTATTAGAACAGCTATTTTAATCAAAAAATATGCGCTATTCTGTGTTCGCGTGATTGGTTTTTTAAACATAGAATAAACATAAGTAGAATGATCTGTTAAATAAATCGAAAATTATATCGAGAACAATTTTTAAAATTTGTCATTTATTTTGTATATTATATTTGCTTATTTAATATAATATTACATAATATTAAATCACAATTACATTTAAATGATATTTTTATCTCGATATTCTAAAAGGTATCTATGTCAAATATAAAAAAAACACTAAATGTATTTTTAACAAAACTTATTAATATAACATATAAATTACAAATATATTTATTTAAATTAGAATAAGAGTCGTTCATAAATGCCGGGCGTGCGAGAGTTAAAAATGAACGAATTTATTCCACTTTTTTTTGATGTGGAAACCTAAAAATAAAATAAAAGAATAATGGGCAGATTTAAATATAAAAAATTTTGCCTAATTTCGAAAACTTATATATGTTTCTAAAAAAAAATATGTATAATAATATATTCGTTCCATACTTAAGTACCCACAGAAATGTCGCATCTAAACAAATTAATTTCATAATCTATATTCCATGACACGAGTTGGCGTCTTAGGAATAATTGGTTTTATTATTAATCTATAATACTTTATAATTGATTATGTATGTTATTAACCGATGAAAAGTAATTTCTTTGTTTTAACTGATATATCTTAAATTATTTGTGCAATATCTAAGTACACACGATGGCATATTTTTGTCAAATTATTTACTATTTACAGATGGACACATTTTCACACATTTTCAATTTTTTTTAAATGAAGATTCCGAAAGAAAAGACAGGCTCAGAAGGGCTAGGACCCAGAGCCGTAAAGTCAGTCAATAAAAAAAGAACAGGAGAACCGTAGACAGAGAAACCTATAGACTTATGATTAGCGTGGCCTCGAGTGAGAAAGGACGATAACGTAGTTTTAGGTTATACAGTAATATTTATTACTTTTTAACATATTTAGATAAAATTTTTAATTGTTCGTAGAACTGAACTGAACAAGGTTCACCAATCTTAACCTTACAAAACACTTTTTTCTCACTTAAACCAACTTGTAAGCTCCTTAGATCGCTACGAACTGTCAAAGTTGTTTAGCAAAGTGTAGTTTGCTAAACAAAAAAACAGGCACGGAGAAAGGGACAAACAATCACAACACTCTATCACCTTTCTATATAGAAAATAACGAAATTATTATCATTTAATGATAAATAAATTATATTTTTTAATTTTTATAAATATTTTAAATTATTACAAATATAAATTATTACTTATTATTGATTTATTATTATTATTTTATATTATTTCATCATTTTTAATGTTTCTTTTTGTCAATTATCAAAATATTACTTCGCAGACACTACTTAGCGACGGCAGCGCTGCTATATATTCTACAAATTTTCAGAGACAGGTGGGCTATGCTTTAGCACTTAGCGATCGTTCTCCTGTTCTCTGACCTTCATGCTACATCCAATGCTTGCTACTAGGGATGTTTATTCTTTCCGAAATCAATCAATTTTTGAACCTATTCGTATCGAAATCTGATGAATCAATTCACAAAAAAATTGAGGTTTAAGATTGTTTTCTCAAAAATCGATCTTTTTTTTGATTTGCTTACAGATTCGTTCAAAGTACATATTAAAAACATAAAATATTTTTTATTTCCTTAATCCATTAAGAAAAACTGTCGTTTTTTGCGAGTTTGGGTACATTCAACTACATAATTGTAAATACTTTTATATAGTCTTATAAAAACAGAAAAACATTCGATCTCAATTTTCTAGGGTGAAATATTGATTCACTGGATCGATTCAGTACTATCTATCTAAAAAACTCTTTTTGACACAATCAATCGATTCTTCGATTGATCGATCTCAGATGCATGACATGCCTACAGTAATGTCATATCTACCAACTTTTTGGTAGATCTACCAATTTTCACTTCAGTCTACCTATCTACCACCCTAGACCTAAAAACTACCTATTTTATTGACTAGTTTGACATATCACCACTTTGAATTATTTTGATATCGACGAACGACGTGGCGATGTGTTTCGTGAGTCATGCGACGATGCGTCAAGCGGTCCAGCATACATAGAGTCCAGGCTATAAACGAAGCCCAAAACGTCTGGGTGACTATAAAGAATTCCAGTCCTGTCTGGATATAAAACCCCACAAACTTCTACGCACAGCTCAACAAGATGGCTGTCTCTACTTCTTGTGGTCAAACGGCTTTTAGAATATCTTCTAGCTTTAAAGTTATACTTCTAAAGTTCTGTTTTTAACGACAGGCTACTTGCAGCTCAGTCGATCCATGTGAAGAACATGTCTCCTTCAACAGAGCTATGAATGAATGAATGAATGAATGCATTTATTCTCTCTTCACAATAGGTATTCTTAATGCTGAGTGTTTACAAAAGTGCCAGACTGGTACCTAACTTGTAAGAGACTGGTGCCTGATGTAGGTTTAAAAAACCTGTATTACAGGTCAGCTATACTTAAATTTTTTGAATTATGTGTTGCTCTATTTCCATGACATTAATAAAGAAATGCAATCAGAAAGTCCTAAACTTTATTTGTTATATGAACGGATTTTTACGACATACAAAACTATATTAGAATGTTTTATTAAACCAGAATTATTGCAGCTGACTGAAAATGAAAAAAACAGTAGCAAGGATCTTAACATTGATTTAGAGAACAAAATTTTGAATTTAGAATATGAAAATAAACAAAACCATGTACTAATTGAAGAAATATACCTTGGTGGCAATGTCATTTCCCTGTTATTGCAACAATACTTTGTGGCTAGAATGAATGAAATAGAAATAGTACAGTTTAAAGAAAAATGCATTCTCTTTTATATGGAGAGTGTAAAACAAATAAAGCAGCGTTTTTGTTTTGATGAAAAGCAAAGATTAAAATGTCTTAAATTTATGAATCCTAAACATATCATTGAAAAACATGCAGTCACAACTATTGCTCATTTAGGAGTTCGGTTTCCAGGCAATTTAAACATAATTAATTATTAATGTTGTCCACTCTTGTCACATGAATGAATTGGACCGAGAGTGGAGAAACACGACATTTCATTTCACAGAAAAAAATGTGGATCCTATACCTGAAGAAATCTGGAAGCATGTTTCATCCATTAAAAAGAAGACCAGTCTCCAATGTTTCCCCTGCTATGCGAATTCGTGAGAAAATTACTCGCACTTCCACATAGTAGCGCCAACGTTGAGAGATTGATTAATAATATGAAAACCTTCCAGAGAAATAGAATTTGCACGGAGACTCTAGAGGGATTGTAGCGTTCTAAAAGATTCATAGCAAACAACGAGCAGCCCGGCGCGGAACATTTAGAAATTTTCAATAAAAATATGTATGGCTTTCAAAAATAAACATTTTAAGAGCAGTCATGCATTTTTAATCTTAAAAAATCTTCTAAATTGAGGTACTAACATCTGGCACATAATCTACTCATTTTCTAAAATTCGGGTTGGTAACATTACATGCCTACTTGATACATATTTACTTATCTATGGATGGTCTATTACCATAGATAAGTCTATTACCTATGGTCTATTACTCACCATGTTTCGCAGCTAATGGACGTATTATTTAATTTATCATTCGCTGTTTATTGCTTTAAGATGGGTCTATAAAGTGTCCAGATATTTTTGCACACCTGTGTGTGCCTTCACAGCGTAACAAAAATGATGTAAGTTATTACAGTTTGTTGTGTTTATTTTGTTTGGTCTTTTACATGATTACACCATGAAATCATGACATTCCATTACTACATAGCTTTCACTTTCACTGACTGAATTTTTAATGAGTATGACCTAGGACTGTATCATTTCTTGGACTTTTAATTAATTTATTATTATCAAATAGGCGCGTAATTTGTTTACGTAAGGTATTCATTATCATCATAATATTATGGCTCATAGTTATTATTCCCATGTATCGGTGGTGAATGTGTAAAGTTAAAAGGCTATGGAAAAGAACGTTATTATGTCTATGCGCTGATTTTACTTATATCTTTGATTAGTATAACTTTGCTAAAATTTGTTAAATTTTTATGCAATTAGCTGATTGACTATTGGCTGCAAGGAATTTATTTTTTTCATACAATTTATATATATATAATAAATTCTTTGGAGTAAAATTATTGGAAAATCCATCCAAGGAAGATGTTGGGCAATTATTCCAAAGAATATGCCAGTTTGGCAAGTTGGTGCATTGTTTGTAAGACTTATGTCCAGCTGCGAATTTTAAAATGCTTTTTATGTGATTCCTGTCACACCACTATTATTTTGCTCTGTATAATTTACACAGTATCACAGGTTGAAAGTCTAAGTTTTACATTTATAAATAATTTTTAAATATCTCTAAAACCTACAACCTGTTGATTTAAAACTACTTTATCACCCTAAATGTCATGAATTAAAAATCATATAAATTAAACAGTAAAATCTGTAAAAATATTTTCAATCAATGTGTAGTGTTTACATAAATATAAGAAATCATTACATTCTACCATAGTAATTAGTCGCATGACATCCAAGATGTTATTAGGAACTAGGGAGGGAAAATGTAACGGTGATTGGTGTAGGACCAGGGGAAGTGTAGGGATAGAGGTGGCATGCGGGAGCCAAAACCGCATTATGTCATGTGCCTAAATATTTTGGCTAAGTTGTAAAAGTGGGATTTATCAAAGCACAAGTTATCTTATAAACTTAACTAAATATTTTTCTATCCATTTATTAATTTTTTAAAGTAATTTTTATTGTCACATGTTACTTAATTCTACTACAATTTAAAATGGTGTAAGCAATATCTTAAGTATTTACTAAATTGGATTCCTGGTTTTGTTTGGCATGTCCTTTTGATAATTAAGTTTAGTTTACAGATTAATTCAACATGTAGAAATAACATGGGAGTTTCACGCAAATTGTAGTACTTCAAATGATTATAGTTTGAAAGATTTACTTTTTTAACTAACATGTATTAAGTTTCAGCACTCTAAAATTCATAGTTTTTGAGAAAGTTAAGTTACAATGTTTCAAAAGTACTTTTGACTAAAGAGTTTGTGGCAAGTGTAGTTTTACTGATTTAATATTGGTTAAAAGCACATATTAGGGGTTGGATTTAGTATTGTTTAGCAGAAATTTTGGGGAGTAGGGTGTTTTATTTGGTAGAGATTTGGTCCCTGATTATAATCCCTGATTGTAATCCCTGAATACCACACACATTAAAAAGTAATGCACTGTTATTCAAAAAATAAATAAAAACTATTATAACCTAAAATGCGTAAAACATGGAAAACATGCAATATTACTGTGAAAGGTGGATAGCATACAGAACTTTGTGTAAGTGCGACAAGGACGTAAGACTAGTGTCACATATTCTACCGTCTGTGCTCTCTGTCTAGTGTCAAATTGCATGACATACAAATTTTTATGGTTTTTTGTTGGAGTAGGGGTTTTTCGGAGGAAGTGAGAGATACAAGTGTCGTGCCTTTTTTGCTTAAAATTTATTGTTTTATTAAGTGTTGTTGATTTACCATAGTAAATTTTTCTGTCTTGGTGGAGGTTTTAATATCTGTAAATTAGTAAGTGTTTGTAGTTGTGCCGTTTTTATGTAATTGTTTGTTGTAGTAATATAATGGAGGACGAACCTCCCGATCCCGGAAGGGTTCGCAATGATTCCTTTTCCTTACCCACTAACATTGATAATGTAGAATTAATTAAACGTAAACGTGCCCAAGTAAGTAACGAGTCTGCCCATCCACAAAAAATAGTTATTACTGATCCAAATCAACAGTTTCCTTCAATACAATCCTCATATACCCATCCTGATTTTATTAATAAAAAAGTTAAGTACTCTCAAGATGATGCCGCTCCTTTTCTAGTTCACGTAAGTAAAATCTCAAATGATCAGCTGTCTGGAGTAACTCTTAAACCAATTAAATTCGGCCACTTTCTGTATCATAACAATATTAAAAATATAGTCCATGATGGAGTCAAAAAAGTTGGACGAAATAGAATATCCGTGGAGTTTAAATCAGCTGCAGATGCAAACACCTTTATCGATCACCCAGCTCTCCAAATTTCTAAATATGAAGCAACCATCCCCTCATATAGTATCACTCGTATGGGGCTAGTTAGACAAGTTCCCATAGAGTGGACACTAGAAGAATTAATAGCAGCTATAGAAATTCCCTCTGGATACGGTTCTATAATTAAAGCACGGCGACTTAATAGACGATCAGTGAGTGACAGCAATAGCGTTTCATGGGTTCCAACTCAGACGGTTGTTCTAACTTTTTCTGGACAAAAACTTCCTCCCCATATTTACTGTTTTTACACCTCAATGCCAGTGGAAAAATATGTTTTGCCACTAATTCAGTGTCATAAATGCTGTAGATATGGCCATGTTACTTCCCAGTGCCGATCATCTCCTCGCTGCTTTGTATGTGCACAGAATCATGAAGGTTTATCTTGTACTCGACAAACTCCTACTTGCCTATTCTGCTCTGGTCCCCACACCGCAAAAGACCCTACATGTCCTGAACATCTAAGGCAAAAATCTATTAAACTTGTTATGTCACAAGAAAATATTTCATATTTAGAAGCTTCAGCTAGATTCCCTCAGACAAAAAGATCCTTTGCTGATACAACAAGAATCCAGCCTCGTAATTGTTCTCAACAGACCCCTTATACTATAACTGACAGTCTTTCAACCCCTTCGGCTCAGCTCTCACAAACTGCATCATATAAAAAAACAATTTTTATCCCTCAACGTACCCGCAGCCCACCATTAAATTCTGGATATGATATGGCAGCCCATCAAGCAATTGTTGAGAATCCTAATTCTTCCCTTCCTAATGGGTGTGCTCTACTGGGAAATGAAAACAACTCCTCTAGTAATGATAATTTCTGCGAACTTATGATATCAATTCTAATTAACATGATCTCCCGTTTTAGTGACACGGAACTTCCTCTCAGCTTACACCAAAAACTTACTCAGCTTTCCTCCTTAGCCCGTAACATTCGCAGTCCCGCCAATTCTTCAATGGAATTGTCGGAGTATTAGAAATAAAAAAAATGAACTCATTTACCTCATTAACAAATTTCATCCCTTCATTCTTGCCATCCAGGAGACATGGCTTAGGCCTGAATCTCATTTTAGGGTTTCAGGCTATGCATGCCTCTGGGATGATAGGAGTGATGGTCGTGCTGGCACCTCTATTTTAATTTCAAGAACTGTTACATTTTCACAAATTCCTCTCCCTTCTCATAGTCCAGCAGTAAATGCTGTTGCTATTAAGGCCCTTGATGTCTCTATTCTCTCTGTTTACATTCCTAATCCTGATGTAAATGTTTTAACAGAACTTGCAACACTTATCTCTTCTCTGTCTCTTCCTATGGTTATTTTGGGAGATTTTAATATGCATCATACTGTTTGGGGCTCCCATCTGTGTGATTCACTGGCTCCCTTATTTTTAGATCTTATTGATAATTTTAATCTCTGTATTCTAAATGATGGGTCTCCTACCCGTCGAGTATCCCCATTACAAAATGTTAGAAGTGCCGTTGACCTAACTCTCTGCTCTCCAGATATTGCTTCCCTTCTTTTGTGCCTTCAAATATTACCTTCTAGCTATGGCAGTGACCATTTTCCTATATTCATCACTCCTCCTACTTCACCTAGAATAAATTTTACATTTTGCCCAAGACTAAAGTATAATCTATCCAAAGCTAATTGGCAATTATATTCTAAAGTCTTGGAACAAGAGGTTTCAACTCTTCCCCCAATTAACAATGATAATATTGCTACTGTATATATAGAGTTCAGAAATGCAATTATTTCTGCTGCTAATAAGTCAATCCCCTTAAAAAAACCTTTCAAAAATAATTATCCCTCCCCTCCTTGGTGGGACCAAGATTGTTCAGCAGCTTGTAGGAGAAGAAAAGAGGCTGAATTAATATACTCCCGTTCTATGACTGCAGAGAATTATATCTCTTATAAAAAAATTGCTGCAGAAACCTTAAAATTACTGTCAGACAAAAAGCGAACTGGTTGGTTTAAATTCTGTGAGTCACTGTCACCTAGGACTCCCCCATCTTTGGTCTGGAGAAATGTTAAAAAATATTGCTGTGCAGTTTCTAGTGAAAATATAATTTCTAATGATCCTTCCCCGTGGATAGATGAATTCTCTAATAAACTTGCACCACAAACAGTCCCATCTTATGATGAATGCCTAGTTTTTAATTCTGCTTTTTTTAAAAACAAATGATAAATTTGATTCCCCCTTTTCTTCTCAGGAATTGTTTACTGTACTCAATGGCCTTAAAGACTCCTCACCAGGTATTGATGGGATTCCTTATTCGTTTATAATTAATAGTAGTGAGAACACTAAAACTGTCTTACTATCCATTTTAAATTTTATTTATATTACTGGTGATCCTCCTGCTGAATGGAAAACCCAAATTATTTTGCCCATTCTCAAACCAGGTAAGTCTAGCAATGACCCTTCCAGTTACCGACCTATTGCCCTATCTTGTACTTTGGCAAAAATCTTGGAACATTTAATAAAAAATCGCTTGGAGTGGTTTTTGGAAAGGAATAATCTCTTACCTAAAAGCCAATTCGGTTTCCGAAAAGGTTTAAGTACCATGGATAGCCTAAGTACCTTGGTCACAGATATTCATATTGCCTTCTCAAAACATGAATTTCTCATAGGAGTTTTCTTGGATATTTCTTCTGCATATGATAATGTACTTCTTCCTGTGCTCAGGCAGAAAATGCTTAATCTGAGCATTCCAGTGAGGATAGTCAATTACGTCTCTAACTTTCTCTCTTCTAGATCAATATCTATAAATGTTAAAAATCTCCTGCTTCCCCCAAAAACTATATGGAAAGGACTTCCACAAGGCTCAGTTCTTAGTCCTCTCCTTTATTCTATATATACTCACGATTTAGAACTTTCAGTAAATTCTTTTTGTAATGTTCTTCAATATGCAGACGATTTAGCTCTATACATCTCCTCAAACAACTTCACAGTGGCATGTTCCAGTCTAAACTCATCCATGGATTATTTACAAGAATGGTTAACTAATCATGGCCTCTCTTTATCTGTGGCCAAGAGTAGTGTGGTGATCTTTTCCCGCCAAAGGCGAGTTCCCGATATATCTGTTGTATATGATAAGCAACCTATTCCAGTTAGAGGCAATGTTAAATTTTTTGGGAGTTATCCTTGATTCGAAATTGGCCTTCGGTCCATACATTGAATATATAACACAAAAATGCGAAAAAAACATAAATATTCTTCGGTCTTTGTCAGGTGTTTGGTGGGGGTCCCATCCTTTTTCTCAGAAATTACTGTACAATGCTTTAATACGAAGCCACCTTGACTATGGATGTTTTCTGTTGGAGCCTTGCAATAAATCATCCCTTAAAGTAATGGACAAAATTCAATCGAAATGCCTTCGCATTATTACAGGGGCAATGAAATCCTCACCAATAAATGTTCTTCAGGTTGAGTGCGTAGATCCTCCTTTAAGATTAAGAAGGCAATACCTTTCAGACAGATTCTTATTTAAGATCTGCCAACTTTCAGATCATCCCCTAATTCCTAAATTGCACCTTCTTTCAGAGTATATCTCATCTGACCGATACTGGACCCATAAGGACTCTCCCTGCTTGTTTAAATGTTTTGTAATTTTTCTTCAGCTTCCTTACCCAATCTTTCAATGCAAAATAAATCCACTCTTTGATGTTCCTTACGAGGCTATTGTTTACCAACCCGACATTCATCTAGATCTAGGTATAGAAAAGGATTCTCCAATGGCAAATTTGAAATTAAAAGAAATTATAGAAAACACCTTTAAAGATTGGCTTGTCATGTACACAGACGCTTCAAAACATTCTGATGAAGACTATACTGGAGCTGCTGTTTGGATTCCTAAGTTCAAAATCATTCTTAACTTTAAATGCCCCTCACTATCCTCCACTTTTACTGGTGAAGCAACTGCAATCAGTGAAGCTTTGTTATATGTAGAGTCACATAATCTTAATAAAACAGTTATTTTCACAGATTCAAAAAGTTGTTTGTTAGCTATTTTGTCCAATCAATTCCATAACAAACATAAGATTCCACTAATTCTTAAAATAAAAAATACCCTATTCAGATGCCATCTTAAAGGAATCCATGTTTCAGTGGCCTGGATTCCAGGCCACAGTGGTATCCATGGTAACGAAACAGCTGATGTACTCGCTAAAAATGCAATTGCTAATGGCATTCTACAAAATTTAATTTACTCACATGACCTAATTTTGCTAGCTAAAAGGAAACTGAATGAAAATTGGAATAAATTATGGGAAGTTTCCAAAAAAGTTAAAGGTAAGCACTATGCTGCCATCCAAGAGGTTATTCCTCCCAAGCCTTGGTTCTTTAAATTTAACAAAGCAAATAAACATGCAACTTCAATCATTTGTAGATTAAGAATTGGACACGCCTGTACACATGCACATCTGGCAAAAATCAGAGTAAGGGATAGCTCATTGTGTGAATGTGGCTTAGATGAAGGTTCCACAAACCATATTTTTTTCAACTGTCCCAAATTATCCTCCTCCCTTTATGATTACCTTCCTCCTTATATTCCTCGACCTATAGATTTTAATTCTCTTTTAACATATACCAGTACTCCTTTTGTGTATATTTTATGTGATTTTATTAATACTAATAATATGAAACTTTAAATCCTTGTCACTTTTAACAAACGGGTAAGAGTCTAACACCTGTGTTTGTCATATTTGTTCTAGGTAATTCAACAAATAGATTTGTCAAAATTCTCGGAGGAAAACTGAATCCTTGTATTATCACAGACTCTTATTTTAATTAAACTCATAAGCTTTCATTTTCTACTCAATACGTCATTGGCGAATTTTATCAAACCGCCACAAAAGAAAGAAGAAGAAGAAGAAATTTTTATGCATATCGCCGTTGGTTGCTCTTCTTGCATGAATGTGTGCTCTCCAGTGTATTTTTATACTGTGTATTGTAGATTGAATGTGCTCCCTAACATTTTTATCTGCTTCCGCCTGTTTTAGAACGACTTCGCTACCCCTCTGGATCCTTTTTTACAAATGGTTGTAGCTATAAATTGTTTATAATTTAAAGTAGTTATAAAAGTTAATATTTTGGTGTTTTATTGAGTAAGATCAAGCTACGCGAGCTCGGGACTTAGGGTATCCCGACTTGGCCAGGCTAGGTTAGAAGAGATATTGCATCCCTTTGCATATTTTATCGCATTTACCATGGGGAGCGCTCTGAGGAATTGTTCGGACAATTCCAGCCGCACAATTTTGACATCGCACATCGCGACATAACTCGCAATATCATCCATACCATCTTAATCACTGGCAGTCCACCACTGTCCGATTTAACGCACAATGCACAAAACAAGTGTTATATTAGATTAAGATTTTCCTTGTGGAATCGAATACTACTAGAGATTTTTCCTGACCGATACGACTTAGAGACCTTCAAGAAAAGAGCCTACTCTTTAAAAGGCCGCCAACACATCTGCACTTCTCTTGGTGTTGCAGTTGTTCATGGGCGTTGGTAATAACTTATCATCTTATTCACTTATAATATTACAGATTCAATTTCAATTAATGTATTACATACTACTCCTAATTAAATAATTTAACTTTAAAACGATATTTCCATAAGTACTTCTACAGCAGCAACACGCCGAATGCTAGCTAGTAATTTATATATGTCATTAATTGAAATTGAATTTGTCAGTACAGTAGGCACTTTCTGTAAGTTAATTAAGATACTATACAAGGTTATTTTTCAAAGAGTTACTAAATTTTAAACTTAGGTTCAAATATATAAATAATGATATACTGTTATTGCAGTGTTTGAAAATATGAATAGATAAGGTTTCTCTTTTATTTGATACTATCCCAAACTGAATGTGATTTTTGGCAATGTTTTTGCCTACCAATCGACCTTTCTGAATGTGTGCGGGTGCAGTAAAATCACTTAAAATAATGCGTTGCCACACATTTTGAATTTAAAAGATAAAAAGAAGTGATAGTTTGAGATTTTTTTTAAATAAATTTTCTTCACCTTCTGCCTATATTACTTATCCTGAACCTTCTCTGGAAATTTGGCCGGTTATTGCAGAATAACCCTGTATATTATTGTTGTAATTTTATGGTTGTTTGTAATTACAATTTGTTTTGAAAAATGTTATATTGATTAATTGGGTCTTAAAAGGTTTAATAATGGTTTTATAGCTAATTAACAAAAAAAAAAACACTAAAATCCTCTTACAAATTGAAGGGCGATAAGGGGGTTGAGCTATTAATGGATGGGTGGCAGGCTCCATAGCAGTTCCTTAAATCGTCTTTTAAATCTATTAAAGAAAGTTATACTGTCCTATAACTATGATAAGCCATTACAGTACTAGCCAATACTGCGTTCCCCGACCTTCAGAATATTTAGAGATGGTTTTTCTGTTAGCTGTCTCATGCCAAGTTTTGTATGGCTTGATTTTTACCGGTTTTCAGGACAGTGTGCTATTAAACAGTAGCAGAAAGAGATATACATTACTAACAGAACAGATTAATGGATCAATATAAATATGTAACATATTTGTGTTTCAGTGCCAAGATGGCGCCCTCAACGGACAGCTTTGTCCCTCAACCACTATCACCATCTCTATTGGTTCACCATCCGCACCAGCTTGTATTTATTTCAGTGGTATGTATACAGTTATTTACTGTTTAATAGTATGTGTTTCACTGTGGGAGAAAACTTTATGAAATCATTTAAAGTTGTAGAAAATGTAAGTTGTTGCTTGTTTTTAAACACCTTATTTAAAAAAAATAAGATTAAAACTTAGTTCTTGTTTTCTTTAGATTAATTACATTAAACAGTATTAAAATACTATTAACAATTAAATTCAATTGGTACTAAGTTTTCATAAAATATTTAGAACATATATGACCTTTTTTTGTATGACAAACATAGTGATACAAACATAAGAGAACGGCTCCGTGGCGCAGCGGCCTAACAATTAGTTGCAGAGCTAACGGCCGCGGCTTCGAATCCCACACGGAATAAGTATTTGTATGGCCTACAAATTATTGTTCCGGATCTAGATGTTTGTCTTTTTGAAATTTATGTATTTTAAAAGAATATAGAATACAATGAAAATGTTACTTATAGTTAGTTATACTGGAAAAGTAAAACTTGATGTTTTATGTACTATAAAAATCTTTTAAAAGTTTGTAATCGCGGTCTCAAAACAGCATTTCACAAAGAAGTTTTTTTTTAAATTACAATGTAGCCAAATTTAGAATAATTGAAATGCACTAATTGAGTTCATACCTGTTTTGAACTTATCATCTTATGTCGTTATTTTTTATTGCTTTCCAGATTACTAACAGCAACTCTGATTATGAATACAAGCGCATGGGATTGGTCACTGGCTTCGGCCAGCGGCCTGCTCACTAATGAAGAATGCTCTATGCTGCTCGATGTTGATATCTTCAAAACTGATGATGGTACGTATTAAACATGATCTGTTGCAGAATATATGTACATATAACAAAATAATAGTATGAGAATAACTAAAGGAAACATAAACTAAACATATTCTTATATTCATATGAACTATGTTTTAATTTTTCGCTTCAAACTATTTAAAGAAGACTAATATAAAAAAGTTTATAAGGATATTGTTTTAAGTAGGTCGTTAGAATTAAGTCGTCAAATTTGACGTCTTCTATTAACTTAGCTTTTTGAATTTACTGCTGAATGTAAACTGTTTTAGACATGCGCCCAATGAGGTCTTATTTGAAAAATTTGCCCATATACACCAAGTTGGGTTGATAAGCGTAGTTGATGACCCTTATACAGGCAATGCCCCTCCTCACTAATCTGTGAAAGCTGGGTGTAGAAATTCTCGATGGATGAGTGTCGCCACTGTCTAATTTGTAAATCAATAGGGTGCACGACGTGCAGGCGAATGCACTTAAATTATCTTATATTAAATTTAAATAATGATGATTTCTTATAATTTTCCCCTGTACTTGATTTGTTATAACGTTAGTTTAGCTTTTTTATCTTCCACTTCATAATCTAAATAGTCAGTAAACAGTTCACAGCTACATCTTTTATAATTGTGGGAGGATTTATTGTAACTATTATTATGATATTATATTTTGTAATAAGATTTGAGTAGAGAAATGAAATATCACATTGCAAAACTGAATTACATGTTATGTAATGCTGTTGGAAAAAAAATTGAATAATATTTGATCATATGATAAAACTTACGTAACCTACTTACTACTATTACTTGCTTTTTTATTTTGGTATTTGTGTTCCCTGGAAAATATTATATTATAGTTAGTAACCCAAATTACATGATCCGTTATTATATGGGACTGAAAATTATAAAACATTATAGAATTAGGCTTATTTTAACCTTTACGACCCCAAACTATAAAGGACGCAATGCGTCACCACCAAGCTAAAATATATAACGAAATACTACTTAATACACTAAAAATGGAGATGTGAATTACATTATGTTTTATTTATAAATTTACGAGCACTGATAAATAATTGTCCACACCTTTTTTATTTACAAAAAACAGTACATTACAAAATAATAAGTTGTTTGATTGGCTGCTAAAAATAAAAGTGTTAGTGGTAATTCGAAGTGCTTTTTGAGTTCATTTATAGACATAAGCTATTCTAAGAATAATATAATAAAACTGGTGTTGGGATCAGAGCGAGGGTATATACATTCTTTCTCGCGCTGCTGTGTGAGTCGGTTCTGTGTTAACACTTTTCTATACGTTTGGTAACTACCCTCCTAAATAAAATTTCAATACGAAAAGAAAATGACTAAATGTGACATCTGTAACAAAGGGATAACCACAAAGGTACCCGGACTGGAATGCAGATCCTGTGGCAAGCTGGTTCATGCTAGTAAAGCTTGCTCTGGTCTCAACGCGAAGCAACTATCTGCGCTTCGTAATGCGGACAGACTAGACTGAACATGCGAAGAGTGCCATCAGAATACACCTAACAGAAAGTCATCCTTCATTATTCCGGAAGAAGACGATGACGACAATGATGTCGCGGTCTCTGACAATAACTCAGGCAATTGTATGATAGACACAGAGAAGTTTTTAAAAGATATAACAGCAGAAATGAAAAAAGTTTTAAAGAAAGAACTTCAACCAATCGAAGCATCAGTGAGCTTCTGTTGTACAAAAATTGATGATCTTTCCAAAATTGTGGAAGCTCAAAACAAACATATCCAGGAATTAGAAGTATAACTACCTTCATAACGAAAAAACCCATCTTGAGCTTGAAATGAGCTCACTGAAACAATATCTACTTGATATTGAACAACAGCGGTTATATAATGTGATAGAAGTGATAGGTATTCCTAAAGCTAAAGACGAAAACCTTGTAAACATATCTCTCAAACTAGCTGAGGCACTCAACATGGACAGGACGCTGGTAGTGAATATTACATGTGTAGAAGGTCGAAATAACCAAGATGGAAACATCCAGGTGCAGTTCAAGCATGCAGAAAATGTAAGCTTATAGGTGCGAGCCTCGAAAAAGGAAGGTGGATGGGTGAGCAAACGACGCGCCCTGACCAAAGCCAATAAGTCGTTATTATGGCGAGCCTAGCTCGAATGCGATCCGAAATGAAAAAAATAACATGAAAAGGAGGCCTTTTGCATTAGAAATGGCAAACGAATTGATGAAGCCTTGGCTGAAAGAGAGATGTCGGACTGTAAATTTGCAAACAAATTTGGAGCACATCATCACGGAGATCTTGAATGTTTATGATAATCAGGAAGGTTCTAGTCAAGACATTCCCAGAAACCACAAAATTTGCAGCTATTGTCCTGCAAAGAAATGCCTTATGACCACTAACTTCTTTAAGGGCTGCAAAAAAGCGATTTGCAGAGAGCATATTGTTTCCATGTGCAATCATTGTTCAGTGTAGCTTATTTCCAAAACAGACTATGTTATTTGATTTCGATTGAACTAAGACTGCTAATAAAGGTCGTGTCATAAATAAAGTTGATTATATAAATAATTATTGATGTTTTAATCCGTCGTAAAAGTTACGAATGGTTAGTGATAACGTTACTTGAAATTAACGTTAGTGAGCTAGGGTTAATTAACTCTTCTAAAATGTCAGTAATCATTTTAGAAGAATTAATTAATTGTGTTACATAGCAAAAATTATTTAATCTTATTTTCATATTTTAATCTTAAGCGAAGTAAACATAAATAACAATATAGTTTCTATGTTTAATATTAATGGCTATAGAATGCACAGTATGTTGCGTAAAAATAGAAAAGGCGGTGGTATAATTCTGATGATGAATGATGTGTGTGATGAAGATGTTCACTCATTCGCGCCAGTAAGTCACTTGTTAATACACTGTGAGATTATTATCGGTAAGATCACTACGCCTTACAAATACTCCGCTTACATCCGTGCTGTTTATAGACTACCAAGTGAGAGTAAGCACCTATTTGTATAGGAAATAAGTAGCCTATTATCAAAATCTATGTTTCAACTATGTGACACTTATCTCTTAGGCGACGTTAACATAGACTTAAAAACATGCGACAACATCCGAGACTACTATATTAGTAGTATGTCCGAGAGAGGTCTAACAAGCTTGATATCCGATTACACAAGAATTGAAATACGCGGTAAGGAAACAACTCGCAGTTGCATAGATCACATTTTTACTCGTACGCGCTCAGAACTGTATTGGCTGACCATCGCATGATTATACTCTCGTGTGTAGGATCCGGCAAAAACACAAATACATAGTGATACAAAAATAATTCAACGGATTGATAATAATAAAATTAAAAATTTACTCAATAATCTAGATTGGAACGAAGTCAGAGATACAGAGTATGCGAATAAAATTTACAATTGCATCAAAAATAAATTCAATGATTCAAAATATATCAAAAAAAGTAATAAAATAAGTAATAGAAATAAAGACCCCTGGATAAATAGTAAAATTAATAGCATGTGTAAAAAGAATGACGATTTATACATTAAATGGAAAAATGATCCTACAGACAAAATACTAAGATTAGAGTATAATAAATTAAGGAATAAGACACGTAAAATAATAGAAAAGTGAAAAAATAAATATTATATGGAACAAATAAATAGTAATAAAATGAATCTTAGAAATCTATGGCAAATTTTGAATACACTATCTGGTCGAAACAAAAATTCAGTTGATGAGGCAATATTAAAAACATTTAATAAGAATAATATTGACGCAAAATCAATAGCTAATAACTTTGCAAAAGAATTTAGAAATTGTGTTAAAAAATCCTGCCAAAATGTAACCAACGGCTTCTAGATGAATCAGAATATATGTTCCCCGAAAATAAATCGATGTATTTTAAAAGAGCCTCAAATGAAAGTGTGACGAAGATTGTAAAAAATCTTAAAACCAAAGCTCCTGGTGTGATTAATATCCGATGTGTCGACATACAATCTATCTGTGATAAGATGATAGGATTTATTGTTAAATTAATAAATAATAGTATAGGCCAAGCAAAGTATCCAGATGAATTAAAAATAGGTATTGTGAGACCGATATATAAAAAAGGTAGTCACAGTGATTATGCCAACTATAGACCAATTACTATCCTACCAGTCATTGACAAGATAGTAGAAAAATACGTTTGTAATCAGATACAAGACTTTTACATTAAAAATGACATCCTTTCAAATTCACAATACGGTTTTCAACCTAACAAATCTACCTCTAAACTGCTGTCAAAATTTACAAATGATGTAAACAAATATCTAAATAACAGAAACCACGTAATTCTGTTATTCGTAGACTTCAGCAAAGTGTTTGTACGCTTCGACACGATATTCTCTTAAAAAAACTAGAGAATACCAGTGTATGCGGTCCAATTTTAGATTGGTTCAAAGATTACATCAATAATCGCAAATAGGGTGTTTTTTTTTAAAAAAAAAAAATATAAAGTTAAAATTTGTGAAGTCAGCGACCCTATAAATGTTACTGAAGGAACAGCTCAAGGGTCGGTGCTTGGACCCTGGCACTATTTAGCATACGTCAACGATATGGAGCATATTGTCAACCATTGTTCCGTTTATCATTACGCAGATGACACGTGCCTTTTGGCGGCCAGCAACGATCTAAAAGAAGCAGCTAAACGGCTGCAGCAGGATTTTACACAGATATCCAAATGGTCACATGATGCGGGACTTGTCTTGAATGCAAATAAAACCAAAGTGATTCACGTTCACTCAAGCTATCTAAAACACAACATGTATTTTAAGATCGTTGCTCACAGTCACAGATCTCTGCACAAATCAACTTCATCTAACGCTTGTAAATGTGAGGCAGTAGAACAAGTAATGCATCACACTTACTTAGGACTAATTATAGACAATAGATTATGCTGGAGATTTCACATAGATTCTCTCTGTGAGAAGTTACGAGCTAGACTGGCTAAATTCTATATCTTAAAACCTTAAGTACCGTATAAAATCCTACTAAATATATATAAAGCCTTAGCTGAGTCAATTATATCATATGGAATCTCAAGTTATAGACGAACCTTTAAGTCATATACTGAAAAAATATATAAACTACAGCTAAGATTACTTAATTAAACTTATTGTACCCCAAAAAATAATACAACAATATAAAGAAAACATAATAGACATTTTTAATTATTGTAATATTTTACCTATGCAGATGAAACTTCACATGACCCTAATAATTGAACAATTCAATAATAAAAGCCCGTAACTCATACAGTAATTACGAGATATATTACCAAACAAAAATTAATTGTGCCTAGGATCTCAAATTACTATGGTAGGCGAACTATAGAATTTTTAATCCCAACTCTTATAAACAACATCCCACAAAACATTCAAAAAGATTTAAACACAAAAAACTATAAACAAAAACTCAAAAAATATTATTACGATAATATAAAGAACTTCGTCTTATAAAATCATTCAGAATCATAGTTATAATTTAGTTTGTATAATAGTGAAACAGTCTGTATAAAGTTAAGTAGTTTGCGCTGCCTAATAGAACTGGTTCGTCGAATAGTCCCAGGTGAGAATTGCAAATGGGTGCTTACCACTTACACAATAAAGAAGGCATATTTATATGTATATACATTTTTTTAACTTTTAGTAAATTAATTAAATATTTATGTAAAGCAGTGCATTCGTTGCGAATGTGAGTACCAATACAAACCATTATTGGTTTAATAGTACAAATCAAGCAAATATGTAAGAATACTTTTGATAGATAAATAAAAAAAAAAGAATTTTATGTCGCCGAAAAATAAATATTCGAAAAAAAAAACAACAAAAATATAATACGCATATACATATCCTCGCTCTAATCCCAACACCAGTCTGTATAATTTGGTTTTAGCAATATTTGGATGGATATTCTGCTTAAAATACTATATAATTATTACCATATAATTATTAGCACACATATAATATATAATACCCATAAAATTAAAGACTGGAGACAATTTTCTCGTTTTCTTTTAAACATGTTGTTTAATAAGCTACTCTGTGTAGCAGCAGTTTAAGTTATCGCCTATCCCTGTGAATGTTGTAAGTGTGGACTAAGAGAGTTGACAGTCATTTTGTGGCCCTGTGGCCTATTATGGTTATTATCTGGTTAATTATTTTTGCGGATAGTTTTCTTTTAAAAAGATTTCTGCTATCTTTTTCTTCTTCATAGGCCTACTGTTGAAACGAGCCTCCCACTAAGAGTGTCTCGCCCCCCAAGAGATCTCGCCCAAGTGAGGATTTGTCGCCGTACCAAACGTTTCGCATCTACTACGTTGTTGCCTGTCACTGGTCTGGGTATCTTACATCTGGCGTAAATGAGATGGAATACCGCATCTATCGGAAGCCTTTAATACTCTAGCATTTTGCATAGATGCTTCTTATGGCCCCAAAGGACTGATGGAATACTTTTACATCGCTATCTCGATTATAGTATATTATCAATATATTACATATCACATACATTTTTACTATACTTCTATTTTACAAACGATAACAGACTAGTCGTGTTTTAAGGGTCAATAATTAACCCTTATGCACGCGTTAATCACGACTTGATTGTTTAATTGTGGATCTAATCACATACTTTTAGTTTAAAAATATTCTCGAGTAAGTTTCTCTATTGTGCATATTAAATTTGTTTTGAATTTGTTGAGTTCATATGATATAATATAATTCATTTAAAATAAAATGTTTAAATTTTAATGATATTGTAATATTGTGTAGTCCTCTTGTACACTGCTTTTAGTTTCAATTATTTTTCTTTTTCTCCAAAAAGGGTTTTTGTACTATTCTGAGCTATTTGACTACTTTTGTACTATGTGACTACTATCACACCTGATGGTAATTGTGCTGCAGCCGAACAATGTTTTACTTGTCTTCAGTGTGCACAAATTACTCCACCCTAGTTGTTTTTTGTAGGTTACTTCATTATAAGCAGGTTGTTATGAACCAGGTTTATAATGCTAGATTATGATACAAATTAACATTTTCATGTGCAAACAATTGCATTAATGTTCGAAACCTTTTCTTGTATTTCACTAGGAATGTAATGAACAACTAACTCATGAATTGCTATCTTGTCTTCGCATTAGCATTACATAATGATAAATTTCGATGCCGTCAGTCATTTCTGTTTTGGGTCTAGGCTTAGGTTTCTTTTTATCTTTTAGAATCCACTGTATTGACTGTTGTCCGAACTTTGCACTTTGAAATGGGTACCTAAATATAACGATTAGGTATTTTTAATTATATCTATTGTTAACATTGACGTATTATTTTTATAATATTCGTACAAGTTCCTATTAAGTATTTGACGTATATTTTGCTGTCCGACAGTACGTAAGAATATACAGAGAGGCTTATTAATAACAACCGAAAATAGTATTCAGAAGGTTTTAATGTCTCAAAAATGTATCGTTTATAAATTTTAGGTACATTTTTTGATACAACAAGATTATAATGATTTTTTGATGGCCACAAAACGTTAATATAAAACAGTTGTTCATACTAAACAACTATTTATTGTTTAAATGAATAAGGATCAATGTTCTTCGTGCATAGAGCATAAAGTACATTGATCCGTATTGGTTTGAACAGGCTCACCACACAACAAAAGCGTGTCTAGAAAAAAATCATCCTATCATTCAGAAATAAAGGAAAATATTTGACTGAAAGGCAGTAATGGACAATTCACAGAGATTATACAGTTGCAATTTTTGATTTCCGAGAAGTTTGTAATACAGGTATTGTACCACAACATAATGTGGGTATCTTCTGCTAAAAGAAAGTATCTAGCGTTTAATTTTACTATTTTTACGCTGTACGTATGTGATATTAAAAATTGCAAAAAGAGGCAGTAATGATAGTAGTGTTGTTAGATGAACTTATTAAAAAATTGGAAATGAAACAGTATAAATTGACAAATTTTCATTTTATGCTTATGGCTACTATGGTCAGATAAAAATATGTATAAATTATCCTTATGTGTCTATGCCGCCAATTTATTTGCGATTTCCATTACGCTCAGATTTTTCGAAACTGGGCACAACCAAAATGAGGGCGAAAAAACATGACAAAGAAAGTTATCAATACTCCTAAATTAATCTATAACATTATTTTGAATTCTATACCTGTGAGAAATATCAATTAATTAATGCAATCTGATGTTATTACCGTAAAAGGCGATAGAGAGAAATGAAACGGGGGAGGGGCAGCAGCATCTGCCTGATAACAAATCAAAATAATTGGAAAACCTGACCTCAGACTTTTAACAGCCTGTGATGAATGAAAAGAGCTTAATAAAAATAAAATTGTGAATTATGACATAAAAAGACTAGTGAATCTTGATAATTAGCGATATAATAAAGATATATAAGAAAATACATTCTTTTGAGCTATAATTTTAAAGATTTAAGATCAAAATTAAATAAAAATTCCACTGTCAATGAATATAAGACGAAGAAGTTCAAAGAATCGTACCCATGCATTTGTAGAACATTGAATTATCCAAGCATACCACCAGCCCATTCGAATAAGCCAAGATATTTTGCCATATTTTGTAAATGTGGAGCAAACCGAAGCTTTTAATATATTTTTACATCCCTGTTCTTGCGGTAGTGAAAAGGTTTTAAAACAATAATAATGCCGTTGCAGTGACTTATTACTTTAATTAATTTTTTAATAATGGTTAAAATCGATTTCAAAACTAAACTATTATTGACTTCTAAATTATGTTTAATACTCTCGTTTTTTGATCTCATAACAATTTGTGATTTTTATAAAAAAGATTAAAATATTCTTACGCGTGCAATTTTGACTTCGTGTGATTTTGATAAATTGATATGATTATACTCAAAAATTTTTAATATTTTTTTTAGAAACCATATAACTATCTTCAAAAAGTTTGCCAATATGATAGGATTAATTAGAAAATAGATTTTACTGCAAAAACGGAGTTTTATGTCTTTGCCTATGTCTAATTTATTTTATAGTATAGCAATAACTTTTTTATAGTACATTAAATTTTGCCTCTTAAGTAAAAAGAATATCTATTAGTCGTGGGACTGCACCTCAGAAGTGAAAACTTCTTAGATTCGCAAACTTGTAAACATTATTTATAGATATAGTAATAAAATTTTCATTTCTTCAATATATATATATATATATATATATATATATATATATATATATATATATATATATATATATACCTATACCTATATTACAGTTAAACCCGTTTTTAGATAGAAAGTGTTTTTCCTAGTTAAAACTAATTTTTACTAAATGCCTTTGTGAATATATTATATATTTGATTTTCAGATAAAACTAGTTGTCACTTCGAGCTTTAGTTAAACCTAGCACTAGAGAAACTAATTTGGGATTGAAAATAAGGTATACTTACTGAATATTTATTAAGAGTTTTTTACACAATAATATTGACACAGTTACTTCTGGAACGGCTTTGGCGCTGCGGGAGGTGCAGCCCCTTCACCCTTGCGTACGAAATCACAGGCACCCATGCTCACCTCCGCTACAAGCCGTACAGATGTCTGCGATTTGCAACAGCGAGCGGGTGCTGCTCTCCCTTCGCGCCTACCACTGTACTAAAGCAATCTAGGGGTAGGGCAGACAAGACTACGTGAATTTGAGGCGTTCTGATTGGGTTTTAGTACATATTCGACCTATCTCATCTATAATAATCGCTCATTCTCAGGTCCGGCAAGCAAGCCAAATTCAAAAGTAACGCAATTAAATCAAATCCAGAACCAAAGCCTCGGTCATTTAACCTCGGTCGGAACAGTTCTAACTGGCTCGTTTAGGAAAAACGCCTTTTGTCTAGTATGAGCTAGTTTTACCTGATATACAATTTTGAACATTAGTTAATTCTAGCTATAAATAATATAATCAGGCGTTACTTTGCGGAAATCCATTATACTATAGTTTGCAAGAATTACCTCGCACATATTCGCTCAATAAAATAAAACGATGTGTCTTCCCTAGTTTGAGGAGCACTTCCCGCCCTCTGTCACTTGCGTGCACTAATCCCGTCAACACTAATTCTAGCACCACTGTTCCCAGCACCACTATTCCCAACACCACTACACTAGGAAAGACACATCATCAGGTGATGTAGACTATGGTGGCTGAAGCCTAAGTGAACTGCGAGCCGAAACAGTTGCTATTTATACAACTTGCTGATGACTGAGTTTGTGTCGATGGTGTGTCTTTCCTAGTGTAGTGGCGTTGGGAGTAGTGGTGCTGAGATTAGTGGTGACGGGATTAGTGGTGACAGGATTAGTGCACGCAAGTGAGAGAGTGCGGAAGGTGTTCCTCAAACTAGGTAAGACACATCATTTTATTTTATTGAGTGAATATGTGCGAGGTACTTCTTATGTGATGTGTTAATTATTGAGAGCACAATAAAATGTAACGAGCGTAAAGAAAGCACTCAACTTAACAAAATTTAACAATAATCGTTACACACTACCTTAGACCAAGAACTTTTCAAGCTACTCATACTTAAATGTTGATTTATTTTGGCTGTTGGCTATGTAAGGTTCTACTTACTTTTAAATCCTTTTAAATATGTACGTGTTGTATTCGAAATTCTTTTTATTTAAATACATTTAACCAAGTTCAAAAAACGAGAAGGTTCTTTATTCAATGTGGAAATGGCTGAATCGATTTCAATGATTCTTTTTTTGAAATAGGATATACTTGAGGGGTGGTCTTATATAAATTTCAAGATTTTTTTTATTACATGACATTCTATTAACTTAAACTAGTGATATTCCTAAGACCTCTCAAACGAGTATAATAATTATAGTATTTTAAAGATATCAATTAATTTATTTTGCATCCATCCGCTAACTAAATACAATAATGTGGATTGATGATTGGATTGACTTTGGATTGATCAATTATCTTATAGTTTTTTACTTTCATCGACTTCAAAACTAAACATAATAACATCTTCTAAAGTCTAAGCACCGACATTAGAAGCTATTGTGCAGAAATTATTTTTTAAACTATATGAATACTTATTATAGCATTATGGTAGTTATAAGATAGTTGAAATTTCTTTTTATATAATTCTTGAAATATTTATATTTGGTGAAGTGTCAGTGACGCCGTATAAGTTGTTTTCTTTTTAAATTATTTTTAAAATTCCCATTTATCGCCCCCGTTTTTGCGATTATTTCTAGTTTAACTTATCGCTTAAACATAACACGTTGCTATTTAATTTGAATTTCGAAAACAGTTAATGTAAACAATTATATGTAATTTTTCCTATCACTCACCCATTCAAATAGAGTAATGCCGCTCTAAAAATATTACACATAATTAGTAATTTAAGTTTTTTCCAGTTTTAAATTATTGTTCGCTTCAACAATCCCCCTCTAAACAAAACGTAGCTTTTAAACTAAACGATATATTACGATGAATCAAACTCAGTTAGAATTGGAAACAGCGGGAGCTGTTCATAAAATTAAAATTGAGACCAAAAGCAGTAATCAATTCAAAATTAAGATGATTTTTTTTTAAAAACAACCAGCTTTTTTCATCAATTTTTCCAGTAATTGTAAAATTTTGCAATAAAACCCCTCCTTACCTACATACCTTACTTTATTCATATATCATACTACATATTTTACTTTATTGTACATCATATTCTCTATCTGATGCTAAAATTGCGTGTTGCAATTGCATGTTTATAACTCAATTACAACAGTTCTTATCAACTGTTAAAAAAGGCACTTTGGACGCGCCATTTATTACTATCTTAGGGATGTTAAATTTAGTAATAAGGAAAGAAAAAGAGTTCAGTTAATATCATTTATTACTTCACGTAAAAGCATAGGGCATAAGGTTCTCAACACGTCCACCTCTTTTCTGCAAGCACATAGTCGCTCGAAGCACTATTTGTTGCTTCGGTATCCTGCACTGCACAGTTAATTATGCGGTCCTGCAAATCGTGCGCAATGTTGATCGGGGTGCTGTAGAGACGTTATCCCCATAAGAAGTAATCAAGGGGGGTCATGTCGGGTGAACACACAGGCCACCCTACAGGTCCATGTCGGCCGATTCATTGATTTTGGTACTTTTAGTTTAAAAACGATCTCGTTTCTGGCGAAGTAGGCAGACGACATCCATCCATTTGTAAAACTGTCATTTAATGCAGTACCAATTGCATATCCTCTATTATTTCAGGAGGGCCGTTTAATAGAAATCTTAAAAAACTTTCACCGGTTAAGTTTCTCGGTAATATGACTGGACCAATCAGTATAGCAAACGAAAATCACAAACCACAAATAATAGTGGCGAAAACTTCTCAGCGATTGTCTGTGTCTAGTCTAGTTTCTGAGATGTTTTTGCTGTTAGTCTTTTGGCTTTTACAGCTTCATCGATTTTAGGGCAGGACATCTAAAAATTTGGTTTGAGTTATTTATTTTAGTGCGACCCTACGAATATATCGTTACACTAAAACAGTCTTCAATAGGTAGGTAGGCATGTGAATAGTGACTGAACACCAAAACTGACCATAATTTCATTGTCAGCGAGATGTAGGTCTTTTATCTCACTAACAAAATGGTGTGAATCCTTTGTGTGTGCTCTGGTATGTCCTCTCGGTGGTGACATTATTTTTGCCAAGTGTTTTACCTAAAAGTAGCATTATTAGTTAATAAACCATACGGTACGTGTTTCAAATTTAGATGTACTTAATAATAATAAGATATTACTGAAGTTCGTGTAACACTAGAATAACAATAATCACATTATTACTTTCACTTGTTTTATGATTTATAAATCCATTAAAAACAGTTTAATTTCGACGTGTAACATTCGCCTAAATATTAGAATATCTCGTTTCAATCAACCACTTAATGCTACTTATTGTGTAATCTACATTGGTACTGTACTTTAAAAAAAAATGTAAAAGTTCATACTAAAACTGGCAAGTATAGAGATGGTATAACGGAATCCAACAGCCTTCTCCGGTTTTTCATAATATGAAGATTGTCTTCTGTGAAGTGTCTTGAGTATAGCACACTATTTTTGGTGGGAAACCATTGGTCCCCTCAGTAAGTAGCGTCGATCCACATCTTTTTCCTTTCGGGGCATTTAGGAAACCTATAACATATAGGTACCACAATGTACACCACAATTTTTTTTATAAAATATTGACTTTAAAAAAATGACCAAACAAATATCTACTTATCAATGGGTGCGTTTGGCAGAAAAAAGCGCTAGCAAGCGCTTGTAAGCAAAATGGCGATCGTAAGCGGTAAGCGCTGACAAATCGTAAGTAGCTATTTTCCTCTAGGACACGAAGTTAGTTTTAACCGGGGAACCTAACCTAATTTAAATATATGTTTGTAAAGTATTCATATTAAAAACTTACCAATCATGAATTTTTAATAACATGTATATGTCTATTCATGTCATTATATTACTTAAAACTAATATTGCACAATACAACTTATAAACTCTACTTCAAAACAAACAAATTAAATAAGCAAAATGGCGGATTGTATCAGGGCTAATGAAGTTGGCAAACGTGTCCTGGCCGAAAACTGTTTAGTTTCGCCATTTTGCTTACAAGCGCTTGCTAGCGCTTTTTTCTACACTATCGATACACGTGCTGTCGTTAGACAAAGACAACTACTGTAATTTATGTAATGAGTGAAAGGGACATTTCAAAAAGACATCAACGGGTGCTTAAGTATGAATATCAGAATATTTATTTAATTGTTCCGCAATATTACCTGACAAAGACATAATTCGTTTTTGGAATGTCATACGATTCAGTTGAATTTTCTCAAACTTTTTTGCTGCTTCTAGACACATTTTCTTAGCGGCAATTTCTATGCGTTCTTTTACAAAATCCCCATCATTGAAGGGGCGACTTCGCTTTGCTATCATTCGAGAAATTTCATAACTAACTTCTGTAGCTGTTTCTGAATCTTGAATGGGTTTTGTAAACATAGCTTGCTGACCATTAAGCTCCCGTTTTAAAGACAACATTTTTTGCTTTCTTAATTCGCCTGTAAACTTGGTAAAAGTAGGATGCTGCGTTTTATAGTGCCTTTTTACATTATATTCCTTTGCGATCGCAATAGAATTCTTACAAATTAAACAAACGACTTTGTTATGCGACCATACAAAAAAGTATTTCTCAGTCCAAATTTCTTGAAACTGACGATTTTCATCTTTAACCTTACGTTTTTTACTAGGTCCTGGCTTGTCCATGTTGCGTTCGAATCCTGGCTAGGATTAACACAGCACCTAAAAACAATTACACTACCTACTTAAATTACTCATCCTTTTTTAAATTACCAAAAATAATTGATTAAATAGGTAGGGAAACACTTATTAATAACAGAGTTTTACTTACGATTTCACAACACAATTATACACGGCACTTGACGGGAAATCTACGTTGAATGTGGATCAAAATATATGACACCGGCTAGTCGAGTTAAAATCTACACTAGAACTATTGACACTTCACTCAAATTAAAACCCAACTGTCGGTCGCTGCGGTTAGCGTGGCTTTTATACCGCGCGTATAGAGTCGAAAACTGTCTGAAGAAATCACGAAACCGACTCTGGAAGCTTCATGTATCTACCTACGCGAGCAATCGGGAATTCGGGACTATTGCTATCTCGCTTGCTCTAATAATATAACCCGTGGATAAGTCGCCACCGCGCTGCCGTCGTCGCCGCGCCGCCGGCCACGGCGGTTCCTCAAGAAAACGAATTTAATCGAGATCAGCACGAACATTACCGACCGCTGTTACCGACGCATGCATGACGCACCGATAAGCGCACTTAAGGGCGCGCGCGCGAGATTCAAATTACTTTTCGAACATATTTTTTTGGTTTTATTCTGGAATATAATTCAATATTTTTCGAATGTACGAGAGTATTATTTTTGCTGTCGGCGGGCCACCAGTATTCGACCGGCGGGCCGCGGTCTGTGCATCTACGGTGTAGAGTTTGTGAAGTTAGAGTTTGTAGAGTTAGGGCATGTAGAGTTAGAAGCTTGGCTCTACATGAAATCTGATAACTTTTGACAGTGCCAGCTGTATGGTCTCGTCTTGGCAACATTTTACATGAAAATGTTGGTGGGATATTTGTTTTCAGTATACGAGATCCTGGAAAAAGAGCGCTCCGCTTCACAGCTAATGCATGACAACGTTAAAAGATCTATAAGATAGTATAGCGGTTTGGGAAAAAGTAAACAAGTTTCTTTTCATTAACATTTCACTGCAAAAGGTGTAAGACTCTAGCTTACACTTTAAGATTTTAATCGAATTTACTCATTCTCTAAATATTTGTCTGCGTCATCTGGATGAATAATATTTTTTTTTATAGGATAGGGTGACAAACGAGCACACAGTCCACCTGATGGTAAGTAGTTGATGCGGCCCATAGACATCTGTATCGATCCTCGATTACAAATCAAAATGCAGATGCGTTGTCACCCGTGAGGTCTAAGATGGAATGCCTCATTTCCAGTAAAAAGGGTCTCCGTTTTTCTACACTCACCATACGAAACACAGCAGCATTAAGCTACTATTTTACGCTGGTATTCTGTGAGTGCGTGGTCCTTCCCCGGTCGAGCCGATCCATTCGTGCTACAACTAATATAACTGCAGCATGGCTCTACCACGTATAATACATAGGTACGCTTTCCAGATTTGTTTTCATTATTGTTGTCATGCTAATCCATAAAAATTTGAATTTCTTACTATAAGTCTCATAAACTTGGCATCTTCTATTTAAATCCGAAATCCAATACAGCTTATACAATGCATCGTGTAGGGCGTCTCTTTAAAAATTTGACTCTTGACTTAAACTGAAAATTTTGTAGTAATTCCGGCTCTTGTGTGTCAGTGCATTGTATGTCGTTGTATTCTGCTCCCACTCTTGTTTAAGTTTTTAGCTTTCTCCTCTTATATCTTAAATTTTTGATCCGATTGGTAACGTAACATACGTTACTAATCGGATCAAAAAACTCACACACTCTTTTAGTGACATTATTAACTAGTTGCCTTCACAAATATATCTAAAAATACTTCCAAAAATAGTACCGAGTTTAGACGCTTTATTAAATAAATTTTGTGCATCTTTTAGAAAATTAACTCTCTCATCGTCATTTCAACTTATAACATTTTTCTAATAAACATCATATTTAGTTTCAAAGCTTTGAGATCTTCACTGGGGCTTCGGGCTTTTATATCCACAGGGCCCTGGGCTGCAGCCCAAGAAGCCTATATATAGATCCGCCCCTGCATAGGCATTAAGAACTTAAATGTAAATAATCAGCCGTATGAGCCTAACGTAACTGATAAGTCTTGACCGTAGCGTAACTAAATCTTGTTTTTTAATTTGGGAGTAAAATTAAAAAGTCTTTGTCGAACAAAAACAAAGTTAAGTTAGAATCCCTTTCTGCAGTAAGCCTGCATTCCGAGCGCATATTCAGCCCTTAAAGAATTTACAATTACAATTATTGAGCGAATGGTTGCAAAGTAAATAACGTTGTAATCCCATATGAATGCATAGGATTACAAAGTTACACTTGCAGTGAATGAATCAGTGTACCTGTAAATGTATAATAGGTGTACCTGTATATGTAGACCTATCTACGTTAGGATTTAGGAAGTAGATGGTACCGGAAAGGAAAAAAAGTAAGATTATCTACAAAAAAAAATGAGATGCCATCAAAAACATAACTTGTAAAAACCCAAGTCTCGCAACTCAGTTCTTCTACCGTGAAAATGTTTTAAATAAATAGATTGACTTAGCCATCGCATGAAAACACAATGTATCTCAGAAGTAATACATATTACATTAAATTATTATAGATAGTTTCGTGCGATTGCCAAGTCAATCTATTTATTTAAAACATAAAAGATTTTTAACATGTTTATGGTCATTATATGATAATACGTAAGCTAATTACGTAATAACTTAAAACAAAGGGACTGTACCTTAAGTAGGGACTGAATAAATTAACTGGCTTGGTATTACATAGATCTCACTACTTTTTACGGTAGAAGAACTGAGTTGCGAGATTTGGTTTTTTTACAAGTTATGTTTTTGATGGCATCTCATTTCTTTTTGTAGATAATCTTACTTTTTTCATGAAATTTAGTGTGCAGGGGTTTCGGAGGCAATAAATCGATCTAGCTAGGATTCGTTTTTAGAAAATGTCTTCGTGTCTTCAGGCAATGAAAAACTGCTACAATATCATTAGAATACGAAAGTATATTTTGCCGGTGCATAAAAGGTTATAATAATAGCTCAAATAGGATATCGGGCGGTCCCGAAATCGTGGGTACCCCGGCTAGAATCCAGATGTCTCTTACTTAGGTCTGACTTTTTTTTCAAGTTCCCTTCTTTTGTGAGATAATCTATTATTTCGAGCCCTTTTTTAGTTTTCTTTTTAAAACACGAAAATTTTATTTAAACTAATTGCACTCATGATTTTTTATTCAAATAACCAGTTCAGTTTTGTCTATTATGTCGGTAAGATCATAAAATATTATTCATATTTCATCAGTATGTATTTGTATCTAAATATAATTTCCAAAGCTCGGTCATCCAGGGTACTATGTTTAATTATGGCAGCCTATTTTTAGACTATACACAAGCGAAACCATGTTTTTTCATACCATAGCATGGGCTTTACGTATGTACATTTGAATAGAGAAATGAAATATTATATTCTATATAAAATATTATATACTCCCGATAAAAGTAAAATGTACAAAGGGTGGATTTTTTGTTTTCTATGGAGAATGGTGTAGGAGATTTTGACATGTGTAAAGGTACACAAAAGCTTTCTAGCTAATGCTTTATATTTCTAATGGGAGTAAACTCCCAGCTTGTGGTGAAAACCACTTTTATTTTTCTTTCTCTACTCAATCATTGGCGCCGTCTGTGAAAATTTGACGATCTGCGTTGAGTTTATTTACCGTATGCATTTATTACAATATGCAAATGCAATACCAGCAAGAGATATTGATTTAAGTGTTGTTTTAAAGGCCTTGACGACAGTATGAAAATCAACACAGATTTGAGACAAATATAAACTATGGTAACTGTTTATCTGGACATCTGACCCCAAAAGCGGACAATCAATCTCGATAACCCCCCACAAATTCACCTTATGTTCGCGATAAAGCAAAAGGTCAGTAATTGACACGGTATGAAATACTCCCTGCACACGTATATTTCCTTTTCTTCAATGCTAGATAAATATTCTTTGTTCTTGTTTTAACTTATTAAATAAGCCCACTATGTTTATTGTTGGTTCTTCGCGGCGCAGATGCATGTTTTCAAACTAAGGGTAAAAAATACTTGGATTTCGGTCTAGTTGTAGTATTTTTAGAGACCTTTTATAACTAGGCGCGCATTTGCGGTAAATTTTCATACGATTTTTATCCACAAAACCTTTAAGAGTCCATATAATGCTGTTTTGGTGATATTGAGCAATCTGGATCTCGGTATCATCTATAAGACCTAAGAGTTTGCTATTTGGATACATGAACTTATAATCTTCAAATCCGTTGAAGCGAGAACACGATTCGATAAAAAAATCACGATAAAAAAAGAACGAAAATATCTCGTTTTGCACTTATTTTGAGTTAGATCTCTGAAACCTTATGGAATTGAATGATAATTTAACGTAATAGATAACGTAATAGATAGATCATAATATTATTTCAAATCGTTACGATTTATTTATTTTATTTTTCTACTTGATCTTCTCGTAATTAGCAATTATGTGATTATGTGACCTATGTTTGACGACATTACAGAGAGACAACTATTTATTTCCGACATTTTTATTTAGATAAATTTCCAGTATAAGCTGATCTCGCATTTCCGTACAATGAGGGGTCAACTTATAATAGAAGAGCGCTTTATCCTCGTGTTCCCGCGTGACCGCAAACCGTAGTGTGCGAACGAGTGGCGCGGGGAAGTGGGGGCGAAATTAGAATTTGAGCTGAGGTAGTATAGGCTCTTAAATTATAGAATCACAATAATGAGCGCGTACTGCGGAATAAAATTTGCACTGCATTCAAATTGAATTGCTGCATGTTTATTGCAGTGCGTCGCCTTTGGTTAAAAATCACGCGGTCACTGGTCGGCGGACATGCATAACATCGACTGTACCCAAGCAGTATGGAAAATTTAATCGTTTATAAAATTAATGAAAATTTGACTGTCCGTTATCGACGGGAGTCAAGGCTTACTTAAATAATTTATATCTGAGATTATATAAACGTTTTTATAAAAGAAGATATCGCAATTTGTCGGTCGCCATTATCTCGTCCTCGCATCGCTAGCAGGTCAAATTGGCATTTGACACTTAATTATCACACTGCATCTCCAGTGTTCTTATAGTGAATAGACACATCAAAAAAAGCTTGCGATCAGTTTGAAAAATTAAAATCTTTTGTTACGGTAGAGTATATTATAATTTCTCCATTTTTTGGTTCATTGCTTAAAAAAATAGAACAAAAAAAAAAAAGTTTTAAATAAAGAGAATAACGATATTAAACGAGAGAAATACGCACGCAGAGCTGGTGTATCCCAATCTTTTGTCGTGGCCACGTTGCAGAGGCAACACGGCGTAGATAATTTAGCTGACCGACCCCGCAATGTTCGCCCAACTGTTCTGACTGCTCCTCAGAAGCGCTATATCAGATTGCAAGCAGACCGTGACCCAACAATCAACGGCACTACAATAAAAGCAGAAGCGCGGGCCGCCTCTGGAACTTGCAATTAGCACTCAGACCATTCGGAATTGCTTACACCAGGCTGAACTACGAGCACAGAGGTCTTAACGAGCATCTTTCCACCATTCATTCAGCGAAGGGGATATGCAGTAGCCTTAGGCTCCGGCAAAATGACGAAGATGAGGAGGAACACATATGGCAAAACTGTCTCTTCATTGACGTATCGCGAATTACTGATTCAGATAACCGACGTGTCCGTGTATGGAGAAGATCTGGAGACTGTGAAAGGCAACAAACTGCCACTGGGAACAGTTCAGCAAAGTGGGGAATCGTTGTCCTTTTGGGATGGAATTATGATTGGGGCTAGAACGCCTTTAATCCCGCATCGAGGCTTCGTGACGGCAAATAGGTACAAAACAGTCGCTATTGATGGAATTGTCAGACCAGTCCGAGTAAACCATGGGTACCAGTCTCTACTGATCGATATTAATGCGCCCGCACATCGAGCTCAACGAGTCAATGCTGCTCTCCGAGAATACGCCCTCAAGGTTAGACTGGCCTGCCGGATCGCCTGACTTAAATCTAATAGAGCACGAGTTAAGGCTGAGTACCCCTGCCAAATCTCATTCGTTTGCACGTCATCAGCATTCCCAACTGGGTCAAACGTTAAACGTCAAACGTCAAAACGTCAAACGACTATAACGCCCATCACGCCGAATGGCTTGGTTCACGTTTAACCGATCATGCGGTGAGATCTATTCATGATTTTGCCTTGGCATATAGTCTGACACAACTGGTTACTTTGCCTACGCGGATTCCAGATGTGGAGGATCATGCACCTTCCCTGTTGGACCTTCTGCTGACCTCTCACCTGGACGGATATCAGATTTCCGTCGACGCCCCTTTAGGCTCCTCGGACCATTGTCTTGTCCGGAGTGTGGTGCCACTCACGCTGAAATCGCAGTTGCATTCTGCAGGCTGCCGCCGTGTTTGGCACTATAGGTCAGCCGATTGGGATGGGATGCGGTCTTTCTTTGCATCCTACCCTTGGGGGCGCTTTTGCTTCTCGCCGGACGATCCCACCGTTGTTGCGGATTCTGTCGCTGATGTGGTACTTCAGGGTATGGAACTTTTTATTCCTTCCTCTGTGGTGCCCATTGGAGGCAAATCTCAGCCATGGTTTGGTCGCTCCTGTAAAATAGCATCATGCTATAAGCAGGAGTGCTACCGAGCCTGGGCTGACGAATCAGCGTCCCGGGATATAAACACCAGCGCTATAAAAAAGAAGTATAATTCCGCCTCTAGGTCCTTCAAAAGAGTCATTGCTAAGGCAAAGTCAGAGCACATAGGCAGAATTGGCGAGAAACTAGTTCGCCTTCCTTCTGGAACCCGTGCATTCTGGTCTCTCGCCAAGGCTGTCCAGGGGAATTTCTGTCAGCCATCTCTTCCATCTCTGCGCAGGGAGGACGACTCACTGGCCCATACCGCAAAGGAGAAAGCCGATCTTTTGGGCTCTTTCTTTGCGTCCAACTCGACTCTCGATGACGGGGGAAGTACGCCAACGACCAACCCGCGGTGTGAGTGCTCCATGCCGGAAGTGCAGTTCACACAGCGCTCGGTTCGCAAAGCACTTCTCTCCCTGGACATCCACAAGTCGAGAGGGCCTGACGGAATCCCCCCAATTGTGCTGAGGACGTGTACTCCAGAGTTGGCACCGGCTTTAACGCGTCTTTTCCGGTGCTCCTACTCCCTAGGCGTAGTCCCGTAATCATGAAAGACTGCTTTCGTCCACCCGATTCCTAAAAAAGGTGACCGCTCAGACCCGTCCAATTACCGGCCTATCGCCATCACCTCCTTGTTCTCTAAAATAATGGAGTCCATTGTAAACTGCCAGCTCATGAGGTACCTTGAGGATCACCAGCTGTTTAGTGGCCGCCAATACGGTTTTCGCTGTGGTCGGTCAGCTGGTGATCTTCTGGTCTACCTAACTCACAGATGGGCGGAGGCAGTAGAGTCCAAGGGGGAGGCATTGGCCGTTAGTTTGGACATTGCGAAGGCCTTCGATCGGGTTTGGCACAAAGCGCTTCTTTCGAAGCTCCCTTCCTATGGGCTTCCCGAGAAATTGTGCGATTGGATCGTGTTCGCTTTTTTGCCCTCTTTTTTTCTGCCCCTTCTTGGATGGGCGTTTTTGTTTCTTTCGTTTTTTAAATTTCGGGTGCGGAATTTGTGCCCTTTGTGTCCAGAAGACACAAGTTTGCGCGTTAACCGCTAAAAAGAACCCCTTTGTCGTATCTCCTCAGTTCCAAGGCACTCCCCTTGTTGCCTCAGCCACTATCGGAATCCTCGGCGTTGACATATCGAGTGACGTGCAGTTTCGTGGTCACTTGAAGAGAAGGCCAAATTGGCCTCTAAAAAGCTTGGCGTGCTCAGCAGAGCGGGACAGTATTTCATGCCGGCACACCGCCTGCAACTTTACAAGGCGCAAGTTCGGCCGCACATGGAATACTGTTCCCATCTCTGGGCTGGGGATCCCCAGTACCAGCTCCTTCCACTTGACCGCATCCAGCGCAGAGCGGCTCGAATCGTCGACGATCGAGTGCTTTCCGATCGGTTCGATTCACTGGCACTGCGAAGAGATGTTGCATCTCTTTGCATTTTATTTCGCATATACCATGGAGAGTGTTCTGAGGAATTGTTCGGATTAATCTCAGCCGCCAAATTTCGTGAACGCACTACGCGGCAAACGTCCCGATACCATCCACACCATCTGGATGCTTGGCGGTCCACTACAGTACGTTTCAAAAGGAGTTTTCTTCCGCGTACAACCTCTCTGTGGAATAGTTTACCACCGGTGATTTTTCCGGACCGATACGACCTGGGGACCTTCAAGAAAAGAGCTTACTCCTTTCTAAAGGGCCGGCAACGCACCTGCAATTCCCCTGGTGTTGCGGTTGATCATGGGCGGCGGTAGTCACTTAACATCAGGTGAGCCGCATGCTCGTTTGCCCCCTCTTCTATATAAAAAAAACGTGTGCAGTAATTAAACTTGGTAATTAGTTTTTTCGCATACAATTTAAGTATAAATAGGCAATTGTATTTAGTTAAGATCGAATATTGTAGTAATAAACTTCTTTCTGTAACTCCGTCTGAAGAAATAAGTTTTATTGAAGTCTTGCTCGTTATCTTAATTCACGCGTGGGATCATAAGCGAACTGTTTGGAACCGTCAGCCTCCTCTCCAGCCAGTGCCAGAGATCGAGGAAGCCGCTATTCAGGAATGGGGCAGGTTACCGCAAGTCATGCTGACTAACTTTTTTCCTCAGCGTGCGCAGGAGGATCTTCACATGTGTTCGAGACAGGGGAGGAATTATATTGTATTAGACAAAACCATCTATTAATAAATTGTTGTATAAGTTTGTATAAAAAAATTAAGTTTTGCGTAAAAGTTGCACATTAATGCATAATGTAAATTCTGGTCGGGGAAAAAGTTTCTTCATATTTTGTTTGTATAAAATTGAAGAAAAATCTTTTTGGTTGTATTGTTTGTATATTTGGCTGGTTTTAATATCAATAAATATAGGACATCAAGAAAAAGAAAAATAAAAAGTAAAAAAAACTTTACCGCCATTTTTCAATTGTTTTTCTGTCCGTCAAAATGAGTGAATCTAACGAAAAAGTTCGATATATTTTGTAGTTTTATTATAAAAAAAGAAAAATGAGACTCCAGCCGCGAAATAATCGTGACGTTTATACACCTTATGGCAGCGTCAGTAAGAATAGCAGAAAGATGATTCAAGCGTTTTCAGTCCGGGAATTTTGATGTTAAGGTGCAGCTCGCTCTGGTCGCTGAAAAAGTGGAGTAAGATCGGCATGTTAGTAGTTACGACATAACCGAGAAATTGAAGATTGACCACAAAACAGTATAGACCCATTTGAAAAAGTATGGCTATACAAAACAGCTCGATATTTGGGTACCACACAAGCTCACTAAAAGAAATAATGAATAGTGTACTCATTTACGATTCTTTATTGAAACGTGTGGCCGTGGGAGGAAAAGGGAAATCTCCCGCCGGGCAAGGTGTTCTGCCCGGGGAGCGGCCAGCACTCCATGTGATATTTCGGAGAAGTTCTATATATACTGTCTATGATTCGGAATGTTAATAGCGCGATTTAGGCTTCGGTGTGTTTCGGTGTGCTAGTGGCGCGACGACAGCGCCGCTACATCACCCCCCTGCTCAGACCGGAGGTCGATAGTGCAGTCTCGTTGTCGACGAATGTGCAAGTGCCAGGAGATTGCCTTGTAGTCTGCGGTGAGTCGAGAAGAAGGCAAGTAATCTGCGAGAGTGCCGTGAAGCAGAGGCGAGCAGTAAGGCTCAGAGCCGTGCCGAACACTGTATAGCGCAGAGAGTAGCTTGAAGGAACAGGAAGCATTATTATTCCAATGCTGCGATGAACCTTGTGAAGCTAGCTGGCTTGCAGGATATGAAGACTGCAGACGATATCTGCTCGGGAGCGAATGGGTGGGGTATTCTATGACGATGATGAAGCTTGTAGTTTCCGAAGGTTGTTGGTTGCGTGTTCAGATCACGTCGGATGGTCACCACTGTGGCCGTGGGAGGAAAAGGGAAATCTCCCGCCGGGCAAGGTGTTCTGCCCGGGGAGCGGCCAGCACTCCATGTGATATTTCGGAGAAGTTCTATATATACTGTCTATGATTCGGAATGTTAATAGCGCGATTTAGGCTTCGGTGTGTTTCGGTGTGCTAGTGGCGCGACGACAGCGCCGCTACAAACGTAATGAAACCGAACTATTTTTGAAAATGTTGAAAAGTGGATCACCTACGACAAGAACGTGCGAAAAAGGTCATGGTCAAAGGGTAGTCAAGCTCCACAGACTGGCGAAACCCGGTTATCACAATGAGGTGATGTTGTTCGTATGGTATGATTGGAAAGTCATCGTTCAACATGAGCTTTTACTGCCGGCCAAAACCATCGGTTCGGATCTCTATTGCCAACAACTAATGAGACTCAAGCAAGAAATTGAGAAAAAACGACCGCAATTGATCAACAGAAAAGAAGTAGTCTTTCATCACGATAACGCCAGAACACACACATATTTGACCACTCAGCAAAAATTGAGATAGCTTTGATGGGAAATGTTAATGCATCCACCATATAGTACTGACCTTGCACTCTCAGATTTTCATCTGTTTCGATCTCTTTAGAATTCTTTCGGTTAGTGTTAGGTTAACATCAAGTCAATCAAAAATCCCAAGATTTCTACAGCAACGGGATTATCTCACTACCTATAAGATGGCTACAAGTTATTGTATATGAAATACGAAGAAACTTTTTCCCCGATTATATTACTTTTCATCTAGGCTTAGTTTGCTTGAATTACTTCGGTAGGTATAATATTGTGGATAGAAAATTTTGATCCGTAGTGAGTCCGTGTAGAAAATACCGTCGTAGCTGTAAAGTGAACTTAAGATGAACTTTTGGGTTTAAATTTCCGTCATAGTATAAAAACAAAAAGTAATTACGCACAATGTTTTATATTTTAATTTTACGATAAACGATAAGCTCACGTCATCGCAGCCTACGTCGGTTCTCTTTCGCACAGAAGTAAGTTGATTTTATACTGGCAGCAAGACATTTGAAAAATACGTTCTTTACAGCTCTTTGAAAATTTGACGAAGTTATTGTCTCGTAGTTCTGTTTGCTCCTTAAAAATAATGTACCGATTTAATTTTCTCACTAAGACTAAAATAAAAAGGATTGTTGTGACCACAGATATAATTAATAATAATAATAATTCTAAATATAATTCAAAATAATAATAATTAATAATAATAATAGTTCGTAGTTTTAAATAAATTTATTACTGCTGGTCATGAGCTTGTCACATTGTAAGAAGGATCCACTATAATCGCCATGCTATCGCTATTCTAAGTGATTGGTGATCTCATTTTCCGATCAAGAATATCTTCTACCGTGTGTCGTACCGTGGCTGTATTAAAAACCACCTTATGTGGCTATCCTAATAGAGGCCTATGTTCAGCAGTGGACTTTTATGAGCTATAAGGGATGGATAGACAGGTTGGCGGTCACAGTAACGAATGTCTCGCGCCTTTGGGCTGCTTTCCGTAAATGCTTTGCATATGTTACAAGTGGCATACTAAACGAGATGTAGTTTATTACTATTTATCGGGGGTCATATTAAGGTCTGTCTGAAATTCCCTATAAATGGTTCTTACGACACTTCCTCAACATCATCATCATCATTACAGCCCTTCACAAGTCCACTGCTGAACATAAGCCTCCTCCAAGAAACGTCACAAGGCACGGCCCTGAGCCTCCTGCATACATACATTGACTTCCTGCATGTCTTACCAGATCGTCACTCCATCTAGTGGGGGGACGCCCTACACTTTGAATGCCGGTACGAGGCTGCCAGTCGAGAACCTTTTTTCCCCATCGGTTATCGGTACTTCGAGCCATATGGCCGGCCCATTGCCACTTCAGCTTTGTATTCCGTTGGGCTATGTCGGTTACTCTAGTTCTACTGCGGATATCCTCATTTCTAAGTTTATCACGCAAAGAAATCCCGAGCATAGACACCTCTTCATTGTTTCCTGAATGATCTTGAGCTTCCTCATACGGCCAACAGTAAAGGACCATGTCTCAGATTCTTAAGTCATTACTGACAACGCGCACTGGTTGTAATATCTTGTTATCAAGTTTAGAGGCATACCTGACGATGTGTCGGATCAGCGGAATTGTCTCTTATAAGACTTGCTTTTGGATCGTTACTCTCACTTAAGTGTGGCTCCAACGGTGACGTGTACAGCTGCCCATAGTACCTCTCAATCTCATTTAAAATCTCAGGGGTCCCGGAAACGATTCTGTCACATTCGGTCTTCAGCTTTGACAGTTTGGTCTTTCTGGCAGATACAGATCTGTGGCAAAGACTGGAGCCTTGGTTCCGCTCGATCGTTTCTTCAATACGTGCTGTATTGAAGTTGCGTAAGTGCCGCTGTTTTCTGTATGCTGTCAAATCTGCTGAAGACGCAGCTTCATTTCCTATCTCAAAGCCATAAGATAAAAGAGTGGATGGAGTTTTTGTGTTCTTCTGCGGCGGGTTTTGCAGAACTTAGCTTCGACCGCATTGACAGTTTCCACGAGTTTGTCATTCATATCGTTCACTTCATTACATTCTTCTAAGCACTGAAAACGATTTTGTAACTTGGGCTGAAAGTTTTCGGGAATTCGGATTAGAGCACTCGGGGCTCAACCAAATCCACTTTCTTTGAGGCCGCTTCAGGAAGAAAGAGTTCATCATAAAGAGTGCCTCTCTCTCCATGAAACTGGCCAGTTGCTAGCTTCTTGGACTTTGCCTGCCCTACTTTCTCTCCTTCCAGTCTTACGGTGAAGTCTCCCATTAACACCGTATACGACACTTAAGGGAAGTAAAAGGGACGGGAAGTGTATTATATCTTCATCAGCCGGCGAAGATCCACTGCTCGGCGCAACATTGGGCAGGTAGATTGGCAGTCACTCGCATTATCAGACATCAGTTCGTCGCCGGTCTTCTAATTTTACGTATTCGTTACGTTATCGAGTTGGTCATGGCGGAAGCTTTGAGATCTATAAGGGGGTTTCCGAAATCGCACCTGACGAAACGAATGACATGAATATTACGTTAAGTAATTATTTTTTTAAGATAATGGAATTATCGGACAACAATGTAATAACATGATACAAGTTATCTATAAAATTAAAGTTATTTATATTTCGTGCTTTCGAGCGGTTGCTATGGTGCTTACATGGGTGTGTCTTGATAATTATTTTCTCAGCGTTTGATTGGTAAAGCAGTTTTGAATCTGTGACGTCATGCTATCTTTAAAAACATAATATTTGTTATGAGTTAAGGAGCCCTCTTGGTCATGTTTTGCAAGAGGATATCGCAGTTCATTCTGTTTTCCACTATTTATCTCTTATTCGATGAAAATAATACTTGCTATTAATAACATGTTTGTCGTGTATCAAGTGCGCATGCAAACTTTAGCCAAATAAAACAAAAATTGTTCTTACTATGTATTGACTATGATCTGTTTTTGTTAATAAACATTTTAAGATAAAAGGTCTGTTTTATGGTACGTACATTGTACATACGTCATAGAATAAGCTCGTTAAGTCCACTACCAGAAAACTTCCATGCAGGGGTTATTTGTTTAATCGTTTAAAGCCATCATAGAAGAATGTCATGTTTTGCGTCGGCGCACGAAACGAAAAATTACATTAAAACATATTTAATTAAATATCCAAATAAATGTTTTTTGTGATATTATTAAAATATTCAAAATTGATATATCTAGTTTAAAAATTGTTTCTTTTTTAGGTTGGTATATTATGACGTTTTTAGGGTTCCGTAGTCAACTAGGAACCCTTATAGTTTCGCCATGTCTGTCTGTCCGTCTGTCCGTCCTCGCTTAATCTCTGTGACCGTTAGCACTAGAAAGCTGAAATTTAGTACCAATATGTGTATCAATCACGCCGACAAAGTGGTAAAATAAAAATTGGAAAAAAAATGTTTTATTAGGGTAGCCCCCCCTATATGTAAAGTGGGAAGTGAATTTTTTTTAATTTCAACCCTAACGTGAGATATATTGTTGGAAAGGTATTTAAAAATGAATAAGGGTTTACTAAAATCAATTTTTGATAATGTCAATAATTTCGGAAATAATCGCCCCAAAAGTAAAAAACAATGTATCCCCCCCTCTAACTTTTGAACCATTAGTTTAGAAAATATGAAAAAAATCTGAAAAGTAGAACTTTATAAGGACTTTCTAGGAAAATCATTTTGAACTTGGATGGAAACAACAGTACCCACTACCGGGAGCAGTTGCAGGAGCGCGGAGCGCTGCTGGAGCGCGAACATAATGGATACCCACCTTTAAACTCATAAGTGGGAACACTTGTTGTGACGGACGGGAAACTACGGAACCCTACACTGAGCGTGGCCCGACACGCTCTTGGCCGGTTTTTTTATTTACTAACATCATCATATAAGGGGTTCTACGTAGGCATTATAATGTACGAAATTATCACATTCTAACTCCAAAAAGATATATAAAAAATCTAACTTTGGTTTTTTATTTTTTATTTCCATAGTTGGATTTAAAACCTTGATTTAAAAATATGCCCGATTCTATGTTAATGACATTTTTAAACTTATTTTTAAATCCAGACTTTTTTGAAAAATGAAAACCTTTTCTTGTAAGATCTTGGAGATTAAATTCTAATTTGTAATTTCTGTAGTTTTAGAGACGCCATAAAACAATTCGACATGGCGAACTTGGGAAACTCATGCCGAAAGATTGGTAGATTTTTAAATCTAGACTTATTTTTATAGAATAAAGGTGACAAAAGAGCATACAGTCCACCTGATATTAAGTAAATTCTGTGGCGGATATACTTCTACAATCCGTCAACGATTAGGAATCAAAATGCAAATGTGTTATCACCCCTGAGAACCAAGATCGAATGTCTCGTTTACAGTAAAAAGGATCTCCGGTTCTTTCAACTCACCATACCAGCGGCAGCATTGAGCTGGTATAATACGCTGGTATTTTGTGAGACTGTGGTCCTTCCTCGGTCGAGCCGACCCATTCGCGCTACATTAATACGAGCTAATATCGCTGCAGCATGGCTCGACCACGTTAAACGTTTACTTCTTATTTTAACTACTTTTCAACACCCAATGTCATAACTTGTGCTACCTAACTTATAAATAGAAAGTAAAACTGAGTCCTTGTGACCATGGGCGCTGCAAAACACTCAAAACTTTGGTGTTTTGTAATGAGTTCGTAAGTTAAAAATAAACGTCAGAGAAACTGTTTTTCATAAGTAATATTGCGTAATTTTAATTTTGGAGCAAATTGACACACCGTGATATTAATCCGATACAAAACATGAAAGGGCGAGAAGTCTCAAGAATAGTAGAATCGTAAATACATAATAATTTTACATAATATGGTACGGCTACAATTCTTAACGTCGTAGGTTCGATTCACACAGAAGGAGTATTAATGTCAAAGAGATTTAAATATATATATTTTCTACTACCTATTTAAATGTCTTTGATTAACGTTAACAGCATTACAAGTTTTTTTTAATACAGTCAAATAGATTAGCATGATACAATAACATGTGACGTTAGAAATTACTACATTTGATGAATTCATGAAAACAGTTTTAGTTCCTTGAACTATTACTTATTCTGTGGTTTTAGGTAGATTTACACATACAATATTGGACGACGTGAAACTATAATCGAGCTTTTACTGTTTTAAAGATAAATATGAAAAGTTTTATCCTTTTATGAATCTGTAAATGCATGACCATCGTTTTTTTTGCTTTAACGCTACTCTGTTTTCTTTTTTTTCCGGTCCGGAATATAATACAAAAATAAATAAATTAAAGGTGATAAAATCCGTGGCATTCGTGGCATTTAATATGCATTATTCGGTTAAACATACAAATCATTACAAGTTTAGGATACATGTTACTCATCAGCCAAGGGACAGTTTCTTCAATCTTCTTCTTTTCATGTAAATACTATTTTAGTTCTTTATAATAAAATTTAGATTCACGACTTAAGTCTCTGAAGATGCTTTGTGATATTTTTCCAATGTTAAACCTAATTTGTTAATGATCAACTTTATGTAAGGAAAAAATTAACGTGAAATTATAATTATATTATATATAGAAGAAGATTAGGAGTGTAACGTGATTATTAAATTTTTACTTGTACCTAACTGGATAAGGAATAGAGATATATTGTGTTAGATGATAGGTTGTTTATTAGATAATATATACATTAGATAATAATAGCTCTTCTCCGCAACTTGGATTTTATAGGTTTTAATTTTTTTTGCACGGAACCCTAATTGTTTTTCTAAAATAAAAGTAGCCTTAGTTACTCTATATAAAATCAGCAATCTGCCAGTGAAAGTCCCGTCGAAATCGGTCCAGCGAATTCGGAGATTAGCCGGAACAAACAAACAGTTAAACATAATTTTTAAAATCGTTTTTTTGTTATGAGTATCGTATATACTTTTATATACATTTAGTAAAATGCTGTTATTTTTACATTACAAACAGACCTTAATTTTATTTATTTCTGACGGGAATAAATATCCTTTTTCAGTGCCTAATAATCTTATTAAATTAATTTGAAACAATATTTCAACCATTTTATTCGTACAACTGTAATTTTTAACTTGTTTGTATGTTGTATTTTATCATATGACTAACTTTTATCTGATGATTAAAGAATCAGCCCTCACGGAGAAGTACAAAAATGCTTTATAACGCTTATACTTGAAATAATATCTGGAAAAAAAAATACTTTCTGGTGGACAGTAGTATCTATTTCCAAATAAACTTAATTTAAACACAAGTTTTTGTATATTATCTTTTAATGTTATCACATAAGATTTGTAGCATCGCGACATCTGGGCGTTTCTTTGACGTAATATCATTCGACAGATATCGTTAGTATATATATTGACGTTTTCATTCGCCCGTTGTATTTTGTCCAATACTTATCTAAGCTTATTACCTTGAAACCCCCGAGATATATTCAAACAAATTGTACATATTGACTCAGTTATTGTATATAACCGTGTTACAGTATTCATATTTAGCAGCTAATTAATAATTTTTACGAAATGTGTTGCTATAAAAATAACGGAATGTGTGACCTGTGCAGAGATTTTCAATTAAACCTCCTACAAAGTAAGATACGCGTTCTATCTAAGATCATTATTGTTTTATTAACATATATAATTATTAATTTAATGATCGGAGTATTTTATGACATAAATTAGAAGAAAATCATGCAGAGAATATTAAAGAAAAACCTTATATGTTGAAACATATAGTATTTTATTAGCCTTATATTTTAATTAACGTATTTATTATTATATTGTATATTGAAAGAAACATCTAACATTTTTAATATTATTTTATGAAACAAATATAAGTTTTAATAAATATGCATATAAATTATTTTGTTATTTGTTAAGAAATTATTTAAATATTAAGAGTACTTATAATTACATTATTCCTTTTTATTTGTCTTTAACAGATCTACTTAAAACATTTCCGAGCGCTGCACCGAAGATCGAAGTTGAAAAATTCCAACTTCAGGATGACGGCACTAACAGTCTTTATCCACCATCACCTCCTGAAACGAAGCCAAGTCGCGCCGACCTTGCTAATGATCTTCTGCAGCAGCTAGAAAATAACTGCAAACAAGGTTGGTTTCATTTAAATTGTCTGTTTTAGATGATCAAGAGTTCAGCAGCATTTAAATTAATTTCTTTTGCAACATTTGTTTAAATGTGTTTATTGCCTGACCTATCTAGAAGCATTATAATTACAGTGGGCCCGGTAATCCGACAAACATTTGCGGGGCAGTGTCCGACTATCGAATTTGTCGGAATATAGAGTACTGCCTAAGACCTCTATAGTCCGATTTTTTTTACAAAAGAGTACCTTGTAATCCGACAAATTGCAGATCCAGTTACACAGTTATATATATGTACACTGAAGTACAAATCATACTTCATTATGTATGTCAAATTTAGTAAATTAAATAACACAACAGAAAGCTTACGTTTTATTATAAAATTAACGTCATTAAAGCTATTATAGTTCAAACAAAAAATGCAATAACTACATTTAGGAAATAATTGTGTATAAACAAATGTACATAATAAAATAATCAAAAATTATGAATCAATCAATTTAAAAAGCATCAATTAAAGAGCAGTAACGCTTTTTGAGGAAAATTATGATCTTTCAACTATTTTCAGAATCAAATTTTTCAATCAGAATCAAAACAATACCCTACGCGTCGAGCACAATATTGGTGGGGCGTACAAGTTAAAACTTGTTCAATCATGCATTAGCGAAGATTGCCAAAAAAATTCAATAATAAATAATAGACCATGTGGGATTACAGGGGGTGCCGGATTAGACAGGGGCCGTATTACCGGGGTCCACTGTATTTGTGTTATAAATAAAATATTCTGTGGTCAAACAGTCGTACAGAGTAGCGATTGTCGCCTAATAATTTATAAGTTTGCCCACACATTGTTAAAACTTAATTATGTTTGATTTGAAATGTTCCTTTTTCAATAATTTATGGAGTGTATTTTAAGGGAAAAATGTTTATTTTATAATTTGTATATGAGATATCTGTGATTTACTGTGCAGTTGAAGGTGACATGCAGCTTGCTTAATATACACACTTAAAAGTTATCATAAATTCGACCGCGACCGCGAGTTATCATAAATTCCGAAAAGAAATAATCTAGAATATTGGACTAAATCTGATATCAAAGTTTCCCTAATTTTTTACTACTGAATTCTATCATCATATTATCTATTTATTACACACTTATGTTAATAAAGAGTGGATAGGAATGTGCTATGGCAAACACTGAACTCATTTGGGTTGAGCGCTGGCTTGATACAGGCATTGGAATCTCTTTATAGGGACTCTAGTGCTTGTGTTAGGATCAACGGGGTCTACTCGGACTGGTTTGGCATCCATAAAGGTGTCAGACAGGGCTGTGTGGCTTCCCCGTGGTTGTTCAACCTATTTATGGACAGTTGTTTGCAAAATTTGAAAGTTGAAGAATGCGGATTAAGAATGGGTGAGTTAACCATCAAATGCCTTTGTACGCCGATGATCAAGTTATTCTTGCGTCGTCGGCGGCTGAGTTGCAAATGATGGTTACATTAATGAACAGATCATTAAAAGAAAGGGGTATGAAAGTGAACGCAAGTAAGACAAAAATTATGGTTTTTGAAAGAGATGAAAGTAAAACGATATGTGAAATAAGAATAGAAGGGGAGTTGATCGAGCAAGTAGATGAGTTTGTATATTTGGGTTGCGTATTTAGCAGGGATGGGAGATATGATAAGGATATAGAACGACGAGTGAACGCAGGAAACAGAGTAAATGGAGCCCTGCACTCTATTGTGAAGAGTCAAAATGTGTCAAAAAAGGCACGTATGGCAATTCACAATGCTGTGTTGGTCCCTACTTTAACGTATGGTAGTGAAAGTTGGGTATGGCAGAAGAAGCACGAGAGTAGAATAAATGCAGTAGAAATGAGGTCGTTAAGGAGTATGTTAGGGCTGAATCTGAATGACAGGGTGAAAAATTGTGTGATAAGAGAAGAGTGTGGTTTGCAAGATGATGTTGTGACCAGGATTAAGAAAGGAATGCTTCGGTGGTTTGGTCATGTGGAAAGAATGGATGAGGAAAGAGTGACAAAGAAAATTTATGTTGCAGAAGTGAATGGCAGAGTCGGAAAGGGACGTCCTAGGCGAAAATTTATCGACCAAATTGGCGATTTATTGAAAACGGGCCAAATTAGGAGTACCCTTAACCGACGAGCATGCATGCGTAGGTGTATGGATGTGAAGGAGGCGAGAGAGGTGTGTCAGGATCGTGCCAAATGGAAGTCTGTAGTCTCTGCCTACCCCTCTGGGTGACAGGCGTGAGTGTTTATGATATGATTATGTTAATAACAATTTGGTGTATAAAATAAAAATCAAACGGTCCAAAGTATTTATTTACGAAACGAAAAACGCGTTTTGTCTAGTAAGAACCAGTTTTATTGATATTTAATTTTGAGCATTAGTTTTTTCTAGGTATAACAAAGGCATTAAGTAGAAACTAGTAGTAATTAGCTAGGGAAAACGCGTTCTATATACTACAATATATTTTATATATATATATATAAAAACTTTAGGTAATTTAATTTTGAATATATGCCCTCAATCGACGCGGCCAATCATCAATCGCACGCACCACACTCCATTTCTATTCTGCCGCTGTTTTAGCAAAAGATGCTCGGAGAGATTCAAAATTCTGATGAGGTTGAGGTGAGGTTTAACGCCGACTTTCTCCTCTAAATGTTGCCATTATCTTATAATCCAGTGGACTTAAATTTGGACTAGAGGAGGGCTATGCAATGTCCTGTTGGAATATCCAAAATTTAGCGGTATTTTTTTCCCCGCGTACCGCCGTAACAAAGCGCGGGATCTATCTAGCCTAATTTTTTTCAAACGCTCGTTCAAAAAGTGTCCGGTCTTCTTACGATAAGCTCGTAGTTCTAGGTCTTCATTGATCACTCTTTTAGCCGTGGTTCGGATTAGGCTCATCTGAAGAGCTAAGATTTTTTTGTTTACGAACAGGAAATCGTTGGATTCGCGCCTTCACTGTGTCCTAACTGTACGAGGTCGGCCAGACCTCTTACGATCTTCGAAGCTTGAATCTTCAGTGAATCGTTTGATAGTGCGATAAACAAATCGTAGGGTTATTTTCAATTTTTGTAGAATATTGAAAATCTCTTATCTCTTATCTCTTCTTTATTCGATCACTCCATGTTTCAAAATGAATGAAAATAATGTCTTTTTTTATTTTCGGCATATAGTAGCTATATAGTAGCTAGTATATATATAGTAGCTATCTGCTTTTCTTCTCCATACAAACTTTAACTACATATATCAAGTGTCACACATCTCTGTGCGCGCAATATATTTAATTGGGTGTTGAATGTTACTTTTTTTCTTAAAGTACGGAAACTGCAATTTTGAAGATATCACAAATATAATGAATTGCACTTTTTTATCTCGTCGAACACGGACATACCTCTGGCGGTCGGCTACCATTTCTATCTTATAGGGATTATGTCGTGTTTTGATTTTATCTGATGTTGTGTCTGTGATATCCTGACTAAAGTGGATACCTCGAAAATTTGGTGATTTTTCTATTTCACATATTTTTGAACCAAATTTTTGGAACCAATTTGAACCAAATTTTGACTATATAACATTGGATTTAATAAAAGGAAAACACTAACTTGTAATTTTCACGATAGAAAATAATTGCAAAGTAGGCTCTAATTAGTTACATTTCTCTCTATTAGTATTTTTAAGGCATAGTAAATAAACATGGTTTACGAGAACTTTTTTAACCCATAAAAAAGTACGTAATTGATAATAACCTCTGGTGATGAGATTATAGCTACCATGATTTTCAATGTTTTCGTTACTTAATTATATAAAATATTATATTGTAAATTTTTAAAAAAATGTCCCGCTGGATTTCTTACTGGATCCTCCCAGGATAAAAGTTTTTTCCGAACTAGTGGTAAATCTTAAATGATTTTAAATAAGTATTCTGTAGATTATAGTCTATATTAAATAAAAAGAATTCTAATTTATGCTAGTCTATTATATGGTGTTTATATAATATTGCCAAGTTAGGTTGATTGACTCTTTTTCAATAGAGATACATAAGGCTGAGTTGTTTGTGACTGATATTTCCACAATCATAATCCCATTGTATAACATGTTTACCTTTCGAAAATTTCACTTACCTTTATGTAAGTAGTCGAAAATTAGTACTATATATTAGGTCTTTATACCTATGAAATTGTATTTGTTTATGAAATAAGTTCACGTAATTTTTTTTATTTTTTTTATTTTTTTTATTGATGCCTTTCTTAAAGAAATCTACTGGACGGGGGAGGTAAGAAATTTTTCAAAGGCATTTTGTATTGTCTCTCGGGTATTGAACTTTTTTACCGTCAAAAAGTTATCCAAATTCCGGAAAAATTAGAAGTCTGTATGCGCGAGGTCTGGTGTGTATGGCGGATGTCGGATAGCTTCCAACCCCAACTCTTCTAATTTGGAAACCTTTCTTGTTTTTGTTTGTTGTGCAGTATGTGGTCGCGCCCATGGGGTTCCTTTTACAGGTCAAAATTTCCTAAACGGAAGCGGGCAAACCAATAACAGGTGGTGCGTTCGTTTGCAGTATTCGCTCCGAAAACGTCGTTGATGTTGCGTGCCGCTTGTGCCGTATTGCTGCCACGACGGTACTCATATTCCATAATTACTTGATTTTTAACGTATCCATGATGACGAAACAGATTCAAATGCGATGAAAACATAACGATAATGTATAAAACAATGACTACTTTTAAAAAAAGAATTCAATTTTTTTAAGATAAAATTAATTTGAAATTTGAATTCGTAGCCAAACAAAAACTATTTTAATTTGAAATTGCCAGTACTGCAGAAGGCAATTTCATAGGTAAGGACTATTACATAAAGTAATATACATATAAAGTAATCATCATGATTCATGACATAATTTCGTGATGATTAACATAATATATATATATATATATATATATATATATATATATATATATATGTTATGGACCAAGTGATTGGGCATTATATATAATACCCGGGCAATACATTATATGATAATTGTATAATTAAAAAAAAATAGTTCAATTTCCGTATGTATAGACACTTCCATCTCTTTATTACTTTTCCTAAAGGTAAGAAATTTAATTATGTATTTCAATAGCTTTTACACTTACCTTATATATTGGGTGATTTTTTTATCTTCTGGAAAAAATGGGGTGTAACAGGTGAACGGAATAGAAGCCTATGGCACTGATGTTTTATAATTTTAATTTAATTTTACATTAACATGAAATTGATCTATCAAAGCTCTGACATTACGGTTCAAAAGTAGGTATAGCGCCATACGAATGTACTTAACTCCGAAAACAAAATATTTTTTGAGTCTTTAATTATTTATTTATTATCGGCTGTGGGTCAAATGGGCTAGACTAAACTACTAAAGAATATAACATAAAAACTTTAAAAAAACCTAACTATAAAACAGAACTCGCGTAGGTATCACGGTAGGATATGACTATGAGGTAAAACGTTGGAACACCTGAAAAAGAGAGTTAGGCCCGGTTTACATTTTGAGAAGTGACAAGTCCGAGTGACACTTACGAGAGTCGCCACTCGCACTTGTCTCTTCTGAAAACGTAAACCGGCCCTTAGACCAAAAAACACTATATGCAACTTGCAACAAGTAAAAGAAGGTAGGAAAATGAACGTCTGGTCACAGTATAGTGTCTTCACATGCATTACAAACGGAATGTACAGAAAATCAACCGGCCACAAACTTAAATCTATGATGGCGGTGAATCTATAAATTTTGGAACTGAACTTATTATTTATTTATACTGTACACTTTTTTTATTAGTACAGCCTATAATATACGTCCCACGGCGGTATTAGGGCAAGGAAGTATCCGCCGCGCTGCCTCATTGCGTGCTGGCAAACTTTACGTCTCCGATTTTTTTTCTTATTTCTCAGACATGCAGGTTTTCTCACGATGTAAATCAGCACTTAAAACTGCAATTAACAATTTCATTGTTGCCAGCAGAGATCGAACCCGGTTCGCTTGCGTACTGTGAAATTTACAGCGAGCGCTAACCATCTGAGCTACCACGGCTCCGTTAATTAGTGAAAATATTGATTTTGCTGTTATCAATTACGTCTCCCGCCAGATGTTATTATTATAGTTTATCGTAAAGTAACCTTATAATAACCTATAAAGCTCCGCATGGCAAAATTGTAGGTTAGGTATGTGTATGGTTTTTTAGTTGTACTTTCATATGACGGTTAATATATGCAGGAATGATATTATATATGCAATCGAGAGGGCGGGGAAGTGGGGAAAGGCGTTGAGAGGTCCATCGCGGTCAGTGAGCGCGCGCGCACTGCGCATTCAGTTGTAACGTGAGCCGCACCGCGGTTGCAGGTGTTACTCGGTTGAAACTTACCCGTGACAATAAATTCGACTCGAGGAGCGTATTGCGGGCGCCCGCGCTCGGCACGCAACCTATGTCTGCCGCCGCGGATGCGCCTGGACGCCGTTAGAATGAAGTACCACTATCGCTGCATTTGGAATAAGGAGATAGTGTTCAACTCACAAAAACTAGTAAAAAGACGTTAGATCCCTGCGATCCGAACTGAACTATTAACGACGACTACTGCTCTCTACGAGGACTCCAGTTTAAATATACAATAGCACTGCCTATATAATCGTATTTAAATATTATAGGAACTAACGTTAGCAGTAAGGACTGTATATAACGAGAAAATTAAGTTATAATTTGGACATCGAGATGGCACTTCCAGATTTGTATGCTGGTATGTTTTGAATCGTTGGTTTTAAGTCAACATTTGTGTAATTAAAGTATATTGAATATTTGAAAGGCACTGTCGCAGAATGAAAAAAAAATCAAGGTCTTCATGCTCTAGTTAATGTGACTATTTATTGTTTGTTAAAGGACGTTAATATGTATACCTTGACAAGAGTGTCATAGGCCTTGAATCGAGAATGATATTTAAATAATGTTTTGTTTTCTTTTGATATATATATATATATATATAAGCAGTCAATTACCAATCGCATTATAAATTTATATGATTATATTTTTTAAGATCTTTTACGCACTTCTGTTATTTATGTTGTATTAATTTCACATAGGTCATATAATCGTATACCTAACAAATATGTTATTAAACGGAATATACCATGTTTTAAATATAATACTCGTGCCAATAAATATGCAATTATGCTATTTCCATAATTATTATATTATGCACAATATTGTTCTCACTTAGTTCAACATAGGTATTTAACATTGCATAAAAGTGGATTGCGTTAATTTCCACGCTTAATATCAAGTTGCTTATGCGTTCACGTGGCGTTTTAGGCTGTGGCCCAAGTCATAGTCGAAAAGAAAATTTATCCGTATGGCGTTATATTTCTTGTACTATTATTTATACTGTGGTTATATCTGATAAACATTATCGGCCTTATTACAAAAAATTGTTTATCTAGTAGTATTCTTATTACAAAAAGTAGTTTAGTAGTAACAGTCTCAGGTTTAAACTAGAATCTGTTTTACAAAACAAGTCATTTGGAAAAATTCCAAATAAATTATATCGAGTTTGACAGCGAATGTCAAAATTAGCGAAGACAGTGGCGCCATGGCTAAAGGACCTCTTTGGTCTCTCAATACTTCCACTACAAGCAACTGATAAACCAGTTCGCATACAAGGTGACCTCGCTTTACTACTTTATAATTAAAGCGACTTATTGACTCGTTCATAATAATAATAAATACAACTTTAATGTACACTATAAACAAATATTACAAATTACAGAAAATATGTCTTAAATTATTTTTACAATGGGCGACTTTATTGCTATCGATCCCTTTCAGGCTACCTTTGGACGAACAGAAACTTAAAATACGCATAAAAATAAATAAAATAAAAACAATAAATTATACAAATATGACTAATATATATTTGCATACAGACGACTTGTTTTCAATTCAATACACACTGATACCACAGAATAAATAATAGTACTACGTACTCATACGTTAGATTCTTGTTTAGGTACTTTGGCCCTAGCTTACAAACATTGACAATATAATATACTGAATTAATCAATATGTTATTAAAGAAGTTTTTATAGATTATTTTTATTTTATAGAATAAAAGGTGACGAAGTAGCAAACAGTCCACCAGAAAGATAGTGAATGCTCTGCGCACAGATGCGTTATCATCCCTGGAGAGTAAGCTAATGATGAGAACCTTTTAAAAACACTAAATTATTTGTAACAGATGATTATGTTTTACTTCAAAAATTATCGAGAAACTAACTACATTCAACGTCAACCAATTTAAATGCTTACCTATTAAAATTTCCATTCAAATCAAGTTTTTTAATATTAAGCGAAATGTTAAAATTGTTTAGTTGTCGTCTATTTATAATGCACCATAAGATAATAATGATTAATTACTGATTTTCTACTCTCATCCTTAGAGTATCATAGGACCAAGGCTCCCCGTGCATTGACCCAATATTTAAGTATCCAATGGCATAAAATTTTATGATTTATTTAAAAAAAATCATATGCGTACATCGTAATGTATCTATATTATAAATAATATGTGAAAACAGCCTTAAAAGTACATGTTTCAAAAATGCAGCAACCATATATTCATTTATATAAACTACATTTAAGTCATACTCAATTTATTAATTACTTTCTAGTTCGCACGATTGCTTTGTGGAAAAGGCTATCACAAGCAATTTTTCCGGCCCGATACAAGTTAGGGGCTTTAAAAACGAGCCTATTCCTTTTTAAAAGGCCGGCAATTACAATTCTCCTAAAATTGTCTACTGGCGGCGCGGCGGTAGTCACATAACAAAGTTTTAAAATTAATGAGAATGTTATGCTTGATTTATAATTAAGGTTAAAAGAATAATGTGTGCAAAAATATTGATTTGTTTTAGTAAATATTTTGTTTAATAATAGGCCGAAGCAGTAAAGTAGTAGTTGAATAGAAAAGGACACATTTTTTATTTGACGCTTGGTCAAATACTCAAACGCCACTCAATTTTCATGTACAAAAGAAGTGATGACACAACTTGTACGTGGTAGAGCCGCGCTGCAGCTATATTATAGTTGTAGCACGAATGTGTCAGCTCGACCGGGGCAGGACCACGCTCTCACAGTATACCAGCGTCAAATAGCAGCGTAATGCTGCTGTGTTTCGTCTGGTGAGTGTAGAGAACCGGATATATTTTTACTGGAATCGAGGCATTACATCTTAGTCCTGAGGGGTGACAACGCATCTGCGTTTTGTTCCTTAGTTAAGGATAAATGTGGATGTCTATGAGCCACAGTAACCCTTTACCATCATGTGGATTGTGTGCTCGTTTGTCACCCAATGCTATAAAAAATAAGCTCATATCTAACGAACAAGGAATTATTTTACTTTGAATATTAATAGTTAGTAACAGAAATATTAAAATACGAGTTATTTTCTACTAAGAGTTACTAAGTGAGAATGTGGCAAGTGTGTGGTACCGACGCGGAACATCAATGTTTTGTCAAAAGGATGCAACAATGAAATAAATATTTACTCTTGGTTTAGTTGTTTTCCTAAAAGCAATTGAGATCAAAAAGAAGCACGGAAGGGACCAGCCCATCGGTAGAGCTTAATAAAGAATGGCAAGTGATAGTGCAAGCCGATCTACCTCAAACTACTACTTTAGGATAACTACAATATACACTCAATTTGCGCAAAATCGTTAAAAATAAATACTAGGAAAATGAAGTCATGGTGTCATGATCACATAAAGTGATACAGGCAGCACGAGACTTAACGGCATTTTAAAATTGAGCAGCCTTTGAGTAATTGGACATAAGCTATTAAAGTTAGCTGTTTATACTGATAAATGAATATGAATTTAACAAAAAGATACGATGTGTGGTAGTTTCCATTAATACGGTCACAGGGACGGCACGTAGAGCGGAGATTGTGTAGGTTTATCAAGGGTCAGACGCTGTGTCCCGCGGAGCTCACAAGATATAACTTATTCTCTCGTATTGGTTATAATATGTAATTTCGTATTGGAGTTTAAAACAGTTTGGTACTCGTAGTTATTTCTTGCTATTATAAACACGGATCATAATATTTATTTTTAATTTTCTTAATGTTTTTGAAAACACCTTGACATCTGTTTAACTATTATTTTTAGAGGTAAACCAGTCTGTTAAATAATTGAATTTAAAAAATAAAAATTAACTCATATGAAATCCTTATATAGGACTACTACCAAAGAAATGTGATGTTCAAACCTGTGCTTCATTTTATTACAATCCATGATAATCGATGTAGGGAGTTCATTTTCCTAGTATTTATTTTTAACGATTTTGCGCAAATTGAGTGTATATTGTAGTTATCCTAAAGTAGTAGTTTGAGGTAGATCGGCTTGCACTATCACTTGCCATTCTTTATTAAGCTCTACAAATGGGCTGGTCTCTTTCGTGCTTCTTTTTGCCGATCTCAATTGCTTTTAGGAAAACAACTAAACCAAAAGTAAATATTGTTTTCATTGCGGCAACCTTTTTGACAAAACATTGATGTTCCGCGTCGGTACCACACACATGCCACATTCTCACTTAGTAGAAAAACTAACTCTCGGAACGGAACTCTTAGTAGAAAGTTACTCGTATTTTAATATTTTTATGTTACTAACTACAAAAACTATTAATATTCAAAGTAAAATAGTTCCTTGTTCGTCAGATATGAGCTTATTTTTTATAGCATTGGGTGACAAACGAGCACACAATCCACATGATGGTAAAGGGTTACTGTGGCTCATAGACATCCACATTTATCCTCAACTAAGGATCAAAATGTAAATGCGTTGTCACCCCTGAGGACTAAGATGGAATGCCTAGATTCCAGTAAAAAATATCTCCGGTTCTCTACACTCACCATACGAAACACAGCAGCATTACGCTGCTATTTGACGCTGGTATACTGTGAGAGCGTGGTCCTGCCCCGGTCGAGCTGACACATTCGTGCTACAACTATAATATAGCTGCAGCGCGGCTCTACCACGTACAAGTTGTTTCAACACTTCTTTTGTACATGAAAATGAATTTAAAATTACCATGTGAAGTGCTAGTTTTGTCGAATTCGCGGCGATAGTGTTTTAAGCAATAGTAACTTTAGCCAATTTTTTTGTTATAATTAACACTGTGTGCAGATATTTACTGTGCAAGACATATGCGGTCTAATTATGTATCAAAATCTATCGCAAACTATTATTTACAAAATTCAAGATCTTTAGTATGCTTGTAGTCCAAACCGAAGCCGAAAAGCCAAAAAAGTCAAATATTTAACTGTTTTTTCGAAATTTGTATTTAAATTAAAAACAAAAAGTCTTCATTTGTTAGTAATTTTTGCCAAGTGAAGTGCGACCAAACTAATTTCATGTTATTAAGTCTTTATTAAGAAATTATCGACAAGTATATCACATGTTTAGCTAACGTTCAATGCGCTTATGCCATCAGTCAATCGGCATACCTACACCAAACATCGAAGTTTGAGTTCATCAATTACTCCCAATTGATTTTTGTACGCTCTCGTCTCGCCTGCTATGATTGCTTTAGTTTATGATTTCGTATCTCAGAGACCCTGATTATTATTAGAGTTGCATTGCCGCGCAAATTAATTCATGACACAAATACACTTATTTGTACATTAATAAGTTAATTTGAATTTAATGAACTGTGATAGATTTATTAATAGTTGCAATGAATTTCTTGCAGCTTTGCTATAAAATACTCTTGGTTTTTGCAAATTCCTTTTAAATGAAGGTGACTTATGTCCAAACTTATGTTCAAATCTCCTTCCACTACCACTATTCGTTATCTTGTTGTTATCAAGTGTCCGTGGGGTTTTAAGTCAAGGAACTTCTTATAGCCCGCCCTGATTTAAATTACAAATTATAAAAAATTTACATTATAAATTTTACTTTTATTAGTTGGATGATAAGCGGTCACTTATCTCTGTTTAATTTGACCGAATCGGTTGATTTAATTATCACGCAATATTTTCTTTATATCACATTAACTATGTTAGTTAAACGATTATTTATGAAATCTTAAATTCATTGAAAGAATCGTGATTTCAAAATGAATTGTGGAAATCCCCAAAATATTAATATTGTTTTCAATTTATAAATAAATTTATCTACCGTTAGATCTTTTTTTAAATCCGTCTAGGCTGACTTTTTAGTCCTTTTTAAAAATAAAATTCCATAAATAAAAGTGCTAAGTTTATACAACGCGAAGCGAGTGAAATGAGTACTAAACTACTAAATCACAAACAGATTGTGTCAATTATGTACATAGTTAGTCGTTACCAATCAGTTGACTGGACAATGGTTCGAGGTCTGCACGGCTAACGATTTGCGTGCAACATGAGATGTTTATTTAGTTCAGGGAGGTTTGTCTTGTATCTTTACTTACATCGTCGTGAGATTTAATGCGTTAGTTGTAAATATAGTACAACAAATTTCATATGTGATTTAGATTCTTGAATGTGAACGAACGATAAGTTGACACTGATATTTTAATATTTCATTATTATTTTAATCAAAATGCGATGGAATGTTTTGCGTGTAAGTAATAACTATAAAGTTTAATTTTATCATCTTTGTTGGGTACTGTAGGGCGACCCCACTTGATGGAGTGACGACCTGGTAAGCCGTGCAGGCAATCAATGCAGGGGGCTTAGGACCGTGCGTTGTGGCATTCCTTGTTGTGGAGGCCTATGTTCAGCTGTGAACTTGTGAAGGGCTGTAATGATGATGATGATGACTGTCTTGTTTTAAATAAAAGAATGTATTTTAGTTTGGTTTTTATAATAAATCTTACATATTCTTAGTAGTCAAGGCAAGTTAAACGACGATAAATGACGACCTAACATTCAGGAAAATGATAAGATACAAATCGCTTAATGTGATTTGTGTGTGAGTGACACAAGTGAGGTCAAATATCAGTAGACTCTTCTGTTCCTCTTGAATTTTCGAACAATTATAACATTTATTTAGGTTACACGAAAGATATCACTTTACAGTTTATTCACTTTTAACTATCTCTAACTTTGACGCTAATGTTTTTATTATATAAGTATTTAAATAATAGGAAAATTAAAATTTTATTCTATTTTCATATATTGTTAGTTAAAATTTGCTTCATAAAGTCGCTACAGTTTTACAAGGGTTGCTCGACGTTGATGCGGTGTGTAGCTGATTAAAGTATATTTTCTGTGCATTGGAGAATTTACATGATGCTTTTGTTATTTTTTGTGGCATATCTAAAATTCTTCGTAAGACATTAATCAGAAAATACTACATTATGGTGTAAGAAATGTTGTTTTTAAATAGTTTATTTTATATTAAAGTAACAACTCAAAAACATGTACGGACAGTAAAATTTCTTCGATATCACAAAAGGGCATCCCTCAGGGTTTAATATTTGACCTCTTTTGGTTTCGTCTATATATTATTGACTAACCTTACATAGTAATCATGTCAAACTTATTATCCACTGTTAAACTTTTTTGATTTTTATTCAATAACTACAATACCGATAAAATCAACACACAGATTTGCTCGTTTAAATTTACAAGTTTATTTCACATACTCGTACAAAGCAATATGAAACTTGCAGCATATCTTAAACATTCAATACATGTAAAGGATTACATCTGTAAGGTTACAATAAAATATCTTTGTCTTCCCGTATTGTTGCTTATTAAATTAAAGTGACATACAAACTAACAGTCTGCCTGTCGGTAAGTGCACCTTCAACAAACTTAAAACAGAGAAGGCTAACTCTTCACACCGGAACACAGCAGTGCGGTGCTATTTGGCGGCATATATAAAAGACTGTAAAGAAAAAAAGAAGTCGTACCATCTCGACACGTGCATGTGCACATTGAAACATGAGTGGCATTTTTTAATATATTGATCTGTCATTTAAAAATAAAGTTTAACTGATTTTATAAAGTAAAAATGAAGAGTGATAGACATTTTTAGTTTTTGAATTTATATTTCGAAAAGGTCTAAGGTGAGAGGAATTTATGGAAACTTATGATTGAGGGTAAGGCTTCTGTACATTCTGAAAGACATTATGAACACAGGCCCCATAGGAGGATACTTGCCATAGTTGTCACGCGTGGCAAACGCGATGGCATACGCAGTTTTTATTTTTAGTCGTTATAGTTAGTTATATTTAGTTCTTACACCGCCACTTCACGGTCTATTTCAATAAAACAGTAGTATCTGATAAATAATTACGATATGCAGTTAGAATAAATAGTAAATACACGATATTAGCGGAGACAGCAAATTCTTTAAGTAACCGCACAATAATATAACTTTAAAAAAATTTCAATAAAATGTTTAATGCACTGAATGAATGAATCATCATAATCACTGTAATTTGTAATTTAGAACGACATGTTGCAATAATACACCGATAAGCCTTAAATTATAAAATAAAATCGAATCCTAATCGATTATTTACGTAATTGTAACGGGGCAATATGCGTATTCGCATCTTTAGTTTTAGTTAAGGCCCACCCTCCCTTTCCTCTGGTCACCATTTTGTTCCTAAAAACTATATTTGCGCAGCCACTTGCGACTAACTTCAGCCCGACCAAGATAGAGCGCGCGGATTTTATATTTTATTATATAGAGTCCGGTGAAATTAATTATAATTATAATAATTAAAGTGAGAGATAATTTAAGTCATGCATTAATAAAAATGCTATGTTGTATCTGACAATTAAAATTTGAGAAGGTAACTTTAAATAAATTTTAACAATCTTTTATTTTTCTTTATAGAAAACATCTTTCCCAACTGGCTCGAAGAGAAGGTGGAGCTTCCAATCTTTGAAAACATCAGTCAAGTGCCAGAACGCGTTGAGGCGCCGTTGCAAGCCGCGCCAGTGCCTCCAGCGGTCTCCTACCACAGTCATGTGGTGCCACAGCCGACGGAAGAACTTCTACGTGAATTCGAATCCGTGTATGGCGCGGTGGAGCTGACTCATCTTACCCCGCCGCAGAGTCCGCCTGGCCCTGCTACTCAGTTGCTGCTGAGTTACGCACAGCAAGCTCAATATGCTCCTCTTGCTCCCACACTTCCTTTGCAAGCTGCTCAAGATCAATGGCCTGTCGCGCATACGTCGTCAGTGTTGCCAGCTGAATACGATTGCGATCTCCAAGCTGTTGAAGAGCTGGTTCGTCATCGCGCAGCTCTATTATCATCCCCTCAATGTTCAGCCGACAGTGGTAGTGTTTCGCCTCGTTCTTCACCACCCTCGTCGCCGCGTTCGTCGTCAACTGACGAAGAATGGTCTGCTCCGTCTCGACCTAAACCTTATTCTCGGAATGTAGATGACCGTCGTTCGCGCAAAAAGGAGCAGAATAAGAATGCTGCCACCCGCTATCGTCAGAAGAAAAAGGCCGAGATTGAAGTTCTGCTTAATGAAGAGCAGCAGCTGCGTCAGCGCCACACAGAGCTTGGCGACAAATGTTCAGATCTTCAGCGTGAGATTCGTTATCTAAAGGGCCTTATGCGCGACCTTTTTAAGGCTAAAGGCTTAATAAAGTAAACTGCTCCATCTCTCAATTTTAGTGAAAAGAAAATGCGTACCGTGCAAAAATTGCAGGTCGATTGAATACTGCTCAACGGGAGGTTTAGGAGCTCTTTTATTTTTGATGATTTTTTCTTGTTAAGCTAATTAAGTGTTCTAGTTGGTATCTCGAATAATAATAACAGTTTAACATCGAGCAGCGTTTAACACGTCATCGGTCGAGGGACAGAACATCATCATATAACACCTTTTGACAATATTATAGGTGGCGCTAATTCTTCATTTTTTCATTTTTCTTTTATTTAGAGTATAGGTCGCATTCGTTGCGATGAAAATGTGAATATCTTAATCTAAATTCAACTTTTACAGTTTATTTTTAAACAATTTAATGTATGTTTTAAATCAATTTTTATAAACAAAATTATTGAATATTGTTCTGTTTTCATGCAATATATGGAATGCGACGGCGGAAGCGATGATGTTTTATTTTTATTCGCATATCGTTACAAATTTAGTAATTAAATATTTACCTTCAGAATCCTCTTACACTTACTCCTAGGAACCTTCTGAAATTACTAAAATAGCGAAATTGTGTCGCAGTTATGACACGACATCAAGCAAACAAAAACGAACAAAAAAATGTTTTTAAAAATGATGTTGTTCTTGGAAAGAGTTAATGTCGGTCCAATTTTAAAGATATTAACAAATCAGTTAACAGTATTTTTCTTTTACATATTTTCAGCCATAAAAGTTCACAGTTGGACATGGCCTCTATACCGTCATTTGGGATAGACAAGGTCTTCTGTTTGTCTTGTTCAAAATCATATTGTATTTACTGGTATGCTAACCACTAATCACGAAATTACGAATTTTGAGTTTTCTTAAACCTGAAAGTACTAGAGCCCTATAGTAGTGAAAGTATTCATAATCCACAGAATGAGTGGCAATAAAATATTTAATCGCTGAAGATATCGGCACCTCATTAACGAGTATCAACTGAACTCAATGAAATGATGATTATTATAATTTCATAACATGAATGTGTAGGTATTAAAAATGCCAAGTAACCGTTATCATTATTACAGTTTTAATTCGTTAACCTCTTAAAAGTAAAATTTTTAAGACTGATGAAGACAAGCTATGAAGCATTTTTCATGCCTGGCATCATCGCCTCCATAGCCTATACATAGCCAGGCTCTACCCAATTACAAGAGAAGATATCGTACTATTTTATGGGATATTAGTATTTGACCGTGTCTTTGCTCACGTGACCCCCTATTTTACAATTGACTACCAAATTATACCGAATTGCAGCCAAAAAAGTCTTGCTTCGGCAACCATGCTTTCTAATATTATTTAATTAGGATAGTTCCATTTTTGAGTAAATTGTCGAAGTATTATATGTAAACGCATGATTATATATACATTATAACAATTTTTTAGCCTTTTCCGATTACCAAATGATAGAAAGAATCAGAAAGCCGATTTATGCAGGTGCCTCAGGATCATGCTTTGTCACATTCCTTGGAGGAGGCCTATATGCAGCGGTGGATTTATGATGGGCTGTAATCATAATTGTGATGATGGTTATCACATAATGATATTCGTCATTATAGCTGTGTTGCATGTAACCGAGTTGTCCTGTTTTACATGCTCAAATAGACTTTTGAAAACAAGGTTTAAGGTAAAACCAAAATGTTTAATATTTTGGTTGTACCTTTAATATTTTAAAATAATGTAATTTTTTTAAAATAACAAATACAAAGTAAATTCAGCAAACAGATTTGCGGATGATATTTATTGTTTTAGGATATAGGCATCCGATGCAGGTTAACTTGTAGTTGTAACACGAAATTTATATATTTATGTAAAATTTTCAAAAATTCTTTTATAGCGCAATATTCCGTTTATCCTTAAAAATATACCTTAAAAATATATAAGTACTCTTATACCAACCTGAGATCTATTCTACTTTATTGCGCTAATAATGAAGACTTATTTAACTTTGGGGTGGCTGTCTTAGTGTGGATAAACGAAATAACTCTCTTAGCGGAACAAAAAAACTTGATTAGAACTGATCTATTTCTTCATGAAATATAATCATGTAGAAATTTCCACGTTCCTATTTTTGTCGTTCATTATAAAAAGTTCCTTACAGTTCGTTTATAACCTGTGCATTTAGTAAATGCGAATAAGTACGCCGTGGCAGAAACACGGCACAAACAGCACGCAACATCAACGACGTTTACGAAGCGAATACTATAAACGAATGCACCACCTGTTATTGGTTTGCCCGCTTCCGTTCTGGAGATTTCGACCTGAAAAATGAACCCTACAGTAGTCCGAAAACTGGTCGAGAATTACGAATTAAAGGCGATTGTGGAAGCTGCTGATACTTAATCTACGGCTGAATTAGCAGCAGCTTTCGACGTCAGCATCAAAACAATATTGCTACATTTGCGTCAAATAGGCAAGGTAAAAAAGCTTGACAAATGGGTGCCCCACAAACTTAAGGATCGCCAGTGTGAAGTAAGCGTAGAGACGTGCCTTGCAATGCTCGACAAGCACACAAACGAAGGAATTTTGAATAGTATTGTGCACCTGTGACAAAAATTGATTCTATTTGACAATCGCAAGCGCTCAGCAAGTTGGTTCCTGGTTCAAAACCTAAATGAAAACTTATCCTTAGAAAAATGATGGCCACAGTTTGGTGGTCTAGTGTCGGGGTGATTCATCACAGATTCTTACCAAACGGGATGAGCATTACTGCAGACGTGTACTGTAAGAACAGAAAACAATTATGAAGAAGCTCGCACGCCTTTAACCAGCTTTGTTCAATCACTCGTCCCAGCTCCTTCTGCACGACTACGCGCGACCTAATACTGCACAACGGACGGTCTCCAAGTTACAAGAGCTGGGGTTGGAAGCTCTCTATCATCCGCCGTACCACCAGAATTTGCGTCTACAGACTTCTACTTTTCCAGAATTTGGATAACTTTTTGGCGGGATAAAAATACCCGAGAGGCAGTATAAAATGCCTTTGAAGAATTTGTTGCCTCCCGTCCAGCTGATTTCATCAATAAGGCGTAAATAAACAACTACCACACAAAGATGCATCGATTGGATGAGCGATTACTTTTATTAATAGAAATAAAAAATATTGAAAAAAACCGTTTACCATCATATGTACAAAGTTACATGCGTCTGAAGTCTGAACCAATTTTCATCGCATCAGGTACAGGCTACATCAGATTTTTTATTTTAGGAAATAAAATAAATCGCACGTTGTCTATAAGGGTGATATATTGATTGATTGGTGAATATATATATACTAATAATCAAATCTTCATCAAATAAGGGTGATTCAAAAGCTTAACTGGTGTACTGTTCAGGAAGTCCCTGGTCTTAAGCGCTAAGTGCGCGGGCGCGTTGTCATGATGACACAGTTCCTTGCAGAGCCCCGTGTTCAAGCTTATTGCTCACATTAGTTCACTACTGTGAGAACTTGGCAGGAGTTTGGTAGCAAGCCATTGGGCATCTCGTCAAAGTGGAAAAAATAGCGATAAAAATATTTCTCGCTTTTCACGTTCTCTTCAATTTGGAAGCGTCCATTCATACAGGATCCAGTGGCGTAGCGTGGGGGGATGTTGGGAGGCATGGCCCCGGGTGGCATACGAAAGGGGGTGGCGGCAAGCGCCAAGATTTTTTTCAATAAAATTAACTTCTAACTGCGCCCGCAATGTTACGTGCCAAGGGAAACCGTAAGGTTGCGTAAGAGAGGTGGCGAGATGGAGTCGAATACTGCCAAAGTGCTAGCTATCACACGGCGCCCGGCTGGCGGCAATTTGACGTGAACGAATCAACAAGCAACAGCGAGTACCTATTTATTAAATCAAACAAAACAATCATTGCTGAACATAGGCTCAAGGAATGCCACAAAGCACGGTCCCGAGCCACCTGCATCCATCGACTTCTTGCATATCATACCAGGTGGTCACTTCAACTAGTGCGGGAACACCCTACGCTTCGCCGCTGGTCCGATAACCTTTCTTCCCCATCGGTTGTCGGTTCTTCGAGCTATGTGGCCGGCCCATTGACTTCGGTTTACTAATATGTTTAACTACATATGTCAGTTGCTCTGGTTCTACTGCAGTTATCCTCGTTTTTAATGCTATCATGCAAAAAAAAACTCCCAGCAGTGGCCCTCTCCATAGCTCTCTGAGCTACCTTGAGCTTCATACTATCAGCAGGGAAGGACCACGTCTCGGATCCATAGGTCATCACTAGCAACACACACTGATTGTACAATATTGTTTTGAGTTTTTGATGTATGCCTGACGGCATACATCGAACAGTGTCGTAATCTCCTGAATGCTGCCCAGACGAGTTAAATCCGTCGATTGACCTCTCGGTTTCTTTTTCTTTGCTTTGTTACCAACACATTGGCATAGGTGTGACGTGGACGTTACGCATAACGTTTCTTTTGTCCATGTTCATCTTAAGACCAATCCGTTGGAAGACACTATTAAGGTTATTGAGCTAGTGCTTAGGTCCCTCAGTAATGCTGCCATAAGGACTACGTCGTCGGCAAATTGAAGATGAGTGATGTGCTCGCCATTGACCTAAATACCGTATCCTTTTCAGTTCAGTTGCGTGAAAACGTCTTTCAATCCAGCGGTGAAGTGTTTCGGGGATATTATGTCACCCTGTCTTACACCTCTCTGTAGTTGAATAGATTTCGAACTCTGGTTCTGTACTCGGATAGCCATCGTTATCCTACTGAACGAACACTTCAGCACTTCGATATACCGACAATCAATTTGGCATCGCTGAAAGGATGGCAGTACTTTCCAAATTTCGACGGAATCGAAGGCCTTCTCATATTCCATATACTCAAGATAAAGTGGCATATTGTACTCTTCGGTCTTCTGTACAAATTGCCGAGGGTATGTATGTGGTGTGTGTTTTACGTGGTAGAGTCATGTTGCAGCTATATTAGTAGTAGTAACACGAATGGGTCGACTCGACCGGGGTGGGACCACGCTCTCACAGAATACCAGCGCAAAATAGCAGCTAAACGCTGCTGTGTTTCGTATGGTGAGTCATGAGTGTAGAGAACCGGAGATCCGTTTTACTGAAACAGAGGCATTCCATCTTAGTCCTCTCGGGTGACAACGCATCTGCATTTTGATTTGTAATCGAGGATAAATGTAGGTGTCTATGAGCCACAGCAACCACTTACCATCAGGTGGACTGTGTGCTGGTTTGTCACCCTTATCCTATAAAAAAGTGGCCTATGGTGCTAAAGACTTTTCGGAAACCGGCTTGTTCGGGAGGTTGAAAGTTGTTGAGTCTGCATGCGAGACGATTCGTAATGTAATAACTCTCGAAAACAGCACGTAGACGCGGCTCAGAAGGGAAATCAGTCTGCAGTTCTTCAAGAGTATTTTCGCCTTTCTTGAAGAACAAAACCAACATATTTCTGCTATACGCTTCTGGAGTACTGCCACCATGGAGAACGAAATTAAAGAGCTTCTGATGGACTTCGTTTACCGGGTTTTCATCCGGTTTTCGAAACTCCACTGTAATTCCATCTCCTCATAATAGTATTAGGAGAAAAACGAGAGTCATTTGTGAACGACTCTACGATATGCTAAAAATTTATATATACACTTTGTTCGTTTCCACGCGAATCCCTAACTACGATACGGGCTGTACCCAGCAACACGGTGGAAGGAGACAGCGTTCCCGTATTCGACAGTGAACACAGGGCGACGTCACCCGGTCTACCGTTAGAAGCGTCGACTTTAGTATGTGTAGTTTCCTTGTCCGAATTACACGACGCGAATATGTATGACGTGAATATGTACCTTCGAAATGTAATAACGTGTGATGTCTGCTGGCGCACTTGTTACATACGGAACTAGAATTGCATTTAGCAACTAAATATCTATCGCTTAGGCAATTTTAAACTTAAGTTGTTCGTCTTTACTATTCCATAAGTTCGATGGGTGAATGTTTACGGAAGGTCGCACAATTATACAAATTACCGTGTTGTTTATTTTTACATAGAACACAGGCGCTACGAGGCGATGCAGGCGCAGCGGTTACGTACGTCAGAAACCCAGCGGTCCTAGTTGATGAGATCTGTCTGCGATCGACACATTTCTTAACTTCTTGTTAGACATTCGAGGAGCGCTGTATCACTTTAAATTGATCTCGTACAAAGGATGCTAAGGAGTCGAATGACGGTAACTCAGAGCTACGATGCTCCATTTCAAACGCACGCACGGTGTCCGAGTCTAGTTTCTTTAAGGCGATATTTAGAAACACCACGTCAATAACGTTATTAAATTTCAGGTTCTTGAGCGCAACCACCGATGCTACAAATTTATCTAAAAACTGCTCTAAGCCAGTGATGTTCGCGGATGATATAGCTTTAAGATCTAATATCTGATCTAAATATGAAGAGGCTAACATTCGCTTATCTTCATATTTGTTTTTAAGCGTTTCGAATATTAACGAATAATTGTTTGCTGTTGGTGTGAAACCCGGAACAAATGACTGTGCCCTACCACTCAATTTACTAATTAAATAATACAATCTTTCAGCGTCCGATAACGATGGATTATTATGTACGGTGTTTTGAAAGCTATTAATAAACAACGGCCAAGTTTTAATATCTCCATTGAATACTGGAATATCTATGGGGTAATCTAAGTGATTCACGTGGGCGTACCTGGATTTCTGGTTTTGCTTCGCTTTGGGCTGGAGACTGTAAGAGCTTTGCCGTTCTTTTTATGCGACACAACATATCTTTAAATGATAGAAGCGATTGATAGTTCACTATATACTTAGGGTCGATTGGTAATTCTAAACTATTAATTTTGTCTAATATATTTTCAGAATCCGATCGCAAAGAGTCCACCGTTTTGATTTCACATAAAAACGTTTCTCGCACTGATTCTACGTTAATATTTTTTATGTGATCACTTATATATTGTATACGTGAAAAGAGTACGTCCCTCTTGGCGTAAAGAGTTTTAAGTTTAATTTCATTTCCACTAACTGCCATCTTGAATCACTATAATTAATATTAGTTTAATCACAAAGAATGTACAACGAATCGTACAACGTTGGAAGATGAACACAATGCGCTACGTGCCGTATTACGTCGTTAAATTGAATACGTTGTCAGTAATATTTTTTTTCGTGAAGGTAACTTGCAATCAAACGAGATAACACGCGTCGACTAGATAAGAATTTAAAGCTCGTATAATTACAAATAGCGGGTAAGATAAATAAAATTAAGCGGGTCTAACTATTTAAATAAATAAGTATCTATTTACCTATGCGAATAAACTAACCAAAATTTAAATTTAAACTAAAAGAAAAACTACATAAATCTATCCAATATTAAATTAGAGTGCATTGTCCAAGGAATTGGTTCAGCAGTTCGACTCGATGAGGCTACAGGGCACCAGTTCCAAATCCGCTTGAATGACCAGAAAAATGGTTGAGTGGCGGGCCTCTTGCGGCCTCTTTCTTCGCACCACTGGCCTGGATCGCATCTCTGGGGCGCCCCAGAAGATGTGCTCAAGTAGAATTCCCTCCTTAACCTTGGCAAGCAATAGATTTTGGAAGAGCGAGTGCATTGTCCAGGATACCGCGTGCCACATCCGCCATCTTGTTGAGACATAAGAAGCCAGCGCGTATACAGTCCACCTAGTGTAACATCTCGTACAATAGGGTCAAGGCTCAACCTGGGAATCGAACTCGGGGCCCCTTAGGCCCGCCGCTCAACCATTTTATGGTCCTTCGAGACGGATTTGGATTTGGGCATTAGGAGAAACAAAATGGGGCGGGTTAACTAATAAACAAAATTCTTAAATAGGAATAAAATTACGGGAGACACATTTACCGGGGGTGTGATTCTGATGCGGCAGACGACGCTTCCGTTGCGGTGATGCGACGTGAGGTGGGTTCTTCTGGGGCGCCCCAGAGATGCGATCCAGGCCAGTGGTGCGAAGGAAGAGGCCGCACGAGGGCCGTGCGCGAGTCTTTATTGTCTCGGTTTTTTCCACCAAGCACCTCGGTCGGGCGCGCTTCTCATTGTTCGAAAGAATCGCGTCACCTTCTAGACTCACCCCTTTCCCCTTTCAGTGTGTACGGAAGGGACATTAGGTCAAAGGATGGGTAAACGCTTGGAAATATACCCTCGAATAAAATTAAAATACACGAATCGTTTCTGCGTAACCATCCACCCCGGCTTGATGGGTCCCCTACAAAATAACTAACGCTAAGATTAAACCTAATTTTCGACTACAAATTCTAATCTAGAAAGCTAATTCAAACTATTGAATAGGCAAAGGACACAAACGGACAACAGGGCGCATGTAAGACCCAGTCGTGGTCCTAACGCGAGCTACCCTAGTTACACCGTCGGAACCGGGAAAAACTTCTTCGACGATCCAATGGCCTTCGATGGCCAATGGAGAGGCGGCGTATTCTCCTTTGTGAGCACAACCACAGTTCCGACCGTTAAAGATTCAGTTGTTGTCTTCCATTTTTGCCGAGACTGCAACGTATGCAAGTATTCCATCTTCCATCGTTTCCAAAACGACTGCACCAACCGGTCCAATAATTTATGGCGTGCGGAAATACTAAGTTTATTCTCGTCCATGTCTATGGCGGGCAGATATTTCAAAGTCGTTAAATTCAAAAAATGTGCTGGAGTTAGACCTAGCGGCTCCGAGGTGTCACTTGACAACGTACGACAACGTACGGGGCGATTATTCATGACGCACTCAATTTGAGCGAGCACAGTACTTAACTCTTCGAAGGACAAAATTTGATCTCCTATTACTGGGTATAAACGACTCTTTAGACTCTTAATATTAGTCTCCCAATTTCCCCCAAAATGGCTCGCGGCCGGGACGTTCAGAGACCATTCGATGCGGTTCTCGGCTAGGATGTGAGCGAACTCCGAATTATAATATTTACTGGTTAAAAGCTCATGTAGTTCTGATAAAATACGTTTCGCGCCGACGTAGTTTGTACCGTTATCCGAATACAATTTACTTACAGGGCCACGGCGGGAAAGAAATCTTTTAAATGCACCCATGAAGCCCGCTGTGCTTAGATAACAAACGAGTTCTATATGCACAGCCCGAGTAGTCAGACATACGAAAATGCAGACGTAAGCTTTTGTGGATTTTATACCACGCTCGCGAGTGAGCGTGACCTTAATCGGACCAGCAAAGTCAGACCCGGTGTGCATAAAGGGCTTTACGGATTGTGTTACTCTTCAAGACCTAAGGTCCGCCATTTCCGGAAACGACGGCTTAGGACGTACTCGAAAGCAAGCCATACATCTGTGTACCCGATTGCGGATTAAATTAAGTGCAGAAAGAATCCAATAATTCTGACGCAAGATTGACATCAACAAGTCGGGGCCAGCGTGAGAATTCAATTTATGGTGGTAACCAACTAATAAATTCATGATATGGTCCTTACGCGGTAAAACTATAGGGTGCCGTTGGTCGAAACTCAACTGCGAGTTAGACAAGCGCCCGCCTACCCTGACGATTCCATCTTGTAAAAACGGCTTAAGACGTTGAAAAGCACGACTACAAGTTCTAATCGATTGTAATCTTGTAATTTCATCGGAAAAATGCGCACGTTGAAGTTCACGCAATACTGGCTACTCGGCACAACTACAATCGGACGTAACGATATACGAACAAACACTACTTATTGACTTCTAAACTACAAAGGCTACATTGTAACGACAAAAAATGATTTAAATGTGACACAGCGTCAGCGTAAATTATACTATTTTATTTTTATTTTTATGGAACACTAACAAGCTAAACAAACACTAAACAAATACTAATATATAATTCTATCAACAACATACTAATATCTAAATAATAAAACTATCTAATCACAGTAAGTATGCAATCGCGACTAAACTATAAGTATTAATAAGCGGTAAAACAGTGCGGTGAACGCTTCGGAACAACACTGCTTATGGCTTCTTGCTCGCGAAGCCTTACTTCCTCCCGCCAAGCAAGATTGGCCTCAGCAGGTCTATGCATTAGCCTCCAGTGAGGCACGCCTTCTGTCTCAGCGGCTCGGCGTCTCCATGCGCCGCGACCGTGACCCGGGTTGCGAAACACGTGCACTGAATATGTCACCTGACGGGTTGCGGGGCGATCTAATTTTGCTAATTTGGGCCTTGTTCGCGATGTCGATAAACCTAGCTCCAGGGCTATCCTTACTCGGCGTTCCCTTCGGCTGCGACGAAACTATAATAGGTTTTTGGAACGTTTTAAAAGAGACGATATTCTTTCCATTTTTCATTACGTAGTAGGCATTTACTTGCTCTATGTTATAGAATATTTTTATTAGTGGAGGTAAGTTTTTTGTGGGTAGGAGTGATGCAGTTTTTGATATCTCGGTAATTTTTTTAAAATAGAAATTAGGATTTTATGTTTAATTGATATATTTTTTCCTTAATAATACAATAAATAATATTCCTAATACTACACGAAACCATGGAAGCCCTCAAAAGATCACTGTCAGCCACGTCAGAACTCTTCAATACTCGTATGAATGAGTTTCAGCAGGACTTAAATAAGACTAGTCCAACTGTGGCCTCAAATATATCTGTACTCTCAACGGAGTTCGCAACATTCAGAAAGTTTATCTTGTCCGCTCTTGAAACTGTTCAAAAACAGGTTGAATTTCTTGGGTGAGAGATCGATCGTTTGGAGATAAGACGGCGTCGTAAGATTCTGCTGCTTCATGGGATTCCCGAGGACAAGTCCGAGGATACATCTTCAATGGCTTTTAACCTTATAATGGACAAGCTCAAGATTCCCAATGTGTCTAACAATTCTTATAGCCGCTGCCATCGCCTTGGACGTCGGATAGAAAAGAAGCCAAGACCAGTTCTTGTAAAGTTTCGGGATGTCCGAGTCTGTGATCAAGTTTGGTTCTCAAAAACAAAACTGAAAGACACGGATGTAACTATGTCCGAGTTTTTAACAAAAGATCGTCATAAGATGTTCATGGTGGCCAGGCAGAATTTTACTAGGACTAGGGATGGTTACATTCATATTATCGCTTAATACGGTTCGCGCCATCAAGTTGAATCCCTCGCTGAGCTCGAAGTCGTCCCAGTGGCACCAGCTGCTGCTACCCAAGCACTGAAGGCAGTCGCTGGAAGTTATGTGGTGTGTGATAGTTATGTAGTATAGGACCTTTAGTTCTCTTCAATAAACTGTATGTATTGTCTTTTATCACATTATGATTTCTGTAAATATTTCAGTGTCTCTGCATTGTGCTTTTTGCTAACCTTATTTCTTTTTTTACCAGTCTTATGTTAAGTGTTAAATAAGATATGAGTTAATTATTCCATATATATAATTAGTCTAGTAGTTTTATATATACTTGTATATGAGTTAATTAGTCTCTGCATTGTACTTTCGATAACCTTAATTCTTTTATACCAGTCTAATGTTGAGTGTTAAATAAGATGTGAGTTAATTAGCAAATTAGTCGTTATGGATCCGTATTATATACGAAGTATTATCTATCTACATCACTTTGAAACTTAGACTTTGTCTATTGTTTTGATTTTATTGTTCTGAGTTAGGTTATTTTAACAATGTAGGTATTTGATATTGATACTGGAAATTGACTGTTATCTTAGGTTTCGACTACAGATTAATAAATTTTTGTTTCTACAATTATGCAAAGAGTGTAATAATCACTATGTTATTTACCTTAGAGAAATATCCTCTCATTACAGAGTATTAAATGCTCTTGGTGTACTAACATCGTAGACAGAGAAACCTATAGACTAATGATTAGCGTGGCCTCGAGTGAGAAAGGACGGTAACGTAGTTTTAGGTTATACAATATCTTTATGACTTTTAAAGATATTTAGATAAAATTTTTAATTGTTCTAAGAACTGAACTGAACAAGATTCACCAATCTTAAGCTCACAAAATACTTTTTTCTCACGTAAACCAACTTGTAAACTCCTTAGATCGATACGAACTGTCAAAGTTGTTTAGCAAAGTGTAGTTTGCTAAACAAAAAAACCGGCACGGAGAAAGGCACAAACAATCACACCGCTCTGTCTCATTTCTATGCAAGACGTATGCATAAATCTATCTTTTTCGTGTGCGAATGCGAAAGAAGGCGTCAGTTTGTCTATAGGTTTCTCTGTCTACGGAGATTTGTTTTCTTGTATTTTTTTATGCAAAGGTATCCATGCTTATGCGGCCTTGTCGGACGTGTACTTTGTTTACATTATTGCAAGCATAAAAGTGGTTTTGACTTAATTTTTAATATATACTCACAAATGACTCCTAACGTACTACTCACAGTACATAATTCTATTTAATATCAGTGTCTGTGGTTTCAGTTATTTCTCATAAGCACCTTGTGTTATATTTTTTTTTATTTTTTTTGTTCAATCAAATATGATCTGAATGGCATATGTGTAGTACCTTTTTTGTTTTTCTTTTTAAATATTTGCATTATTTTCTATTCTGTAAATGCTGGTAGGTAGTAAATTTAACTAAAAGGTTTAGTTTATAATTTTTATAGTTATTAGTTTTTTTTTTATAATTTACAGTTGTTTGAAATTTTTTTTTAAATATTTTTGTAAGGATAATATGTCTTTTGGTGAAAGTGATCATATTCAAAGCTCCTCCTCTTTCTTTTCAGTATCTGATGTATTAAGTAATGATGACAGTTATGAGAGCATTCCCCCATTAAAAGAGACACTTGACTCCCATTTTTATCAAGCTATCTAAAACTTCAATATAGTCCACATAAATGCACAGAATATTCCAGCTCATTATCCCGATATGCTAGCTAGTTTTGAAAGTGATAATGTTCACGCAATTCTCGTTTCAGAGTCATGGTTAAAGCCATGTCTTCCTTCTATATCCTATTCCATTCCAGGATTCCAGTTAATACGCAACGACTGAACTGCGCGAGGTGGTGGTGGTGTTAAAAAAAAATGTGCCATTTACATTCGTGGTCATATTTCTTTTTCTATTGTTTGTTTATCATCTCCATCTCAAGCTGAGAACGAAGCAGAATACTTATTTGTTGAAGTACTTCTTTCGCACAACAAATTACTTCTCAGAGTTTTTTATATACGCAACGACCGAACTGCGCGGGGTGGTGCTGGTGTTGCCATTTACATTCGTGCTCATATTCCTTTTTCTATTGTTTGTTTATCATCTCCATCTCAAGCTGAGAACGAAGCAGAATACTTATTTGTTGAAGTACTTCTTTCGCACAACAAATTACTTCTCGGAGTTTTTTATAGTCCTTCTTCCACAGTGGACTGTTTTACTACTTTGGATAACCTTCTTGAAGAGTTAACTCCATTATATACACATACAGTGCTAATGGGCGACTTTAATACTTGCCTTCTCAAGAAAGATGCCCGATCTCTCCGGCTTAAGTCCCTTATAGAAGCAGCCAATTTAAATATCCTTCCTCTCTCTGAAACTCATTTTTTCCGTAACTCCCATCCCTCCTTGATTTGGTTATCGTTTATTCTCTTGACTATGTTGATAGTTTTGGTCAATGTACTGCCAATGCTTTTTCGCATCATGATCTTCTGTTTCTATCCTATAAAATAAGACCACCCAAAGCCAAATACTTCTGCAGCGTAATTTTGAGAAAATGGATATCAATGAGATAAGCTGTCAAAAAGATGCCGCTAATATGGACTGGAGCGTTATAATGAAGGCTTGTGATGTTGACGAACAGGTAGCATTGTTTAATTCACTTCTTGTTCAACTTTATGATGCTCATGCTCCTGTCCGTCCAGTGCGAATACGTCATCCTCCAGCTCCGTGGTTGACCGAAGATCTTAAAAGATTAATCTGCAGGAAGAATAGTGCAAAGTCGAGTTACAAGTCAGATCCTAAGAATGACAGGATTCGGGAGAAGTACAGACTCCTGCGAAATCAATGCAACAAGATGTGTAGAGATTTACGACGCCGGCACATCCATAAATCAGTACAAAACGAAGATCCATGTCGTATTTGGAACTTCTTAAAGTCTATTGGAGTTGGGAAAACTCGTTCATGTCCTATTCCAAATAACGTTGATTTAAATTTGCTTAATCAGCATTTTTCTTCCGTTTCTTGTCTGAACAATATGGCAAAATCAGCAACACTTACTCAACTTTCATCGTTTCCCACTCCTGACTTTTCTCCATTTGTGTTTAGGCAATTTGCAGATTGTGATGTTAGCAAAACACATACTCTCTATCCATTCCGACGCGTCGACAGTGATGATGTCAGTCGTAAAATGATCATTCCCTTGTTGGACTTTTTAACACCTATTATAACCCATATCTTAAACTTTTCCATATCCTCAACATCTTTCCCTTCCCAATGGAAGGACGCTCAAATCATACCTTTACCTAAACAAGCAAATCCTTCAAGTTTTTCTGAATATCGTTCTATTTCAATTCTCCTTTTCTTTCCAAAGTTTTAGAACGCCTTGTCCAACAACAAATTAATTCCTTTTGTTTAAGAAATAGCATCCTTAGTCCTCTCCAATCTGGCTTTAGATCTGGTCATAGTACGACTACGGCGTTATTAAAAATCACCGACGACATTCGTCACGGTATGGAGAATCATCAAGTCACAGTATTGGTGTTGCTGGATTTCAGCAATGCCTTCAGTACTGTTGATCATGATATCCTGTTAGGGATTCTGCGTTCTCTTAGCATTTCTCCAACTGCAATTTCCTGGTTTCATAGTTATTTGCACGGGCGCTGGCAACGTATTCGTGTCCAAGATAGACTTTCTTTATGGCTTGATACCGTAGCTGGCGTTCCACAAGGTGGAGTCTTATCTCCTCTTTTATTCGCAATCTTTATTAATACGATTACATCCCAAATATCTTCTCTCTACCACTTGTATGCAGATGACCTTCAAATATATTTACAAACAACCATCGAAGATCTTGCCAAAGCTGTTGAATGTATCAACAAGGATCTGGCTTTTATTCTCGACTGGACACGATCTTATGGGTTGACGGTTAACCCTTCAAAATCGCAAGCTATAATTATTGGGAGTTCAAGAACTATTTCCAAAATTAAAAAATGTCAAATTCAACCCGTTGTATTTAATGGTATTCTTATTCCATATAATGATGTAGTTAAAAATTTAGGTATCCTTTTGGATTCCAGTCTGTCTTGGACACCCCAAATTATTGCAGCGAGCCGAAAAATGTTTGCGGCTTATGCTTCACTCCGAAGGCTTAACTACTTTTTACCCATTTCCACCAAAATTACGCTTGCACAATCTTTGCTACTCCCTATCCTCGACTATGCTGACATTTGTTACCTTGATATCACCGAGGAGCAACTTAATAAACTTGAGCGACTCCAAAATCTTTGTATACGGTTCATATTTGGGCTTCGTAAATATGACCATGTATCGGAATACCGCACTAAACTCAAGTGGCTCCCAATCCGTCTTCGTCGGAATATTCATATACTTTCTGCGCTCTACTGCGTCTTATTTAATGTATCAAGTCCTCCCTATCTAAAAGAACGTTTTAAATTTCTTAGCTCTTGTCACGATTTTTCCTTACGGTCCAAAGAAAACCTTTCGCTCCAATGTCCTGTACACTTCTCGACATTTTATGATAAATCTTTTGCTGTTCTTGGAGTAAGACTCTGGAACTCCTTACCCCAGTCCATTAAAAGTGCTCAATCTTTAAATGTGTTCAAGAAACAAATTAAGGAACACTATTTGTCTCTTTAACTCCTCTCTCTTTCTCCTCTTAGTTATGGTCACTAATATACCTTAAGTATGTTGTCATTTCATAGTATATAAGTTGTATTTTTTTGTCTAATTTAGTGCACCCTACCCATTAATCTTATTTTTATTTTTATTAATTTCGTCTTCTGGGTTGTCTGGAAGAGATTGCTATGTAGCAATAAGACCGCCTTTTGTTTATCCCTCATTATTTGTTCATTATTTGTTATATTTATGTTTTGTTGGTGTACAATAAAGAGTATTGTATTGTATTGTAAGTATGTACTTATTTATTAGATTTAATGGCCTTCAATATCTATTTATCAATAAATTACTTAGTTATATGATACATGATGTTGTGACCAGGATTAAGAAAGGAATGCTTCGGTGGTTTGGTCATGTAGAAAGAATGAATGAGGAAAGAGTGACAAAGCAAATTTATACGGCAGATGTGGACGGCAGAGTCGGGAAGGGACGCCATAGAAGAAAGTTTATCGACCAAATTGGCGATATTTTGAAAATGGGCCACATTAGAAGTACTCTTAACCGACGAGCATATATGCGAAGATATATGGATTTAAAGGAGGCGAAAGAGGTGTCAGGATCGTGCCAAATGGAAGTCCGTAGTCTCTGCCTACCCCTCTGGGTGACAGGCGTGAGTGTTTATGTTTATGTTATGTTACTTAGTTATAGTCATGTTTCAAGTTAAACAAGAAAAAATCATTATATTTGTCATGTATTTATCATTACACTCTTTAAATTTTTATTTACACAAGGGGATATACGAGTATACGGCTTACCAGATGGTAAATGACTACCGCCGCCCATGAAAACTGCAACACCAGGAGAATTTGTCGGCCTTTAAAAAAATGTTAGGCTCTTTTCTTGAAGGTTCTCAAGTCTCAAGTATCGGTCTGGAAAAATTGCTGGTGGTAGTGGATTCCACAAGGAAGTTGTGCGAGGAAGGAAAAAATTAAAGGTTTAGTTGCAGCCTATATACGAATTTCTGAGAGGGTTTTAGGGGAAGGAAAAGTCTGCCGCGCTGCCCCAATGTGTGTTAGCGAACTTCACATGCCTTCGAATTTTTTTCTTATTTCTTAGACATGCATTTTTCCTCACCATTTTTATTTCACCGCCGAGCAAGTAGTAAATTAGCACTTAAAATTGTAATTATATAACAATTTCATTGGTGTCGGCGGGATCGAACCCGGGTTGCTCGCGTACTGTGAAATTTACAGCAAGCGCTATCCCTGAGTTAAAATGAAAATTTCTAAGTTAATAATGTTATATTAATAATGTTTTTATTTTAATTTAACTTTTCTAATGGAGTAAAAATAGGAAAAAACTTTTTACGTTTGTAGCATTCGTTTCGCGATTGAATGTTATGAATGTATTAGACATGCTGAATTGGCGCGAAGGAATTTTTATAGATGCCTTTTGTGGTTGAGAGAGCGTGCGATGAGGCTTTCACGACCTGTGCCCTACATATCTACGTGTGGAATGGCATTATTTTAATATGAATAAAGTCATTTAATAACTACGCAAAAACATAATTCCATGTCTATTTTTGCGCGACAAAAATAGGTGTAATATATTTTTGAGCGGACGTACATTACACTCGTACATTTAAGTGGTTATTAAAAATTTTTTTATACTTTTAGTTTTATTTTTCTTCAAGCAGTTTGCTTTGATGGTAATTATAAGAATAGGAATTCACGAAGATGGCGGACAGGAGAGATGTGTCGTAACAACCACTGAAAATAAATTATTCCCAGCCAATATATCCCGTCTTTTCACCGCTTAGCTTTAGCGGGTACGATTCATACGGGCAGAAGAGGAGATGCCTGATATAATAGGTAAATCTCGCAAGCAGTCAGTGGCGTGCAGCGGGGACGAAAGGAGATCTGAACAATATGCTGCTGTTGGTCTCTCTCCATACTAAAGCGTGAGACCGTTCATTTCCACACCCGCACACAGCTCGACTTTGCTGTAGCCAGCACTTTGCTGGTTATATACCCTGGTTGTTAAGCCTCGCTTGTTCTCTCCACTAAGACCATCTTCGCTTAGGTGGATTCCGGAACTGGCAGATCCTTTGAAACGTAATAGAATATTTAGACGGCCTTAGCCACGACGAAGTAAGTTGGATTGCTTGCCTACTCCTGGCTTATTAAAAAAATACGCAAAAAAATGCGCGCCGGGAGGTGTAGTCGCTACAAATTTCCTAGTAGAAACGGACTATATTTAAAATTTACGTAAGTCGTTTCTAATTGATGCAATAGTTGGTAATAATTATAAATTATAAAATTATTGTTCGAAAATTTGTTTAACTAATTTATCTAAAATTCCGAACGAAAAATATGATTAAATTTTAATCAAATTGTGCAACAATTGAAACCAAGACGTTAATATAAATATTTATTTTGCTTTCGAGTCTGTGAGACGAACTACGAATGTAAATACTTATCAACACACACAGAATTTAGATCCAAAATTTAGACTGGAAATTAATTGAAATATTTTTTTGCTACAATGTTAAATGCTACAAAAAGTTTTTTTGTTTTGGTTTCGTGCGCATAGCGCTATTGCTTGTACCAGGTAATAGGAAACTATTAGTATTTATAATAATTTGTTTTAGAAGTTTTTTTTTACATATTGGTATGTATCTGAAACGTGGCCCTTCACTGCTGGCCGTATGAGGAAGCTGAAGGTCGCCCAGTGAGCTACGAAGAAGACTGTGCTCGGCGTTTCTTTCCATGATAAACTTAAAAACGAGGATATTCGCAGTAGAACCAGAGTAACTGACATAGCCCAACGAATTAGTAAGATGAAGTGGAAAGGGGCCGGCTATATAGCTCGAAGAACCGACAACCGATGGTGAAGAAATGTTCTCAGTGGCAGACTCGTGCCGGCAGTCGCAGTGTAGGGCGTGACACAGTTAGATGGAGTCGATGGATGCATGTGGCTTAGGACCATGCTTTGTGGCACTCCCTGGGGGAGTAGACTTGAGTAGGGCTTTAATGATGATGACGGTGAGATTTTAACGAGAGGTTACCCTATTAGATTCCCCCATGTAGTGGCGGGTAAGAATACCCACTACCCCCTATCTTCCCGAGGGTATCAGTGGGACACGGTAGTTCTCGAATCCAGCAACTTGTTCCATCATCGGGAGGGCAACTATCTGTACCAAGGAGGTGATGGATTTATCGTCCACAAGTCTTTCGTTAACACCTTGTAAAAATTGGGAGAGTGTCGACGAGGGCTGGGTATATTATACTCAGAATCACCAAACGGTATTCGCTGAAGACCATACAGGGTTACGCGCTAACTATTAATTTTATAAGGATATTTCATTCAATATAAGGATATTTCATTAAAAACTCAGTATACTGTGTTAATGGGAGACGTCAACGCCAAACTAGGCACGAGAGAGAATGGTGAGCTGAAATTATGGAAATTCGGAATAGGGCAGCGAAACCAAAGAGGCCAGCAGCTGGCTGACTTTATGGAGAAAAAAAAGACTCTTTATGATGAACTCTTTCTTCCAAAAGCGGCTCCACACAAAATGGATCCGGTCAAGCTCCGACGGTTCGACAAAAAATGAGATTGACTCATTATGACGAAGAGATGACAACTGTTTAGTAATGTCTCAGTGATTGCAAGGGTGAAAACTGGCAGCGATCACCGAATGGTGAGAGGCACACTTAAACTAAACATGAAGTTGGAGAGGTCACGTCTAATGAAGTCAACGCTCCGTCCCCCTCGTTCTCTATTTTTTTTTATTATATACGAGCAGCTATGCAGGTCTAAGTAAAGAGACCAGTATCACTGCGACCTAAAAGATCTATTGTGATCGCTGCTATGGCTATAGTTCACGGCTAAGTCCTGTATTTTCAATGAATCGAAGGAGTTGCTTAGCCGTGAGCAATTTCACTTCTTCTGGGCGGAGTAGATAGTGTCCCAGATGAGTGTTACGTTTGCGCATTAAGGGTCCGCAATCAGTTAAGATGTGTAGGGGCGTTTCTTCCGTTATGGAACAGAACCGACACACCCTTGAGTTGCTTAGTCCCAGGATGGACATGTGCTTTTTAAGATAACAGTGTCCAGTTAGGGCTCTTGCCAGAATGCGCAATTTATTTTTACTTAATCCCAGGGCTTCTGAAGCAAATTTACGATTGTAAGCCCGAATTAAGGTTTTAGAATGTTTTGAGCCTGGTGTGTCAGACCAGATCTTAAATGATTTATTGTGATAAAGAGTTTCAAGGGTACAATCGGGCTAGGGTTCTTGAGATTCCACAAAATGGCTCAGGTCCAAATTGTGTGCACTTTGAGCCCTCCCGTGCAAGTTTGTCGGCAAATTCGTTGCCTACAATACCCTCGTTTTTTTTTTTTTTTTTATAGAAGAAGGGGCAAACGAGCATGCGGCTCACCTGATGTTAAGTGACTAACGTCGCCCATGATCAACCGCAACACCAGGAGAATTGCGGGTGCGTTTAGAAAGGAAACCGGCCCTTTAGAAAGGAGTAAGCTCTTGAAGGTCCCCAGGTCGTATCGGTCCGGAAAAATTGCCGGTGGTAAACTATTCCACAGAGAGGTTGTACGTGGAAGAAAACTCCTTGTGAAACGTACAGTGGTGGACCGCCAAGCATCCAGATGGTGTGGATGGTATCGGGACGTTTGACGTGTAGTGCGTTCACGAAATTTGGCAGCTGGGATTAATCCGAACAATTCCTCAGAGCACTCCCCGTGATAGATGCGATAAAATACGCAAAGAGATGCAACATCTCTTCGCAGCGCCAGTGAATCGAGCCGATCGGAAAGCACTCGGTCGTCGACGATTCGAGCCGCTCTGCGCTGGATGCGGTCAAGTGGAAGAAGCTGGTACTGGGGAGCCCCAGCCTAGAGATGGGAACAGTATTCCATGTGCGGCCGAACCTGCGCCTTGTAAATTTGCAGGCGGTGTGCCGGCATGAAATACTGTCCCGCTCTGCTGAGCACGCCAAGCTTTTTAGAGGCCAATTTGGCCTTCCCTTCCAAGTGACCACGAAACTGCACGTCACTCGATATGTCGCCGCCGAGGATTCCGATACTGGCTGAGGCAACAAGGGGAGTGCCTTGAAACTGAGGGGATACGACAAAGGGGTTCTTTTTAGCGGTTAACGCGCAAACTTGTGTCTGGGGGTTAAACTGGACTAGATTTAGTCGCCCCCAATCCGAGACTCTGTCCAGCAGAGACTCGACTTCAGACACAAGTTTGTCCCGGCACTCGGAGACGTTTTCCCGAGAAATATTGGCTCGGCCGGTGTAAAGAGCATCACCAGTGCTGTCATCTGCATAGAAATGAATGTTACGGGTATACAACATGTCATTGATATGCAGAAGAAACAGCGTTGGCGATAGCACGCAGCCCTGTGGAACACCAGCATTAATAGGCTTGCAATCGGAGCTTGCACCGTCTACAACGACCTTGATGCTCCGATCTGCAAGAAAGCTGGTGATCCAATCGCACAATTTCTCGGGAAGCCCATAGGAAGGGAGCTTCGAAAGAAGCGCTTTGTGCCAAACCCGATCGAAGGCCTTCGCAATGTCCAAACTAACGGCCAATGCCTCCCCCCTGAACTCTACTGCCTCCGCCCATCTGTGAGTTAGGTAGACCAGAAGATCACCAGCTGACCGACCACTTCGAAAACCGTATTGGCGGTCACTAATCAGCTGGTGATCTTCAAGGTACCTCATGAGCTGGCAGTTTACAATGGACTCCATTGTTTTGGAGAACAAGGAGGTGATGGCGATTGGCCGGTAGTTGGACGGGTCAGAGCGGTGACCCGGAACCCATCTTAAAACGACCCTGTTGTTACATCCCAGGGAGTTTAAACGGTTCACGTAGTCTCCAACCAGCTTTGAGTTCACTAAGTTTGATCTCAGCGCTAGCAGTGCTGATTGACTCCCTCGTTCTCTAATTCAGAGCCTTAAAAACTTTCAGCTCGAGTTACAAAATGGTTTTGAGTGCCTACAATATTGCAATTAAGTGGACAGTATGAAAAACAAGCTTGTGGAAACTCTCCGTGCGGTTGGAGCTAAGTTCTGTGGAACCCGTCGCATAAGAACAAAAAACTCTCCGATTACACTCTAAATCTTGTGGCCGTTAGACAGGAGATAAAACTGCAGTCTTTAGCAAATTTGACTGCATACAAGCAAATGAACAGACAGATCTACAAATGGATGCGGCGGAACTTACGCAACTTCAATACAGATCGTATTGAAGAAGCGATCGAGCGGAACCAGGGCTCCAAAGCATTTTCCAGAGATCTGTCTGGCAGAAAGAACCAAATGTCGAAGCTGAAGACCGAATGTAGCAGCATCATTTCTGGGACACCAGAGATTGTGAGTGAGATTAAGAGGTTCTAGGACCAGGTATACACATCATCATTGGAGCCACACGCAAGTGTGAGTAACAATCCAAGAGGAAGTCTTATACGACACTATTCCGATGATATTCCGAACGTTAGTCTGAGCTGATTAGAATGGCTCTCCAGCACCTTAAAAGCGGCAAGTCCCCTGGCGAGGATTGAATTACATTTCTTTTGTACTCTAAATACTATTATCATATCCACTGAATTGCCCCACGATAAAAGACCATAATATGAGAGTACGGACGAAACATATCCGTGATGTGCACATAGAGCAGCATCAATTAACACCGTGCCTCGTAATCTTTTTACTGCATAGACAAATCTGTAGAGTTTGTCACAAACGTAATCGACATGTGTTTTCCAGTCGCAATTTTGATTCAACATTATACCCAGAAATTTTTTACTTGGTACTTGTTCGATGATCGTATCATTACTTAATTTAACATTCAATAATTTTCTATTATAACATGTCTGAAATTAGATCATTTTAGTTTTTTCCATAGGTAGTGTTTGCTCTGTAAATTGTTATAATAAAGCCAGTCTAATATGTTAGTGCCCATGCCAGTCTAGTACGTTAGTGTAAAACGTCTGTGCGACATTGAAAAACAGGGATACGGTATAAGTATAAGTCCTACTAGTGCTGAGACTAAAACTATTCATGATATATTCTGTTAGACGATAGATCTAAACAGAGCACCAGTGTGTAAGCCAAGTTACTAGTCAGGAAGTAGCTTATTAGGCAGTGTGTGTAATCACGAGGCGCTTGAGAACAATGCCCTCGTATTTTCCCAAGTGAGGACGTAGTCGATGGCTAATTGCTAGGCTGCGCGGTTTCCCTGATTTCAGAATCCCTATTTTTTTGCCTTAATAGGCATTTAAAAAGTAGCCTTTGGAGAGAAACGCGTTAGAAATTCATATTAGGAGGCACAGTAGTGGTGCCGATAGTGATTTAAGGTCGACGGCGATGGGTGTTGATCTCTTTCTAAGATTTTTTAGTGACTTCTGTGACTTTAGATAATCTAGATGTTTGCCCACTAGTCGTAACACAGACCTACGCTCAACTTCCGCTTTTACCTCTAGTAGGGTGAGTGAGGTCCTGTAAGTTAGCTGGATGGAGTGCATTGGGTCTCTATAGACTGGCTTTAACCTCTCAAACACCAAGCGGCCAAATTGGACCACTTCAATATTCCGTCAAAACTCAAGCGGTCAAATATGACCGCACCCACCGACAGCACTTTAACCTATAAAAATTTGAATATAGAGACTACTTTTCTATGAAGAAGTTTAGCATTCTAGAATCAATATGAAATTTTCTATCTTCTAGTGCAATAAAAAGTTAGTTATCCTAAAGATATTTATTTATAATCTACGTTCATTTCGTACGCCATTTTCGCGTGAATGTTACCATATATTGTTGATTTTTGGATTTTTCTTGTGTTTTATTAGTGTTTTATTATAACATTGTAATGAAAGTTTTAGTGTGAATATAATTTATCTTTTTACGTAAATCATTTCGAGTAATATATATTGAAATAATTGTGATTTTCACGCTGCCGACATTCGCTTAGTAAATTTTGTTTTTGTTATCAAAATACAATAGTCTTTTTTTATAGAAGAGGGGGCAAACGAGCATGCGGCTCACCTGATGTTAAGTGACTACCGCCACCCATGATCAACCGCAACACCAGGGGAATTGCAGGTGCGTTGCCGGCCCTTTAGAAAGGAGTACGCTCTTTTCTTGAAGGTCCCCAGGTCGTATCGTCCGGAAAAATCGCTGGTAGTAAACTATTCCACAGAGAGGTTGTACGCGGAAGAAAACTCATCTTGAAACGTACAGTGGTGGACCGCCAAGCATCCAGATGGTGTGGATGGTACCGGGACGTTTCCCGCGTAGTGCGTTCACGAAATTTGGCGACTGGGATTAATCCGAACAATTCCTCAGAGCACTCTCCATGGTATATGCGAAAAAATCTTTTTGTAATGAAGTAAAACCTGTCTTTTATATAGAGAATTTGTATAGATTTTATAATGCCAAACTTCTTCATAAAAAAGTAGTCTCCAAATATAAGTTTTGATGGTTTTAAGTGCCGCGGGTGGGTGCCGTCGCATGCGACCGCTCGGGATTTGCCGGGCGCATACGACTGCATGGGAATTTTAAGGGGACTGAGGGGTTAACTGGCTCAAAATCCTTCACCGTAACCACTGTGCGATTGTGGAACTCCTTACCTCTCCATATTCGTCGTGCTAAATCTCTTCACTCTTTCAAAAGTCTTGTTAAATCGTATTATTTAGAACGCTATTAGATAAATTACTTTACCTTTCTCGTACTCTTTTCATTTAATCTACTATATGATATTTTATATACAACTTTCACTTATCTTTATTTGTATGTATTATTATATTTTTTATTATTATTTTGTATGCCCCCCCTCTATTTTAACTTTTGTTTGCATCATTCCTCTACGCAAAGGTTGTCTGGAAGAAATCACTTTCAGAGTGATAAGACCGCCTATTGTACATACTTTAATTTAGTTTTAACTGTACTTGCTGTTTTTGTATTGTGGTGTACAAAAAAAGAATAAATAAATAAATAAAATCGTCGAAGGCGGGATCGAGGTTGCCGGGCCCTATAAGAAGACATAGGTAAAGTTTGCTCTGCTTGACACTCTGCTCGATGAGAGACGTGAGTTCGGGCCAACTACCAGTAGGTGCGATGGCGTGATTGACCACACAAACGGTCAAGCAACGGCGCAGTTGTAGGATATTATACCGGTACGTGTTTTGTCGTGCCGTTCGCGCCCAGTCACGTGTTTGTTAACAAAAATGAATAATGTATGAATAGTTAATGAATAATTAATGATTATGTGATAACTGAAGTACAAGGAAAACATTTATGAAGCAAATAGAATAACAACTACGATCTATCGTATTTTGATGAGGAAAAAGTGGTCTAAAGTGGCAAAAATAAAACTAAGTATTTTATATTGTTTACTTTTAGCCCGTTTAGATTGTAGTTCCTTTAATAATTATTATTTTAATAAAGCTATCTTGACGACTGACTAAATTCCGAGTCTGTTTTGGTTAAATTGGCATTGACCAGACATATTTGATGAGCAAATAGGATAAGAATACAAAAACGGACAGTGTGGTCAATAGTGGCAGATATTTTTTTAAAGTGCGAAAGTATTTTACGTTCTACTCATTCATGTTTTCGTTTTTGTTTCTTCGCTAAGAATATTTTAAATGTCAGTTTTATTTATTTATTTAATCTTTATTAACATAACAAGCTCTACCAGTCTACCGCTAGGTTAAGCATAGAAGTTTATGAGTGTAAAGTGCAAACAAGTAAAGAGAAAAAAAATTTTGTGATCCCCAAATTTTCGCTTTGGTTTTCGTAGCTAAATTCTATTGTACTTTAAATAAAACTTTTTTTTGTATACTTTTTCATTGAAAACACCCTCCTCTGACATCTATTGTTCAAAATATTGAAACAATTTATATTGATCTAATTACATACGAATCATGAACAATACTTGGTCTATAAAAACTTCATCGCAAATAGAGAAACCACGATTTGTTGTCATCGCCTTACAAGCCAACCGCAAATATAACGCGGCATTATCAATGGCAGAGTTTGACCATTGTCACGTACGTAATATAAAAGTCTTTTTAAATTCATCATATTATTCTTAGCAGGGACTGAATGTCAGTTTTAAGACCACAAGTTTTCTTTATTATACTAAGAGTATGCGAGATTTCGAAGCAAATATTTAATTGAAGCGTGAAATAAAAAAAAACATGTGTCAAACGCTTTGGAAGTGAAACCTTCAAATGAAATGTAATAAGAAATAAAAATATTTCACGGCAAATTATTTATTTATTACAATAAATTTCAACCATGGATGCGGCGTAAAATATAAGATAATAGTTTAATTTTATTAGTTTTAGACATGTAGAGCCTAAATTTAGTGTAATAAATTAAAAGAACATTTTCTTTCGAGTAAAATTGAATTGCAATAGCGCCTTCTACTTCAATTTACAGGTAAAGTCAAGTTTAATCAAAAAAGTTTAATCAAACAAAAATTGATTGACTCTTGAGGTGGTAAAAGTAAAACGTAAAATAAGCGCCAGGCCTACACACGACGTATTTTATATAATGTTCTATCTCCTTCTCTCGCATGCTATGATGCATCTTATGATCTATGTTTGTGTCTGTTTAGTTTCGTTTCCTCGAGTTTCAACTCACAACGGATTCTAAGGCCAGCTATAAGCCATGTACAGTTTCAGTTTCAGTTTCAGGCCCTGCCACTACTCCTCGCGCTGCTGGCCATACTTAGCTAAATATTGCCGTAGCTGTTTCGAGAGAAGTGTGTATTTACATTCTGCCCTACCACTCACATCACTTTCGACTTTGTGCGCTGTGTCTTCTTGTAATACAAAATTATGTTAATAATTTAAAAAGATATCAAATTCAAAAGATAAAAATTCGTCGTCATAGAAGATGGTGGATTACGGTTTTTATCGTCGAAATCTCATTTAGTTTTTGCGGATTCCAGCTGATCTGAAAACTTGATTGTATTTTCGTTACTCCACTCGAAAGGCATTTTGGCAGATTGTACTTATTTAAAAACAAGACGGCACGCACGTCCGTTCGTTCAGGAACTTGGCCCGAAGTGAGCGACGGAGCAGAATGTGAACACTCACTGCCGCTCGCACTGCCCGTCTTTTGACTTCCGCACGAAAAACCGACAATCGAGGGAGTGTCGGGCTGCGGCAGCGGCATGGGCAGTGACAGCGCGACCGTAAATAGCCTATTTACGTACTGTCCTGCCCACTTCCCTGCTCACTTCCCTGCCAAAAAAGGCTGAATGTAAATGGGGCAATACATATTGGCCGAGCGAAGGCGAGCACCAACGTATAGACAGCCCGTTTGTCCAGTCTCGCCATTGCTCAACGACGCTCGCCTAGCTGGCGGCTGATAGGCGAGCGCCAACTTGTATACGGTTCGTTTGGCCTGACTTGCTCGGGATCGGTCGCTACGACTCGTCCACTTTGGAACAGTGTCGGTTTTTCTGCACAAATCAAAGGCGTTCGCCTGTACTCGGCAACATGTTAGTCGACGATGTCAGTTATAATTTAGCGTCCGTCCCGGTGGGATATTGATTTCACCACCACCTTCTATTTTGTCTCTTCTTCTTTCATAGTTTGAGCATTAGCATTCAACTGCTTTATTATATGGTACTCCTTTTCTGCTTAAAAGTCCGTTTGTGTATGTATCATCTTTTTACCAATTTCTGCCACCAAATAGCAGTGCGTGCACTATTATGTTGAATCTGAAGGATATAGGCTGTCAGTTTGATTACAGACCATGAGGCTTTCCGTCTTAGTGCGCAAGTACGTTTATCACTTCTATTTTATAAAAAATACAACGACAACAGCAGGTAAACAGCAAATATGGGATGTCATTAGATTTATAAAGATTGAAGAGAGGAGAGAGATAGGAGTGCCAGCAGACAAATAGCACTAATCACATATAATCAGACTAACGTGAATGGCCAGTTCCGAAGATAAGAGGAGAACCAATCTCGCGTTGATGGAAAAAATCCAATTGAGACAAAAAAAAAACTAAAGTATGGCTAGGAGAATGTTATGGTCGACAGTGTTAAAAGTGTGATGTAGTGTTTTTTTTTTCTAATAACCTTCTTTAAAAGGAGACAATTTATTTTTGATTTTTGTATTTAGAATGGGCTCGCGCCCGCAATGAAATGAATCTTGATTTATTCCTTATAATCTATAGATTACAATAGTAATATTCGTTTTACCACATCTAAACGGAAAATTGAGGAATTAATAATTAAAATATGAGTTTTAAAATAACCTAAAAATAAACTAAAAGCGATTTTATAGTAGTTTTTACTGGTATTCCAAAGTTAAAATAGTGCACTGTTCAATAATAGTACATATAAAACCAAGTTGTAAGTACATTCAGCATTTACAGGCACTTCAAAATCCATTGAAAATCTTTTTAGTAGTTACGGAAAAATATAGTGCCTGTATGTGTACAAATATGGTATGAATACTATTTTTTGCATATATTGATTGTGAGCGTACTTTCCAAATACCATTAAAGTAATATGATTAAATTCAAGATGACTAATTTATTATAAATCATTATGTCCATTTATATTTATAATATTACCAACATAATATGTACTAAGAAAGATGTTTTAAACTGATTGTGTAAAAGACAAGTTATAATGCAACTGTATTTATCATAGAATACTATAAACATACATAATAGAACGGGGGAGTGGGCGGAGCCCGCGTAGCCACTAAAATGTCCTAACATGTTAATTCATACGTATAAATGTCAACACTAGATGTGTTTTGACGTTACAATCTTTTCCAAATTTCGCATGCAAATTATTTAGAAAATGCCAAATTGCACCCTATTTACATATAAATATGTATTAAAATTTAAACGATTTTTTTTAATGTTGATCTTGAACATTAATTAAAAGTCTAAAATGTGTAAATTTACTCAATCTGTCAACACAGCGAGTTAGGTTTGTAGTAGTGATAATACAACGTAATTGCTTGTGTGTGCCCCCGGCGACGCCAATCCTTGTACAAAATAAGATTGACAGCCATTCTATTGTGTATTATAGTATTCTATGGTATTTATAGATGTAGTAAATCATCATTCCCAACGTAGTCTATAATTCAGATCTATTGATACAGACTTTTTTTTAAATATATTTTGGTTGATTATTAATAACCTAATTATACATCATAAAATGATTGGGTTTTATCTATCATGCTTATCTGTTATTACACCCTGATAAACAGTGAGGAAGTAAGATGTTTTGAACTGTTTGTGCCAGGATTTTGAATTGTATTTATTACTAGCGATCCGCCCCGACTTCGCACAGATGATTTCGGGATTTCGACAACAGCGCCACCTACCGAGTCCATATGTGAATACGAATCATTTAGAGAACCATTCAAACAGACATAAACATTTCATCAAAATCGGTTGGATGGTTTCAAACTCCTTAACGGACATAGGTAGAAAATTTTTTTAGTGTTTTCATATCAATAGATTTTTTCAAAATAACTCGATGGTAACATGTCTATTTATGATATGATATTGATATGTAATAAGTCCCAAACATCATATATAATCACTGCATTTATTATTGTAAAAATCGTCAGCGTTTTATAAGTCCTCTCTTAAGAATAACACAGCAGACAGGTACAGTGCGGGCCCTTTGTTCATTAAAGTATTTGTCTATTAGCAAGTATAAATCCCTTACATCATTAAAATATAATGTCTTGCGCGTTTATGATATTATTAGAAATCAGAAGGATATTATCAATTAAAAAAGATAAAAAAGGGTGCCAGAGCATTAAATTCAATTTTGCTGGGCTATTATTTATAAATTACACATATAACATAATATATAACATATAATAAAGCACACAGTAAAATAGAAATAGTTTCAATAAGCAACAAAAATTACAATTTTTAGTGATTATTATTCATCATCATTACAACAGTCCACTGCCGAACATAGGCCTCCTAAATTAAATATATAATGTAAAATATGACATAGGCTTTCTGTGAATTACCATCCCGTTTCGTCCCGTATGGTGCCGTAAAAGTCGACAGAGTAAAATAAAAATACCAGGAGATGAGCAGCAGCATCTTTCTATAGAATACCACAAAAAACTTTGGTTGCCACAAGTGTAGCAACTATGGCAAAAATCATCATTTATATTACAATATTAATACTCATTAAGATTAATAATCATAATTCATTATTTTCAATATCATCGCTCACAAAAGTAATATATCATCTAAAAAAGATGCAAGTGGTTCAACCTCATCTTGATGCCATGCTCAGGATAGAAACCAAACAACAGACATGATATGTGCACAGCAGCTAACGGTGCGCCTGCCTACCAAACAGTTGCAACAGTACCCAGTAAGAGCAGCCCTAGTGTTAGCAATTGATGGGTTGGTGTCAAGTGTCAACTAGTATATTAGTGTAATAAGTTTTTTTACTTGTGTGGCTTGATTGTATCCTACCTCGCAGTAGATAATTATTTGGACCAAAATCATTGGACAGATTGCAGGTATATCTCGATTTTATATTCCCCAGAGGCCCTGACCCGTAATAACGAAGAGCTTGTTTAATTTGATAAATTTCTAGACTAAACAGAATTAGATCCTGGAATGTCAGTAACAATAATCAATAACAATAATCCAGCTCTGTTTCAAATATGAAATAGGAACATTTTTACACTTTAACATGAACACAGTTTACATCATTTTAAACAAACAAGTTTATACCATATTATATTTTTTCTACCAAATAGTTTGAAACTACAAACTTTATTCTTACAGTCAATGCAAAGAAGTATACCTGTAAGTTGGTAAATAACAGAAAAGTCAATGCAGTGTTTTCTTGTGTCAAAATGTAAAATAATTTAATCAATATGTATATTATCTTAACATTTATCAATGTAATAAAATTAAAAAAGAAATGATGAAAGAAATGAAAGATTAAAATTATAGCTGTAGAAGGTATGAATTTATTAATAATATGAAGGGATAATTATTAGTATTTTTAAAAACTTAAAATAATTAAGTACTTAAACATGTATAGATCGTTGTGTTTCTGGAGTCTGTGGATTGTTTTCGTATCTTATTATTTCTAAAAAATCGTACCATATCCCATATTATTAAATAAAAAAAGTAATACATTAAAAAAGAAAATATGTAACTATCGTGTCCGCAGTATAGTGATATTGTTAGAATAGAATAGAAATTAACAAAAATAAAATATATTTCTCATAAAAGTTTAAATCTAGATAATATGTAGATAGATTATATAGTGGAGCTATTAGCTGTCCATGAGATACACAGACATCTAAATATAAATAGAAGTCGTAAAAGCGCTTGACCTTGTCGCCGCACATGTGACTCGTAGGCCACAAGCGCGCGAGGAGTGTTTGTTTCGGTCATTAGTACTGTTTCGGACGCAGAGACGTAAAAATGGTGTTTGAAGCATATCCAACTGCGGAAATTCCTCCAAAACTTGTAAATTTTCAAATAAGGGGATAACATTTCATAAATAATACTTAGTGTTTTAAATAACGTTGTGTTGAATGAAATATACTTAAATAAAATTATCCACCTACAGTACTAAGATTGTCTCCGAAATTTTAATTGTTTTCACATTTCAATACCCATTGATTCCTAAGCTAGTTCATATCTATGAGTGCGATAGCTAAAATCAGCGATGGATTTATAGTATGGGTAACAAACAAAATTGTTGCGTACGTAAATTTCCTAGAACATGGCCGCAGGAGTCGAATGCGAGTCAGTTACGTGACACAACTATTTTTTATCGATAATTTATTATGTTTGGCTTACCTAGTTTTAACGAAACGGGAATTAAATGTGATTTTTCGTTAAATATTTATTTTATACCGTTAACCGTTTATCGGCGATTATCTGTTTGTTTGTACTTTTAAATTACTTGATAAATTTTTAATCAGTTATATTGTAGGGATAAGTAATTATATTGTAAGGATAGTAGTCTTAATTCGAGCCGTAAGATGCCGGGAAACTGAAAAGTAGCAAACAACAGAAGGTCAGTTACAGATCTTTAAACTAATAAAAATGATAAGTATGTCACCCATACATATATTTATTCATTTGCTGTTTGTATAATGTTGTATTCATTTTATTTATACATCCGTTTATTTAATACTAATGCTTTTATTACAAGTTTCCAAAAGATCCGGTTATTAAAGATAAATGGATATATTTATTATTAACGTATTATTTTATCCCCTTTTTTTCTAATTATAAAACGTCTAACAGCTAAAACTAAGGCGTAAAGGCGTCTATTACATAGACAATGTCAGTTAATTAGTTATATCTTGGTGTGAAACTCCTGGAAGATCAACGGCGCTTAATAGAAAGTTATCGATACGTGCGTTACGCTGCACTATGCGCAATGTCATTCTCTGTTTTTCGCACACTTTAATTATTGGACCGAGTGGCTACGCCTCCTAAGATTTTGCGTTTTTATAAAATATTCTTTAACACAATAGTTTATAGATTAATCTTTGTTGCATGAATGCTAGAGATATTTGTTGGCGTAATTTTGTATTTATTGTTTGTCTATGTGTGAGAGCTACGACCTGGCGACACGCGTCCCGATATTAAAAGACAGTAGAAAGCATTTCTATTGTCTTATCATTTAGATTTCTGTGATGAGATTGTGGCCGTGGAAGGAAAAGGGGAGATCTCCCGCCGGGCAAGGTGTTCTGCCCGAGGAGCGGCCAACACTCCGTGTGATAGTTTTTTTTTTGCGCCCGAAGCAAATATGGGCAACCCTCCGGAAAGCGGGGGGAGGGAGGCGGTGAATGCTCATAGATACGCAGCCGGCTGCGTGGTTATGTGGAGACTTTTACCCACTAAACACCGCCTTTTAAGGACTGGCTTAACGGTCTAACTGGAGATCTCTAAGCCGTATAAGAACGCGACCCTTCTTGGCAGAAAGGAGGGCGCAGTGTGATAGTTCGGAGATGTTCTATATATACTGTTTATGATTCGGAATTTCGATGACGTGATTTAGGCTTCGGTGTGTTTCGTTTGCGGCGTGACGACAGCGCCGCCACAAGATAATATACTTACCTCGTGAGAAATCCACACCGATAAAAGTTGACGCACATCTGCAGCTGTCTCGGCTAGTAATTGTCTTCGCACACTGCGTTGAAACCTGATTCTACAATTGCAACATACACTGCTATTTTGATTGTATGCTGATTTAGCAGATTCCATTTTCTTAAAATGGCATATAAATAGGAAAAAAAATAGTAGCGTGACAAACGTCAATTCCGAAAAGAGTAAAGACGTAATTAATACTTACCCGTCCGCCGGCCGCTGGGAATAACTCGGACACGGAAGTCAATGACAAAATAACGTATTGGTTCACGGTCATTTAGAACTATGTTATAATTTATGATATTAGCTAAAACTTTTAGAAATTAAACATAAAGTGCTCAGCGGTTAATTTTTTAGTAACAAGTATATAATATATAATTAAGTATATGGATATAATTAGTCATCTTTGTGAAAAAATTGTTTTCTTTTTACACAAACTGCAAAATAACTAAGTACACTAATCATAAACATAAACACTCACGCCTGTCACCCAGAGGGGTAGGCAGAGACTACAGACTTCCATTTGGCACGATCCTGACACACCTCTCTCGCCTCCTTCACATCCATACACCTACGCATACATGCTCGTCGGTTAAGGGTACTCCTAATTTGGCCCGTTTTTAATAAATCGCTAATTTGGTCGATAAATTTTTGCCTCGGGCGTCCCTTTCCGACTCTGCCATTCACTTCTGCAACATAAATTTTCTTTGTCACTCTTTCCTCATTCATTCTTTCCACATGACAAAACCACCGAAGCATTCCTTTCTTAATCCTGGTCACAACATCATCTTGCAAACCACACTCTTCTCTTATCACACAATTTCTCACCCTGTCATTCAGATTCAGCCCTAACATACTCCTTAACGACCGCAGTTCTACTGCATTTATTCTGCTCTCGTGCTTATTCTGGCACACCCAACTTTCACTACCATACGTTAAAGTAGGGACCAACACAGTATTGTGAATTGCCATACGTGCCTTTTTTGACACATTTTGACTCTTCACAATAGAGTGTAGGGCCCCATTTACTCTGTTTCCTGCGTTAACTCGTCGTTCTATATCCTTAATCTATCCCTGCTAAATACGCAACCCAAATATACAAACTCATCTACTTGCTTGGATCAAATTCCCCTTCTATTCTTATTTCACATATAGTTTTACTTTCATCTCTTTCAAAAACCATAACTTTCGTCTTACTTCCGGTCACTTTCATACCCCTTTCTTTTAATGATCTGTTCATTAATGTAACCATCATTTGCAACTCAGCCGCCGATGACGCAAGAATAACTTGATCATCGGCGTACAAAAGGCATTTGATGGTTAACTCACCCATTCTTAATCCGCATTCTTCAACTTTCAAATTTTGCAAGCAACTGTCCATAAATAGGTTGAACAACCACGGGGAAGCCACACAGCCCTGTCTAATACCTTTATGGATGCCAAACCAGTCCGAATAGACCCCGTTGATCCTAACACAAGCACTAGAGTCCCTATAAAGAGATTCCAATGCCTGTATCAAGTCAGCGCTCAACCCAAATGAGTTCAGTGTTTGCCATAGCACATTCCTATCCACTCTGTCATAGGCCTTTTCCAAGTCCATGAACGCACAAAAGACCTTTTGGTTTTTGGCCAAAAACTTCTCCGCGATCATGCGCATGGAAAAGACTTCCGCATCCCATTCCCTTTCTAAATCCCGCTTGCACATCCCAAATTATTCCATCGGTTTCTTTCATGACCCTTTCAATTAGTACCTTAGCATACAGTTTTCCCACGATGCTAAGAAGGCTGATACTGCGGTAGTTTTTACAGTACTGCTGCGACCTTTTTCCCTTATATACTGGGACTATCACGGCTTTGCACCAGTCTCCCGGTACCCGCTTCAGTTCCCAGCATAAATTAAACAAGGTGTGCAGCAGGCCTGCCACCACTTCCTCTCCAGCCCTTAGCATTTCGAGTGAAACTCTATCATATCCGGCAGCCTTACCTGCTTTCATGCTTTTCATTGCTTTCATTATTTAATCTATACTTATCTCGCTACCTCTTTCCTCTTCTTTCGGAGTTTCTACTTCATTTAGTACATACGTTGTCTCCTTACTCATAAACATGCTTTCAAAATATTCCTTCCATCTCTTTAAACTCAAAACTCCATCATTCAGAATATAGCCGTTCTCATCTCTTATAGCATTCATTATAGGCTGCTTTGAAAGTCCCCGGCAGTTCTTACGAGTTTTCAGAACATTTTAATATTTGCCTGGAAGTTATCCGATATTCATCATTCTTATCCGTTCTTTCTTGCTTTTTCCTTTCAACTACTTCTTTTACTCTCTTATTTAGATGTCTAAAGATTGCCTTCTTTCTTTCAAAATCATCATTTGTACCACTAGAATTACCAGCCTTAGTTGCTAGTAAATCTAGTCATGCTCTCTTCTTTGCTTTACCTTCCGTACGTATCTCATCATCCCACCATAACGTATTATTTTTCCTTTCATTCTTTCTTTTACTAACACCACATACTTCGGTAGCTGCATCTACTAAACCTTTCTTAACATTTTGCCATACACTCTCCAAGTCTAACTCATTCATACATAATTCATCCAAACCACTTATATTTGCTTTCAGTCTACATTTGTTCTTATTTTTCTCACCTTCATCTTGTAATCTGTCTGTTCTAATACGCTGTAACACAGTGGTAGACACAGATGTCCGATGACGCCAACGCCTGAATAGACCATTAATTCGGCATAAGACCAAAAAATGATCCGTTCCTATGTTTGACCCCCGGTAAACCCTTGTATACCACTGCGCCCCTCAATCTTTCATCCACAATTATGAAATCTATCATGCTTCTATCATCACCTCTTTCCCAAGTATACATGTGAATCCTCTTGTGGCGAAAGAAAGTGTCCGTCACAAAAAGATTCTTTCCCATACATACAGTGAGAAGGCTTTCACCATTCTAATTTATACTTTCATCACCAAACGTTCCCAATATCCTTTCATAACCAAGCCTCCTCACCCCAACTCTTCCATTAAAATCTCCTAGCATAACAACATTTTCATTTCCTTTACATTTCATTAATACCATCCTTACCATTTCCCAAAACTGCTCTCGGATATGAGTGGGCTTAGACATATCTGGGGCGTAGACCCCTAGCACAAACGTTATAATATATATATATATATATATATATATATATATATATATATATATATATATATATATATATATATATAACGTACACTAATCAGAACATGAATATCAAAACAACTCATTTTTTTTTTCAGATTTTTTGATTCCGTTTATATTTTCGCAAAATCTATAGGCCATTTACTATTATAATTTGGTGTCTTTTTTGTGTAATACCATTAAGAGACGTTAATATTTCTAGTGGGCCCAAACATGATTGTCTCCTTTGTTCCTTTGATAGTTTAAATAAATTAATGTATCGTTGTGTAAAGTTGATAGCTCTGTTATAGTGAGTCTTTTCAATTATTTTGTGTACATGATATAATAAATGTCATACTTCTAGCAATCTTTTCCAGTTTATATAAAAGGGATATACTATTAATGACGTAACTGTGCAGACTTCTATACAAATAATTTAAAAATATCATTTTGAGGTACATTTTACCCAATATATTTAGAGGTATAAACTGTTAGGAAAGATAATTTAATTTTATTCATTTTTAAAACTTCAACTCAATTCATTGATAAAACTGGGTACTACCATCATACGACGTAATCGAAAAAACGTTCCCATGAACGTACTTAGAAATTTAAAACAAAGTTGTCACAATTTTCAGTGTTATATTAATTGAAAATTCAAATTATATGTTTTTAACTTTTATAAGTCGTTATTTTATAAAAAAAATGTTAGAGTATTGACTAACCTACTTGGTGGATTATTAAAGTAATAGTTAATTAAATATAAAAATAAAAATAAATGAAGTACAAAGTATACAGTTATAAGGATAAATGTGAATGAACATACAAATGAAGAGTAGGTACTACTTAATGTGAATGTCTGGATAAGCTACTTATTAAGTGACTAAATAACTCAGTATCTAAGTCTGTTACAAAAGTGCGTCGATCAAAATAATATACGTTCGCGAATGTTTACCTGATTGTGTCAAATATTATGCACCGTATCATACATAATATGTTTAACCATACTTTTTTGACAACGGACTTACTATGTGCTGTTCTAGGCGGTTTGGCCAGCCACCCTACCCAAGCCAAGACAGGTTTAACATATGAGTATGTTATTAGAATGTAACATTGTTTTATATTTGGTAACTTTTTATTATATAAAAAAATTTTTGGTGGGAGGTGTGATGTAGTGTAGCCCCCACGACAATTTATATAAGTGTTTAATTTAAAATAGGGAAGTATAATAAAAGTTTTCGTAACAACATGTTTCCTTCATTGACACCTTTCCTACATTACAAACGCTTTAGGGACATCTATTAAAACCAACACAGTTGATTATAGATTCCGCAATTCTCCATTACAGTACGCAAATCTTCCGTAAGTTGTTTCAGATGAGTATGGTATGTCAGGCCACATTTAGATTGCCATAATATGCTTAGAAAAATATTATTGAGAATGTACCTAGCTAGAATTTTTCTTTCACTTTCTGACGACTGACGATATTGCGAGTCCAGTTTGGATACGTTGGCATTGTCGTACGATGGGTAAAAGTAGTTGTTCATGCACGGCAATGCGATAAATCGGTTTAGACGTCCAATAATGTTGTGTATTTGTCAAATAAATATTTTTCTTTATTTTATATAATTTTATATTATATTCGATAGCAATTTCAACTAATTAACCTTTACTGTTACTGAGTGATAGCCATATGCGAGAGATGCGCACAAGCAACGTATGATCAGTTTTATAATCTTATTGTTATCATTGTAAAAAATAATAGTTAATGAATAGCTATTAGAACCTTTTATAAACATACAGATATTTTGTACATAATGTTTTTCGATATTAGTGCGTACGAAGAATATTTTTTTTAATATATTCTTTATTTTACACTTTATTAATACAGAATGAGAACGATATTAAAGATTATTACAACGAATCGTTAAATAACGCAATGTTTATTTTAAAGAAATCACTTTGAGGGTATCAAAGCGATTTCTTTAAGATAAATTTTTCGTAGAGAACTAATAGTTAAAGAAAATGATAGTTAATCACAAGGAAAATATTTTTTGGTTACTCATTTTTTTAAAGACAAATAAGAAGCACAAATAATACCTCATAGTAGCGTAGTAGGGAACTGAGTTTAAAATTGAAAATTTGTTGTTGTTTGTTTTATTTGTTTTTAATGATCAGTAAACGAGTCTGTTATTGACATAAAAGTAAAATAAATTTTGATTAAAACTTGTAATAAGAAATTAAGGAGCTGGCAGTGAGAGACGTGATAGCTCCCTGCGCTAAGTTTAAAAAAATAAACGCTCGCCGTAAAATTTCTAAGTGTGCGAGCAAACCAACAAACAAATATATCTTGCTAATAAGTACTCTAAGGAGCAAACCGATTTTGATTCCCCCAAAAGCATCAATGCAATAGTTAATAGCCAACCTTAGTGATAATTTACGATGTGCTTCGCGGTGAAGGGAAAATGTATATTATTTGTTTCGAATTTATTTGGATTCTGATCAACAATAATCTCCTGCGCTAAGAGAATAAAACTAAATTTACTCTGTGCTTAGAACTCAATTTACCTCTAGCTCAAGAGTATAATATAAAACAATTTGTCGGAAACTGTACCATAACACACCGAGTCAAGGCGATCCGAGAGCTCTCGAGGGCCTCGTATATTCTCTACCCTATAGACCACTCTCCTACATATATATCGAGGGAAACTAAAGTAAAACACGATAGTTCTCTGTATCGTGGTTTATGTAGGAAATAATTTACTTAAAACGTAAATGTAAATTAACTACTAATAAAATAAGTATTTACTAAAATTACATGTATGCTATTTTTAACAGCTAGTGCCCGCGGCTTCGCCCGCGTGGATCTCGGAAAACATCATTTTCGAACTTGTAACACACTACTGCATTAATAACTATATTAATTAATTGTTTGTTTACGGTTTGTTTATAAAAGTACCAAAATGGATCTGAGAAAAAATATAATAGGGTATTCCCTCATCGAATGAAGTGAAGCTACAATCACTAGTGATGTACCTCTACAAGCTACAACCTGCAATTGTGGATGTAGCCGTAGATCCCTCAGTTGTGGTTAATTCAGATGATGATAGAATAAACGCCCAAGAGCTAGAGCAAATGAAGCAAATTGGAAGAGGTGATTATGGAAACGCGCAGTTTTGGGAATCGAGCGCGACTTACCCGCATACCTATAAGCAAGCGCAATCAGGCTTTCGTAGGCTCTAAACCTAATGACCTCTTTGGATTTTAGCCAGCATCTTTGCAAGATGGACTCAATTCTTTTTGGCACCGCACTGGCAGTATGTGGTATAATTGCCGCCAAGCTCCCGTGTTACTAAACAAAGTAACGCCATCCCAGTCTGGAGAATAAGAATTGAAGATCGTATGGCAAAGCCTAGGGCCCTCATCAGTAGACTGATATGCTTCAGGTCACGCAATAACATACCAAGGGTTGTACGCACCGTCAGGATCTGACGTTTGCTGGTACGAATGGCAGTTTGTTCCATCCGGATATAACCAAAAACTTATGGAGTGCATAGACAATCTGAAACAGAGAATTGCTGCTTGGGAAAAATGGATTTGGCGATATACTGAGAGGTCGACACGATTCAACCAGAATCGTCTATTCCAGAGTGATCAAAAGGGACTCCATAAACTATTGCACCGAATTGGAGAGACACTGTCCCAGTCTGGTGTGGGCTTTGGTTAGTGCCCGTAAACCACAGCGAAGGCCCTTGGACAGAAGTTGTGGCGAGTCAGTGTGCGAACGTTATGCCTATGGATCCCGTCACCACATCGCCGAGCGACGTAGCTGAGGCGGTCCATAGGACCCCGAACTGGGAAAGTTCGGAACTTGACGGGTTGCAGCACTACTGGTGTGTCACGCTGTGCTTGCCTGATAGTTTCAAAAGTCTCTCAACCAGAAGTCACTCCCGAGCCTTTTTACTACTGTGATCACTCACTAGGTTTCTAAAGACCAGAATACTGCCAAACTCGAGAGATAAACATACTCGAGAAAATACCGCCTCATTACTTGTTTATCAATCATACAAGACATTAACATCTATTTTGATAACGAGAATCACTGGACCCAAATAAGATAATGTTGCGCGCTCAAAATGGATGTCAAGGCGGTAGCCGTGGAACTCAGGAACTACTCCTCATTGACGCAGTTATTGCCAAGGTTCCAGATGGGAATTTAAGCTTCGGAAAGGAGAAAGAAAGGACCTTTTTTTACTTGGTTTGTCTCAAATTATTTGCTTCCAGTCGCTCCCGTATTATGGGATTGCTAAACATCACTTTTGATTTTAGCAATCCTATTAGAATGGAGCCGAGGTATGGATAACTGTGCAGTCCTCCATGTTGAAAGATGTTAACTCCGAGGGTTTACACTTATCTATGCCCATCAATATAAAGACACTTTCCGAGGCAAAAACATACCGATACATTGGTATGTCCCAAAATATATGTTATCCGATGATATCCCGGACGTCAGTCTGAGCGAGATTAGAATGGCTCTCCAGCACCTTAAAAACGGCAAGTCCCCGGGCGAGGATGAAATTACAGCGGAACTTCTGAAAGCGGGTGGAAAACCGGTACTTGAAGTCCTTCAGAGACTCTTTAATTCCGTCCTCCATGGTGGCACTACTTCGGAGGCGTGGAGCAGAAGTGTAGTTGTCTTTTTCTTTAAGAAAGGTGGCAACGCCCTCTTAAAGAACTACAGGCCGATATCCCTTCTGAGCCACGTCTACGTGCTGTTTTCGAGAGTCATTACGAATCGTCTCGCACGCAGACTCGATGACTTCCAGCCTCCCGAACAAGCCGGTTTCCGAAAAGGCTTTAGTACCATAGACCATGTACATACACTTCGGCAAATTGTACAGAAGTCCGAAGAGTACAATCTGCCCCTTTATCTGGCGTATGTGGACTATGGGAAACCTTTGATTCATGTTTTTGTGCCAAGTTGACTGTCGGTATATCGAAGTGCTGAAGTGTTTGTACAGTAGGGCTACGATGGCTATCCGAGTACAAAACCAGAGACGAAACCTATCCAACTGAGAGAGTGTGGGTGACGTTATTTCGCCGAAATTCTTCACCGCTGCATTGGAAGACGTTTTCAAGCTACTGGACTGGAAAGGGTACGGTATTAACATCAATGGCGAGTACATCACTTACGACGATATAGTCCTTACGGCACAACTTAAGCACTATGCTCAATGACCTCAATAGTGCTTCCCAACGGATAGGTCTTAAGATGAACATGGACAAAACAAAGATCATGTTTAATGTCCATGTCACACCTATGCCGGTAGTTGTTGGGAGCACTAAGCTCGAAGTTGTTGACGAGTACGTTTACCTGGGACAAATAGTCCGACTAGGTAAGTTCAACTTCGACCGAGCGCAGTCTGGCGCAGCGTTCGGGAAATCTTCTCGTCGGGTATACCTCAAAACCTGAAAACTAAGTTGTACAACCAGTGCGTGTTGCCTGTGATGACCTACGGAACCGAGACGTGGTCCATCACTGTTGGCCGTATGTCTCAACTCAAAGTCGTTCAGCGAGCTATGGAGAGGGCTATGCTCGGAGTTTCTCTGCGTGATAAACTTAGAAATGAGGATATCCACAGTAGAACCAGAGTGACCGACATAGCCCAACGGATTAGTAAGCTAAAGTCGCAATGGGCCGGCCATATAGCTCGACGAACCTACAACCGTTGGGGAAAAAAAGGTTCTCGAGTGGCAGCCTCGTACCGGTAGGCGAAGTATGGGGCGACCCCCCACTAGATGGAGTGACGACCTGGTAAGACATGCAGGAAGTCGATGGATGCAGGTGGCTCAAGACCGTGCTTTGTGGCATACCTTGGGGAGGCCTATGTTCAGCAGTGGACTCGTGAAGGGCTGTAATGATGATGATGATGAAAATATATGTGTCGATGAGGCGGACATAAAACAATTAGTTTGCGGCCTGTTTGCACGTTTGACAAAAGTGCTTAACAGCCTCTTGTCAACCGTGATTAAGGCAGGCGCATATATATGTAACTGTTGAATCATGCCCGTTCTCCCTTATTTTATACATTTGGTATATTTAAGCGAACTCAGACAGAACTTTTTGACAGGCCTGTTGGTCTAGTGGTTAGTGACCCTGACTGCTATGCCGGAGGTCGTGGGTTCGATTCCCACCCAGGACAAATGTTTGTATGATGAGCACGATCATTTGTTCTGTGTCTGGGTGTAATTTATCTATAATATTTATGTATTTAGAAATATATAAGTATGTTTATCAGTTGTCTAGTACCCATAACACAAGCTCTGCTTAGCTTGGGACTAGATGGCGTTGTGTGATAGTTGTGGAATATTATTATTATTAACTTAACTATCTGGATAGAAGTCCGCACTGTTACGACATCTCATAGGATGCATCACCCGAGATCGTCAGTAATGAGGCTGTACTTGCCGCGGAAACATAATGGGCGCGGCTTTTTAAGCACTTTCACTTCTTATTGATTCTTATTTTTCAGTGTTTCAAGAATATTTTTCTGAATTTAGGGGGCGACATGTAGATTGATTGTTTGCGTCGAATTTTCTTTTCCTAACTTTAATATTCTTTTTGGATATTCTTCTGTTACACGGATGTTTGACTTTTTAAGCTGTTTTTTATTTTGCAATATTTTCATTTTTTCACCAGCAGCGTAACGGCTACACGAACAGACAGGTCTGATTAATTCCTTTCTTAACGAGTCTTCTAACCGATTCAAGTTCAAAGTCATATCAGTTTTAATTTGATTTTTAATATTATGTGCATAACTTTTTACCCAAAAAATGTTAATGTTTTAATTTATATTTGAATTAATTTTTGAAATCATTCTTTCTCCTAGTTGGAAAACTGCGATTCTATAGAATTTAATTATTTACTAAAATTTGTTTTGATTTCTCCTATAAGTCTTCGCAGATCATTGAACTTTTATTCTTGAGTTTGCTACGAGGGCAATTCGCGAACTCAATAGAGTTCAATAGATTTTGACAATAGTCAAACGAAACATTACGTACGGTTGTGAACTTGAGAAGTTATATATATATATATATATATATATATATATATATATATATATATATATATATATATATATATATATATATACACAGAAAAAGAAAATAAAGAAAAAAGAAAATAGACAGGTGTCAACTATGTTTATTTTGTCTAAATATTTTAATAAAAATAACTATACATTTTAATTGTAAAATTTTAGTGCACAAAGGAAATTTTTATTGTTGTCAAAGATTTAAATAGTATAACAGTGGTTTATATAATATCTGAAATTAACTACGAGACATAAAAAATTTTCAAGATTGTGACATAATATGCCAAATGTAACAAAACAATTCGCAACAAAGGATTTCTGAAATATTATATATTTGATTGACTGATGAAGAGCTATCGTATCGCAAAGCCATATAAGAGTTTGTCGGGATATTTTTCATATTTTCGCATGGGGATTTTGTTTTTGTTCCCACTACAGTGCCTGTTCAGTATTTGAAAAGTTCTAGTCCGCGTATGATAACTTCAAGACACGGTTGCTAAGGCCGCCATCGTTTGTTCTAGCGACGCCATACGTCCGTGGATCTCTTACACTGCAGCTTCCAATTGCAGAACCGTCCTGTGACGCACCTACGTAACGACGCATGCGTCTTGTTACCAAAACAAGCAGCCTTCATATTTTGACTTTGACTTTTTTATATCTTCAGTGTAATTGTTAAGTTACTTTATTGTGTTTTTTTAATTTGTTTTAAGTTATTCTTTTTTGTTATTGTATTTAACTGTTGTGAATGCAGTCCGTAACCCAATTTAGTGATGACACGGCAAACGCGACACTTATATGTACACAGTGCAACAAGTCATTCAAATCTTTAAAAGGCCTCAACATACACACTACAAAAACACACAGGAAATGTATTAGCCAAAACAGTTCACCTTTAGACATACACCCTTTTATTCCAAATATGCCTACTTTTGCAGCCAACTTTCCAACTCCTTTCCACACATATCTTAGCTATTTGAAAAATAGTATACCGACAGTTAAAAGAATCCCTCGAGGAGCTCGAATAACCGTTGCTACACATTTGTCACAATTAATCCAGAAATGTTACATAAGCAATTGTACTCAAGACTGGCAGAACCTATTTTTATTTTCATACAGCACACTACATATAACAAAAACTGATAAACCAAATTTATCCTTGACACAAAAGATTAAAAATAACTGTACTGTCAGCTCCTCACCTTCTCCCGCACCTCTAATCAAACATGATGCCCCTCGTAATCGCAACAAACTAATCGAAAACAAAATCTGTGACGGAGATCTCAAAGGTGCCGCTCGCCTTTTGTTCTCCAACGAGGTGCTTTCACCAGATACCCCTGACACCCTTCAGGCCTTAAGGTCAAAACATCCTCTCTAGCTCCAGTAAACCCATATTTTCTCGCCCGACCAACAGTAGGGCAAGCATGCCTTCAAATTCAAAACAAAGATGTTACGGATGCCATTTTATCTTTTAAACCAGGTTCGGCTGCAGGTTTGGATGGAATCTCACCGCAACATTTGAAAGACTTAACATCGCATTCTGTGGGTGATGCAGGTGAGCAACTTGTAAATTCGATCACTAAATTAATTAACTTTATGTATTCCGGTAATGTCAATCCAGAAATTGTTCCAATTCTTTTCGGCGCGAACCTCATTGCTCTCACCAAAAAAGGACGGAGGGGTGAGACCAATTGCTGTTTGATCAACACTACGACGCCTGGCCTCCAAAATTGCTGTTCGACATATTTTACAGAAATTAAATTCGGAATTTGAACCCGTACCGTTAGGCTTCGGTGTAAAAGGAGGGTGTGAGGCAGCCGTCCATGCCCTACGTTCTTTCCTAACATACGGACATCCTGACGTGTTGCTCAAAATTGATGTTAAAAATGCTTTCAATTCGGTAAATGGGGGGACCCTACTGACCGAAATAAATCAACATATACCCAAAATATACAATTATCTTCTTCTCAGTTACGCTGACCCAACAAAATTGTTATATCGGTCTAATGAATTATCCTCGGAAGTAGGTTGTCAACAAGGTGATCCCCTTGGACCAGCAATTTTTAGTTTGGCTATAAATCCCATAATCAAAAGTTTAAATTCTAAATTCAATATTTGGTATCTGGATGACGGAACTTTAGGAAGTGATATGGAAACTGTATTTTCTGACCTTTTTTCAATCAAAAATAAATTTGAAGCCATTGGTTTGGAGCTTAACTTTAGCAAATGCGAACTTTTTATAAATAACTGCAACTTAAATTTAAATGACGTAAAACACAAATTTAATACTTTTGGCACCAAATATTAAAATAGTTAACAGTAATTCCCTTTACCTTTTAGGTTCTCCAATTTTTAACGAATCTATGTCTGAATACATTAATAATTCAATTGCTAAATTTCAAAATTCTGCTGACCGTCTCCTTGAAATTAGTCCACATTATGCACTTTGCATTTTAAAATCTTGCCTTTTTGTCCCGAAATTTACGTATGTGCTCCGTTGCTGCTCCTTTTGGAATCACCCAGACCTCTTGACACAAGTGGACAACTTAATCAAAATTAGTTTAGAATCGATTCTTAATATACACATGAACGAGCAATCTTGGACCCAAGCCTCCCTACCCATCCGTTATGGTGGTTTAGGAATTCGCAAAATTTCCAGTGTCTCTTTACCAGCCTTCCTATCTTCTGTCTATAGTTCAGCAAATCTCATAAGTAAAATTTTAAGGGCATCCCCTTCAAACTTTGAGATTGCTGGCCTGGAAGAAGCTAGAAACGCTTTCTTAATTGCATGCCCTGGGCAAAATTTTCAATTTCCTCTAAATTCACAGAGGAGCTGGGACGACATAAACTGCAAATTGACTTATGACAATCTTTTGAGTTTTAGTACAGGTTCGGCGCGTGCTAGGCTTTTGGCCGTGGGTACGCATGAGGCCGGCTACTGGCTTCACGCGTATCCTTTGTCAAATACAGGAACATTTCTTGAGCCTGACACGCTCCGAATCGCAACCTGTCTACGGCTTGGGGTTCCAGTCTGCGCTCATCATAAATGTCCGTGTGGCAGTGACGTCGACAAGCTAGGATATCACGGGCTATCATGCCAAAAAAGTGCAGGTCGCTTCTCGAGACATGCAGCTCTTAACGATATCACACGCCGATCTCTTGCCGCCGTCAACGTGCCAAGTCTACTTGAGCCGTCTGGTATTGCAAGAGACGATGGCAAGAGACCGGACGGTATGAGTTTGATTCCATGGAGGATGGGCCGGGTGTTGGTATGGGATGCAACCTGTTCAGACACGCTGGCCCCTTCCCATCTACGTAGAACCAACAACAGAGCTGGTGCGGCTTGTGAAGCGGCAGAAAAGGCTAAAGTTTGCAAATACAGGGGTCTAGGCTCCGAATATATTTTTGTCCCTTTCGGTGTCGAGACCCTTGGTCCGTGGGGTCCTAGCGCTATAAGCCTTTTTAAGGAAATAGCAAAAAGGTTAATCGACGTCACAGGAGACCGAAGAGCTGACAGTTACCTCGGACAAAGAATTAGTCTAGCTATTCAACGGGGAAACGCTGCCAGTATCTTCGGAACCTTGCCTAAAGGACCTCTTTTTTAATAATTTAATTTAGTTATATAATATATATTTATAGTTTTTAGTATAGAATTATTTATATACTATATATATATATATATATATATATATATATATATATATATATATATATATATATATATATATATATATATATATATATATATATATATATATATATCGAGGACGATGTAATTTATTAATTATTGTGAATAATACATACTCATATTATTTTATTAATATATTGTCCTAAACAAAATTTTTCGCATTCTTTTCCGGATCTTAGTAATAGAAGCGAATAGGCTTTTTTACTAGTTTTTCTTCACTTGCCCGTCATTACCGTCAGGAGGTTGTTGAATAACAATTTGTCATAACACTGTTTTAGCCTTAGTTATCGACCGTATACTTAGCTTATTGTTACCTTACCTTATTGTTAGCTTTGACGTTCATTTGAGATTAGAGTAATATGAAGTCACAAGATATTTAATTTAAGTAATTTTTCAATGTTTTGTTCATTATATTATTATGTCACCGCAATAACTTCTAAACTTTTAATAATTATTGTCACACACAAAATAGCTTTCTCTAGCAAAGCTGTATATTGTGCAGTCGCATCATAACTGAAATATAAGTACTTCTATTTAAATGGCGTTATGCATAATTTATTTTGAATTTTCGACGTTCATTACATAACTAAAAAAGTTTTTCATTCCTAGTCAAGTATTATATTTTTGGTACGTAGGATCCGGGCCATCTCCAACGGCATCCTAATGATGTTCTCGAATATGACTGTCAGTACCTGAACTATTGTTGTATAGTTCATTTACTGACAAATAAATAATGTTAAGTCAACTATGTATTTACTCAAAGATTTTTATTTATTCAATTATTTTTATATAACTTTTCTTTATTATTATAATTAATTGCTAACAATAGGATATGTTATCACCTAATTATATTAATTATGTAATATAATGTGTGTTGGTTGAAATAAAGAGAATATTATTATAATTTTGGGGTATTCAAAGAGTATTCTCATCTGGTTGTGCTGAATAAATAAATAAAAGGAAATGATAAATATACATAAACTACCGATCGGCACCGGCTTCGCACGGTTGATTTGTGGATCTCGACAACAGCGCCACCTAACGGGTCCAATTTAGCTTTTAAACCATCCAGGTATCAAATACACACAACACTAATCATCAAAATTGTACGAGCCATTTTCGAGGTTTTGCGAGACTAAAATCAATTGCTGTCCTCATACATAAATAAGTAAATAATACCTAAATAGCGAAATGCCCTAACAGATGGAAGCTCTCGTCAGGAAAACCCAAACGGTCGAGGGTTAGGGGGTAAGGGAAAGAAGCAGGCAGACGATTTTTTTCTGTCCTTATCGCCGTGTCTATTTATGCTGGTGTGCAGTCGAAATTTAACAGTTTTGGGCCAAGCCAGGTGGTAAAAATGATTCGTGTTTTACTGTGGATATTGTCTTGAGAACTTCTTTGGGACTTAGGGCATCTCGACTCGGAAAGGTTAGAAGGCGATGCCCCGTCACCTCCTTCGTGATTATTTTTTTATAAACCACTCAGAAGTAGGAACCCCGCGAAGCGGGGCTCCATCGACTGGGCTTTCCTCGACTACGCTACGTTGAGTGGCGTGGTGCTTCCCTCCCCGAACTCTCTCCCGTAGTGCAATCGAGGGCATCCCGGTCGACGGACCACCGGAGGATTTTTTACTAATAAATCCTACTTAGTTTTAATTATTTTTGGGATAAAAAATTACCTATATTAAAAATGATAGGAACCGATTCAGTAAACGATTCTGAATAAACTACTTCCAGGATGTGCGTTAATTATGTTACATGTTATTTAAATACAACATGTAACAAAAACCCTGTGGTTCCCGTTAACTGCATTATCAGAATCGGTATCTAAGCATATAGAAATAATTTTTTTCAAAGTAAACCCATTAAAAAAATAATTTTAGTGAAAAAAAAAATTGCAAATTGTTTGTTATTTATTATTGTTTACTATCTCTGCATTGGCCGAGGAGAAGAGGATTGTCAAAGACCCCGCATTATCGATACTTGTGTGAGTTAGAGGAAATAAAACCACATACAATTTGCAAATAAATTTTTTTCATTAAAATTAATTTTTTTACGTGTTTTTTTTTGAAAAAAAATATTTCTTTACGCTTGGATACTGATTCTGATAACACACTTAACGGGTACCATAGGGTTTTTGTTACATGTTGTGTATATACAACATGTAACATAATTAACGCACATCCTGGAAGTAGTTTATTCTGAATCGTTTATTGAATCGATTCCGATTATTTTTAATATAGGTAATTTTTTATCCCAAAAATAAAACTACGTAAATTACAGTCACACGAAATCTGTACAGTCAAAACAAACTGAAATGGACCGTAACTTGAGGCAATAAGAGTTTTAAGAGTGCATTTTTATTTGTATTGTTACTAATTCTGTCATTCAATAAAAATAAAGAAAAATGAACTTTATTTCAAGCACTTAGTCTTTACGTTCGTGGATTTGTACTGTGACCACAACATTCTTCCGGAATTAGTATAACTAATTTGATAAATAATCAGTGCATAAAAATGTTTTACTAAAAATTCAGTGTATGAATTATGATTATAATATACTAATTGTTAACGCACACCCTCAGACACCCCAGTGCTTGAAATAAAGTTCATTTTTCTTTATTTTTATTGAATGACAGAATTAGTAATAATACAAACAAATATATAATATATATATATATATATATATATATATATATATATATATATATATATATATATATGTAAAAGTTAGTAACTAAAATTAAACTGCGATAGGAAACTTGTACTTAAAATATATTAAACAAGACTACGAAGTCTGAAAACATCTGTCCGTATTTTTCATAGAAGATCGTCAGATGGACTGCAACAAAGTTTGCATAATGTAACGTTTTAACCTGTTAAACATATATTGGCGGCCTGATTTAAATAAACTGGTTATAAGTAGTTCGTAGTAAGTTAAGCTCTTTTTGAGGCTGTTAGTTGTTTGTTGATCTGACTTAAAACAAATAAGTACTACCTAAAGTAGGATTTATAAATAAAAAATAATACAAGTTAAAAGCTTGAAAGAATATTCAAACAGCAAAAAATATGTAAATGTTTCATTACGAGAGAAATTATATTCCATGTTGTTTCCTTTTACAGCGCCTATTACAGTCTAAAACGATACAACCGCCCATTAGAAACACATTTTTTAATTTTGTTTCAACTGGTACCCGGCGCGTTGCTGCCACAGAAGGAATAATTGTGGAAATATCGTTTAAAATTTGAATGAGTTATATTGTTTAATTAGGAATGATAATACATTCATTGAAGTTGAACGATATAATTTGTCGCTACAATACGCGCGCCTCCTACTGAAAGTTAGTTGCACTAAGCCTGTAAACTTTGCGGAAGTGCATACAATATTTTGATAAAGTTTTATATCAATCTGATAGTATGGCAGCGCATAAAATACGAAAAAACATTAATGTTTATATATTAAAAGAAGAAGTTCTCACAACAATACCCACAGTAAAACATAAGACACCTCACAAAAACACGAATCATTTTTACCACCTGGCTTGGCCCGGAACTATTAAATTTTGACTGTAGACCAGCATAAAAATAGACACGGCGATAAGGACAGAAAAAATATCGGTGACTTTTTTATTCTTGTGCCATGGTGATGACTTAGCAAGAGATGCAGAAGGTCGATGAATACAAGTGGACCGTGTCTTGTGGCATTCCTTGTGGGAGGCCTATGTTCAGCAGTGGACTTGTGAATGAATTAATCATCTTTGTGTGTATTTAGGAGAGCAAGTCCGTATAATATTTCCTGTGTCATTGTAGCACGCAACCAATATTTTACTCTACACAGAACACGATCTCTTCGCGATGGCTACACTGATCGGAAGAGTCGCCAGTGGGTATACGTAAGAAAGTTTTTATGTTTGGGTACAAATCTTGGTCGTGTTTCAATGCGATTAATGATGAATACGTGGTAGAGCCACGCTGCAGCTATATTATGATTACAGCATGAATGGGTCGGCTCGACCGAGGTAGGACCACGCTCTCACAGAATACCACCGTAAAATAGCAGATTAATACTGCTGTGTTTCGTATGGTGAGTGTAGAGATCCGGAGACCCTTTTTTACTGGAAACGAGGCATTCAATCTCAAGGGTGACAACGCATCTGCGTTTTGATTCTTAATCGAGGACAAATAGATATCTATGGGCCACAGTATCCACTTACCATTAGGTGGACTGTGTGCTCGTTTGTCACCCTTATTCTATAAAAAAAATTAGCGCTGTAACTGAGCTCATCTCAAATTATAATGATAGTAATACGCGATATTCTTTATGCTGACAATTTCTCACCGTTAGAGACTGACGTTGAATATAAAGAAGACAAACTCCATGGGCCTCAAAACCTCTTCACGGTCGATTCGCTAATTAACTGAGTCAACCACATGTCGACATTGAAGCGTCGGATAGCTGGCTCAGACATGGTGATCTTTGCTGAAACGAACATACTCAAATTAAATCTTGTCTACGAACTATACCCCATAGTTAACTTATTATCAGTTTATTTAAATCAAGCCGCCAATATATGTTTAACAGGTTAAAATGTTACATTATGCAAATTTTGTTGCAGTCCATCTGACGATCTTCTATGAAAAATACGGACAGATGTTTTCAGACTTCGTAGTCTTGTTTAATATATTTTAAGTACAAGTTTCCTATCGCAGTTTAATTTTAGTTACTAACTTTTACATATATATATATTTGTTTGTATTATTACTAATTCTGTCATTCAATAAAAATAAAGAAAAATGAACTTTACCACACATATATATACCCACATGTAATCTAACCGTCCTATTAATATTGGGTCCTTACATATTGTACGAAATTAGCGTTTTGTCGTACTGACTACTTTGATCTGAAATATCTCCTCTTTGGTAAAGAATTCCAAATTCAAATTTATAAATTCATTTAGCTGATACATTAGAGTTTTGAAAAAAGTCATTCATTTGTTTTCTTCTCATTATTTTTTTCTTTGGCGTCGCTTATTACCGCGCTTATTATAATGTAATAATAATAATATACATATATTATTATTATTACATTGTGCGGTAATAAGCGACGCCAAAGAAAAAAATAATGAGAAAAAAAAACAAATTAATGACTACGAGTACGAGTTCTACCGTGACACCAGTGCTGCAGAAACAGCTCGAAGGATTAATAATGTGTGGTGTCGCAAAAGAAAGCACGGTACATGTTTGGTTTCAACGTTTTCGTTCTTGAAATTTCGAGCTTCAGAAATAACTCCGTGGACGGCCGGAGACCAAAGTGGAAAATGAAGAATTAAAGGCTGTTGTGGAAGCGTAACTATTTAACCAAGGACCCCGGGGCAAAAATTAAATTAGGGCCCTATTTGAACTAAACTAAATACACAAGGTGCAAAACTACTTCATCATTAGCTTTTTATCTCCCACTGCAGGGCATTATAAAGCTACTTACTACTAAGAAGTATGTGTAACGCAGCGGATAATATTTATTAGTATTTCCTAATCTACATAATATATAAATGAGGATGCCCTGAGTGACTGACTCATTTACCAACGCACAGTTCAAACGCTATACGTAGAAATCTGAAAATTGGGCAGTAGCTGCCTTGCTACGTAGACATTCGCTAATAAAGAATTAAGGAAAATTCAACCTCTAAGGGGGTGAAATAGGGTTTTACAGTTTGTATGAAACTTTTTATTTCACGGGGCAATTTACTTACTAGAGGTACTCTGTATATAAATTAAATGAATTCGGCTTTAGTGTTTTTTGAAAACGACCCATTGCCGCCCGGGACAGAAAAAATTAATCAATGTGTTTTTAAATTTAAAAATTATTGCGTACACTTGAATAAAAAAAAAATTACATTTTTTGTTTCTTCAAAAATCTACTCTTAGGGTCTTAAAATGGAGTGCAAGGTTTTTTATGTATAATATTATATTAAAAAGTTTCTTCGTATTTTATTTGTAAATTGAACAAAAATCTGTTTGTCTGTTTTTATCTGACTGGTTTTACTATTAATACTTATGTCCTGTAAGTATTAAGAAAAGAAAAGTAAAAAAAAAAACATTTTGTATGGTGGGGTAGGAAGGGCATCGTTTCTTATGAGCTTACCGTCGAGCAAAACCATCGATTTGGATCTCTACTGCCAACAACTAATGAGACTCGAGTCAGAAATTGAGAAAAAACTGGTCCAAATTGATCAACAGAAAAGGAGTGGTCTTTTATCATGATAACTCCAGATCACATACACCTTTGAGCAAAAATTTAGAGAGCTTGGGAAGTGGTAATGCATCCACCATTATAGTCCTCACTTTGCAACCTCAGATTTTTACCTGTTTCGGTCACTTTTAGGATTTGTTAAAACTACTCGCCGCATTTTTTTGATGATAATCCCAAAATTTGTACAGCAACGGGATTATGTCAAAACCTAAAAGATTGCAACAAGTTATCGAACAAAATGGCACATATATATTACTAGCTGTGCCCCGCGGTTTTACCTGCGTATATCAAACGTCTGAGTCGCGCAAAACCTATTGCAAGCATTTTAGACAGCAAGGTACAGAAAAATAAAATTAATGGAGTACTTTTATCTATTAGCATATGTACTTTATAAGGCGAAGTTAAATTTTATTCACTCCCTCCCCCTCCCAGATGAGCGTCATCCCCGACCCTCACTCCTCAGAAAGTGTCCCAAAGTACTTTTTTCCATTTTGAAAGAAAACCGTACACGATACATGAAAAGTGTGCACATACGAAATAATTCTTGATGAATTTGCTACTTATAGTTTCCATGCAATCTGCCACAAAATAATTTGGGTTAGTTTCCTCAAAAATTTTCCGCTTTACCGCCACACATACATATAACTAAAGTAACGAATATAACATGTTATTTAAAAAGAACTATAAAGAATTTCTAAGCTTTTTCCTTCCACGTTGCTTTACTATTTTGATTATTATTTGTGATTATTGATTATTATCCTGTTATTAATTGATGCAGCTTTCAGCGAAATATAGCAAAAAAAAAATCGATAAATGATAAAAAATGAACTAATCGTGGTAGATTGCGGTAAGTAATATTGCTTTTATATGTATGAGAGGTTAATAGTAAATTTATTAAGTATTATTTTGTCCCTTCACACCTCATGTACCGTGTACTGTTTTCCTTAAAACTGGAAAATACCGCGATTCGGGCGCGTGGGGATAACGTTCACCCGGGAGTAGATAAAAGGGAAGGGTGTTTAGATAAAAATGTAACTTTGCCCTATAACGTACGTATGTCGATATATAAAATCACTCTATTAATTTTGCCAATTCTTTAGGTAAAATAATTGAACCAACCTCGCTCATAGAAGCGTTCACTGCTGGTTTATCTCGGTTCCTAGAGCGGTTCAGGCGGCTAAAGTTTATGCGTCGTTCGCGCGCCAAGCCGCGTTGAATTATTTTAATTTTTCATTATCTCTTTAACTATGCGTCCAAATAACATGAGTTAAATTTATCTTTATAAAATCATATTGAAGATGAACTATCGTTATAAATAGGCATATGGTATCGCGTAATTTTCTTAAGATGTAGTAAAGATCTATATTTTAGTAAAACATTGTATTTAAGTATCACTAAGTATTAGACCAGCGCAAGCGGATAAACCATATCGGTGGCGCTTTTTCTTCTGCTTGACAAATATAAATATTTTAGGCTAGCTGAGAGCTGTGGCCTTAATGCTAGTTAGCCTATACTATCTACCTCATGAATCTAGCTATAATATACAAAAATAATTTTTCAAATCGGCATGGTAGTTCCAGAGATTAGGGTGCAAACAAAAAAAAACACAAAAACACTTTTCCGCTTTATTATAATAAAGCGGAAAAGTGTTGACGATGTTTATGTTCTGGAAGTGGAAGAAATGTTTGTGATTTCAGTTCGAGCCGTTCAAGGTTTGTTGGTCAGGATCCAAAAATTAAAAGTCAAAAATTATTTATTCAACTAGGATATTAATATATAATTTTTGAACGTCGTTCATGGAAGCCGAGGGGCCCTTTGAGCTTGGGCACTGCCCCCCCTAGCCCCAAGGTAGCTACGCCACTGACTGCAGGCTTCGGTGTAAGTGATAAAACTGTATTAATCCACTTGAAACAAATCGGGTAAGCAAAAAAAACTTGAATGATTGGTATTGCAGATGGGTACCTCATGAATTGAGTGAATCGAACTTGCAAACACGCGTCGACTGCTGTGTTACTTTGCTCAACCGACACAAAAATTAAGGGATTTTAAATCGAATCATTACTTGTGATGAAAAGTGGATACTGTACGATAATCGGAAGCACTCGTCGCAATGGCTGAACCCTGGAGACCCAGCCAAATCCTGCCCTAAATGAAAATTGACTCAGAAAAAGTTACTTGTGAGTGTTTGATGGACTAGTGCCAGTGTCGTTCACTATAGCTTTCTAAAATCTGGCCAAACGATTACGGCAGATATCTGCGAACCATGGAGGAAGAACTAGTTGCTAAATAACCGAGATTGGTCAATCACTCTAGGCTACTGCTGCCTCATGACAACGCAAGACCACATACTGCACAACAAACAACCACTAAGTTAGATGAGCTACAATTGGAATGTCTGCGACATCCACGGTACTTGTACCCCGGACCTTGCTTCAACAGATTGCCATTTTTCCGGAATTTGGACAACTTTTTACAAGGAAAAAAAATTCTATTCCGATGCGGCAGTCCAAACCGCCTTTAAAGAGTTTATTGATTCTTGCCCCTATAGTTTTTTTTAGTAAAGGGATCAATGAACTACTTATGAGATGGCAAAAGTACATAGATAACAACGGCGCATACTCTGATTAATTAAATATATTTTACAAAAAAAATTGACTTTATATTCCTCCCGTACATAACGCCAATTTCATATGTAAGGTGTAACCTATTAATAAACGAAAAAACGCGAGACCGAACCGTTTTTTAAGAATATCAATGAAAAATAATATTTTATTATAAAATATGAAAATGCATGTAATGAATGTTTTAGATAGATTCCGTTTAATAATAAGATAAGAAATATGCCAATAGAATTTAATGTTAGTAATAACATAACGAAATAATAATAAAATTGTACAAGAAAATTAGTTTTCATTGTGCTCAAAAGTTTTAATTCTTGCAGTAAACTGCTGTATTGTTTAAGACATGTGAAATTATTAATGAGAATTATATTAAAACAATTATGTTTGACATTTTAAGGTTTATGACTATAAGAAATTGCTTGTAAAATTGTGATATTTTGTTTAATATTTTATTAATTCTTTATGTAATGCGAATGTTTTAAATGTTTTTATAATGTGTTTTCTTTATAATTTAAGTGAATAATAATTGTTTTGTGATATTTTCATGGGCAATAGACGTACGGGATAACATATGAAAACGTGATAGTGAAAATTATCGATTAAATTAATTCAATATGACTGCGCGCGTGGTTGTTCCTATAGTTTAGCTTCCGGGGTAGGTTAGTAAGCCACCCAATTTGCAATTCGTTTGGAAAGTTCGGGACCAGATACACTTTCCAGTTATAAATCAAGAAAGGAAACGAAATTAGGGAAAGTAAAAAGTTGAAAGTAGTGAAATTTCCGTATTGCATTTCCAAGGGGCATTTACGAACATTTATTGTTTTATTTAAAGACTCCTTCAGTGTCCACTCTAAAAGTAGGTAAGTAAGGGAATATACAGTCCACTAAGTACATGATTGACGTCAGAACAGGAACCATTACTTAAGGACGCGTAATCTTAGTCGTCAACCACTTTCTTTTTAGAGCGGGTTTAAGGTTCTAGGTTTTCTGCCGCCCGGTTCCTAGCTTCAGGACGCCGATAGTTTAGGTAACTTCTTTTTACAGTGAAAATAATGGTAATTTAAAAAAATAAAAAAAACGTAAGCCCTGTTTATAGTTAGTTCAGTTAGTATGCAAAGTTTCATGATCTTATTTAAAGTATTTTATGAATAACAGCAGTTTATTGTTCAGTTTGGAGATAAATTTGGATTTTTTTTTCTATTGAGAAAATTTTACGGAATCATGTTTTCGTCTTAATTATTAATCCTCAACTTTACCATATATTTATTTCAAAATTAATGCTGCAATGTTTTCGGCATAACGGAGGATATTGCTAAGCCATTTGAGGTTATATTTCCCCTTAATATGCAAGGATTTCTCATGATCTTTCCAGTAGCCAAAACAGTTATCCATATTTCAATAGGTACCACAACCTGTAGATGATGTTGATGCATTCAAAAATATTTCTCAATCATATTCATCACAGTTAAACCGATATAAACTATGATCAATATGGTTTATCCAGTAAAGCATGTCAGTCTGAAGAATATTAGAAAGCTTCGCGATTTGTTCGTAACTAGAATTGCCGAGTAAGCAACGATATTTGAATTGCTCAAATTGTTAACTGAATAACCATGAATTTTTAATCGCAGGGCATGCATACAATAGAAGTCCTAAGAGTCTAGCAAATTCACGAAGTTAACATTTTTGTAGTTTAAGGAACTTGGAAATACCCACTTTAATTATAATTTTTTTAGAATTATATAATTTTACTACCATGTTCTAGGAATCAAAAATGTAACCAGAAAAAATTACATTGAGTGTATGGTTACAAGTAGGTTTTCTCCTAGTTCACCATGAAACCCACATTTTAGATCAGATATCGTCCGATTTGGTGACGGTGGGTGCCGTGAAATGCGGTGATGCCTCCCGCGACAGCGGTGTTGGCTGCTGCCCTTGCCTTGGGTTGTAAATTTGTAGCTACATTTTATGGTCCACCTTGAAATGTTGGGTTAGGTATTTTAAATGGCCGTTGTTTTTTGTGGTACTGAAAGTGGAGCGAGTTAGCTTTGGTTTTTGGGTAATTTTTCGTGCCATATCTGGTTGTTGAATATATTTAAGAGTTTATACTTTATCAGTTATATTAGCTCGAAACAAAAGTTGTTTTCATTTATTTTCCTAGAGAACTTCCTTTGTTGTGATAAAATAGCCGCCTTCACCTTTACTGTCAAAACTGTATGACATATGTCAAGCTTGTATCTACCGTCAATGTTAAACTAGTCTAATAAATAAAAATCTTGCAAATAATAAGAAATCCGTTTTAATTACAACAGGTTAAATAGTTTTAATTATGCTCCAATCTGCCGTTTAGTATTGTGCAAGAAATAAGTCATTCGAAATTATCAGTATTTGTACCTAAAATCTCAGAGTACATTTTAAAAAGTAAAATAGGCCACGTGTATAACCAAGGTTACCGGCTTGCGAGCTATTTCAGATTATTGAACATATAACATGAATAACAACAATAAAATAATGTCAATTCCTAAACTCACGGGTCGAGATCACTGGTCCAGTTGGAGATTTGGGGTCAAGGTATATTTGCATCTTGAAGATTTGTTTAACTGCATATTGGCAGAACCAACACTATTAAAACCATGGAGCCAAAGAATTTTGTTGGTTTGCAAATATAATGGTCTAACAAGCATATTCACCAGAAGAAGAACATTGCAAAATTACTTATTAAATTCAACATGAAAGATACCGATGGAAACAGTATTCCTGTAGATCCTCATATGATATAGAAAAGGGTAAAAATAACAACTGAAGAGAAGATACCATACAGAGAGGCAGTAGGGTCTCTCATGAACATTGCGACTGTGAGTAGACCAGATATTATGTTTGGAGTCAGCTTAATAAGTCGTTTTATGAGCTGCTATGATAATACTCACCGGGCATCTGTAAAAAGGATATTCGGATATTTGAGAGAAACCAAAAACTATGGGATACTCTATTCTTCAATGGAGCACAATATACTGCGGTAGTGCAGACAGTGACACAAATTATGCCACCGAAAGTGATACAAGGCGATCTATTACTAGCTATGTTTTTATCAAAAAATGTGCATCCATCACGTGGGTTAGTCAATGATAGCAATGCTAAGCTATGCTAACTACAACAGAGGCAGTTTTTTGGCTGCATGTTCTACCACAAAAAAGCCTTGTGGATCAAAAGGCTACTACACGATATTGGTGCATATAATCAGGACACAATTTGTTTGTGTGTGTGTCAAAGTGAAATATCAGTGATTAAAAATGTAGATTGTTTTCATAAACGGTGTAAACATATTAATGTGAAATATAAGTTTGTTAAAGAAAAGATTTAGGAAAAAGAAATAAACTAAAATGTACGAGTGACCAGTGTACTGACATATTTACAACAGCTCTACCTCGAGTCAGATTTCAATATCTTAGAGAAAAATTAGGTATAAAGTTGAGGCAATAGTTATTTTCCAATATAGTACTAATAATGTGTCAGCATACCATTATAAGCAGAATTGTTTATAAAATATTAAGTTTGTAAAATTAATTTAGTCTATATGCATGCTTATGGTAATATATTATATGCTTTAGGCTATATGCATAATTGCATGGTAGCTTCAATATCAATGATGTAATATGGGGCAACAGGGACTCTTCTCTAATGACTTTAGCGGTCAGCCGCCGTAGAGAAAATATCTATAGTTACCTGAGGAATGCCTCGTGTAGAGGCGAAACACGTGTCGTATTATCGTCGATGGTGTGTCTTGCCTGGAATAGTGGTGTTGAGAGTAGTGGTGCTTGGTCTAGTGGTGACGGAGTTAGTGTATGCAATTGAGGGAGGAAAGCGGGAGGTGCGCTTCAATCCAGGTAAGACACATCATTTTATATGTTTAGCGGAAAGTTGCAAAAGAAATTTATATTTTTTATTTTTTTATTATAATGGATTTCCGCAAAGTAACGCCTGATTCTATCAATTAACAAATTTGCCTGTCATAAATATGTCTAGATGCGTGGTAAAAAGGGTGCAAATATTACGATAGAAAGATTAAATAGGAACATGGGATATCGTATCGTCGGTAAAATAACCTTACATTAATTTTGTTAATATTATATTATTATATAAACGCATTTTTAAAGTTTTATTTTACAGTTAGTTTAGTTACGTTACCAAGATTAGGCCAGGGTTGGATTCAGACCTTCAAAAATATTGTACATGGAAAATAAAATTAGGTATACTATTTTTCAAAAATTATATCACGTTTGACGTTTCATGTTTCTTTTTCCCATGTGCCGGGATTTTGGCGTCACGCTCCTAGTTTATTTTGTTTTTTGCCGGTTTTATTTTTATTTCCGTTTCATTTTTGAAGTGAAAACTTCTTTAGCGGCGTTGTACACTTTTTTTGTAATGGGTAAAAAATGTTAAACTCGCCTCAGGACACATAACCTGATCGAAATTGCGTAAGACGGACGGCGTAGGAGAGGAAGTATCCCCCTCTCTTTCGACGGCGCGGCGAAAATGTATGCCTGCGCCTACTGGTTCGTTTAGGCAGCGCAGGGCGCTTGCGTGAATGTTTGTGTGTGATAATTAAAACAATTCGTGCAAAATTATTCCCTAACCATTCCAATATATCAAAAATGCACAACGTTAATATTCAAGTTTTCACTTCTGCCGGCACTCCCGAAGTGCAACCCGTCGTTTTTTGTCTAAAGAACTTAGTGTAAGTTAAATTTTGAATATTGGTACCTAATATATTTTATATTCAATAAAGGTAAAATGAAAAGAGTACAAAAGAAACGTAGGGGAAATCGTAGGGTTAATATTAAAAATTAAAAGGCCTAATTAAAGGAAAATTATGGTATTTTCGCTTAGTATTATTACGATACTTCATACTACAAACTATGAAATAATGGTACAATTAGGATGATAATTATACTATGAAATCCGACCCTGGTTAAGTCGTGTTATGATATAACGTTAGTATTATGACAGACGCGCTACTTTTTCTTGTATGAAAAAGTTATGAGTGAAATATTTAGATGGGCCTATCCTTCCTTTTGAAATCACTGATTCTAATAGTGTTACTAATTAAAGTTCTATTAATCTGTGAAATAAAGAAGATAAATATAGGGAATACTGTCATTTTAAACTTAGAAATGTAATTTTTCCTTTGGAACTAGTTGTGCAGATAAAATGTGTTCTGATAGAAGTCATAGACAAACTATAGATAAATTATACAAAAATATAATTAGTGTCCTCACAGAAGGTGCTAAAATTTGTAGTAATCGTATAAGTAAAAATAATAATAAAAAGAACAAACATGTCATCGGATGGAATAAACATGTCAGGGACGCTCACCGGCATGCTCGGAATTGTCTACAGAAGTGGCAGCTCTACGGTAAGCCGAGTTAGTCCAGTATACGTGAACATGGTGGAGTCTAGGAGGGTATTTAAGTCAAAATAATCAGCAACAAATTAAAATGGACATGATTGCACAACACCGTGCTAGTAAGGACTTTAAGCGCTTTTGGAAGGCTACAAATAAATTAAACCCAACATTGAGCCTTCTGGTGAGCGTCGCCGGCTTTCGTGAGCATAATGAGATTGCTAAGGCATTCCAAGTTCACTTCATCGTGGACTCGCCTCTTGGGCCTACAGCTGCGATGTGTGATGATGGGCGTCGTGCTGACAAACTTAAAGTTAGATTCTCGGCGAAGGATATGGACCGCGTAATTAAGGGCATGGTACGAGGTAAATCGTCTGGTCATTACCACCTCAGCATAGAGCATCTGTAGTGCGCAGGAATCCATCTACCAAGGGTTTTATCTTTGATATATAACCTCTGTCTCAGTCACTCTTACCTGCCTGATGACCTTATGCGAACCATTATTATGCCTTTTATTAAGAACAAGTCGGGTGATCCATCGGACTTGACACTACAGACCAATCTCACTGGCTACTGTTATGGCAAAGGTGCTGGACAGTTTGCTTGATCAACACTTAAGTGGTTATTTAAAATTTAATGATGCGCAATTTGGTTTTCAACCAGGTATGTCCACCGAAAGCGCTATCTTGTGTCCCAAGCAAACTGTCATATACTACACTGATAGGAGCACTTCAGTTTTTGTTTGTTTTCTTGACCTGTCCAAGGCCTTTGATTTGGTGTGTGATACATAAAAAATTCTGGATCCCTTTGGATCTCGGTCTTAGATTTATCACTAAGCAATATCAGTATGACTTCGTCGAGATATTTCTCTAACACTGTCAGCTGCGAAGATTCACTATCAGCTGAAGTTCCATGTATTGGAGAAGTCGATCTTTCGTCAACCTGCGGCTGTGATGATTGTGGTGCCATTCTCGGCGCCGGCGAGTTTGGAGAAGTCGGTGATAGAGAACCAGCTTCTGGAGAACCATCACACGACAAGGTATTTTTATAGAATGGGACGAAAATCCACAAGCAAGTTGGAATTAAGACAAAGAACAAACAAGATGGAATTATGATTTAATATACAGATGCGTTGTCAACCGTGAGGACTACGATGGAATGCCTTATTTCCAGTAAAAAGGGTGTCCTGTTCTTTTTACTCACCATACAAAACACAGCAATTTAAGCTGCTATTTTATGCTGGTATTATGTGAGAGTATGGTCCATCCCCGGTAGAGCCAATCCATTTGTGCTACAACCATAATATTGTTGCAGCGTGGTTCTACCACTTAAAATAGTAAAAGATGGACATATGTTGGTGAAATTCCTCAACGACAAGAAAAACTGACTCCGCGTATGGCGCTGTTGACAAAGCGTGCTACGAACTTAACGGATGCCGTGGCGAATCTGCAACAAACAGTTCTTATTAGAACGTATGGTGTGTAATAAGAACGTGACGGTTTCAGCCCAAAAATATCAGTACACACCATTTTTTTCGTGATAGAGGTAACCAAAATACGGTATCTCGCATCACGACTTCATACTACGTAAGTAGTATCCCAAATTTTGCAATACGCGGCAATGTATTGAATGTCAATTATAAAACTTTCCGCTTAATTCCTGCACAAACAAAGATTCTCCAGTGTTGGAGCCTTTGTTTAACTGATTCTGCAATTTTAAATATTTTTTCTTAGTTTGTTCATGTCTTTTATGTTTTCTTTTTTTTTTCTTGTTTGCTGATAATTTGTTAACTTCTGTACAATAAGGCTAGAGAAACGTCACGACGACGATCGCGGAATAGAAAAAACAAGAGGAAGCCTTAAATGTCAGTAGAGCCTAATTGACTATCTATCAGTCGCAGGCAGGCTGCGCTAATGGGTCGATGTTTAAGTGATATATGTTTTTTGATTGCCATTTCGTGCAATATTGGTGTAAAAACGAAAGTAAATAGAAAAATATTTTGAATGGAACCTTTTCGTACCAAAGGCACATATAATTTTTTCTTTTTTGCATGATAACGTGAAAAAACATGGACGAAATACTAAATTTGTCTTTTTTGCTAGTAATACTCAATCTTATTTTCTTATTATACAGTTCATCTGTTAACAATTAAATTTTGAATCTATCTATACCGGGTATTTGTGAAACGCTCCCGGAAATGAAGATAGACGATATTACTAACGATACCTATGATGATAGGTCAGAAAAAAAATCGATCACAATGAAAAAAAAATCTTTTCACAACGTTTTATTAGCTTTATTTACGCTCCACCGTGTTAGCATAGCTAAATGAAACGATAACTTTATTAAAAAATCATGAAAATACGTAAACATAAAATCAGCAGTGGAACTTAAAGTAAAATCAGCTGATAATAGGATCAATATTCGCGCAGATGCCGAATTCGCGTGGCCCACAGCTAGCAATCGTACCAATACCTAATAATTTACAACACTTGTCTAAATACCTAACTTACCTACTTAACGTACTATTTTGCCACATTTGTGCTATTCTCTACCTAGCCACTTTAATTCGAATTCACAGGTTAAATAAACAAAATACCTGGTTCGTTTCCCCGCAAATGAAAAATTTACTTAAATGAAATTTCAACAAGGATAGAGTCATATTTATATCCATTGTGTAAGCATGTTTATTATTCTGATGTATTCAGTTATGTACCTATTTAAATATGTTCAATACTAAGTTATTTCAAAAAATTAGGTATGACACAGCTTACCGATCTAAATCCTCGTGGCTTTTTGAAATGCGGCTCAAATTGTCCATTCATTTCAAGGCAGATTTGGGCACGGCGTTGCGTCTTCTCATGCAGACGAGACATCATCCTGCGGTCTTCGACACAGTCCGCACGTAGTTTGTCGAAAATATTCACGATCCTTTGGCGTATTTCGTCAGCACTATCACACAATTTTATAAGTGGTAGAGCCATGCTGCAGTTATATTAGAAGTATAGTTGTAGCACGAATGGGTCGGCTTGACCGAGGAAGGACCACGCTCTCACAGAACACTAGCGTAAAATAGTAGCTTAATGCTGCTATGTTTTGTATGGTAAGTGTAGAGAACCGGAGACTCTTTTTACTGTAAACAATGCATTCCATCTTAGTCCTTACGGGTGACAACGCATCTGCATTTTGATTCGTAATCGAGGATAGATGTAGATATCTATGGGCCACAGCGATCACTTACCATCAGGTGGACTGTGTGCTAGTTTGTCACCTTATCCTATAAAAAACACTCACGATTAAAAACTCTTTCTTTCAATACCCCCACAAAAAGAAGTTTAACGGGGTCAGATCTAGTGAGCGAGGTGCCCAAGCGTGTGATCCTATTCTGCCGACCCAGCGATCATCAATTAGTTCGGTGAGGCGCTCACGTACTAACCTCACGACATGTGGAGGTACACCAAAATGCTGGAATTATGTGCGGCGATATTTAGCCAACGATACGTCATCTAAAATGTCAAGCAACTGTTCATTAATGAAGTTTAGGTATCGCTGTCCGTTAACTCGCTGTGGCAGAAACACTGGTCTTAGTATGCGATCCTCAAATAAATCTGCCGATACATTAAACCTAGTTTCCCAGATGCGTGTTAAGTTTCCGCAATAGGAGCCCACAATCAGTTAGTATGTGTAGAGGTGTTTCTTCCGGTAAGGAACCGAAGTTTATTCCCAGAGTGGACATTAGGCTTTTTAGACAACAGTGTTCAGTCAATGCTCTTGCCAGGATACGCAGTTTATTCTAACTTAATTCCAGGGCTTCTCTGAAGTCAATTTACTGTCATATTCTTGGATTAAGGTTTTAGATTGTTTTAAGCCCGACGTATCAGACCATATCTTAAGTGATTTATTACTCGTATGATAAAGAGATTCAAGGGTCTATGGGGTTAGGCTTCTTGAGATTCCACAAAATGGCTCGGGTCCAAATTGTGTGCTATTTGTGTCCTCTTGTAGGAGCTTGTCGTTAATTACATTGCCTATAATATTCGCATGACCCGGAACTCACCTCAAAACGACCCTGTTGTTACACTTTAGGGCTTTTAGAAGGTTCACGAAGTCTTCAAGTAGCTTCGAGTTCACTTAGTATCAGGCCCCCAACCAGCAGTAATGTCAGGATACTGTCGAAGGTGCGCACAATATCTAGAAAGGCACAAAGAGCTATTTTTTTATCCTCCAGCGCTTTTTCGACCCAGTCAATAACACTGATCAGGGCTGTTTCCGTAGATTTTCCTCTGCAGTAAGCATGCTGTTTGTAATGTATTGGTCTCATAACTAGAGCTACATCCCAAATATATCTATCTATATCCTTTTTCAATGTCTTGAGAAAAAAGGAAGATAGGCTTGTAGGTCTAAAGAAGTTTGGTAAGTCATTTCTACCAGTCTTAGGTATGAATAGAACTAATTTTAACGTCGTTTAATGTTTCATTTTTTTATACGTGGTAGAGCCACGCTGCAGCTATATTATAGTTGTAGCACGGAATGGGTCGGCTCGACCGGGGGAAGTATCACGCTCTCACAGAATACCAGCGTAAAATAGCAGCTTAATACTGCTGTGTTCGTATGGTGAGTGTAGAGATCCGGAGACCCTTTTTTACTGGTTACGAGGCATTCCGTCTTAGTCCTCAGGGGTGACAACGCATCTGCGTTTTGATTCTTAATCGAGGATAGATGTAGATGTCTATGGGCCGCAGCATCCACTTGCCATCAGATGGACTGTGAGCCCGTTTGTCACCGTTATCCTATAAAAAAATGATTTCTTAAATGTACGCGAACACTGCGAGCGAGATGTTACATCTCAGTCCCCCCATGACCATGGGCGCTGTAAAGCACCCGAAATGTCGGGAATATAAAAATAAGTTGAAGTAGTATTTTTATTCAATGTTTAACGTCGTTCTGGAATATATCCCCATGCAAAAATTTCTCTGAAGATTTTCACCAGATAAGGAAGAAGGATATCTCTACCCCTTTGTAGTAGGCTGGGAAACATTCCTTCCTTCCCACTTGTTTTATGTGGTTTAATGGAGTCAACAACACAATGCACTAGGTTTGGCCGTATTATCTTTGCAACCTTACACCAGTTACAAGCAAATTCTTATTACAAGGCATCGTAGGGCTCTGAAAGAGTTCGAGAAAAAAATCTTTTGTAACCCTGGGACCTGTAAGTACCTTGCTTTTCAAGCTACCTTTATGAAAAGGCGGCTAAACTATGAAACTGACTAGACCCAGAACAGGAACAGATATTGGAGTGGAAGATACAATTTAACTACAATAAAACAATTTGTTGAACTTAAAATAGGTTCACATTGGGCTTCAAGCAACCTTTCTACTTTTTTCGGTCTCAATAAGACCGAACGACGAAATATAAGATTACATTTAACTAAAACTGTTTTGAAATTATGAATTACAAATAACTAAAAATGTAATGTTTTTTATTTGACTCGGGTAAAGACAAATTAAATTCATTACATTTTAAGTTAACTTTTGTTATATTTAGACTTAAATCATATTTTATACAGAATTTACTGCAAGTAACTATTATTTTTGAAATTTAACATTATAAAAAGAGGCACCATTATTAAAATAATCGAATATGGTGAGCTGGGTTTAATTAAATTCACCGTGCATTGTTGTGGACACACAGACTATTTTAGATTAATTTGCGAAAATACCTTTTCGGTGAAACAATTGAGGTTGGAACGCTAAAATTTAAAGAAATTTGAAAAACGGTTATAATACTTATACTTTAATTTATCGATTGCAATCATAATGTATTATTATTACTTTTGTTGTCGCATTGCGAACATGCGATATGCATGCAACGACCACATTAATTTAAATTATTAACAGGCCCACCGTCGATTTAAAACCATTAACTATACATATAATAAATCTGTAGAAAAGTCGTGTCTGTAATTCTTATATTTTCTGGAAAAACAAGTCCAGGTGACTAAATAAAGGGCACTGAAGCTAAATAAGTGGTTTTTAGAATTTTTGTCTGTCTGTCTATGTATTCACGATTCACGCAAAAACGACTGAACAGAACATGAAATTTTGTGCGTAGGTAGTTAGAGACTGAGATACAAATAAGAAACTTCGAAAAAGGAGGTTTTTATTTTTTTCTTCCTAGAGATGTTAATTTCTATTTTATATGATTGATGTATTTTTCTAAAATAAATAAAATATTTATAAATAAAGCCTCAAATTAGTTTCAGCTGTTGCGTAATAAATTGAACTACGCCAACAATCTACGTTACACTTCACTTTTTCAATACGTTGCCTTAAAAAGTAAAATACAAAAAGCGACATTTTCCTACCAGTTTATAATAGATTGAATAAAATATAAGTAACTTACATTCATGTGTTTAAATAATTAAAATCATAATTGATTTGAAAATTCTAAATTTAATTTTTAGTTCTTTCGTTATTTCATTTTAGAAGAAACTACTTAAATAGATAATAGTGACATCTATCGAAAATCATTAAATGAAGGATGTTTCTAAGTTTATTTTATATTCTATAAAAAGTTTTTAGTATGTATTAGTTTTTTTACCTTTTAATAAAATAACAAAAACTGGAATGATGCCACAACAGAGCAGCGCTACGAGTACTTTACTATGAGATTTCATGGCGGGGAAGATAATTTCTTAGGAAAATGTAAAGGTTAATGGTTCTTTTTGTATTATTAGTTATATTTTTATGAATTATATTAGAAATTATTAAACCGAACTATAAAAATAACTAAAAGTAGAAAAATTTAAAAATAGTTAAAAACTGCAAAAAATTAAAGATCAAACCACAGAGGTATTGTTTTGTGTATTAATATAATACTCTAGAAACTAATATACTATTATTTAAAACTAATTTCTCAATCAACTGACATTGTGTAACAAAAAAACTTTACCTCGTCTACTACTAGATTTAGAATTTATAATATCATGAATTAGTCGATCATTGCTTGAAATCGATTTATAAAATTTGACAGTTTTGCGTGTTTATATCGTGATATTGCTTGACTAAATCAATGAATAGAGATCGTTTGGCGATATTAAAAACTAAACTCGACATTGCTATTTCTAGATATTATTGTTATATCGTAAAATAATTTCATTACAGTAGCGGTGTGTAATGAAAGTGTACCTACTGTTGACAGAAGCAGAACTTTTAATAGATTCTACATCACTTTGTGCCCAATTTATGCATTATATAAATGATTGCGGCTTTAATGGGCGGTTGAGCCATGCCAGTTGCACCTCAATTTGTTGCAGCTGAGTGCTAGATGGTACAGTTTTGGTTTTCATAGTTTTAATCTAATAATAGCGCCATCTACTTACTGCTAAATAAATTAATAATCAGTAACAGATCAAATTTTTGAAACACAAATTTATTGAATACTTATTGTTGCAGCCTCGAAAACTTAAAATATACAGATCGGATTTATCATAATTATTAATTTTAGCAAAATTACTAATAAAACTGTGTCAAAACACAGTTTTCATACACAACACAAAACTGTGTTTTAAAAAGGAGGTCTTTAGTTAAATATGTTGTGTGTCTATCGGCATAGGAAATATTTCGCCAACTTCTTTTTGTGTCGAGTCCGATATAAGTAGTAGAAAATTAAGTGTACTGTGAGATTTTATCAATAATTGATGGAATAGTTTGTAATACCGTTGACGCAGCATTTAATACGTTTAATGGAACTTTTAAAACAGTTTGTCATACACTAAGATGGCTTTCATATTTTCAGACATACCTATTAAAGTATTTGTGAACAGTACAGGGTTCATAGCTCATATGAGTAAATGAACAGGTTTTTGCGAATAAGATCTATAAAATATCGAAGAAAATAAATTTTAAACACAGGTTTCTTTTTATTTCAACCTTGAGTAGAACTTCAGTGATAAAACCGTGAAAGCCATCTGTTAAAGTCGGTAATCCAAATCCAAACGTAAATTTCGTAGTACGTAAGCAACCCAAATTCGATCTGCGAAGACTCCACTCATATTTTAATTTCAATTTTAAGTTTCGATTTACCACGTTCTTGAAGGTGAAAGAAAACATCGCGAGGAAACCAGCATATCTGCAAAGTTAAAGAAATATTTCGTTTTTAAGTTTAAGTGAAGTAGATCATCCCGCGTTGGAGTCAATTCAATTAACTCCTTTTTTCCTAAAACTCGCTGCCGTGTGTGCCCCGTAGGGATGAATCTAGGAAATCTGTTACTTCTTTACTTTTAATAGAGATATCCACTGCTGATCATATATAAGCTAACTCCATTGTTTGTCAAATAGACCGGATATTTGCAGTAGTATTCACGTTTAGCAAGCGGGTTGGCAACCGCAGTTTTTATTAATTTCGCCGCCTCTATATGAGTAATAAATTTCAGCTACAGTTTATTAATTGGATTCTCCCCATATATTGCCATTTAAGTTGGATATTTGCTGTAGTTGTCAAGTTTGGTATGCGGGTTACAAACTGCATATTTTTATTATTTTGACCTATGATCAGGAAGACACTGCTGCCCGTCTTCTGTATATTTCTACTCCCGTTCATGAATACTGTTCTTTTCACACGTTCGCGATGAATAGAACTACATTTATGAAATTTTGATGTCTACTATAACGTAAAAAATACTGGCATGTATTTTACGGGGCGAGTCATATTCAATGGGCCTAATATTAATAAAGACCACGAAATTCAGCATTATTTTGTCAAAACTATATCCGCTTTAATTATGAATATTATGTAAAAAACGCATATCTGATTCCAGGGAAATTTTCCCTCCATAGACACTTCGGAAGACGTGCCCAATATAAAAAGGTGTTGCAAGACGTATGATATAAATGCAATTCTGATAAACTCACTTTTGTGTTTCTGTACATTCGGCCTCGCTCGCTTATTCGGCCTCGCTCGCTCATGTCGATCGGATGTTTGGTTGCGGCAAATAATTTTGTGTCTAACAGCATTATGTCGAAGTGTGAAAAATGCAACAAAAATATTACAAAGGCTCGTCTTGGTGTGGTGTGTCATCGTTGTGAGAAGATGGTGCATCCGAAAACAGAATGCTCAGGGTGTACCACCAAACAGAGGAATGCGCTTCGGGCAAATGAAAACCTAGATTGGTCGTGCTCTGAATGCAAAAACACTTCATATAGACGAACTTCGATTGTGATACCTGAAGATGATGATGATGGAGCATTTGGATCGCCTATAACCTCAGCATCTGTTCCATTAGATGGTAAAAATTTGCTGCTAGAAATATCAACAAAAGTGGAGTGTGCTATTCAACGTCAATTGAGCCAGTTTGCAGAGTCTATGGAATTCAATTCTAGAAAACTTGATGATATACTCAAAACCGTAGACGCATTTAAAACTACAGTCAAAGAAATAAAAAAGAAAAATATCGAATTATCTAACCAAAACAAAAACTTAGAATATAGAATAAGTGCATTAGAACAGCGTTTACAAGAACAAGAATAGCAACAGCTTATTAAAACTATTGATATTTTTAATATACCATTCGTTGACAACGAAGATCTTTTAAACGTCGTGCAAAAAATACAACAAAAAGTTGAATTAGAAGAAAACATTATAGAAGTAAAGCGCTTTGGTTACAATAGAAATAATTCCGGAAAACTACGTGTGGATCTACAGTCAGAAACTGTTAAAACAAAATGGCTTACAAAAGCAAAGGATACAAATGTCATGGTGAACGATATCTTACCTAACGCATCATCGTTGACTGGTAAAGAAACCATCTACATAAGTGAGGCATTAACCATATACAATAAGACCTTACTTGGAAATGCCAGAAGAGAACTTAAAAACAGCGGAGTATACAAATATGTGTGGTGCAAGAATGGAGTTATTAGAGCAAGAAAAGGTGAAAAAGATCAATCGTTCATAATTAGATCTGATGATGACATTAAAGCCTTACAACAAAAGGAAGTCCATGTACAGCCGCAATAAATTATTGTATATAGGTACTTAATTTCAAACGTAAATATATAAAAATTTTTTGTTCTTTATTTTTTTAATTCGGACTTACAGTTAGAATTTTGTGAATTGAGTAAATTTGTACTAACATAAATTCATTTTTAAATCATATTCCTGTTAAAAATTATCAAACTAACCTTTTATGCATGCACATAAATATAAGGTCCTTGATTAAAAACTTTGATGCTTTAGAACAATGTGTGTACTCATCTAACGCATGTATAGATATTATATTGGTAACGGAAGCTAATATATCTGACTACCTAAGCGATATGTTTAACCTACCGGACTATAACATGCATACAGTGCTGCGTAAAAACCGAAGGGGTGGCGGTATAATAGCATATATACACAAGAAGAATAAATTTACAATAATTAGTAACTTATTAACAAAACATTTTGAACATATATTATTTCAAATTTGCACTCCATCTTTTTACACGGCAACTGTATGTGTAATTTATCGCCCTCCCTAGCCTTATTCATCGACGAACTTCGCACTTTGATCGGTAGGGTGGTCATAAATTCTGAACTATTTATCCTTGGAGATATGAATATAGACTTGCAAACATATACTCCTATAAGACATAAATACAACTGCATGCTACATAACTACGGCCTTGTGTGCGGGATATCGCAGTACACTAGAATTGAATTAATTGACGACAGAATAACTAAATCAAGTATTGATCATGTGTACGCGAGATCACGCAAACAAGATGTTTACACCGCGGCGCTTGGTGTAATGCTAGCGGACCACCGAGTGGTAGTGCTTGCCTGTGTGGAACAAACACATGCGCGTATACAGGTTGAAACTACTTATAAATTATATATATATATATATATATATATATATATATATATATATATATTTTTTTATATATATATAACAATGAAAAATTAAAACTTTCATTGAATAACTGGAAGAAAGTTGATGATATGTTCTGTCCAGATACTATATTATAGTATATATTTATAAATAAATGCAAATCAAAAATTAAAAACACCAGTAACAAACATACCGAAAATAAATGGATAACTTCACGTATTATCAAAGTTTGCGAGTATAGAGATAAACTATTTTACCAATGGATAAAAGATAATAATAATAAAAATTTAAAAACACAATATAATAAAGCGCGAAACTATGCAAATAAATTAATTAGATTCTGCAAAAATAAATACATTTATAATGAAAATCATAAATATAAAGATAATTTAAATCAACTCTGGTTTATTCTTAACAGAATAACAGGTAGGGTGCGTAAGACAATGGATACAGTACTCTTAAATGCGTTTGGGGCACAAACAAAAATAAAAATATAATTGCTAATAACTTTGCGAAAAAAATTCATAGTGGCGTTCGAAACATAATACCTTTATGTAAAAATAATATTTTAGATAAAATAGAATACAGACAACCAGTTAACGTAACAATGAATTTTCAAAAAGCGACACCTAAAGAGATCCTTAAAATTATAAAAACAATAAACGTTAACAAAGCTCCGGGTCTTGACAGAATTCGGGCGATAGATATAAAACGAATTTGCGAAGAAATTGCTCCGGCTATTGAAAAACTGGTAAATGTCTGCATAAAGAATAATAAATATCCTGACGAATTGAAAACTGGAATCGTGAGACCTATATACAAAAAGGGAAGCAAACAGGATTATGATAATTACCGTCCTATATTACCTACGATAGATAAGATTATAGAAAAATACATAGCTAGACAAATTTACAACTTTTACGGGCTAAATAACAATCTTAATGACACACAGTTTGGGTTTCAACCTAAAAAAAGCACAACGCAACTACTTTCACTATTTACTAATAACGTATATGAAAATCTTAATATGAGAAAACATGTATTGCTGTTATTTGTCGACTATAGCAGGGCATTCGATACTTTATGCCATGATGTATTACTAGAGCGACTAGATGACTGTGGAATTAGAGGGCCGATTCTTGACTGGTGTCAGGACTATCTCAACAAATCGTTGTTACTATGTCAAGGTATGCCTTAAGTAATAAAGTTTTGTTGAGTGAAGGAACAGCACAGGGTTCTGTATTAGGACCGCTACACTACATCACTTACGTGAATAATATCAACAATGTGGTTAACAACTGTAAAATCTTCCAATTTGCTGACGATACATGTCTGTTAGCAGCCCACTACAATATGGATAAGGCGGTAAAACTGTTACAGGAGGATTTTACGAGGCTCATGCAGTGGTCACATGATGCAGGTCTTATTCAATATATAATAGTCTTATTAAATAATGTACGTGAGCTCAAGCCAAAATAGATTAAAACATGACATTAATCTTATAGCTCATAATCATACATGTCTTCATAATATCCAAAGTTCAACCCATAATAATAATTGTGAATGTCCCCAGATTGAAGTGGTAGAAAAATGTAGATATTATGTATGAAATGGACTTATCACATTGAATCTGTATGTGATAAGCTACGAGCGATCTTAGCAAAATTTTACCTCATCAAGAGTAAAGTACCTTACCACATGCTAATGTTACTATATAAAGCACTCGGCGAATCAATAGTTTCGTATGGGTTAAGCAGTTATGGACACACGCATAAAACCCACCTTGAAAAAATATACGAGCTACAATTGCACATTCTTAAATGTATCATCCCTCTCAAAATCAAAGATAAATTAAAAAAATCCTTATGGTCTCTTTCATCATTGCAATATACTACCAGTACACGACAAGGTGAAATAACAACTACTGCTGGAAAATTGTAGCAAGGAAGAATTAAAAATTAGCCGTATCTATACAAAGCTTACGCGACAAGCCCTTAATCCATATATGACTATACCAAAATATAAAAATATTTATGGAAAATTTAGGTTACAATATCAAGTACCAGCTCTTTTGAACTAAATTCCAAAACCAATAAAAAATGAACTAACTTTGAAAAACATTAAATATAAGCTTAAACAGTATTTTGTAGACAAATTGATAACGACACCTACTAATAATTTATATTAAAAAAAAACTATACTAACACACATAATATACATAAATACAAATCTACTAATAAATATATACATAGATACACACAATCGTAACATTAATATCTCGATTACTAATATTATTTATCAAACTCACTAACTGTCCTTTGCTGTGGTACACATATAGTTAAAAAAATATTGTCAAAATATTGTCACACCATGTATTATGTAAGTTGTCGCTACGCGAAACGATTGAACATGATCGAAGTTACGAGTCGGCGGTACATGGAAAAACTTTTGTAAGTTTATTTGTACTGTCGGATGTTATTTAATAACTATATTTTGTAAAAATAAATAAAAATAAAATAAAATGTAGCATATTATACTGCCAAATTTCAATATTTTACTACGGTCAATATTACTACACTTATACTTACAACACAGATATTGATCTAATTTTAGTACCAAATAAGTTATTGATGGTTTAAAGTTCAAGGTCACGCGAGCGAAACCGCGGGTAAAAATCTAATCATTTATATCTAAAAGAAAAAACCATAAAAAAACTATTTTGAAAAAGTGTATCTTTATGTTAAATAATCTAAAAAGTAGGAATCAAATTGTGAAAAGTCGTTTATTACAGACTTTTCATTGGTTTTCTTTAAACAGTTAAGCATTTGGCCGGTTTGACTGCCGAAAAAGTTGTATTTAATCCTTGTTTAAATTTTTAAAAGTTTATCTAATTGTTAATACATAATATTTTTTACAACGCTCATTTGGGATATAAATGACATTAAATAGAATTTAGTATGTAACTTTCACATCCTCGATGTCAAGGTGATCAATCAAAAGTGTCCATATCTATGTCAGGAATGCAAATTAAAAAGAACACGAGCAACATCGTAAAAATGACCACCAGATTGCTGTGCATGTTTAATGCTTATGTTCGATGTCCATTATACAAGGTGAACATACACTGAACCTGAAAAGGGGGAAACCCTTTTCATGTTCATAATCACAACCTATTTAGGTGTGAAACAAACTGAATTATGTCAGGAAGTATATTAGTATAGGTTTTATTATTTGTAGGTTTTTAAGGAGTCAACTTTAAAATATATTTTCTATAATGTTGAACAATTTTTTAAATACAGTTGCTAAAAAGTGGCGCATTGCAGGGACGTATAGCATTCGGGATGTGGGCTATTACATACTCGAGATTTTTCTTAACCTTTTCCGAACTCGTGCGTTCTTTTTCCCAACTGTCAAAATAATATCTATTAAAAAGAAAAATCCAACCACGAAGTTTTTACTAAAAAAAAATTCGTTGAAGTTTTTTTGATTCATGCAAATATTTCTAAAAAAGGAGCTAATTTGTTTAAGTATCAGATTTAATGATTTGATTCAATGAGTTAGGTTAGTTTTCATTTAATTTCATCTCATTAAATTTCATTTTCATTTCATATCAATAAAAAAATTCCACTGAAGACTTGGCTGTATGGGCATAGTTCCCTTTGCCTACACAGAATGGGTGAAGAAAACAAAAAATCTCTGCTTATATTCTTTTACCGTAGACAGAGAAACTGTTAGACTAATTATTATCGTGGCCTCGAGTGAGAAAGGATGATAACGTAGTTTTATGTTATACAACAATCTTTATGACTTTTAAAGATATTTAGATAAAAAATTTAATTGTTCTAAGAACTGAACTGAATAAGACTCACCAATCTTAAGCTCACAAAACACTTTTTTTCTCACTTAAAGCAACTTGTAAGCTCCTTAGATCGCTACGAACTGTCAATGTTGTTTAGCAAAGTGTAGTTTGCTAAACAAAAAAACCGGCACGGAGAAAAGGACAAACAATCACACCGCTCTGTCTCATTTCTATGCAAGACGTATGCATAAATCTATCTTTTTCGTGTGCGAATGCGAAAGAAGGCATCAATTTGTCTATAGGTTTCTCTGTCTACGTCTTTTATGGTTGGCGCCATTTTCCAAAAAAGTTCTTTGCGAGTTTAGTTGTTTGTGGCACAAAATGAGTAATTTCGACGATATTTTATTTGAATTAACACCACCGGAACTCAGTAAAATTGCACAAAATGCTTCGGAGAACATTTTACCGGAAAAGTCAAAAAATCGCTATCTACATACGACGACTTTATTGCTTGGAGAGAAGAGAAAAAAGCAAATAGTTTTTCAGAAAATGTTATGTTGGCATACTTCTCCGAACTCTAAGCAAAATTAAAACCTTCTACGTTATGGTCGAAGTTTTTGATGATAAAAAGTATGCTGAAAATAAGGAACAACGTGGATGTAGGTAAATGAATACCCAAAACTGAATGCTTTCTTAAAACGATAATCAGACGGTTTTACAACTAAAAAGTCGAAAATGTTAACATCGAATGAAGTGGAAAGGTTTTTGAACGATGCTCCCGATGATCGTTATTTAGCCACAAAGGTAATTTATTAAAAATACTTATATTTTTCTTCAGTATTCGGTTTACGAAATCGCAAAATACAAACAATATATTATTTAAAAAAGTATTAATCAAATCCCTTTTTTTGTAGGTTGCGTTGATTTTTGGCGTTATTGGAGCTTGACGCAGAGAGGAGTTAGCCAATATTACTTCAAAAGATATTGAAGCCCATGGAAAAATGCTACTAATCAAGATTCCGAATAAAAAAATAAGATACCGAGAAGCTTTGTTGTTGAAGGAGATTTTCTTAGAATAGTGCAAAAATATATGAATCAGCGGTCCCAAAAAGCAAAAACCCACCGTTTTTTCCAAAATTATAAAAAATGGAAGTGTACAGCTCAAGCAATCCGGATAAACAAATTTGGTAATATGCCAAAAAATAGCTACGTTTCTTGGTCTGGTTTATTATACTGGGCACAGCTTCAGGAGGACCTCTACTACATTATTGGCAGATTCAGGACCCAATTTGACGTCCTTAAAGCGACTAGGAGGTTGGAAGTCAGACAAAGTTGCAGAAGACTATATTGCTGATTCATTAAACAACAAACTAGAAACTGGGAAAATAATCACACAATCCATTAATTTAATGTAAAGTCCGTTTTCTTCACATGACAATACTGAAGGGAACGTTCGTTCATCTACCTTCGTTGATATTGATAATTCATCAGATCCAATTCCATCAACTAGCAAACGCCACCTTTGACAAATATACATGAACAATCATACGAAATTAATAACTAAATATGCAACCTAAAACTTCCCCAGTTATAAAAAACTATACCAATTTCAATGTATATGTGAATTAAAACTTTTATAAGAAATAAATGACTAGATAGTTGAGTTTATTGTGTTTTTATTATTTTATTAAATTGATTCATTTTTTTCGCAACTGTATTAAAATAGTTGTTCAGTACACGTGCGGAACCGTCATTTCAACTTGTTCCGACTGTCAACCCTCACCTTCGGAACTCTTTGCAATGACAGGCTTTCCGCACTCGTAATGAAATATACTATTTTCGCACGGTTATCAATGTTTGCAAGAAGTTGCAGGATGGCACGCAGCAGATTTAATTTATTTATTCTCGAAGGCTTTGACAGAGTATGGCACGTAAGTCTGCTGAGTATGCTTCCTGATTACTTACTTACTTCCGTTGGCGCTACAATCCTTTGTGAGTCTTGGCCTCCTTCACAATCTTCCTCCAGTTGTCACGCTGCCTGGCTACCTTCTTCCAGCTGGTGAAATTTCCCATCTTCCTAAGATCTTCTTCCACACAGTCACTCCAACGCTTTTTAAGCCTGCCTCTCGGTCTCTTTTGTTGCGGCGTCCACTTTGTCATTATTTTTACGTCTCTAGTGTCCGGCATTCTTTCAAGGTGACCCGCCCACATCAGTCGCTGCGACTTACAGAACCTGACAATGTTTTCGTGTCCGATAAGTGCGTCCAGTTCATGATTCATGCGTTGACGATAGATACCGTCACGCTATTTTATGGGGCCATAGATTTTTCTCAGCACTTTTCTTTCGAACACGGCAAGCTTCAGTTAGTCTGTCTGGGTTAAAGTCCAGGTTTCACAGGCATAAGTCACAACAGGCCTGATGATGATGTAGTAGATGGTGAGTTTCGATTTCACACTAAGCAGCTTAGAACCCAGGAGTTTGGCACACGCGTAATAATATTTGTGCCCAGCAACTATCCGTGCCTTAATCTCTTCGTCAGATCTATTTTGTTGTTGCTCCTAGATACTTGAAGCCGCTCACGCCTTTTATGGTTTGATTGCCAACATTAACGTTTTGTGGCTGTCCAGGTTGTCTAGCTGTTGCAAGGTACTCAGTCCTGGATGCATTTATACGCAGTCCAAAAGTCACGGCTTCGGTCTCCAGCATTAGAAAGTGGTCGATCATCCTGTTTTTAGACCTGCTGGTAATAACAATATCATCGGCAAGCTTCCTGATTACCCCGTTGAATTTTGCAACTGGAAATCTGACTTTCTGAGTGAACTGTCGATCAGGGTAGTCATAGATAGTTGCTCTTCTGACTTAATACATGTTAATATCGGAGTTCCTTAGGGGTCTGTTATCTCTCCGACCCTTTTTCTGATGCACATCAATGACCTTTTTCTACCAGGTATTGTTAGGTACGAAGATGATAGCAAAGTCACAGAGAGATTTATGTTCCGTGCAAAAGACGAAGAGACAGTAATACGTTCACTCAGAGAAGCCATGGTGGAGTGGATAAATGCGACCTTAAGTCTTGTCTCCCAGTAGGCTGACGACAATCTGGTCACTTTCAACGCCGCGCAGGCCCGTCTGTTCTGACTCGTTTCCGAGGTCTATCTGTGGAGATTAATGATCATATCGAGCTTCTCGGCATACAGTTGAGTGCTAACATCAACTTTGTCGCCAACATTGAGTCGAAAACTCAAAATGTGGTAAAAAAAACTGGGTATTTTAAACAAGGCGAAGCGATACTTCAAGCCTTGATAGCTTCCAACTTTATATAAAGCTTAAGTCAGAACATGCATGGAATATTGTAGTCACCTTTGGTTCAGCAAAACATCAACTTGCCACACTCGACTCAGTGCAACGCAGAGCCAACAGGATACCAGCGATAAAAAGCTGGTGGAAACTAAGCTTTACAGCTTAGCTCACCACCTCCAAATTGCTTGTTCGTCAGTTTTCTACAAATTGTACTTCGGACAGTCTGCCTATCTCCATTCTCCTATCGGAGTACCAGACGTATTGCCGGCTACCATCCACACTTGGTTGATATTTCGAATATTCTTTCATACTGCGAACAGCCGAGGAGTTGAATGCCCTGCCGGCGTCTATTTTTCCGAGTGCCTATAACCTGAACCTCTTCAAAGTACGTGTTAGGCTTCTCCTGGTCAAGCTTGCTCAATTGTAGATCCCATCTTTGCCCTCGGGATAGATGGATGTCAAGAGTAAGCCCATTTTTAATTAAAACAAATTAACGATTTTCAATTTTTATTAAAGTTAAGTGAAACTAATATGTCCATTCTTTGCTCCATTGAAAGGTAGCAATTAGATTGTTTCATAAGCTGTAACACACTGATGCATAGGTATATTAGATTGTTTCATAAGCTGTAACATACTGAGGCATATATATATTAGATTGTTTCATAAGGGTGATTTTGCCTTAGTTGCTACGCTTAACAGGGTGCTAGCAACCGCAGTTTTAATCATTTGTGCTGTTACCACGAAGATGCCCATCTCCTGATGTTGTGTATCTCTGTTGCCTCTGACACCAACGAGACGCCACGGTTTAGTGGTTTCTTTCTTCATAACTTACAACAATATGTACATATTTTTAATGTACCATATTTGTACTTCAGAATAATGAAAAACAAGAATTGTATGTTTAGATAATATTTTCCTTATTGACGTATGCCTGTTATACGAGTATGTCTATATTTTGGAGTTAGCGTTGACTATTAACTGCTGGCTGATTGATATTCAACCTACCTCTGCTGTGTCCATTACGGCGTGTAATAGTTCTGCGGCCCGTGCCCTAGTTATTTACAAGTCAAACTTACAGAACTTGATTTCCAGAAACTTGATATCCATTGTTAACTCGGGCTTTGTTTGCGTACTTATACAGGTAACGGTGTATTATATTTATCCAAGGAATATTTGAAGATTAATCATGTAAGGCTATTCGTAAACAAACAAATGATATGTATATGGTGCCTTACATAATTAAAAATCGAATTTCATACATTAAAGTTAACTCTTGATGACTTATTGATATTCAAAGAGGCTTTTGAAGGGTTTTCACGTTTAAGAAGTAAACTGTACGTATCTCGACTAGGTAAGTAAGAAGGACGCTGCTAAGTGAAGGACCCGTGATATTGGTGAGCGGATGCGGGGCGGGGTTGGCAGGGCGGTGCGGGATGGGCGGGGCGGGCGGGTGTGGAAAAGCTCAGGGCGGCGGGTGGCACGTAACAAGTGAAGCGGCCCCGGGAGCAACAGTCTGCCGCAGCCCGGCCACGCGGCCTCACACGCTGCAGCAATTGTTGCGCCCCGGTCCGGACCGTGCTCCCGTAAGTAAAGCTTTGCGGACTTAATTACTTATCTGTAGTTCACTTCACGAGCCCCGAGACCGCGTGCTGCGGCCCTTGCCCGCACTCAGTGCCTTTGCTGTGTGTTGCCTGCGCTAGCTTTAGCCGTCCTCCTATCCTGTCTACTCTTTGATGGATGCCCGCTATCAATACAACAGTGTACCTGTTGAATGCATGTAGACATGAGCTAATACATCTTTGTCACTATTATGGTCTATTATACTCGAAAATACGGTTTTTATTACATTTATTTTAACGTAGTATTAACTTTTAATAGAACCTCGATACCTTTGGAACCCTCATTTATTATTCTCGCCTCTATTAGATTAAACTCACCATTTTATTTTATTTTCCATTAAAAATAAAATAAAATGTTGTAATAATTTAAAATAAATTTGTAACATTTGGAATTTCGTAAAAATTGAAAAGTAAAAAATGTCATTTAGAAGATTTTAGCTTCGTGTTAATAAAGGATTAATATAAAAAATAAATCTTATATTATTAAAAACTTATTTATAAAGCTTCTATAGCCTTTTTTTTTTTGCGAAATTTATGATAATGATGTTGATTAGATATAAAATGTCATATCGATGTAAAATAAGATTTCAGAGGCATTGTCACTTTCACGAATTTGGATATTTGAATAAATTGAAGTCAAAGGACGTAAAAAATCCAGTAAGAAAAAAAGAAAAAAGAATATATTGAGTTAATATGTTTCGAATCGCAACTAAGTGATCTTAACCGATTATATAAAACTGGGAGGTTATCAATAGTATCCTTATTGAATGCATTTAAAATGATATTGGATGTTATATAGACTAGCATATATTTTAAATACTATCTGTGGTGTGAATGTGATGTGTTGTGAATGTTTTCAGTGACCAATCTTAAAGTTATTAATGTGATTTTGCTAGTTTTGTTTTGGTATGAGGTACAAAGACATATCAAGTTTATCGAGTGACGTATATGTTTTTGTGGGTTGATTTTGTATGTGTAGTGATCGTTGGTGACAAAGTAAACACATTTTACATTTTTAGTGAAATAACATGTAAAAGTAAAAATTAAGTCGTTTACGTACTTAATAGTATTTAGTATTAAAGTGATATGAATATATTATCATCAATATTAATTAGTTCGATTGTTAATATAGTACAATCATATCTTTGTGTACTTTTAAGCCGTCACGGCAGTAACTAGTAGGCTAGAATTATATTTCATCTTTAGTGTTTATATTATCAATACAAGAAAAGTTGTGTGAACGTGAGTGAATAATAAGTAGACAAGTATCTACTTTAGTCTTAATTTGAATTTAGAAAAAAAATCCAGTTAAATATTTATATTTCATTAAGTGGAAATTCGAGTATTCATAATAGATTTTTTAAATGGTTAATTTTTATCATTACACAGATCCTTAACGTATCAGTAGATCCGACCCCAGAGAAATCATTTGTGAAAGCAGTATCCCATTTGAATCATGAATAAGTTAGATTTAGCCGAGCTCATTTGGAATTTGAAATAAGCTTAATAAAAGGTCTATTTATATAAAGTCATTCAAAGTGTCTTGCCTGGATTAAAATGTAACTTAATTATGTTATCAAAATTCGGCGGTTAAATTGCCAAAGTCGTTAAACGTGCACATATTAGCATCCGCTTCATATTTTCATAAATTCAGAAATGTGGATTAATCTCAATGTGATTTTATTTTGTTAAATTATTGATAGATTTTTTTTAGTTTTTATAACACGGCGTTGAGAGATTAAGTTAAACTTCTTCGACCTTAAATCACTTGTCAATCAAAAGTAATTGCCTTGATGAATTCTTCTAATTTCGGATTGTGTTGAAATAAACTGGGAAAAGTTATTTCAATATAGCTTACAACAATGTTTTATATATATATATATATATATATATATATATATATATATATATATATATATATATATATATATATATATATATATATATATAAATATATAATTGAAAGAATACTGAAAGTATTTATAGTAAACTTTAAAAAATCCATTCTGTCCGTCTGTTTTAATTCGTCAGTCATTATAATTTATCTATTGCATTTTTGATCGAATTAGATAAAAAGTCAGCTATGAAAACATGAAAAATATTAATGTTGATTGTGTTTCCGGATACGCCAAAATATGTAGTACGCGTGTAGTGTCATTAGAAAGGTCTTTAAGAAAATTAATGAAGAATTTAGAAAAAGAAAATAATGGGAATCTACAAATTAACAAAATTTGTTAATTAAGATTATTTTTAAATAAAAGGTCAGCAATAAGTTTTATCAGTGCAACAAAAAATCAATAACACGGAGCGGCATGTGTTTTTAACGTGGTAGGGTCACGCTGCAGCTAACAATATATATATATATATATATCTTAATATATAAAAGTACGTGTAATAATATATATAGTCAGGTTGTTTGTCCGCGATTGACTCCCAAACTACTTAACCGATTTAAATCAAATTTGCACACCGTGTACAGTTTGGTCCAACTTGAAAGATAGGATAGTTTTTTCCCCTCGAGTGACCCACAAATTTTTTTTTACGAATTTAAGGATTTTTTATAGGAATTTTTCACAGGACATCATCATCATCATTACAGCCCTTCACAAGTCCACTGCTGAACATAGGCCTCCCCCAAGTAATGCCACAAAGCACGGTCCTGAGCCACCTGCATCCATCGACTTCCTGCATATCATACCAGGTCGTCACTCCATCTAGTGGGGGGTCACCCTACACTACGCCTACCGGTACGAGGCTGCCACTCGAGAACTTTTCTTCCCCATCGGTTATCGGTTCTTCGAGCTATATGGCCGGCCCGTATAGCTATATATTCATAGGACAATGGGTCGTCCGTCTTTTTTGCTCGTTTTTCACCATTATCTTTACATTTAAAATTTCGTTGTACGTGAGTTCGTAATTCTTTTCCACCTGAACGTCTTTATTTTGTAATAAAAAAAAACTATGGTGTACTTGTACGATAGTGTGTGATATCGGGGCGGATCACTATTCCTATAAAAATAGGATTTTTTGTAATTGCTATTCTTGCAGACTGACAACCTAGATAAAATATCTTAGTCTGCATTTTAAATTACCCCTTAAAATCGTGACACAGCAAAGATTCCACTACTGTCAGCGGCTGAACAGCTAGGTAAGCGGCTTAATTAATCAACCGGACCAAATCCAGGCAGGATTTAGGCAGATAAGAAGACCTACCATCTACTTATTTAGCACATTAAATCAAAGGTGGTATAACACTGAGAGCTCACACCGTACTAAGCAATTAATATAGTTAAATTTTATTCCGCGTTAAGTGTTAATAAATGATAAAAAAGTTATTTATTTATATATCAAAATAGAAAAATATTATAACAATATATTATCAAAAATATTGATCAGGTTAAACAAAAAAATTAAGTATAAATATTAACTAAAAAAAACATTAAATATCAAATAAAAACAAAAATAACATAAGAAATGCAATATTAAACAGGAATTCTATTAACTAACGTCTATAGATGTCATAAATGTTTTATCAGTGCTACATACGACCTGTAACCATTCTCTCAGCAATGGCCGCAGCTGTAGCATTTGACGCTCATTTCAGTGAAAGCGGTTATTTTGGCTTAGTAACGATGTTTAACCCAATTGTAAAAATGAATTTATAGTATATAATTCATGAACTACCACATATTTGTTTCAATATAACTTCTTTTATAAATCTAAAGCGTACAAGCAACATGATAAGATTATGATAAGAAACGACTTTTCTAAAAGGGCGGCCACACCTATTTGTTACTTTGCCGTATTTCAATTTGATGTCAGTATATTTTTGTGTCTCGAGTTTCCAAGGAATGTGCATTTATGTAAGGCTGGGTAGCAATTTTGGTAGTTTCATCGTTTTATAACAAAAGGCTTACGACTAGATCTTACATAATAACATAAACACTCACGCCTGTCACCCAGAGGGGTAGGCAGAGACTACGGACTTCCATTTGGCACGATCCTGACATACCTCTTTCGCCTCCTTTACATCCATATATCTACGCATACATGCTCGTCGGTTAAGGGTACTTCTAACGTGGCCCATTTTCAAAATATCGCCAATTTGGTCGATAAACTTTTTCCTAGGGCGTCCCTTCCCGACTCGGCCATTCACATCTGCCATATAAATTTGCTTTGTCACTCTTTCCTCATTCATTCTTTCTACGTGACCAAACCACCGAAGCATTCCTTTCTTAATCCTGGTCACAACATCATCTTGCATACCACATTTATCTCTTATCACGCAATTTCTCACCCTGTCATTCAGATTACACCCTAGCATATTCCTTAAAGACCGCATTTCTACAGCATTTATTCTACTTTCGTGCTTCTTCTGCCACACCCAGCTTTCACTACCATACATTAAAGTAGGGACTCACAGCATTATGAATTACCATACGTGCCGACTAGATCTTGTTGTATATTTAAAAAATAAGTGTGTGTTACCTTTGTGTGCCGTTAAAGCAAAAGTTATAAATTGCATAATTTTATTTTACGGATTTTATAATGTTCAATTTTAACTTTTAATTTCCGACGTTGCGGGCGTTTTATAGCAGCAGGTGCTTGACGTCCTGATGTCAAAGTTAACGAAGGCTATTTTTAACATTCAAATATCATTCATCGGTGCGAACTACGTAGAACGAGCTTGAAATATCTTTAAGTCTTGCAATAATAAACATTAAATCAGATCAGACAAACGCAGGCGGCAGCATCTAGCTGAAATTATGTTGTTTTTTGATTTCATCAGCCTCGCGAATAATCCTAGGTCAGAATCGGTGTTTTTTTGGGTGTGGTATATGTAATGCTTACAGTCAAGTCTGGCAACTTTACCAATGGAAGTTAACCTTGCCATCAGGAATGTGTGTTTGTCGAGATATGCTTTTTTGCATGAAAATTTATTAACTAATTGAATTAATTTTGGCATTTCGTTTTAACACAGAATTGTCCCGGCGAAGTAGCCTTTTTGTTCAGTAATTTTGTAGATTTTCGTTCGTTCTTTTGTTGACATCTTTGTAGTTACGTAATATTTTAATGGCTGAGAAATATAAAATTTCGTTTTAACGTGGTGGTTATAACATTTATCTATAAAACTTACTTGGCAAAGTTACCATAGTAGTGATGACACGATGTGAAGGTTACTTTTGTTACAACCAAGGGTTGTCACTATAATATTTTTAAGTGAGGACGAAACGAACGTGTTCTGTACTTGACATTCCATGTATGTATATGAATGTTTCTATAGATGTTTCACTATAGTAGCCTTTTAGAACAATTTTTCCTTATGAGTTTTCAATCAATTCATCGTTATCAAAAGTGAAAAGAGAAATCTTTGTTATACTATATAGTGTCATTATTAATGACTATGAATATTTTTGCTATTGTGGGAAAACAATATTTAGGTTATTAACAATTTATTTACGTGATCGTAATAAAATGATGATGATGATGACTCATAAAAGAAACGGATACTTTTTAAAAAATGTTACTGTTTTTAAAAAGTATCCGTTTTATATTAATCCGTGTAATTGTAAATTGTTATAATCTTATTCTTCTTTCAAATGAGAGTTTTATTCTTATTGCACATCATCATCAAAATTACAGATTATATATACAAAAGCATACAAAAATGATATAAATATATATTTAATTATTTAATTAAATCAATCAATATACTACATATATTATACTTAATAGTAGTAATACTTAATACTAGTATGGGAGCAATGTTTCAAAGGGCAAGATAATGATTCTTTACTAGGTTTTAAATACCGGTAGGGATGGTGCGCGTTCAACTGCCCATGAGAGTTCATTCCATAAACGAAAGACCTGTACAGTAAAAGGCTAGTCTTTAGTGGCATATTCAATAACGAACTCTCGGCTGATCTCAGGTTATGCGAATGGGAGTCACGAAGAAACTTAAAACAATTTTTGAGGTAAGAAGGGTAAGAAAGATTAAAGAGAACTATATAAATATATATAGAGAAGACACAACACAACCACTTGAGCTTACTTAGTACGAAAGAGAAAGAATATGGTCATATTTGCGGAATCCAAATATAAACATAAGGTTTTTACAGAAATTCTAATTCGCAAGTTTATCAAGCTGAGCTTTGGTGAGATCTAGATACGTGACGTCCGCGTAGTCAAAAATAGGGAAGAGAAGGGACTTGGCAAGCATAGTTTTGGTGTAAATGGGAAGAAAGTTACGTAATTTACGCAAAGAAGCTGCAGAAGCATAAACTTTACGATAAATCTCTTTAATTTGATGGTCCCGTGACAGATTTTTATCTATGTGGATCCCCAAGTTCTTTACTGAATCTCTGAAGGGATAATATTTAATTTTGATCTATACTGTAATCAATTTAAACTTATTTTGCACCAATTTGATTTTAGAAGAAGAGTATTTTAATTTTGCATATTTTAGTGCTTGTCTAAGAAATTATTGTGACAAGATTTAAATAAAGAAATTAAGTTAAGTACGTAATCAAGAATTTTTGACAACCCTGACACATATTTTCAAGTTTATATGAAAAATTTTAAAATGGGGTAACAACTTTGCCAATAGCAAAAATTTTCTACTTGTAATACAATTAAGCAGCAGATCATAATTCTGAGTGTTGTGCATTATACTATGTGGCAGACTTACGTTCGTTCGATTTTCGAATTTTTTATTCGAAATGATTTATTTGAAAAGTTGCCATAAAGGATGGTTAACTTTGCCAAACTTATGCATAATATAATGTCACATTTTACCGGGGTACATTTGGAGCTGACCACCACAAGTTTATCAAGTTCATAACGTGGTAAAAGAAAGCGGTGACAAAAATAATTAAAAGAAGTAATGATTTGCTACTTCAAATCAAGAACGGAAGGCTTTGAAATCTTGTACAATATGTTGACTGGTGCCGTGGTAGGAAGCATAACGTAAACGTATCACATGCACGGTGGAAGGAAACGCTACCGCAACCGTAAATTAGACAAAACGAGAGATGTAACTATGTTTTATTGGGAGGTACCAGTTCAAACTGATGTCATCGTAGCTCACAACATACCTGACTTAATATACAATATACCTTAAATAAATTATATAAACAAATTATAAATTAATAATGATTTTTAACTATAACATTGGAGTGAAATATATAGAAAAACTCGGAAAATATCACTTATTAAAGTCGTTAATTAGATAAATCATTCGCCTATGGTACACAGACGATATTACCGATTGTAGTTGGTGCGACAAAAGTGGCTGCAAAAGCTCTAGAGAGGTACCGCATAAGTTAAAAGCTAATATACAAAAATATTTTACAAAAGAAAAAGCTATACATATTGTAACTAATATCAAAAAGTACTCAGGAACAATATAATTTCAGAACACTAATGAGGAGAGATAATAGGAGATTTTTTTTCTGAGGGAGTCTGGACTGGGAGACGTGATGAAATAAAGATATAATACAATAATTATAATTGTAATATCTATAGTAATAGAACAGAAATAAACTCAAGTATAATGTATAATGTCTGAATATTGTATGTCTGTATACATAACACATACTCACGAAGTAGTGTAGTCAGTCAAAGCCTTTATGATTGCGGAAACTGCATCAACAGACTATAGATTTTAAAGAGCGCTATATCGAGTCTGAATTACTCAAATCGCTACCAAATAAGTTTCACTTCTAAAAGTAATAAAATAAATAAAAAAAATATTTTTATTTATTTTGCCTATAAATGCCTGAAAGGAAGAAAACTGAAATATGCGTTAAGTCAAAAACCCATATCATTCAACCAAATAACAACTTCGATTAAATAAAAAACAGAATAACAGCACTTAACAAGTAAATACAAATTCCAAAATTTAAATAATATTTTTTAGATTTTTATCCATCAATCGGTTCTTGAGAAAGAAAAATTACAAATGAGCTTAAAGAACCGTAGAAAACTGAAAAGGTTAGATTATATAAAACTTAGATAAACAAACAAAACGAAAAACAAAATAAAATAAGGTTTAGCCAACAAATATATAGTATAAAAGCATCGATACACATTGACTTACATATTACTAGCGTAAGGACCGGGCCGACCGAACAACAATACTGACTAGTGCGCTGGCCCTAAAATTACAGTTTAGGGTCAACGCGAATCGGTCAACAGAAGAGCGCGCGCAGGACAAATTTGCCTGTCATAAATATGTCAAGTTGCGTGATAAAAGAATGCAAATATTACGATACAAAGATTTTAAAAAACATAGGATATCGTATCATCGGTAAATAACCTTATATTAATTTTGTTACAATTAAATTATTATATACGCATTTTTAAAGTTTTATTTTACAGTTAGTTTAGTTACGTTACCGAGACTAGGCCAGGGCTGGATTCAGACCCTCAAAATATTGTACATGGAAATTAAAATTATACTATTTTAAAAAAAATTATATCAAGTTTGACGTTTCATGTTCCTTTTTTCCCATGTGCCGGGATTTTGGCGTCACGCATCTAGTCTATCTACGTTTCGTTTTTTGACGGTTTTATTTTTATTTCTGTTTAATTTTTATCTAAAGAACTTAGTGTAAGTTAAATTTTGAATATTGGTACCTAATATATTTTATATTCAATTAGGGTAAAATGAAAAGAATACAAAAGAAACCATGTCTGCTTAATTGAATCTGAAAATCTGATCATAAAATATTTTGAAATTCTGTTTTCAAACCGATTGCTTCTGAAGCATAGAGTTTTTATCTTGGTAGCCCCTCAATAAAGTTGTATCAAGGATGCAACACAAATGCATTGATCGAGCATCGATTAACCAGAAAGGGAGCTAATTCTAATTTTATTAAAAAAAAAACCGCGGTACTCATGTACAACACAAAAATTCTCGATAACGTAGGGTTAATATTAAAATTTAAAAGGTTTTAAAAGGCAATAATAATACAAGTCGACCTTTGTGTAAAATTATGATATTTTCGCTTTGTATTATTACGATACTATATACTACAAACTACGAAATAATGATACAATTAGGATAATTATACTATGAAATCCAACCCTGGTTACGTCGTGTTTTGATATGACGTTTGTATTATGACAGATGCGCTACTTTTTCTTGTATGAAAAAGTTATGAGTAAAATATTTAGAAGGGCCTATCCTTCCTTTTGAAATCATTGTCGATACATCGAATATTTATTAAGGCGGCTTTAAAAATATGTGTCACAGCTGTATATAACTGTATTAAATAGCCAAAAGTGACGTTATCAAATAAAACCAATTATATAACTGTACTATACATATAATTTACAGTACAGTTATATATCATTCTTTAAGTTCTCCGATATTCAGAATTCCTCAAGATATTTCTTATCTCGTGTTGCATCAGCACTACAAACTGCAGGTAACAAATTAATTCATAAAATTTTTTGGTTTGTATTTTAATTGTACACTGATTTATAAAACACATTATTATTACACCTTGTATACAAAATATGAAATAAACTCCTTTTGTTTTGACGTTCTTACACACTGTCAAAAAAAGAACATTTGAAATCACACAAAATTCACAGATTTTTGTTGACAACATTATTTAAAATTCTTTGGTGACAATCTACTCTGCGTGACTGTTTGGCCACGGGCAATTAAGTGCTTAACATATGTTTGTGATTGTCCCTGGAGTAATAACATACCTATATAGCATAGATAAGCTTGTACTTTCTCAGAGACCACAGATCTGAGGCATTGGTAGTATTGAACTGTAACATATGACAATTACATTTTTGACAGTTAAACATTGGCAATATGAATGTAAACAATGTCATGTTTTAATCTTAGAGTAAAAATCATATATAAAGTTTTAATGTATGTATAGTAAAACATAATTAATTGTGCTTTCTGTTCTCCTTCTTTATAAAAATTTCAATTATTTCAAATCTCACACACCTTCGTGCGCGCAATAAAAGAGCTACAAATTTTTCTCTTTGTGTGTTTATTTGTGTAATTATTTAAACAAATATTTAGGCAGTGTGTTTGCTTTTTAATTTTTTATAAGGTACTACTAAAAGATATTTCAATGTATTATGAATAAAAGTGTTTGAGTCTCTTTGTTTGTATATAAAACAATTAAGAAATATAATGTGTTGTTAATATAACTTATATACAAAAAGAGTACTTATATACATAAAGTTATCAGTGGCTTGAGGTATAAAGCAGAAGTTAATATATATGTTTACACCTATTGCTCTTAATCATGAAACCCAGTTTCCCGTGTTTGTAGATGTTATAATCTAGACACGAGAGCAGGCAAAAGGTATCGATTTGCCGGAACATACGTGTATAAGCATTGCTGGATATTTCGTATGCGGAGTTCCAATAACACTGAGAGCGGTCGTTTTGTATGTTTGTAATCAGTTAACTGTATCATTTAATAAATATCTACGTTATGATATACAATATAAAATGTAGAAAACCTTACCTATAATAGATACAGAAACTGGTTCAAAAGTCAACGATTTTCTATTTCTCTAAAGTAATGTATTTCTCTAAAATCTTTGACAATATTCAGTTTTTAGAGAAATACATTACTTTAGCAAGAAATCGAACCTGCTCAAAAATGTTTTTATCTTTTTAATGGGTAGTGCTGATTATAGGTGGATGAAAAGTAGCTATATTGGCAAATGCCTTATTTTTGTTTTAAAGCTAATTCCTCTCTACAATAAAAATGAGGCTTAACTACAACTGATGAAGAAAAAAACTAGAAGTAGCTCAATATTTATTTGTAAAATTAAAATAACGTGAGGGTAATATGCTCATACGATTAATATAGTCACTTCTTAATATCTCAAAAACTTTGTGATACGATAGTTCTTCCTCGGTCAATTAAATAATAAAAGGTCAAAAGGGCGATGCATTATCGACGCCATTTTGATAGTTGACATTATAGTAGATATTTAATTCGATTTTGATATGATGTAGTGTAGTTAGTTTTTTTAGGTAGATTTTTTCGAAGTGTTCGTAATTATTGCCAAAGCTTGTTTGCTATTTTTTTCTTAATATATTAGTTATAATATTCGATTTTTTTGTTTCTGTCCACCTCGTGGTTTCGGTTTTATAGGGCGGCAAATCTTAAGACGACCATGTAACCCTCGCGTACCTTAGTACCTTAGTAGTATAACAATCCGTTACAGCCTCTTCTCACTTCAATGGCAGACATCCCGTGTTCGAAATATTTTTTTAAATTTCTGAGACATGCATATTATATCACTTAAACCCCTGAGTTACCATGGTTTATTGTTACTATGGGTATTACTTTTATTGTTATTGTTATAAGCTAATATTTTTATTGTTGATGTTTATTATTGTTATTATATTATTCATAACATTCATAATCAACAATTTAATTCTTTCACTGTCCAGTTTCCAAACACAACAGTAAGACCATAGTTATTTATTTATTTATTTATTTGCTTCTTAGTATGTATGTTACATGATATACTGTTAAATACTATGCATACACACTAAGTCTCTAATGGAGACCTGCAAATTTATTTATTCTTAGAAATTATATTTATACAAAATTAACACATCAAAATCAATCATTATTCAATCATTAAATTAGCAACAACAAACAATCCATCCAATTATATTCTAAAGATATCAAAAGTACAACTAAAAAAAAATTAATTAACAAATAAAGTAAATTAAATTAAACAATATTATATACCATGTCAGTTAATAACAAAAAAATGTCAATTATGAGCTATAGTCCTATAAAAGTTTTCATCAGTAATTTAAAAGCTCGTTTACGGAGTAAAATGTTTTTTGAAGAAGCCACTGGTATAATTTTTTTTGAAATGTTTTTATAGGAAGATCTTTGATTATGTTCGGTATTTTATTATATATTGTTTTACCCATCCAGTAACAATTTTTACTAAAGCGTTTACTTTTCGGTATTTCGCTAATTACTATCCGATCTGGGTATCTCGTGTTCATGGATACCACTTCTTTGTTAAGTTTATAAAAACTTTTCCTGTGTTGTTTTACAAATTTAGCAACTTCTAATATATACAAACAAGGTACGGGTAAGATTCCCAGTGTCTTAAATAGAGGTCGACATGAAACATCTGGGCCCACACCATGAATGGCACGAACACATTTCTTTTGTGCAATAAAAACTTTATTAATCTCTGCACTGTTGCCCCAAATTATAATTCCGTAGCGGATAATCGACTCAATACATGCAAAATAAGTCATAATTGCAGTTTGTTTTGTTGCCACTTTTGTTAGTCTATAAAGCGCATATGTGAACCTGTTTATTTTATTACATATTTTACAAACTTGTTCTTTCCACTTTAATTCTTTGTCAATAATTATACCTAGGAATGTCATATTAGTTGCACTACAAAGAGTTTGTCCATTATAATTAATATTTATTAAATTATTATTTATATTATTGAAATTTATATATTGAGTTTTACTTAAGTTTATTGTTAAATTATTATTACTTAGCCATTTAGTTACGTCAAATATTGTTTGATTAATGTCAAAATTATGTTTTGTTAGTGACATATTTTTATTTGTTGTGACTATTACTGCGACGTCATCTGCGAATAAAATACTTCTATATTTAGTAATTTCAGGTAAGTCGTTTAAATATATCAAAAATAAAAGTGGACCTAGTACACTACCCTGAGGTACCCCAAACGCATTTTTTCTAAATTTGGATCTATAACTTTGACTTACATGTCTATTGTCAAGTTTTAGCACCTCAACACATTGATGCCTGTTTTGTATGAATGACTTAATCCAGTGATATGCTTGGCCTCTAATTCCGTTTTGATCTAATTTGAACAAAAGCTGATCGTGTGATACGAAGTCAAAAGCTTTTGACATGTCAAAGAAGATGGCCGTAGTAAATAGTCCGTCATTAGTATTTTGTAAAATATTTTTTATTAAATTAAAAGCGGCCAGTGTCGTGGATTTTGATTTTTGAAATCCATACTGAGTTGGATTTATTCTATTAAACTTATTTAGGAAAGTCATGACCTTCTTGTGCATGACCTTTTCAAAAATTTTTGATAATATAGGTACCAATGTCACTGGACGGTAATTTTCCATTAGTGTTTTTTCTTCTTTTTTATATAATGGTTTTACAATAGACGTTTTAATTTTTCTGGAAAGGTGCCAGATTCCATTGATAAATTAACTAAATAGGCTAATACTTTACTAATTTGATTTTTGCACGCTTTGATAACATTTGTACATATGCCATCATAACCTTCTGAATTTGTATTATTTAATGTCATTATAATTTTACTTATATCATATTCATCGACCGGTGTTAAATAATTATGACTAGTGATGCAACGAATACGAATATTCGTATTCGCCGAATAGTAGTCATTTACCGAACATTCGTATTCGGCGAATACTAATCACTACTATAATACTAATAATAAATAAATATTACTATAAAATAATACTACTAATACTAATATTTAAAAACTAATATTTTTCTACGCAACTCTAATTGCTAGTAGACTTTGAAATCGCGCGTCGTCAGCGCATAAAAAATACGACGTTTGCATGGGCCCCTAGCCCCTGAGCCGCAACGACGACTACACAAGGGTTAACACTCAAACAACTGAAAGATTCTCAACAAGCTAACAATATACCGAAACATGTTTTGTTTCAAGATGTTGAAACTGGGTAGGACTCAACATATCAGATGTGGAAGAGATTACGTGAACAACGCATAGCTATTCAAGATGTTTTACCCTGTCTACCAAATTGTTGTCATGAAATGTCAGCAAAGCAATGGACTCTTATGAGCCGAATTACTGATATTCTGGCCAATTTTGAAGAAGCTACTAAAAAAGCTAAGCAAAGAATCAACGACATTATCGCCCAGAAATATTTTACACTAAACCATTTACAGCCGCCTCGGAAACGTTTCTTCAACGGCTCGGAACATCCACACTGACAAAAGCAATCGCCTAAAACCAGAAAATCTACAAATTTTGTTTTTTAAATAAAAATTTGCCTGTTGCACATTTTAATTATTAGAACAATATACCATCATAAAATAAGATTTTTCAGTACCATGGCGAGATATTCGTATTCGTATTCGTGTAATAGTAGGTTTCATATTCGTATTGGTATTTGCATTCGTAAAAGTAGTATTCGTTGCATCACTAGTTATGACCCATATGTGGGTCACGGACAGCGAACGTGTGAAGTAACCTTCATCGCTGTGTAGCGGCGGCGTAAAAGAATCCAATACCACTTCTCGTGGTCTCGTATCTCGTGGGTGCCGTAACAGGTGACAGAGCGAATCTAAAACTGGAGATGGGCAACAACATCTTCTTGTTGCCAATCCGACCCCTCTGAATATCTAGGATCCCAAATTTTATGAATAAACCTTTTATAGTTCTTGAGCTATTAAGGCCTGAAAATAGTCATTTTTTACACTCTCTGATTTAATGACTATTTAAAAATCTAGACCTACCACTGTACCACTCAATTCCCACCATCTATAAGACCCTGCACATTATGCACTTTACTATTGTTAGTTTATTTAATCTAACTCTAGTTGAATATCGTTACATTAAAACTAACATTGAGTTAAGGTTTGTTACTGTGTAGTTAAAGAGACAGCCATCGTTAAAGTTTTAGAATAATATACAAAGTACGGTGCTCCTCAAACTTCCATTGCGGTTGCTTTCATTAGGCGTGTATGGCTCTTAAGTCGGCGGATTGGGATGGGATGCCGTCTTTGGTTACTGCATCTTACCCCTGGGGGTGAGTTTGCTTCTCGCCGGATGATCTGAGAATTGCTGTAATTTCTGTCAATGAAGTGGTACTTTAGGGATTGGAGCTTTATATTACGTCACCTGTGGTACCCATCGCAAGCAGATCCCAGCCTTGATTTGTTCATTCTTGTAAAATTGTACTACGCAATAAGCAAGAGGTGTTATCAGGCCAGGGCTGTCGCATCGATGTTGCATCTCTTTGTATATTCTATCGTATCTATTACGGGGATTGCTCAGTGAAATTGTTCGGACTAATTCCATTCGTCAAATTTTACCACTGCACATCGAAACATAATCCGCATTACCGTCTATACCATTTGAATGATTGGCGTGCCGCAATTTACAAGAAGTTTTCTTCTTCGCGCAATTTTTTTTGTAGAATTGGCTATTCAGCGATATTTTTTAAACATTACGACTAAGGTATTGAAGAATCTACCACGTCTACGAATATAGACGTGGTAGAGCCATGCTGCAGTTATATTAGTAGTATAGTTGTAGCACGAATGGGTCGGCTCGACCGGGGAAGGACCACGCTCTCACAGAATACCAGCGTAAAATAGTAGCTTAATGCTGTTGTGTTTCGTATGGTGAGTGTAGAGAACCGGAGACCCTTTTTATGGGAAAAGAGGCATTCCATCTTAGTCCTCACGGGTGACAACGCATCTGAGTTTTGATTCTTGATCAAGGATAGATGTAGATGTCTATGGGCCACAGCAACCACTTACCATCAGGTGGACTGTGTGCTCGTTTGACACCCCATACTATAGAAAAGGTACTTTCAAGAAAAGAACCAACTCCAAAGACAGTAAGGTTCTTGTCAGTCAAACGAAACACTCAATGAGGGAGCGTAGTCCTTCTCCAATTAAGTTGACTCATGCGTACTGCAGTTATAAGACGATCAATCAGACACACTAAAAGACACAAATTGCAACTAGTTTCTATGTGTGTACTTAAAAACTAGACTTTCTTTTTAAAGTCCACTTAAGCAAGACAAACCGGGAAATTTTAATCTTTGCTTTTTCATCGTTCATTTTCAAAAATCTTTTGGAAAGTGACTCGTTCAGTGACTGGATATAACTTTTATTCATGTCTGCAGGCGAGTCATTGTAATAACTCTCGATAACAGCTTATTTACGGCCATGAAGTGATGATGTCTTTTTAAAAAACAGTTCAATTACGTGTACAAATCACAAGTATCTCGAAATATTGTTATATTTATAAGACCGTCAATTTGGGTTTTATCGCCAATAACATACAATAATATAGATTTATACTAGTATTATATTATACTTATTTATATATGTCAGTAACTATGATAATGTTCATAGAAAATAGTTCAACTCGTGCCACTTGTTAAATATTCATTTTATGTTTTTTTTCCGTCATATTTTATGGACATAGTATTTAGAAAATATTATTGTGTCATAATCTCTTGTTGGAAATCATAGTTTGTAAAGATATATTAATTAAAAAAGTTACTCGTTTTCGTTTATTCTTAAGGTTGTATTAAACAAAAATATAATAGTTAATGCAATAAAGCTCATATTATGTAGATGCGGTTAAAGTCATAAAACTCATAATGATGTCTCACTCCATTTCTTTGAATAGAATGCGAATGCTTTGGAATAATTAATGAGTGAATTTTTTCTGAATGCTTTAAATAAGAAAGCACAATGTAAAAATAAATTCTCAATAAAATATTTCAGGGTGGGTATGTACTTTACCTCTTAAATAAATGCCTCATTTTCATGAAATTCGTGTCGTGGCAGTGTAAGAATATCTACTACCCTATATCATCCAACTAAAACGTACTGAAAGAAAAAATTATTCTAAAACGGACTTATATTTAGCTAACGAACACAACCCTAATTTTTATCATATTTTTTTTCTAATAAGACTAAAGTTCTTTTTTCATCATCATCATCGTAATCATTACAGCCCTTCACAAGTCCACTGCTGAACATAGGCCTCCCCCAAGGAATGCCATAAAGGAATTTATTTCTTAATATTTCCCAATGCTGGGAACAGACCTCCTCTCATTTTTGGAAGAGTAGAGATTTTTTTTTCTAATATTTTAATAATATTATTGTTTTTACAGGTGCAGATATCAGGGTGATATTGTGTAAAAGGTAAGTTATTTTAAGTTTAGGTTCTAGTTTTCTGAAAATATGATTAAATGTTAATAACACTTTATATTTTCTATGAAATTGCCGTTTTGTAAAGAAAAAATAATTTCTTTTAAAATAAAGCTTACAGTAAATTAATCGTAAAAATACGTTAACCGAAATATGGGCCATTATTATTGATACAATGTGCTATTTTGATTAAAGTTCTTCCTTGCCTTTGTTATAGAAATCTTGAGGACAAGAAACAATAAATATTTTACAGGCGTTTTCATTGTCTCATACGAGTTGAAATTTCTCTGTTGTTAAAAGTTAAATGAATTGCGATAAAACAAAAAAAGAAACAAAACAAAAAATATATAAGTCAGTAAGTTTCTAGTAGTGTACGTGGTAGAGCCATGCTGCAGTTATATTAGTAGTATAGTTGTAGCACGAATGTATCGGCTCGACCGGGTAAGGACCACGCTCTCACAGAATACCAGCGTGAAATAGTAGCTTAATGCTGTTATGTTTCGTATGGTGAGTGTAGAGAACCGGAGACCCTTTTTTACTGGAAACGAGGCATTCCATCTTAGTCCTCACGGGTGACAACGCATCTGCATTTTGATTCGCAAACGAGGATAGATGTAGATGTCTATGAGCTGTAGCAGCCACTTACCATCAGATGGACTGTGTGCTCGTTTGTCACCCTATCCTATATAAAAAAAGTCGAAGCTCCTGAGATTTTGAGACAGTTCGTTATGCACTGTAGGGACAACCATTACATATGGTGAGATAGCGGACTTGATTTTGATTTACGTTTTAGTTATCGAGCTCGTTCGACATCGGTCACAGTTATTCTTTTGCTTGTCCTTTTCGGTTTTTTTTTTTTTTTTTTTTCTTTTTTGCCTTTTTTTATTTTTTTTTCCCCCCCGTCTACCGTAAGACGTATCACAATAAGTCTCTTCATTTGTTATATCAGATCTTAATAAGCTGCCATAATGCTTTAACAGGTCTATTTCGGCACTTGCAGCAAGCAGATTCTTTTGACCTACTTTCCAATTTAACGTAAATGAATCAATACATTTTGTCACTAGTGTTGAAGGTTGCTGCTAACTGGGACTTTGTTTGAGATGAATCCACTTCTACACTATAAATGTTATACTGACTTCGGTTTTCAACTCGTCAATGACGACTTTAGTGTTATATCGGCCATGGCTACTTATTAAGACCGTAATTTCTAGAACAGTAATGATCATATTATACCTTTGTTTTCGATGTTTAGTCCGTACACATCGTTGATGTTACGTGTCGTCTGTGTACAGCATGGGTGCAACGACTGAACGAATTTTTGGAAATAACTCGAATTGTCAACTTGGTTCGTTCGTCTTAGACAAAACTGATTGCTGATTTTCATAAAAGCAAAGATATAGCTTTAATTAAACTTACTTACTTAATATGGTTAATTTATAATCACTAAGCCTTGATTAAGGCAGTACGTAATATTTGGCTTTAATATGCGAGTAACATTAATTTAAATTTGGGAATCCGAATCGAATTTCACGTTAATATCAAATTATGACTATTTTGAAATCCTATAACTATATATTATTAGAAAATTGCAATATCTCAAAAGATATAATATCATACCACTTTTTTCATGAGACTTTGTTGTCTATTATCAACTAATAAATAATTATAAAATTTTTAATGAAACTTACTATGTAGGATTTATTAATTTATTTTTTAATTTAAATGAGTATTTGCCTTAATATAAGAAATAATTATTTATTAGTTTAAATTATCCCTTATAAAAGTATTATTTTAATTATATTTTACATCATTTGGGTTAAAGATAGATGCAATACACAATAGATAAATACAGCAGCAAAAATGTTAAATCTGCTCAATCTGGCATTAGGACTAAAACTTGGCAATTCTTTCCTAATTAATGTTGGTGGAGTAACCAGGGTGAGATTCGAGATAGTTTCCGCACTTAAGACCCCGTCTCCACTAAGTCTTTAATGGCATTATACGACAGCGTAACGCCACGCACTATCTATAAAATAATGGACATTTATTTTGTGTTAAGTAAAACGTCGTGAGATGTGTTTTTGGGACAAATGAAACTATATAACTAACAAGACTTGTTCTTTCCTTTAAGAAACATTATCACTGATGTAAAGATCGGTGGTGATGATGACGATTCAAACAAATATACATATTTAATAAGTGCTTTTTAAATAGAAACAGGTTGATCATTATTGTTGATAATGCAATCTAAACATCTTCCGGGTCAAATTGCGAAGGAATTAAGTTCTTGTCGCAGAAAACTCTCATAAAGAAATACAATATACAAACAACGTTTCGTGCATCAAATTTCATTAAAACTTTTTCTATTATACAATGGAATTCAATAGTAAAAATGTTTTTTTTTAACACTTAAGATCAAACATCACCGTTTAAAGTTTATATTGAAAAAACTTGGATATTGTAAAACAAGCTGTATATAATAGAAGTAGTAATTCGTCTAAGTTTACTATTTATTTTACTATATCTGGGTAAATTATACTCGTTCTGGTTCATCATCATCATCATCATCATTACAGCCCTTCACAAGTCCACTGCTGAACATAGGCCTCCCTCAAGTAATGCCACAAAGCACGGTCCTGAGCCACCTGCATCCATCGACTTCCTGCATGTTTTACCAGGTCGTCACACCATCTAGTGGGGGGTCGCCCTATACTACGCCTACCGGTACGAGGCTACCACTCGAGAACCTTTCTTCCCCATCGGTTATCGGTTCTTCGAGCTATACGGCCGGCCCATTGCCACTTCAGCTTAATAATCCGTTGGGCTATGTCGGTCACTCTGGTTTTACTGCGGATATCCTCATTTCTGAGTCTATCACGCAGAGAAACTCCGAGCTTAGCCCTCTCCTTAGCTCGCTGAGCGACCTTGAGCGTCCTCATACGGCCAGCAGTGAAGAACCACGTCTCTGATCCGTAAGTCATCACTGGCAACACGCACTGGTTGTACACTTTAGTTTTCAGAGATTGAGGTATACCTGACGAGAAGATGTGTCGTAATTTCCCGAACGCTGCCCAGCCGAGTTGAATCCGTCGATTGACCTCTCGGTTGAAGTTGGACTTACCTAGTCGGACTATTTGTCCCAGTTAAACGTACTCGTCAACAACTTCGAGCATAGTGCTCCCCACAACTACCGGCATAGGTGTGACATGGACATTGAACATAATCTTTGTTTTGTCCATGTTCATCTTAAGACCTATCTGTTGGGAGACACCATTGAGGTCATTGAGCATAGTGCTAAGGTCCTCCAGCGATTCTGCCATAAGGACTATATCGTCGGCAAATCGAAGGTGAGTGATGTACTCGCCATTGATGTTAATACCGTATCCTTTCCAGTCCAGTAGCTTGATAACATCTTCCAACGCAGCGGTGAAGAGTTTCGGGGATATAACGTCACCCTGTCTTACACCTCTCTGCAGTTGGATAGGTTTCGAACTCTGGTTCTGTACTCGGATAGCCATCGTAGCCCTACTGTACAAACACTTCAGCACCTCGATATACCGACAGTCAACTTGGCACCGCTGAAAGGACTGTAGCACCGCCCAAATTTCGACGGAATCAAAGGCTTTCTCATAGTCCACATACGCCAGGCAAAGTGGCAGATTGTACTCTTCGGTCTTCTGTACAATCTGCCGCAGGGTATGTATGTGGTCTATGGTACTGAAGCCTTTTCGGAAACCGGCTTGTTCGGGAGGCTGGAAGTCGTCGAGTCTGCGTGCGAGACGATTCGTAATGACTCTCGAAAACAGCACGTAGATGCGGCTCAGAAGGGAAATCGGTCTGTAGTTCTTCAAGAGAGTGTTTTCGCCTTTCTTAAAGAACAAGACAACCGCACTTCTGCTCCACGCCTCCGGAGTAGTGCCACCATGAAGGACGGAATTGAAGAGCTTCTGAAGGACTTCAAGTACCGGTGTTCCACCCGCTTTCAGAAGCTCCGCTGTAATTCCATCCTGACTGACTGACTGACCCAGACTGACGTCCGGGATATCATCGGAATAGTGTCGGGTAAGACTTGCTCTTGTATCGTTACTCACACTTGCGTGTGGCTCCAACGATGATGTGTACAGCTGCCCATAGAACCTCTCTATCTCACTCAAAATCTCAGGTGTCCCGGAAACCATGCTGCCACACTCAGTCTTCAGCTTTGACAGTTGGCTCTTTCTGGCAGATAGATCTCTGGCAAAGACTTTGGAGCCCTGGTTCCGCTCAATCGCTTCTTTAATACGAGCAGTATTAAAGTTGCGTAAGTCTCGCCGCATGCATTTGGAGATCTGTCTGTTCAGTTGCCTATATGCTGTCAAATCTGTTGACGATTGCAGCCTCATCTCCCGTTTAACAGCCATGAGATTAAGAGTGTGATCGGAGAGTTTTTGTGTTCTTCTGCGGCGGGTCTTGCAGAACTTAGCTCCGACCGCATGGACAGTTTCCACGAGCTTGTCATTCATATCGTCCACTACATTGCAATCTTCTAGGCACTGAAAGCGGTTACGTAACTCGAGCTGAAACGTTTCGGGATTCTGGATTAGAGCACGAGGGGGACGGAGCGTTGACTTCATTAGACGAGACCTCTCCAACTTAATGTTTAGGTTCAGTGTGCCTCTAACCATTCGGTGATCGCTGCCGGTTTTCACCCTTGCGATCACTGAGACATCACTGAACAGTTGGCGTCTGGTCGTCATAATGAAGTCAATCTCATTTTTTGTCGAACCGTCGGGGCTCGACCAGGTCCAGTTCCTGTGGGGCCGCTTCTAGAAGAAAGAGTTCATCATAAAGAGTCCCTCTTTCTCCATAAAGTCAGCCAGCTGCTGTCCCCTACGGTTCCGTTGCCCTACTCCAAATTTCCCTAACTTCAGCTCACCGCCTTCTCTTGTGCCTAGGTTTGCGTTGAAGTCTCCCATCAACACCGTGTAGTGGGTTTTGGAGGAATGCATGGCTCTAGAAATATCCTCATACATTTCCTCCACGTCCTCATCGGGATGTGCCGAAGTTGGTGCGTAGACCTGTATGACCTTCAGCGAATATTGTTTGGTGATTCTGAGTATCAGGTACGTAACCCTCGTTGACACACTCCCATTCTTTACAACGTTGTTGACGAGAGACTTGTGGACGATAAATCCGATACATCCTTGGGACAGATGGTCGCCCTCCCGGTGATAGAACAAGTTGCCGGACTCGAGGATTACCGTGTCCTCCCCCTCTCTTCGGACCTCAGATAATCCAATAATATGCCAGCGCAACTTGTCTACCTCTTCTTCCAGATCCAGTATCTTCTCGTCAGTCCTCAGGTTGCGTTGCCAGGTCGAGTCGTCGTAGGTGGCAACTGAACCTCCACCGGAGATTCTTAGCACCCCCCTGCCCCGCCGTTACCATGGTCGCCACCGTAGCCAGGAATAGCGGGGCCGCCGGGGACTGGGGGCCGTTTATTTGTGTCTTTGCTCATGGGGGGATATTTGCCATAGTTGCTACGCTTGGCGTGCGGGTTGGCAACCGCAGTTTTTTATTATGTTATTGTTGTTATTAGGAAGATGCTGCTGCCCATCTCCTTTCTGTGTCCCTCTGTCGCCTCTTACGACACCCACGGGAAGATATGGGGTAGTGGATATTCTCAACCGCCACTACACGGTTGTTTGCATTTATATATTTATTTATATATGTGAATTTGTCGATCTTTGCGTTACTTATTATACTTACTAAATGAATATGCATCAGAACTCTGTTGCCCGGTGTACAAACTGGAACATTCCTTTGCTGCCTTGGGCTGGAATTTGAGTATACGTCAGAGAGAATACCTGTTCTCGACGCCTCGGCAATCTTGATGGTTCAAACCTGTCCATCCATTGGCTACGCGTAGACAGCGACGACCATCCGCGCGTCTACGGGTGCCTCTATAGGTCCCATAGCGGTAATGCCGAAACAGACCGACTCTTCGACCACGTCCAAATGGCTACAGATTCGTTGCTACAGCAGATCCCCTCCGCAGAGATCGTGATCCTCGGCGACTTTAACGCCCATCACGCCAATGGCTTGGTTCACGTTTAACCGATCATGCGGGGAGATCTGTTCATGTATTAAGGTGGTAGAGCCATGCTGCAGTTATATTAGAAGTATAGTTGTTGCACGAATGGGTCGGCTCGACCGGGGAAGGACCACGCTCTCACAGAATACCAGCGTGAAATAGTAGCTAAATACTGCTGTGTTTCGTATGGTGAGTGTAGAGAACCGGAGACCCTTTTTACTGGAAACGAGGCATTCCATCTTAGTCCTCACGGATGTCATAATCATAATCATAATCATAAATCATTTATTTGCAAGAAATATGGTTGGTACACAAGATGTTAAAGTAACTTATAGCACAGGACATATTTCACCCTCATTACGGGCATGCAAAATCATAGTAAATTTAAACAATTATTTGAATAAAATTACAATTATTAGAACTATTTGAATAACAATTCATAAGAACTATTTTAATTGCAATTACAACAATCTTTTAAAATTCAGTTATTTGAATTACATGATTACAATTATATAAATTATTGAATTATTATAATAGACTAAGTTACAAGAAATAAAAGAAAGATCTGATATCTTAGTGGGCACCAAATCGGCAAGTGCTATTATTCAAAAAGTCTTTAATAGTATAGAAACTCTCCTGGATTAACCATTTTCGCAAGGCACAACAGAACCTTTTATATGGCAGGTCAGTCATTCCTTTGGGCAAAGAGTTATATATTAGAGGTGCCATATAAGCACAGTTTTTTTTAAACAGTTCTAGCTTAGGCGCAGGCATTTTTAATGGCACGTGGTTAATTTTTCGTTTAAATGTATTGTCGTTAGCGGTGAAGAGACTGTGGTATTTAACAAATTTAGCTGTTTCGTAGATGTATATGTAGGGAACAGTTAGTAGATTATTTGATTTAAAAGTCGGTTTACATGATTCCGACCAATCCATGCCGTACAGTGCCCTAATGCATTTTTTTTGTGCTTTAAACACCCTCGTGATGTGGCAGGAATTTCCCCAGAAAACTATGCCATATCGTATAATGGAGCAAATGTAAGCGTGATATACCATAATAGAGGTATGTCTGGTTGTCACGTCTTTTACCTTTCGAAGTGCAAAAACAAACTTATTTATTTTTATGCATAAATTATTAATATGTTCTTTCCATGAAAGATGTGTATCGAGAATAATGCCTAAGAATTTTGCGGTGTTAATTTGTTGTATAACTGAATTATTGTAAGTAATATTCAATTCCATGTTTTTACTCTTATAAGTTTTGAAGTTAATTATTTTTGTTTTATCAATGTTTATTTTTAATTTGTTTATGTTTAACCATTGGATAACATCTTCTAACGTTTTATATATTTCCGTCTCATAGGTATCTATATTTTTACAGCCCATAATGATAGTCGTATCGTCTGCAAACAAGACACAATCATGTGTGAGTGCACGTGGAAGGTCATTCACGTAAATAAGAAATAAAAGGGGCCCTAAGATACTACCTTGTGGCACCCCGGTACAATTAATCCTTTGTTTCGAGTCAAAATTAACTATATTATTTGTTTTAGTATCAAATTTTGTAATCCTAGCGAATTGTTTCCTGTTTTTTAAATATGACTGAAACCATAACAATGAAGATCCCCTTATTCCACATTTCTCAAGTTTCGAGATGAGTATTGAATGATCAACAAAATCGAATGCTTTGCTGAGGTCTAAAAGTAGAGCTAATGTTGGGATTTTATGGTTGATATTATTAACGATGCTGTTTATTAGGGTGAAGGTAGTTAATTGCGTTGATCGGTATTTCCTAAAACCAAATTGTTCCGGTGCCAAAATGTCATATTTATCTAGGAAGCTTACTATTCTTTTGAGCATAATTTTTTCAAAGATTTTAGATAGGACTATAATTATTTTTGTCAGATTTTGACCCTTTCTTATGTAGCGGCTTTATTATCGACAACTTAAGTTTGTCTGGAAAACATCCTTGTTCGAAAGATAGATTTATAATGTAAGCCAAAGGTTCCGATATAAATAGAGCAATACGTTTCAATAAGTCGGAATTAATTTCGTCATACCCTGCCGATTTTGAATTTTTCAATGAGATTATTGTGTAAAAACTTCATTAGGATCCGTGGGTTTTATAAAAATACTGAAATCGTTTCTTTTAAAATTTGATGTGGGATACTTAACTTCATTATTGGCAGAAGCAGAACTAGTAGAGTTTTGAACTACATCAATGAAAAAATTATTAAATATGTTCGCTATGTCAGATCCACATGTAAATGTACTTCCATTGTCGACAATATGATCTACGAATGGTCCAGTCCTAGGAACAGTACCGTCAACATATCGTTTGACTACGTCCCAAGTTGCTTTACATTTATTACAAGAGTTGGTTATGTACCTTTGGTTACAAAGCGATTGCGTGCTTTTTATACATTTCCTTAACAATTTGGAATAATTTATATACTCTAATTTATTATTATTGCTTCTATTTAAGTAGTAGTTGTATCTTAGTGTTCTTTTGGTTCTGCAACTAATTTTAAGACCTTTCGTTATCCAAGATATTCCGCCGGCTCTAAAACTATTTTTCCGTCTTATTATGGGAAAGCAAAGTTTAAAGAATAATGGTAATTCTTCGTGAAATTCATTAAAAGCCTCATTGGTATTTAATCTATTGAATATTTCAGAAAAAGTTATACAGCTAATGCACTCTACAAATTTACTTAGGTTATTTTTAATGTAGTCACGCGTAGTTGTGAAGTAATGTTTAGATATTTTTTCTAATTGTTTGGTTTCAAATTCAATTGTTTGAGCTGTGTCGTGATCTGAGAGACAGAAGTTGTGCGCATCTGCATTTTGATTCGTAATCGAGGATAGATGTAGATGTCTATGGGCCACAGCAACCACTTACCAACAGGTGGACTGTGTGCTGGTTTGTCACCCTATCCTAAAAAAATAAAAAATAAAAAATTATTTAGCCTTGGCATACGCTCTGACACAACTGGTTACTTTGCCTACGCGGATTCCAGATGTGAAGGATCATGCACCTTCCCTGTTGAACCTTCTGCTGACATCTCATCCGGACAGATATCAGGTTATCAGGTATCGATGACGGGGGTAACACACCGCCGACCAACCTACGATGAGTGCTCCACGCTTGATATGAGGTTCATACAGCACTCTGTTTACAAAGCACTCTTGTTCCTGGACATCCACAAGTCGAGTGGGCCTGGTGGATTCCCCCTAATTGTGCTCAAGATGTGTGATCCAGAGTTGGCACCGGTTCTAACGCGTCTTTTCCAGTACTCCTACTCCCTAGGCGTAGTCGCAAAATCATGGAAGACGGCTTTCGTTCACCTGATCCCTAAAAAATGCAACCGCTCAGATCCGTCAAACTACAGTCCTATCGCCATCACCTCCTTTTTCTCAAAATTATTGGAATTCATTATAAACTGCCAGCTCATGCGATACCTTGAGGATCACCAGCTGATTAGTGACCGCCAGTACGATTTCCGTCGCGGTCGCCCGGCTGGTGATCTTTTAGATCTTTTATCTACCTGACTCATCGAAGGGTGGAGGCAGTAGAGTTCAAGGGGGAGTATTGGCTGTTAGTTTGGACATTGCGAAGGCCTTTGATCGGGTTTTGCACAAAACGCTTCTTTCAAAGCTGCCATCCTAAGGGCGTTCCGAGAAATTGTGCAATTGGATCGCCAGCTTTGGTGATCATAGATCGGAGCATCAAGGTCGTTGTAGACGGTGCATGCTCCGATTACGAGCCTATTAATGCTACGAGGCTGCGTGCTATCACCAACGATGTTTCTTCTGCATATCAATGATATGTTGCATATATGTAACATTTATTGCTATGCGGATGACAGCAATGGTGATGCTCTGTACACCAGCCGTGCAAACATTTCTCGGGAAAGCGTCTCCAAGTACCAGGACAAACTTGTGTCTGAAGTCGAATTTTTGCTGAACCAAGTCTCGGATTAGGGGCGACTAAATCTCCAGTTTAACCCTCAGAAGACACAAGTTTGCGCGTTTACCGCTAAAAATAACCGTCGTATCTTCTCAGTTTCATGACACTCCCCTTGTTGCCTCAACCAGTATCGGAATCCTTGACATCGACATATCAGTGATTCAGCGACGTGCAGTTTCGTGGTCACTTGGAAGAGAAGGCCAAATTGGCCTCTAAAAAGCTTGGCGTGCTTAGCAGAGCGGGGCAGTATTTCATGCCGGCACATCGCCTGCAACTTTACAAGGCGCAGGTTTGGCCTCACATGTATTAAATAGTGTTCCCATCTCTGGACTGGGGCTCCCCAGTGCCAGCTCCTTCCACTTGTCCGCATCCAGCGCAGAGTGGCTCGAATCGTAGACGACCCAGTGCTTTCCGATCGGCACGATTCACTGGCGCTGCGTAGAGATGTTGAATCTCTTTGTATTTTATTTTGCATATACCACGGGGAGTGGTCTGAGGAATTGTTAGGATAAATCCCAGCTGCCAAATTTCATGAACGCACTACGCGGCAAGCCTTCCGATACCAATCACAACATCTGGATGCTTGGCGGTCCACCACTTTCACTAGGAGATTTGTTCCGCGTACGGCCTCTCTGTGGAATAGTTTACCACCGGCGATTTTTCCGGACCGATACGACCTGGAGATCTTCAAGAAAAGAGCTTACTCCTTTCCTTTCTAAAAGGCCTGCAACGCACCTGCAATTCCCCTGGCGGTGCAGTTGTTCATGGGCGGCGGTAGTCACTTAACATCAGGTGAACCGTATGCTAGTTTGCCCCACTCCTATAAAAAACACTATTAAGGTCATGAAGCATAGTGTTTAAGCCCTCCAGCGATTTTGCCATAAGGACTATATTGTCGACAAATCGAAGGTGAGTGATGTAATCAACATTGACGTTAATATCGTATAATACACCAAAATATTGCAAATGAGAATGGGATTATTGAAGTTAACAAACTGGTTTATACCTAAAAAAAATTGGCTACATTTTTTTAGAATACATAAATACACAATAAATACTGTATAATATTGATCCTGTTTTATGTTGACTGACGTAGGCACCGAGAGTTTTCCTTACACGACTGACACGACCTTTCTATTGGATAATAACATTTTAAGAATACCTTAAAGTAATACACGTCGGAGTGAAAGTTTATAAATATAATTGTATCTTTATATCTTTATGTAATTATAGTGAAAACCGCACGTTTTAATGTAGGTAATACATGACCTCACTATTTATTACTTATTTTACCATAACTCAGCTCCCAGATTGACAAATCTTGCCAGATTTTCAGCTATAAATGGTTTATATAAGTAGTTACGTTGTACCAGTTCTGGCGCACTTGTAGAAAGGTTGTACCAGTTCTGGCGCACGACGTTCGTCGACTCACAATCCTTAAAAAAAAAAAAAAAAAAAAAAAAAAGGTTTTGGCATGCTCGCGCGGTCCATTTTTGCGTAGGATGCACGGTTCCGGAGATGTGCAGATCAATTAACTCTTATCTAATTGATATCCGCTGCGGGCCTCAACCGTCATTAGCGCTCCATTGTCCTTATCTACTTATCTATTGTTGAATAACTACCGTCATTATCTATTATTCGTCCAGCGTGTGGGTCGGCTTATGCTATTGTATTATACTCCTTTGTTCCTATCTACAACACTAATCTGAATCATCAATAAAACACATTACCTAATTTTGTTAAAATTTTTATTTATGAAATACAAAATCTTATTACTTATTATCTATAAAATAGGAGCGAAACATCTCATCCACTAAAATATCGTTGTACAATGTGTTCTCTGTAAATATACTCGTAAAACTATGCATTGAACATCCCTGAAACTTATATAGCAAATACATTAAGCAATATTCGCCACAAACTGAAGTCCACTCATTCTGAATCCTATCAACATTCCAGTTCCATCTTTTACAATTTCTTTTAAAAAACTCTAGATGATATCGTACAGGTGCCCGTCCGAATGAATCAAAATATTGACCGACGTCATTCGTATCGATATATAAAGATACCCAATGTGACCCTGGTTTATCATCTGTATCCAAATTGCATATTATATACGTTGGTACGTGGGTGTACATGGGTAGTTTATTGGCAGCATAAACATTATTTTCTAGAGTGGGGTGAATCTTTTTTCAGATGTTGTTGTACATCTAGTGTATCCATAATATTACTGCTATTAGTAGATTATTACAGTACCAATCTACTCAATGACTAATATAGGAATGATCAATTATAGTGATATCTAAATATTAAATTGCTTTCTTTGTGTTATACAAAACGTATTTGAGTCACCAATACACTGAACAAGACATGACAGGAAGGACGTAGGAATGTAGAGATAACCAACAGAATGTAAGGTAAGCTTGTTGACGCATAAAGATACTATCAATTCTACTGCAGAAATTCTTTAGATTAGAATTATTACTCACTGGTACTATATAAGACCAAGCAACTGCAGTCATGGAGTTAGTGTATGGTCGTTTGACCGCAGTGGATCTATCAATACTACGTTTGTGTTACTTCAACGCATCAAAGGCCATGGATGTAAGTGTTTATTCTGTTGACAAACTTACTTTTCTTTCTGTTATTTTCTTACGTGTGTATGATTTAGTGTTAACAAATTATATTTAAATATTATGTGTGTGTATATGGTTAAGCCGTGGTAGCTCAGATGGTTAGCGCAAAATGTAAACTTCATAGTACACGTCCCGGGTTCGATCCCCGCCGGCACCAATTAAATTGTTAATTACAATTTTAAGTGCTGATTTACCACGTGCTCAGCGGTGAAGGAAAACATCGTGAGGAATGCATGTCTGAGAAAATTTCGAAGGCATTTGAAGTTTGCCAACACGCATTGAGGTATCGCAGCGAACATTTCCTAGCCCTAAAACCCTCTCAGAAATGAGAGGAGGCCTATGTTCAGCAGTGGACTTTAATAGGTTGTAACTTTAGCTTTTTTAACTTTTATGATTAAGTGTTAACAAATTGATATTAACATGATAACTGTGTTGTTGCAGAAATCATTGAGCTTCGATGAAAATACCTATAAACAGTATTACTACTCGCCACTCTCCCCTCAAGAAGAGAGTGATGACATCGTCATTAATAATAACACATGCGATGGTGGAAAAAGAAAATCGCAATCGATTGATCATTTTTTTGAAGCTGAATCAAAAATAAAAAAGAGGAAACTGTTATCATCAACCGTAGCACGAGCCGCTAGAGATGGTGTATCATACATTTCTACTAATTCTGACGACGGAGACCAAGCGACGCATCTCATCAAAATTGAAATGTACGATATGAAGAAGCTATCCAAGATTCCAACTACTGATCATTGGAAACATGCTTCCACGAGGATTAAATATTACGAAAAGACTAATAAGGATAGCATCTACGACAACACAAACGCCCTCGTATACAATATTACAAAGACAATAGCAGAAAGTGAAAAAGTTAAAAAATACTTTTTTAACAATGACAGTCATTAGCTGATCATTAGTGAATGTGATTCTGTTTACTTAAATTACAGGAAGACAAGAGCAGAAGAAAGAGATGAGTGTGGCATACGTGTACAGAACACATCATTGAAGAACAAAACTACAACACTGAGTGGAGATGAAAACGAGAATATGCAGTACTCAAGAGTTGAATATCCATTCTTCAGTTCAAAATCTAGCCGGTCAAATCAGTTTCGAAAACTGGCCTCTCGTTATGCGACAGAAACCTGAAGATCTTGCAGAAGCCGGTTTCTTTTATACTGGCCATGCAGACAGGACCAAGTGTTTCCATTGTGGTGGTGGCTTAAAAGATTGGGAAGATGATGATGATCCTTGGCAGCAGCATGTTCAGTGGTTTAGTCAGTGTGCTTATGTAAAATTTAAACTCGAACAGAGTTTTGTATTAGATTAAATAGAATATTTATAAAGAAATAAAAAATAATATATTGCATACAATTTGTTTTATTTAATTTTATAATGTTTCACATAGTTACATACACACAAAATGCATTACACATAACTCATAAAATCTAACACACAACACATATTATAACCTTAACTACTATAGTCTACAGTAACATTTCTGTTTTTATCTATCTCAATAATATTATCAAACTCAGCATAAACTATACAGTTAATTGTTTGTATTAGTGAGGATTCAAATAGTTAATATAATACTTCTAATCTTACACTACCATGCGTTATGAGATTCCAATGAGCTGATGAGTTGGCTGATAAATCAGGAGTTAAGTCAAATGCTAATAGACAGTAACCTTTGGCATACTGTTCACAAGAGATTCCATTTCCTTCATTAAGAAAGTGAATACCAGTTCCCGAGAATAGAGTATGATATGCTGATGTAAATATGCTATTATTAAAAGATGGTTGCAAAGCTTTTGAAGGTATTTGTTGACCATCAATATATAAGCTGAAAGAATTAATACCATAGTTTTCAAAGTTAAATGGATTTTTAGTAAGGGAACCATTAAATGCAGAATTGTTCACAAATCCAATTATACATCTTTTGGGTACCTGCCCTAAAAATATATTATCAAGAGTTTTTCCTTGAACACCCGATGGAATTGTTAAAACTTTTACTTCAGCTCGAGTAATAGGATATTTAGCAGTGGTAGAAGCTAAAACTTTTTGATGTGCGAGTAATACACTTGGATTAATTCGTGCTCGTCGAACAATAAGAGTTGCGTCCGTAATGCAAACTTTAAACTTTACATCGTTTGACCCAGCAATTAAATTAAAGCTCTCTCTCGATCGAACCAATTTAACACTCATTTCAACACCATTAATTAAAAATTTATCTTGGTTGAAAATGTCACCGTGAAGATGACCAATCATTTCTATTTCCTTACTTTCACTAATCAATTCCTGTCTTTTAACAAATCCTATGTTTTTACCATCCGTAGAATCCATTTTTCCTGCTGTATCATCATACCAAAGACTACAAGTAAGATGAGATTGTTTAGCAGCAGGAGCATAGTTTAAAAGGGTTTCCATGTATGCTCGATATGCATAGGTATTATTAGGTGGTGATACAAGTTTTTGGTTTAAATAAACATCAAGTTGACTAAAAAGTGAATGCAGCCAATTATTTACAGGTGCTACTATTGTAGTAGATATCAAGTTAGTTGAATCTTGATTTAATACTTTTGCCTTTATGTGGAGTAATGTATGAGACAAATCTATGTAGTCATCGCCTGACCCAGGAACTTGAAACTCGATAGGTCCATCATCACCAAGAGATGAAATTGGTTTATAATGAATCCACAATCCATTTTCAATGCTAGTTTGTGTAGACGGTAGTGCAAACAAATCCAATTCTGACTTAACGCACTCGCAAGAATGATTATGAAGGAAAGACATATTTAATTTGAAAATATATCTTTGTTATTTTTTGGCTTTAGACCAAGTTTTTTCGCAGCTTTCACTTTAGCAGTTAATGGTGGAATGAACGAGGTCAATCGTTTTCTTTTAGTTTTATACCCAGATCCTGTCATGTTAAATTGATCAATTTTCTCATCAGCCTTTCGTTTTAAATTCGTACTAACTTGCTTTAGAGGATCTTTAATGAGGCTTCCATAGGACGCGCTTGAACTATATCCGATAAAAGTCCTACTCCAGCGCTTAATGCCTCCTTACCAATCACTCGAGCACCACTTGAAAGTAAAGGTAAAACTGATCTAAATAACCCCCCCTAAGAAGCTCCCAATACCATGACCGCGTTGGTATGGTGCACCCTTATAAATTACTCCAACTCCTGACCCAGCTTGATGTGTATAATAATTTTCATATGGACATTTATGATGATCACGAAGAGAATTCATTATTATAATTTTCGGAAATGTAGTTTAATACACACGGTTCCAAACTGGAATGGTATTTTTTGTCCTGTGCTCGATCTTATAACTATTTCCAGCGTATCGAACTCTCTTCGCATAACAGGTAAGTAGTGAGGTTGAGAGAAAACGTGCATTTTATTTGCACCATAAATGTATTTTGTAGGATCTAATGAAATGACTCTTAGTAAAGGAGTCATAACATCACCCACAATCTGAGGATCGATAATGTCGCAATATATAAAGAGTTGAGATGGTAACCCTAAGTGTAAATTAGCAGGACACTTTCCAAAACTTCTCTCTAGGAGATTTTTATTTGGTTCATAACCTAGTTGTAAACTTAATTTGGGTGATAATGTTACGGAAGTTATATTTTTATCCAAAACAGAAATAGACACAAATTTTGTTATTTCATCATAGCGAAATTTCAAGTTCTCTCCGATACCATTTAACACTCTTAAAATATGCTCAACGTTATCATAGTTGGTAGCTGGAATATGTTTTTTGTAGTACACTATAGATGGTTTATCTTCATTAGGCATTAACATAGATTTTGTAATGTATATAACATTTTCATGATCTTGAACAGTAAACATGGTACATGGATATTGAAACTCGACAACTCCAACCGACCATTCGCCTTCTAATTTAATAGCTTTTGGTAATTTCGTTGAAAAATTTGTGGTCTTGTTATCAGGAAAGTATTCCATTGAACTATTGCTGAGCAAAGTTAAATAAAAACTTTCTTTATTCATACTTCTTTTAAACTAGAAGCTAAAATCCAACTGTTAAATTTATCTGGATAACCTTTCCACTTCACTAATACTTCTTTTCTGTTACCTGAGTAACGAGTGTCAATTATTTTATCTATTTTATATTGTGAGGTGGGGTTGTAAGTGATTTTCTGTAATTCTCTTTCATAAAAAGTACCAACTATTGGTTCATTTTGTAAATCTGTTATTGTATAAACAACCCATGGAGATCTATCAATTATTGAAGATATAATAAATATTTCATCACTCCAATTTGATTCATATCCTTTTTTGGAAAGCATGTTTATATTTAGTTATTCGAACATAATCACCCACATTGAAATTTGGTTTAGGATTTTCTAAAGAAAGTCTGTTTGACCGTCTTTCATAAAGATTAGTCCAAACTGTCATAATATTGTTGGAATTTACATCACATGGGCACATCTTAATACTAGAGTGAAAGCTGTGATTGTAAGAGTATATTAAATCTTGTAAAACATCTATATATCTATAAGTATTATTATGAGTGAAATAACGCCACATTTTCATTTTTAGTGTTCTTTGAAATCGTTCAACAATACTGGCCTTAATGTCAGGATTGTTAGTGGTATAGTAATTAATCTTTTTGGATTTAAAGTATTTTTGTACATCTTTTGAAACAAATTCTGTACCTTTATCAGATTGTATGTGAGTAGGTGTTAAATTACTTTCAGTAAATATACTTTCAAAACATTCTTTAGTTGTTTCTGAGTTTTTCTTTTTCATTGGTCTTGCAAAAGCATATTTACTAAATACATCAATAACACAAAGTATATACTTGAAACCATCATTATATTGAGAATAAGTTCGCATATCACTTAAATCAGCTTGCCACAGTTCATTAATATTTGATAGAATGTACCTATTACGCGGGAATTTTTTTCGAATGGGTTTATGTAATGTGTATGTTTCTTGTGATTTTAACCATTCCTTTACTTGCTTTTTATTCATTTTACCCTTCATGGCTTTTGACAATTTATCAATACTACCAAAACCAGCGGGATTAGATGGATCATAATAAATCCTGTTAATTTCTTCTAGTACGGGGTCCATTTTTCCCACTCAAACCTTTTACGTATTTTAGTTGTAGACTTTTTATCTCTACTGCTCGGTGTAGAAAACTCTTGAAATTCAATCTCAGAGGGTTTGTTCAGATCTTTTGCTTGAAGTTGGTTAATAAACTCACATCTCTTTGGATTTCCAATATAAGTAAGTGGTACTTTAATATCTTTTAATGCTTCAGCAAATCTATCCCACCCTACTGGATCACTTCTTTTTAAGGGTCTTAGTGAATCATTTATTAAATCAACAATATTACTTCCAGGAATTTTTTCATTATCAATTATGACTGTACCTTCATTATCCCAATGTATTTTACCTTTACTTGTTTCAACTAAGTTTAATAATAACTGTCCTTTTTTATTATAAGTTTTTGGTATTAAACTGAGTATTTGAGCTGGTGTGTAAAGTGGATTTTCAACATTTTCTTTACTTTTGATGGATCGATTCTCCTCCAACAAAGATTCAGCATCAACTGAAGTTTTTAGATCTCTATCTTTATTTTTAAAACCAATTTTAGACTCGTTTGAATCTTCATTAGATGTATCAGAATAAATTGGTAATCTGAGTGGTTGACGATCCTCTTCAGTAAAATGAAGGTATCTTTGCAGTGTTTGTAAATATAACATCCATTTCTTTCGGTCTTCCATCTTACTATTCATAATATTTTGCATTTCAATATCTAATCGAGATAAACTACTACTCGTATTAACCTTATTTTCTTGTTTTAATTTTTCAATTAATCCAGGTTCGATAAGTATCATTTTCTTTGCATTTTCCATGTTAACTGGCTAGTCCACTCACTAATCCACTCAATATTGCACCTAATATTATTGGTAAGAAAGCCCCTCCTTTTTGTATAATTATATTTTTTCTTAGTTTATGTTTACACTTACGCACTAGTTGACGGAGTATATTTTTGTGTTTATTCAATTTTTGTTTATCTTGATCTTTAAGAGGTACTTTTCCTTGTAAAACGTTATGAATACACTCACAAATACAGTTAATTTCTTCTTCATCACACGTTTTAAGTAATGCTCTTTGATATTTTGGTTGAAGCGTATGCAAAGCGTTTAGCAAATGTTTATGCGTTGTGAGTCGACGATGCATCATTTAGCAATGATTTGAAATGTTTGATTCTTGGTGTATTTAAACTCTTTTGTGGGGACGTAGACTGTGCAGAAACCATTAAATGGGAAGACATTTGTCTTGATACGACAAAAATCATTGGTATTTTGTTTTAAATCTACCATTAAATATCCATGCGCCTCTAGAGTTGCATCCCTGTAGGCATCTTCAATAAATTTTGGGTTATCTGGTGACACTTGTCGTGCTAAATATCTTATTTGAGTTTTATCTCGAGGGTTTTTAAAATATATTATATAACTTGAGTTTAAGGATATGTCTCTTTGCCCTTTACCCTGATGAAATAAATTTTGTGTTAAATAAAATACACTAAGATTCCTGTGATGACTACCTTTTGTAAATATATCCACAATTCTTCCATCGGACTCTCTCATTAGATCATCAATAATAACAAGATGTGGGTTTTCACCGTCAAACATATTAACATTTGGAATTCCTTGATGGTAGTTAACATTTGGTAAATTATATAAAGGTTGCATTTCATCAAAGCACCATGTGATCTGATTAAAATCACAATTACATATTTCTGTAACTGATTTTATAAAATTTGTTACAAAATTTGACTTCCCACATCCACTTGGCCCCGCCACAATAGCAGTAAACGGATGGATAAAGTGAAACATTACACACGTCTAAAGTTCGAAGGGGTGAAGTAAAAAATGAAAGTGTTGGTGTTAACAATTAATATATATTGCAAACATTATATAAAACAGAATGGTATACTATTTCTAACACAATTAGTACATCATAATTTTACAGTCAACTCAACCTCAAATAAATGCACACATACACACGCAAATATAAACAACAATTAACTTAAATTATTTACAATAAATCAACGATTAAATATGTAATAAACTCTACGTCATATTATACTATTATCATTATTTTACAATCAATACAAATTTTATTTACATGCAGGCATAAAATTAAAAACTATCAACACTTAACGCAGTTTATAATGACCCCAAGCTAATGTTTCAATATTATTATCTAAAATATGCCTCTTTGTGTCATTATATGATAAACCAATCTTATTTAATTTTTGTGTAAAAATTGTGTGTTTAATTGATTTAAATCTAAGCATACTATAATATTGCACTTTTTTATTAAATAGAGAAGACTTATAATTATCCATGGTCATCTTTTTAGTGATACATTTATTTACCCCTTTTTGCCTTGGCTATAGTCTTATTCTCTAAGTTAAAAGCGTACATTTTGGATCGTAAACCCACAAATTCTTTGATGATTTTACCATTATATTCATCTTTAAAAAAACTTAATTTCTTTTTATTTAATTTTGGATATTCAAAAATATTATTTGCATCATAAGCTGAGGTATCAAAGTATGATGAAAGGTCAGGTTTTATATCAGAGTAAAAATCATCTGTAAATATATAATATATTAAACTATCCGTATCTGTATACAATAATTTGATTTTACTAAACTTTTTAACCATATAGTTATAATGAAAATCATACATTAATGTTTTTGAAATATCTAAAATGCAAAACCCTAAATAAATTGGTTTGTTATATATTAACTTTGTTTTTCGCAACTGAACCGCAACTAGGTTTTCCGAAAATACTGAAAGATTATGAAATTGTGGTTTAGCGATTAGATCTTGAGCACCTAAAGCTTTGCCCTGGTTCTCCCAGTGTGTAACTAATTTTATGTTAACCCTTTTTTTCAATATTCTCCATAGTCTTTCCGAAGACTGAATTATTCATTAATTTATAAAAATCTTTTTCGAAATCTGATTTTGCTAACGTTCTTAATTTTGTGTTTAGATCTATGTACATCTTCAACCAGCGAGACTGTTTAAATTTTAAAACTCTATGAATTTTAGTTAATTTAACCCCCATTTCTATGCACTGCTTTAAATTTCTGTAATGAATTACATATTTATCTTTATTATTTAAATTTGGGACTAGTTTATTTTCATTAATATTGTCTGCACAAATGTTTTCGGGGCATAAAGGAAAGTCCGAATGTAAATCATGAAGTTCATCTGGATATTCCAAATCAACTTCTAAAATAAAACCGAAGTTCGATGTCTCAGACACATTAAATTCTGTATTCGGATTTACCCATTCGAATCCACCAGTAGGAAGACATTGAGACATAGCCCAACCATATAAATTGTTGGCATCAAAATATGTGATATATGAATTTGGTTTCCCTGCATCATAATCCCCCATATATTTGTTATTAGCTCTAGCATAACGATTACTACATTGAGATACACCACCCCTGATACCTGATCTAATAAATGCAATTTTCTCATAATCTGTTAAAAGTTCTAATTCTATTTTTGTATATTTTAACATTGCATCCCAACTTAAACCGGGTGCTGTGTAATAATGGGCAGGGTCTAAATCATAAGTATTAATACATAACTTTCTAAAGTTTTCAAATACATCGGTTAAAAGTAAAACGTCTGTTTTTAAATACAGGTTTGAATAATCTAGCATATTACAACACCCAAAGTGTTCCCAAACATCTTTAGCATGATTGTAATCATCATTTGAAATATGGGAATCTGTGAGCGAGCTATAAAAAAATTTTTGTTCGGGGAGCGATGTTAGGCTTAAACTATCATAATTAGTCATAAGTTCATATGGATAAACGCCTTTCCGTTTTAAACGAAAGAAATCTTCATCATTAGGATAATTTCTACGTAATTCTTGAAATTGATCATTACTGAGATTTTTGGCCAATTCTTCTAATTTACATGATAAAATCTTAAATGAATCTATGAATCTTAATATAATTTCGTGGTTATTCATTTTTAATTTTTTGGAAAAGGATATATATTTTTCTTTATTTTGAGGGATAACTTCGACTTCACCATCACAAAAGTTTAACGCGTGAACAATAAAATGAGCATCATAGTGACTAAAGTTGTGTAAAAATATTGGTATATAACGAGGTTTCCTGAACTTCGAGGTACATGATTCGTGAGCAACACCTATAAAACTACCGGTGTACCAATCAAAATCATAAAAATGTTCTGCTAACTCTGTTTCACAAATATGACAAATGGCTGCATTTGAAATTTGGTTTTTGTCTTCATTTGTTAGCGGAAGTGGAGGATATTTTTGAAGTCTATTTATTTCTTTGAGATTGTTAGATAAACTTTCCATAAACACATGTGCACAGTTGGGTCCGCAATACGTTACATATTTTGATAATTTATCATCATATGAACATTTTATATAATAACCAAAACTATGTACTTCATGTTTCTGAATATTGTGTGTGAAAGGTTTGGAAGGATCGTTAGAACATGATTCTATTGGTTTTAAAAAATGCTTCAAAATCAGCATAAACTACGAATGGTATCTTCAACTTTTTTTCATAACTATCAAATTTAATTTTATCATTTGAAATAGGTTGACCAAACCAATTCTTTTTTTTAAAAGTTTCACTGTTTGGTAATTCTGTACAAATGTGGGCACAATCGTATTGTTCATGGTTATTTAAACTTTCCTTAGATGGAAAGTGAAGTAGACATGCTTCGCAAATGTACATGATGTGACCGTCTTTTGAAATTTGTTTACTAACTAACCGCGATAAATTTTTTATGTAACAATAATGATTTTTTGTATCCTTGGAAAAAAATAATAAATTGATATGTCTATCTTTACGACACTTTGTTAAAAATAATGGACCTACTATAGAATTACATCGTTTTTCTTTATTATATTTTAACCCAAAAACATTAATACTAATATCATTTAATTTCTCTACTTTTGCTATGTCAGAAATTTTAACTGGAAAGGAAATACCATTAAATTTAAGTTTATTTGCATGTTTAACGTACGATGATACACGATCCGCGTCTTTGTTTACGGGATATAACGCCGAGAGTAACGCCCATTTAAAACAAAAATAATCCTTGCTTTTTACATTTATAACAGCCTTTTTTAATTTTATGTCACGAGGAAGATCTATGTATGAAGTACCGCGTAGGGGGTTAAATTTATTAACATTCATGTCTATAGATTTTATGTTTTTTAGACTCCATCCACTATCTTTTTTTTCAAATGCACTAATTTTAGTAGTAATTGTATCATTTAAAGATGAAAAAAAATATTTAAGTCATCTCCTTGACAAATAATATAGTTAAGCGTTTGAAAATCGAACGTATCATGAATATCTTTAGTTTGTTGAACAAAATCAGCATGCAATATGAAGTTTACTTTAAAAATTATGTGTTGATGAATACACTCTTGTATTAAAAATAAAATATCATCTTTAATAGAATTTAAAAATAGTTCAGGAGTTTCAAAATTTACCAATGTCGAACTATCTACTCTACTCTTGATTTTATAAGTTAAAATCCTATTTCCAAAAGCAGATTCAATAACACTAACGTTTGATAAAGAATTATGTGAATTGAAAAGATTATTTTTGTGAACATTACTTTTAAAATGATTAGCTAAATACCGTTTCTTGATAAATATATGACACGTTAGACATTCCACTTGATCTTCGTTACTGATACTGTTCCCTGCAGAGGTAGGCGCTTCTGCTTCCGTTGTTGGTTTTTTGATGATCTTGGGTTCTTTGCTGCTCGTTCGCTTCGTTCCTCTTCCAAGTTGTAGTGGTTGACTACTAAAATGTTTAAATTTATTAAAAACTGTACAAGACATTGTGTAAATTATGATCGAAATGAATGTTTATTTTACTTACTTAAACTGTGTTTCAACCATCGCACAGTGATTATACAACTCATCATCATACGATGAATCGAACAGTTGATCCTTCTCCATTTCATCACAAACTTTAGACAACTCCTGATTTAATTCGCTGTTGAATAGTTCCGTATTCTCTTCCGTGGTTGTGGAGAAGAAAGCACTGGTGCACACTTCACTGAAGTTTGCCATCCTTATAGTAAAGAAGAAAATAGGTAGCAGAGTAAGTAACAGTTCAGTGTTGGTAGACCAACTGATACCCAAATTTCAAATAATGTCCGATATTTAAGTCTAACAAAGGATTAGAAATAGAATATAATGAGTACACGGAAGTAATTTAAGTAAACAGAATCACATTCACTAATGATCAGCTAATGACTGTCATTGTTAAAAAAGTATTTTTAACTTTACTTTCTGCTATTGTCTTTGTAATATTGTATACGAGGGCGTTTGTGTTGTCGTAGATGCTATCCTTATTAGTCTTTACGTAATATTTAATCCTCGTGGAAGCATGTTTCCAATGATCAGTAGTTGGAATCTTGGATAGCTTCTTCATATCGTACATTTCAATTTTGATGAGATGCGTCGCTTGGTCTCCGTCGTCAGAATTAGTAGAAATGTATGATACACCATCTCTAGCGGCTCGTGCTACGGTTGATGATAACAGCTTCCTCTTTTTTTATTTTTGATTCAGCTTCAAAAAAATGATCAATCGATTGCGATTTTCTTTTTCCACCATCGCATGTGTTATTATTAATGACGATGTCATCACTCTCTTCTTGAGGGGAGAGTGGCGAGTAGTAATACTGTTTATAGGTATTTTCATCGAAGCTCAATGATTTCTGCAACAACACAGTTATCATGTTAATATCAATTTGTTAACACTTAATCATAAAAGTTAAAAAAGCTAAAGTTACAACCTATTAAAGTCCACTGCTGAACATAGGCCTCCTCTCATTTCTGAGAGGGTTTTAGGGCTAGGAAATGTTCGCTGCGATACCTCAATGCGTGTTGGCAAACTTCACATGCCTTCGAAATTTTCTCAGACATGCATTCCTCACGATGTTTTCCTTCACCGCTGAGCACGTGGTAAATCAGCACTTAAAATTGTAATTAACAATTTAATTGGTGCCGGCGGGGATCGAACCCGGGACGTGTACTATGAAGTTTACATTTTGCGCTAACCATCTGAGCTACCACGGCTTAACCATATACACACACATAATATTTAAATATAATTTGTTAACACTACATCATACACACGTAAGAAAATAACAGAAAGAAAAGTAAGTTTGTCAATAGAATAAACACTTACATCCATGGCCTTTGATGCGTTGAAGTAACACAAACGTAGTATTGATAGATCCACTGCGGTCAAACGACCATACACTAACTCCATGACTGCAGTTGCTTGGTCTTATATAGTACCAGTGAGTAATAATTCTAATCTAAAGAATTTCTGCAGTAGAATTGATAGTATTTTTATGCGTCAACAAGCTTACCTTACATTCTGTTGGTTATCTCTACATTCCTACGTCCTTCCTGTCATGTCTTGTTCAGTGTATTGGTGACTCAAATACGTTTTGTATAACACAAAGAAAGCAATTTAATATTTAGATATCACTATAATTGATCATTCCTATATTAGTCATTGAGTAGATTGGTACTGTAATAATCTACTAATAGCAGTAATATTATGGATACACTAGATGTACAACAACTTCTGAAAAAGATTCACCCCACTCTAGAAAATAATGTTTATACTGCCAATAAACTACCCATGTACACCCACGTACCAACGTATATAAATTGTAAAGATGGAACTGGAATTTGAGATACAGATGATAAACTCAGTGTGGCGACTATTGGTGTATTTGTATATAATTCGATCGTTCAATGACGTCGGTCAATATTTTGATTCATTCGGACGGGCACCTGTACGATATTGGTGCATCTAGAGTTTTTTTTAAAAGAAATTGTAAAAGATGGAACTGGATAATGTGTTTGATAGGATTCAGAATGAGTGGTTGTGGCGAAGTATTGCTTAATGTATTTGCTATATAAGTTTCAGGTGGATGTTCAATGCATAGTTAATTACGAGTATATTATACAGAGAACACATTGAGCGCTATCCCAGCGGATATCTTAGTTATAAGAGTTAATTGATCTGCACATCTCCGGAATCGTGCATCCTACGCAAAAATGGACCGCAGATTCGTGATCAGAGCATGCCAAAACCTTTTTTTTTTTTTTTTTTTTTTTTTTTTTTTTTTTTTAGGATTGTGAGTCGGTCGACGAACGTCGTGCGCCAGAACTGGTACAACCTTTCTACAAGTGCGTTAGAACTGGTACAACGTAACTACTTATATATAAGAGTCTACCTATCTTGACACTAACATATCTTTTTGAATGCATATTTTACACTAAGAAACATGAGACTCGACAAATTTTACTTTGTTTGGTGAGGTTGTAACAGCTAGTACTCAGTATTACTTTTATTCAAGTGCTCGTGTGATTTTTTAAGGCTAAGCATTTTAGAATTCTTCAAATTATCTTTTTATACCAATGTAAGTTCATTACTGAGTTTAGTAGTTAGTTATTTACATAGTCCTCAGGTTTTTAGTATTGTTTAGTACTGGTTACAAGAATCTTCTACAAGTTTATTTGTATGTGTATAAAATCCCATAAAATTTTTTTAAAGGGTTCCCTCTGTTCTGATGTTTTAAAAGATTGTAATGATATGGTAATGATATTATGATTATAATCTTGAGAATGGTTATCTCATTGTCGATCGTTTTTATTACTACAACTAATATATAATACCCGGTTGACCGAGCTTTGCTCGGTAATTTTCGCTCGATTTTTTTTTAATTCGTGTGTTTTGGAAATTATATTTAGATACAAATTACATACTGATGAAACATAAATAATATTTTTTGATCTTAGCGACGTAACAGAAAAAACGGAACTGGTTATTTGAATAAAAAATCATGAGTGCAATTATATTAATTTAAATTTTCGTGTTTTTAAAAAATACTAAAAAAAGGGCTCGAAAAAATAGATTTTCTCAAAAAAGAAAGGAACTTGAAAAAAAAAAATTTAAAAAGTCGGTCGGTCGGTCTGGGCTCGAACCGGGGTTTTACGATTCTGTGACCGCCCATTATACCAATTAAGCTATCTATAATCATTAGCAATCTGTCAAAGTTTACCTTCTTATTGTAACGATATTGTAGCAGTTTTTCATTGCCTAAAAACACGGACAAAAAGACATTTTCTAAAAAAAATCCTAGCTAGATCGATTTATTATCCCCGAAATCCTGGACACTAAATTTTATGAAAATCGTTCGAGCCGTTTCCGAGATCCCGATTATATATATATATATATATATATATATATATATATATATATATATATATATATATATACAATAATTGCTCGTTTAATAGTATAGGATAAATAGGTGATGTCAAATATACAATTATCGTATATTTGACATCACCTATTTATAAATTATACATCACAATATTATACTTTTACACACACATACACACACACACACACACACACACACACACATGTATATATTGAAGTGGTAGAGCGAGTGGGTCGGCTCGACTGGGGATGAACCACACTCTCACAGAAAACTAACGTAAAATAGCAGCTCAATGCTGCTATGTTTCGTAATTTCTTATAGGCAGTAATCTATGTATATACTAATAGATTACTACTTATTAAACGGAAAAAAATCACATTAACTCGTATTCAAAACAAATGCCGCTATTATAACTAAATCTATAAAATAAAAGAAAACTATCGATGAGATAGATAAGTGTTATGTAAAAGAATATTTAAACCAGTGAGGTAATCACAGAATTCTAATAATACAGAACATACATAGGTTGAATTTATGGATAAGTAACGAAAGAACTTTTTTGGTAGCTGAGGAAATATGTGCCCGCGTATCACAAAAGAACCTAACCGAAACCAACGAAATTGTTATAGCATTTTTAAACTTATTTCTCTGTATTTTTATTTTTGAGATTTTAGTCGAGACGACATCCCATCCAACCTCGTACTAATTACTGCTCAAACTAAGGAAAATTTGAAAGTACAATTATGTGTATTATTTAAATTATCATATTCAAAAAACTTTTACTTATAAAGTTGTTAAGAAAAATAGTCCGTCTTAGTAACAAACTGGAATAACTCTTTTGACATCATTGGTATGGGGCTTGATAAAACCCTTTGCTAGATCTAAATTCACAACATTTGCGTTAAATTATTTCAGCACAGCCTATCTTTTTCGTTCTTGACAGATCTTGACACACTCCATCAACAAATAGTATGTATAATATACATCTTAAATTTTGTTACATACACTACAATTCGGTGAAGATTTTTTTCCCATTAAGAAACAGAAATTTTCTAATGAAATATGACTAGAACGAAGCCTTAAGGCTAACTTGACGAAATTTCTGCCGAGTTCACAAACATTAAACCAACCAACCGACCAACGCTCGCTTTGTTTAGTTTAATTTTAGATTTTTCCTCAAAATAGCGTTTTCAATTTTGGTATCATACACTTTTAAACTTTGAGACATATGCAGTCGAATCTGGTATGAAATTAATGACGTCATATCAGAACTATATTTGAATTAATGAAGTGGAGACAACCCACAGGCATCATGTCTGAACGAAAAATGCCTTGCAGAGACTGCCTGCTATTCAGTATTTGTCAGCATTTTTACAAAAAACAAGCATCATCTAAACAACCATACTGCCATAATTCAGAAATGCGCATGCAACGTTTAAGAATTAGTAACAAATATAACCCTTTAGTTGACAAGGTCAAAAATAAACGCGTGTGGTTATACGGTCACATATAAAGACGCGCTTCGGTCAAGATAATATAAGTTCGATCAAGAAATAAATTAGTATTTTTTATAGATTATTTTTTTTATAGATTGTATTTACTATGCAAAATCATTATCGCATTATTAGTTAAAGTAATTTCATTCTTTACTTTTTACTTTTCAAATTATGTGATGATAAGATACCATAATTTACTAAATTTAGCGAGTAGCTGTTTTGTTTATATTGTGGACGTGTCTCTAGGTTTATTAAGTGGATTATAGCGAATCTTTGATCTTCTGATGAAACATCGACCTAATAGTATCGACCTACATTACATTACCTCCGTGATATATGAATATCCAACAATTCAAAAAACCTATGTCATTTTTTATCAAAGGTACTTCTGGAACACCCTTAGTCTTTGTTTCTAAGATTAATTCTTTGCGACATTTTTTTACTAAAGGTGCATAATAGATATAAAATGTAAGAAACATAAAAGTCAATACACGTGGTGACAGCACCACTCAAATTGATTTTATGGTTATTATGATGACATAAATATAAAACATCATCATAACTTTAAATTTCACTGTTTTTATTATGTCTTTCTTTAGTATTGCTTATACTGATAACTGACTGACTGTCTTATTATAACTTAAATTAAAATTTAAAAAAAACCTAAAACAAAAAGCTAAAAAGTTGTTAAAAGTCAGAATGTGTCAAAAATTCACAATGCTGTATTAGTCCCTACTTTAACGTATGGTAGTGAAAGTTGGGTGTGGCAGAAGAAGCACGAGAGAAGAATAATTGCAGTGGAAATGCGGTCATCATCTCGAGTCATATCATATCATTAAGGAGTATGTTAGGGCTGAATCTGAGTGACAGGGTGAGAAACTGTATGATAAAAGAAGAGTGGGGTTTGCAGGATGATGCGGTGACCAGGATTAAGAAAGGAATGCTTCGGTGGTTTGGTCATGTGGAAAGAATGAGTGAGGAAAGACTGGCAAAGCAAATATATGTTGCAGAAATGAAAGGAAGAGTCGGAAAGGGACGTCCTAGGCGAAAGCTTGTCGACCAAATTGGCGATATATTAAAAGTTGGCCAAATTAAGAGTACCCTTAACCGACGAGCATGTATGCCTAGCTATATGGTTGCAGAAGAGGCGAGAGAGGTATGTCAGGATCGTGATAAATGGAAGTCTGTAGTCTCTGCCTACCCCTCTGGGTGACAGGCGTGAGTGTTTATGTTTATGTTATGTTAAAAAGCTGAAAAGATTTTCTTGAATCATAGCTAAGTTATTGAGCCGTGGTAGCTCAGATGGTTAGCGCTCGCTGTAAATTTCACAATACGCGAGCAAACCGGGTTCGAGCCCCGCCGGCACCAATGAAATTGTTAATTGCAATTTTAAGTGCTGATTTACCACGTGCTCGGCGGTGAAGGAAAACATCGTGAGGAAACCTGCATGTCTGAGAAATAAGAAAAAAAATATTTCGAAGACATGTGAAGTTCGCCAACACGCATTGGGGCAGCGTGGCGGACTATTCCTTGCCCTAAAACCCTCTCAGAAATGAGAGGAGGCCTGTGCCCAGCAGTGGGACGTATATAGGCTATAACTTTACTTTACTTTTATAGCTAAGTTAAGTTAAGGGTAACGGTTCATCCATTCAACAGCTATGATACCACAGAAATATACACAGTTACACGATACACACACAGGTACACACTACAAACACTACAAACTCATAACAAACAACAAACTCATAACATCCCTCTGTTTTCGTCGAAGTAGTCTTGGTAGTTAAACTATGGCTTAAAAATTCTTTCTCAGTAAGTAATAAGCTCCGCTGCGGTGCCACAGTCTTCGCGAAACTTGACATCAGTTGTCTAATTCTATGCTGACATTTTAGTTTACATATTTCCGCGGGACTTTCTTTTGTCATGCTATACATTTTAGTTCATATAGTTCCGCGGGACTTCTTTCATGTTTATACATTTTAGTTCGTATAGTTCCACGGGACTTCTTTCATGTCATACATTTTAGTTAACATGGTTCCGCAGGACTTCTTTTATGCTATACATTTTAGTTCAACTAGTTTCGCGGGACTTCTTTCATGCTATACATTTTCGCTCACATAGTTCCGTGGGACTTCTTTACTGTTATATATTTTAGTTCACATAGTTCTACGGGACTTCTTTCGCGAAACCGATTCTAGTTTAAAGGAACAAGACTAACTATAAACGTTCGTGAGTTCGGGTGGCGTTCTTTCCCTCCTTTTATTTTCCATATTTATTAACTCTATTACGAGTGTTATTACATCTAATTACCATCTCTACGCGGATGACTTACAGCTTTATCGTCATTTTTCGGTAGGTGATACAAATAATGCAATTGCAGCCATGAATGCGGATCTGAGCCGCATCTGTGAATGGTCTGTATCCTTTGGACTATTAGTTAATTCCACGAAATCTCAGGCCATCATAATAGGCAGTAGGCATTTGCGTAATAGATTAGAATTTACTTCACTACTTTTAGTTTGTTTTAATGGCGTTCCTATACCCTTTGCCAATACTGTCAAAAACTTAGGCGTCATATTTGATCACCATTTAACATGGACCACGCATATCGCTGAGGTTCGTCGCAAGGTCTACTTTACTTTGCATTCGCTTAAATGTCTACAAAATTTCTTACCCCTTAAAGCTAAAATATCACTCGTGCTTACTCTTATCCTACCTCTCCTTGATTATGCGGATGCCTGTTGTTTGGATGCTACAGAGGAGCTTCTTAATAAATTTGAGCGCTTGCAAAATCAGTGTATCCGATTTATATTTGGGCTCAAGAAATTTCACCGTATATCTCAGTTTCGTAAGCAACTCAAGTGGCTCCCAATTCGACTTCGAAGGAACACTCGATTGTTATGTCTTCTCTATAACATTTTGCACAACCCTTCCTCTCCCACATACCTCAGAAGCCGATTTTCCTTCACCCATCCTCCGGAAAAACCATCCAGATCCCTTGTTCTCTCTTCTTGACTTTCCCGTCTATATTTCCGGTTTTTACACACACTCCTTTTCAGTTCACGCGGTAAGGTTATGGAACTCACTACCGTCAAATATAAGAAATGCCGAATCTTTATTGGTATTCAAGAAACGTCTTAGAGATAACTATTTTGCATCCTGTTAATTAATATATATTATTCTATTATTGGTGGAGCGTCGAGTCTAAGGTTGCCGAAGTCTAATTCCCCGGTTGAACCTTAAAACCTATTACGCGAGCTATTAATCTAAGTGGACTGTATCTACAAAATGTTTCTACACTTATATAAACGGCAACTATAGCATGCGGTACAATGCACTCGCTCTTCCCTAAAAACGAACTATTATTTGCCAAATCGATGAAAGGGATCCTTCTTGATTAGGAGAAAAACAAAATTGGAGCGGGTTAAAACAATTATATCAAGCAGGCAGTATTACTAGGAATATTGACTCACCGGGGTTTCTTCTATGCGGTCGAGCACTATAGCTGCGACTTCTGGAACTTCTTCTGGAACACTCCGGAGAGAGGCGGTGCGCGACTATATCTCACACGAGGTGAGGCGGGTTTCCTGGAGCTCGACTGCTTCCAGGCTAAAGCGGTTCTACTAGCGGTGTGGTTCCAACAACGAGCGCGGCGGGAAGAGGCTGCGCGTCGGTCGCGCGTGCCTTATATATCTTCGGTTCCGATGATTACGTGATGTTCTAGAATCATCTTCTTTCCCCTAATACCCCACCACCCCGATGTGTCGATAGGAGGGTATGAATGATATCGTTTTGGAAAGGGATAACCGATTTGGCAGCCTACCGTCAAATAAAATAAATACGAATGGTTTTCCGCGCAACCAATTATATTAGTTCAGTTTATATATATCATATATAACAATCGTATCTATTATTATTATTATTATGTATTGATTTATTTTATTTTTATTTATTGTTTTATTTTATATAATTTACGTAACATTGTGTATATTATTTATTTTTTAGTAGTAATAATGTATGCACTAAGTTTGCAATTTCAATATAATTTCCTTTATGGGTCTACTGGAAGATATTTCAGCTAATTATGGAATAAGTAGAACCTTTGTACGAAATTACTATAAGACTGTTTCTGTATCTTGATGTGTGTACATAAAATAAATTAAAAAAAAAAAGAAATATAATATGTCGCAGCCAACTAGCTTAATTAGCCTTTCAATTAAAAGTCAGCCTATTTATAAAACGGCGCCATCTGCATGATATTCTACCGATGCGTCTAATACATCTTTGCACATATCTTGTAATATCAGCGACAGTAGGCTAAGGTGCGGCTGGGGTGGCCCTTGGGAAAAGGAAAACTGCGTGCTGGAGTGCCAACCGAACTGCTGGGATCCAGTTGTAGCATCTACACTATGCTCCGGACCTAGCTCCGTTTGATTTTCACCTTTTTACTCACCTGAAAAAGCACTTGCGTGGTATAAAAAAAGGTGATGTGTGCTTGTCTCCAAAAGTCGATTTAACGTTGAAAAATATATAAAATTTAGGTACATATACTTATCTTAAAGTTTCATCGCGTTTTCAAAACTTATTGATCAACCTAGTATATTACATAGAAACACCTTCAAATCAAGTGGATAATGACAAGGTTCAATAGTAGAGAGCATTAGGAAGTGGATTAACGTGTATTATTAAATTTATAGACCGGTACCGTGGTTAGGCAATGAGTGCCCACATAGTACGTGAAAGACTTAAGTTAAAACCTCGTCAAAATCAACGAAATTGTTAATAGCACTTTCAAAATTTAATGTACCACGTACTCGCTGGTGAAGAAAAACATCGTGAGCAAATCTAAATTTTAAAAATTGCAAGTAAATAAATGATTTCGTTTACCCGCAGAAGGACAGTGCGATGAGTTCTGTTAGTGTATATATTCTTTGGTTCTGTGCCGCTCCAAAAATAAATATTCTTAGAAACGTGAAGACACCTGTGCACAACAGTAGGACGTACAATGGCTGGTAGGGTAATTTGGCCCTTGTAACATTGCTATCTATACAATTAAATAAAACTAGCCGTTCAAACAAATAAATTAAATTGAAGTGTATGTTTGTAACGTCAAAATAACAGTTTTTCACTAAATGCATCTGAAAGTATATACGGGATATTATAAGGAGTAACTGATGTTACTTTATTTTGTAAAAATAATTAGGGTTCCGTGCAAAAAAATTAAAGCCCATGAAAACCAATCGTAATTAATTCCACGCGGACGAAATTAAGGGGAAGAGCTGGTGTTACATAAAAGCTTGTCGCGAGAGCCTTTTCATTTGATACCCATATCATTGGAGTGTATAGAAAATAACCAGTCCGCCATCTTGGGCAGTCTGCCAATAGATTTCGAATGACGTCACTTAGCAAATCATGCATTGTCATCCAAACTAAACATGTATGCCAAATTTCAGCTAAATTGGTTGAGGACAACTGTTTTAAAATTCATTCGCATGATTTGACCGTAATAAACATACAAACATTGTAAAATGCATGAAAAAGCTTTTAAAATACATCTACTGCATTACATTTACACAAGCATCATTAGCTAACTGGCAGAGTGCGGACCTCAAACTCTAAAGTTCGTGAGTTCGAATCCGCTATTCGACTACTGTCGTGAAACACTCCTAAGACAAGCATTTTAAGCTTACCAGGAGTGGAAAAACGGAATATTAGTAATGTGTAATGTGTGTAAATACTTGCATCATGCATAAAATAATTTACGCATGATGCAAGTATTTATTTCTAAAAATAAAAAATAAACACCATAACACTGGTTATCTATTTTAGTTATTAATTATTATTTTTTTAGTTTTTATAACTTATATGGTATTAATTTGAAATGTGTATTAATCGATCGAGAGTGTTCTTAACTATGTTTTAAGTAAATCTATTCAGCCGTTTGAAGAGCATCCTCTTTTTGTTTCGGGGATTTTTAATTTAAGTTATAGGACGCTTGATTCCCAGACGGTATATTTTAGTGATTGGTCCATTGTTTTTTTTTACTTAATAATATAATTACAATTTCTAAGATATGATTATAACGCACCTTTGAATAAATTTGTACCTACATTTTAATATAATAGTAATAACTATTAATACAATGAATCGATTTTAATAGAACTAAGACTAAATATTACTCAACGATACGCTTTATTATTTTATTAACGACTGTTTTAAATAATGTTAGTATTTTAGTCGTGATAAGCAAACAGACAGATAGACAATTAAAAAATGATAGAAATGCATTTATTTACTTAATATAAAATGTACAGCCACCTGCAATTTGTAATTTTATTATGGTCTAAGAAACAGTGAGCGGCAGACTTATGGTATTTCAATAAGCTTCACGTTTTTTTCAGTTAATCCCCTATACCCGAGGTACATGAAATGGGGACTCTTTAGTTTGACCGGTGGTTGATAAAGAGACGCTCAGGTCAAAAGAGGCCGAAAAAAAAGTGAAAGTAACACTGCTGCCATTTTGACATTTTAAAATATTCAATAAAAGTTACTGAAAAATAACATTGGCAGACACCTATGGCGGTTCCCAGGCAGATAGGTTGATCAGTACAATTTGTTCTTTACAATTTACGTTATTTCAATAAAGCTGCAATTTATATTATTATATGTATATATATTGCAATTACGAAGTAGGGCGTTGAAACAAAGTTAAAACAAGGTTAAAAATTTTTTTTATTAAAGCCTGGGATGGATTCGAAGCAACTAATTCTCATCCCCGGAAGAAATAGAATTGAGCGTTTACCACTAAAAGGAACCTCTTTGTCTCATCTCCTCAATAGAATGATATATTGAATGATGTTCAGTTCCGCAGTCACTTCTGAAGGCTAAATTGATCTCTAAAAAGATTGACTTGCTCAGTAGAGTTGGACAGTATTTTATGCCGACACACCGCTTGCAATTTTACAAGACGCAGGTTCCGTCTCACATAAAATACTATTTTCATCTATAAACCGTGGCACCCATGGATGAAACATTGCCTACACGTGGCCGCATCTACCAAAATATTTCTGATCGGCTTGACTCACTAGTGCTGCGAAGAGATGTTGTATCCCTTAGCATATTCCACTTCATCTACCACGGATAGTGCTCAGAGGAACTGTTTGGAATGATTTCACCCACCAAACTCCACCATCGCTTACCATCAGGTGACCCACATGCTAAAAGAATCATCTTAGAAGCAGATTTTCTAATAAACTGTTGTTATAATAACTACTATAGATTTACTTACAACATTTTGTACTATGAACTGTATTTTTTTCATAAGTCGTGCAGAACAATAAGTTTAATCAACAACCCTTTCTCCAAAAAAACTATTATATGTATCAAACTTATTTAATAATTATGCTAGATATTGTTATACAGGGTTATTTTACAGTAATCGGATAAATTTGCAAAGAATGTTCAGAATAAGTAATATAGGCAAATGGTGGAGATAATCTTTGAAATTCAAATGCAAAATGCTTGGTATGCATTATTTTAACATACACATTCGTAAGGGACTATCAGTAGGCAAAATCATTGTTACCCATAAATCACATTCAATTTGGAACAATTTCAAATGAAAGTAGAAGCCTTATATACTCGTACTTTCAGAAACTGCATTAAGGGTATATCATTATTTATATATTTGAACTTAAGCTTAAAATTTGGCTACTTACTGAAAAATAACCCTGTGTGACCTATTGACCAGTATAAATTTAACAACAATTTATTTACGATTGTCCAAAAAATTCTCTGTATATTAGTGCCCGCATACGAATCAATGAACTTTATCAACAGAACAATTTGTGGAAGTTGTGTTGGATTGACCACTGTGAATTTTCTTGTATTTTGTTCTTTTAGTGGTTTCCCTTCCCTTTACACCCTTTCTATTTATTAAAACACAAGGAGTCCTGTTAAATAAGATAAACAAAAAAGCGCACAATAAAAAATTTCTGTAAAAATCTCACGAAGTTGGAGTACCGTTTACTTAATGCATGTCATCACTTCCATCATCATTAGCCTGCGGCATACCGCTACCACAGTTAGACTTAGGGATTCCTCAAGGCGCGCTACCAAGTCTTATATTTGGTTTCGGGCATCTTGTTGCTGCCAGTCGTTTTGTGCATATTACTGCTCTATCTAGCCAGGAGTCATATATTACGTTTGCCTAACCGGTGTCTGTATTTTGACTTGTCTATTAGTAACGGTTATCACACCTTTCCGGTAGATTTCTGCATCTCCAGGGTTACTCCATATATCAAAACATTATGTGTTAAAATCTTGATATATCGTCGTTAGCCTAGCAATGTAGTCTAGTCGTGGATCAATAATAGCCCGGTTTGGTGGAGTCAAAAGCTTTCCCGTAGTCTACAAAAGCAAGATACAGGGGCTAATTAAACTCAATGGCCTTATTTTTAATTTACCAATAATCTATAGATGTCGTCTAAAATAAAAAATAATGATTTCTTATATTTACGCGAATAATACACATGGAATAAAACTTTAATTTAATTTTAATGATTTTATCGCGTTTAATTTTAATTTTTTGATTCCCGACGTTTAGGGCACATTCCAGCGGTCATGGTCACGGGGAGGTCTAAGGTGTTTGACGTCCCGATGTCATAGTTACCGAAGGCTACCATCAAATTTTAAATATTAATTTAAAATGTTACACAAAAAACACCTCAGTCCTCCCGGTGACGATGGGTGATGGAAAGTGCCCGAATCATCAGCAATCAAAAAAGTTAAAACTAAACTCGATAAAATCCGTAAAATTAGTTTTATTCCAAAAATAAAAACTTTTCAAGAAGTAAGAAGTGATACCTGACTTCAAAGAGTTAAAAAAATAATAATTTCCACATCACAGATTTATAAGTCGATGCTTAGACACAGTGTACAAAACGATCAACGTCTCGACCTCAAAGTTGTTTGAAAGAAATTATTCTATTCTTTTAAGTTCTTTGAAGTCGCCTTTTACTTTTTATCAAAAGAAAGCATTTAAAGTGGTCTAAGGGATATTGCAAGCACAACGTAACAACAAAAATGTCGGCGTAATAGTTACATAAAAAAAAACTTCATCTGTTTAGAGATTGCCATACATATTCCCATTTTTTCCACTAAATTTATATATGGGATCATCTTCCTGAAATTGTAACCTATTTATTATGAAGAAACCATAATCGAAATAAGTTTTTTTTTGGTTCAAATATAAATTAAGACCGGACACACAAAAAGGAGAATGGATGATATTTTGAAAAATTTAACCCATTTTAAGCAAAGCAACCGATATTAAATACCTATTCAAACAGATATTTGTCTACGCGGCGCTTTTGAGTGCTCGCTACTAGCCCTATTTGTCGTGTGTTGTAATTTTGAATGTAAGGTTATTAATATATTCAGATAAAGAGAAATTCTCCATAAAATGTGTTGGAAAATGAAGTAGGGTTAAGTAGGATATTAATTTATTCGTTTAGGTATAGTCAGTTATAAAAAAAAGTAAAAACTTTGTTACAAATTGTCCATTATAAAATTTTAGAGTTAGTTTGGACATAGCGAAGGCCTTTGATCACCATATTATTTTCATCAGGGGTTAATAAATTGGAGGTAACATTTAAGATATAAATTTATTTAAAAAGGTCTTTGAGTTAGTTTTTTGGTTTACTATTTAAATTATAAAATTGTTCAACTTAATATGAGTAGTAACTTGTTTTACATTTAGTAAAGGAGATTTAATACATTGATTTGTTGGTATTCAGAAGCCAGTTATTTGTTTTTTTGTAATCGGCAATGCGCCTACCAAGCGTGGTAATAATAGCAGGCCCTCTATATTTTAGCAGTGGCCCATGTACAATAAAGGATTGTTAGGGATTGATTCATAAAAAACATTGTTAAAACATCCTTCTTGGTGGTGGAGCCTCGCTGCAGCTATGTTATAAATGTAGCACGAATCGGTCGGCTAAACACGGGAAGAACCACCAAGTGAAATAGCAGCTTAATGCTGCTGTGTTTCGTATAGTAAGTGTAGAAAACCGGAGACCTTTATTACTGGAAATGAGGCATTCAATATTGGTCCTCAGGGGAGACAGTGTATTCCGAATTTTAATTCTTAATCGATAAATCAACTAACCATCAGGAGGACTGTGCCATGAGGCAAAACAATTGGTAATGTGTATTCAAAGTATCTTAAGTTCGGTTAACGTTATTTGTAGAAAAATTAAGTGTTTATGATTTCAGGAACTTTATGAAGAAATAAAATACTAGCATTTCTTTAAAACGTAACTTCTGTAAGAATGAACAAATTGTTGTAGTGCAACGAGTGGAGTAAATAGCCGAGATATAAATAACGAAGATTCGTTGGAAGCCTTTTATGATTCACGACGATGTGGCTTTCCGTAGATTACGTAAATTACTTCATGATGCCTCGTATCCGTACATTATGGAGTTAGGGCGGGGGTCTTTATTGTCTTGTATTGTTATTATAATGACTAAAATAACAAAAAATGTTTTAAAAATATGCAACAAGTGATGATTGTCTATTTGCGTGTGTGTTTATGGCTGCATGTGTCTGTAAAATCTGAGTGTGCGTGTGTACGTTCGTAAGTTTGTATCAACCTGCGAAAAGAAATAAGAACAAAAGTCAATCAGGTCAATAACGAGTCATTGTTGGTGATGATGGAAGATAACCCGTCTCAAGCTATATGATATTCATTAAACCTTTCCCGTTTAAAAGAGTATTTGCCATACTTATTAAATAAGCTTGAACTAAATAAAATGAAATATGTTTACTTTGACTTTGATATAAATACTATGTTTATTATCTATGTTAACTAGTAAGATAGAAGCATAGCTTGCTTGAAATACTGATTCGTTTAAGCTAAATTGAGTGCATTTTGTCGATATCTTTCTCGATCCCTAGATGGTTTAAAAACTCAAGGTGGCGCTGTTGTCGAGATCCAGAAATCACCCGAGCGAAGCCGGGGCTGATCGCTAGTTCCGTCATAAAAATTAATATTATTTGCGATGAAGTATTCTGTGTGATAAAATGACGATTCTCTACAATAGTGGAAAACAAACAACGTAGTTATGGCTGAGCCTAGGTGAAATTACTTCACAATCCTCTAAGAAGGAAAGTGATGGAGATTATGTGATTGTCCCATGCTAATGTATTCCACTAAAGCTCACGATTTATTACACTGTAGAAGGTACCCATCGTAAATAATTAAGATCAATGACGGCAAAATACGGCCCGCTTCATTAATCGTTCTTTACAACTATTTCACTTCATGGTAACGCTAGACTTAATGCTACCAAACAAACTGCAACAGTATTATAAGGGTTTTGTTTTGAAATACCTTGGAAAATAATGGATCCCAGGAAGAAGTAGAAAATGCCTTTAAAATTTCGTTGAATTGTGCTCCTTAAATTTTAATCGTAAAGTCCTTTTTAAAATCGGAGAAATGTATGTAATGTATGGTATGGGTTACAACAAATTACATTTACTCGACTATTTCTTAGGAATGTTAGGATATGTTAGATAAAAAATTTTACCATACAAAACAGTAAATTTTAAACATACTTAGGCCTTACTTTTAAAAATCATTGTCAATTTAAGAACGATTAAAGTTGCTTTGTCTCTTTTCACTAAATGGTAATAGAAAGAAACAGATATCTATAAAGATAATTAATAGTTAAGTAAGCCATAATCAACGATTATAAATATGGCCGCTCATGTTTTAATAATATTTTGCATATACAAAAGAAAATGTTTATCTCGGCGTTTTTTTCTAATTTTTGCTTCAATTGTGCAGAGAAAACTTTACAATTGTGTTACTTTTTACCTTTGGATAAAAGCTTCATTATACCCGCTAATCATTCAAAATTTTCTCTGAAAAGTTCCTTGAAGCATCTAAAAGAAAATGAAAGCTTTTTGTAGACTTTCCTTTTCAAACGCCGTTCGTCTTAAACTATATTTTCAAATGCCAGTTACTTTAAGAATTATTGATCAAGACTTTTATGAAATATGTTACTTTTGTTGATGATTTGAAAAGACAACATATGAAAAAGACTTTCTGCAAGTTCTTTTTTGGTGTCCGTATATTGAGGCATTAATATACAGACACCAATTAGTCTTTGCAAGACACGTGATAGGTGGTTTTACTTTAGCTTCTTGAATATATACTTCTGGCATCACAAGACTGCCATACAAGACCGATTTCATTCATTAAATAAGAAAGCCCTCTTAACTGAAAAAATAAGATTGTTCTTTGTTTTGTTGGATATGAAATCTATTGTAACTTATAATTTGTATATATTTTTTACCGAATAGAAAATCATCTTATATAACTTTTACTATCAACATGAAAATAAATTAAACAAAAAAAAGTAAAGTACTTTTATGATTAAGTCAGAGAACAAATATTAAGCAACTCGCGATAATTAACTATTAAAAAAAGCAGAGCTTTCTAAGTTGCGATAATGTTGACATTAAAAGAGGACCAAAGTGATGGTATGTTTCAGTGCCATGTAATTAAAATCATCATATTAAGTAAAATTGCGCACACTGTAAGGTACAATAATTTAATGAAAATTACTAAAAAAAATTCTTGAAATTGTAAATAAGATGTCGTCACATTATAAATGGGCTGACCTCCCCAGACCATTTCAATCTTTATGTTAACGACTTGATCGAGGAGCTTAGGAGTACCAAAATTGAATGTTACATTATTGGTGTAGCGTTTAACAACCTTAGCTACGCAGACGGTATGGTGCTCCTTAGCCCATCGAATAACGGTCTTAGAAAGCTTATATTCATCTGCGAAAATTATGCTCGTCAGCATGGATTAAAATATAATGAGTCTAAGACTGAAATGCTAGTCTTTCTTGCTGGAAAGGGTCCGAGGAGAGTACCGACAGTAAGCATAAATGGTGTGCAGGTTCAGACTGTGAAGAATTTCAGGTACTTGGGTCATATGTTGTTGAAGAACCTGAGTGACGACTTGGATATTGAGCGTGAACGTAGGGTTCTAGCTATACGTTGTAACATACTGGCGCGTCGCTTTGCCTTGTGTTCTGAGGATGTTAAGATTACTATATATATATATATATATATATATATATATATATAGGATTTTTTTGTGTAATTTATCCAAAGTTCTCCGGTGTAAAAGCTGATACAATAGGCTTCAAACAGAGTAATCTTAACATCCTCAGATATATAATATATATATATATATATATATATATATATATATATATATATATATATATATATATATGTATAACATCCTCAAAGTACAGCGTAATGATGCTTTTCGTATTTTTTTAAACATCCACGTACTACAGTGCGTCCACAATGTTCGCAGAAGCTGCTGTCCCTGTGACTTTTACACAGTGTTACGTTGTAGAACGGCCAGTTTCTGCGAAACTGTACGTAACTCAACAAACGAATTAGTTAAGGTCGTTGCTCAGGTGTCTCCTATACAATATATTTTATAAACACTGGCAGGGGATGCATCGGACTCTATAGGTTATGAACAGTTATTTTAAGTGCTATATTTTAACGCATAATAGAATTTAATTTGTAGTTTTGTATATGTATGATACATCTAATTTCATTGTCTTAGATGCAAAATGTACTAGACATAAGTGGGTTGATAGCTTAATAAATAAACTCATTATAATTATAAATCATATCTTCTATACATACAAATAAAATTAAAGTGTCTGTTTGTTCTTTTTAATAAACTTATATAAAAGTATATACGGTATTTATAACAAAAACACATTTTTTATTTTTTTATTTATGTTCCGGCTAATCGCTGAAACAGCTCGGCCGCTTTTGACGGAACTTTTACTGACAGATAGCTGATGTAATAAGGATTAACTTAGGCTACTTTTATTTTAGAAAAAGAATTAAGGTTCCGCGCAAAAATACTAAAACTCTAAATTACAAGCGGGCGAAATCGCGGGGAACAGCTAATTGTTTTGCCCGTGTGTATGTGACTGAACTCCTCTTAAACGGCTGGAACTGAAATGATGGAATTTTGTGTATGTTATTAAGTTGATTCGAGAATGATTTAAATTTACAACTGAACCCGGTAAGTGGCGCTGTTGCTGAGATACAGTAATCACTCATGCGAAGCCGGGGCGGATAACAAGTTATATTTTAAAACTATAAAGTTTTCTACTTTTTCATTATCACCCCGTAAATGTCCAATTCTGGACATGGGTCTCTCACAGTGTAAAGAGGATTTGCCTTTTTACGTTTTTTGGAGCAAATAAAATGGTCATAACACCCTCTAATGGAAGCCATAAGATTTTTTTAGACATTTCCTGCACATCGTACGATTCTCACGGGACGAAATTGCTCTTGTCCCGTACTTTGCGCTGCTATCACATGGCTAAACTATATAGTGTAAAATTGTAAATATAATAATAAAGGTTATATATTCTAAAATTAATTAAAATATCCGAAGTAGAAACTTATTATTTTTGTCGTAATGTCACTCATGTAATTCAAAAAAATTTAAATAATAACTTTTTGGGTAATTTGCTCCTTCTTATTTGACTTTTTGGCGGATTGCCCTTTAAAGTTACAAACACTAATTATGGTTTTTTTTGTAGAATTGGGTGACAAACGATGGTAAATGGGTGTTATGGCCCATAGCCATCCACATTTATCCTCAACTCCATGCCTCGTTTCCAGTAAAAAGGGTCTCCGGTTCTCTACACTCACCACACGAAACAGCAGCATTAAGCTACTATATTACGCTAGTTTTCTGTGACAGCGTGGTCCTACCCCGGTCAAGCAGACCAATTCGTGCTACAACTATAATATAGCTGCAACGTGGCTCTACTACGTTATGAACGTTATTCTCTGAGATTGAGTGGTTGGTGGACTTTTTCTCAACAATGTTTCACTAACTTTAATCATCATTATCATCATCATCGTCATTAAAGAACTAGCCTACTGCTGCACATAGGCTCATCACTATAAAAGTATTTAACTCAATAAAATGAACAAGTACATAATCCACTTGAGGCATCTAAGACTGGTTTGTAAGTTTTATTGTAACCGTAACAAATTTTTATTTATTAAAAAATCGTCATCTTTTTACTTAAATAACGAATTGGTCCTGTGTCGTGTCGATGCTTTTACACATAAACCTTTAAAAAACAAATAATCAAGACCTGCAAATATTTTTTGCAAGTCATACGAAAATTTGTCACTATAATAAATCGAAACCGTTGGCTAAAGTACATGTTTAGACATTGCGGTTCTAAGCTACTACTAGTCACTTTATTTGCTCACGGTACCGCACATTGCTCGTGCTAGATTATTTCAGATGATTTACAGTCAGAACAAGGCGTAGTGCGTACGCAAACATCCAGGTGCCATGATCTAAGTTAGCGTAATTTTGTCAGGCATTACCACGTTTTCTTTTGTACACCTTACTTTCTTAGTGACCCTTTGGTTACAGACTTTTTATTAAATGTATCCATGCATCTTTGATTTTCTTGCCATCGATATTCCACCTATTCGAATCAAACATTTTGCGTCGCCTATCGAATAGGCTCTTGTTATGCTAAGATAGTGGGGGTTAGCGTTTGAGCCTTCATTACTGCCTACCTTATAATATGAAAAAAAAAACCATCACACAGAAAGCACTGCCTCTCATCACTTGTCTGTGAGCATTGGTTCTGGCTCAAATATAACTTGTTAGTTGCCGGAATGTTATTGTTTGTCAATAAGAGGGCTGCAAATTGATTTTTTTTTAATTACTTCGATATTTCATATTCAACGTCATAATTTGGTGAAATTTGGAGCGCTTTGCATTTGAAATTAGCGGGAAGTTCCAGGGATGGCCTGCAGGGTCCACCAATATGCAACTGTTGTCCTTTCAGAGTGATAAGACCGTTTGTTGAACTAATCTATGATATTTGCACTTGTTTTTTTATAGCAGTGGGGCAAACGAGCATGCGGCTCACCTCATGGAAATTTTATTGATAGTTCTATAATTGGTGTTAAATTAAGAACACATTGGATTGGACCAAACTGGCTTCAAAAGTAACAGAAAAATGGTGACTTGTTAGGTTATCGCTACAATAGGTAGGTACTTATTACGTATATCATAGGTATTTTGCTTGTTACTTTTTCATTAAAGATATTTTTGTTCAAAAAAGTATTTTGTTTTGTTTTATGAACGTAGGAACAATAAAACGTCCTCTAAATTAGAAGTGCTGGAGAAAGAGTACCTGTATTAAACTTGAGAAATTAGGTAATTTGCTTGTTACATTTTCTTAAAAGATATTTTTAGTAGCAAAAAGTACTTTTGATATATTATATGGACATAGAAACAATAAGACGTCTTCTAACTTAGAAGTGCTAGAACAATGACTACGTGTATTCAACTTGAGAAAAGCGATTAAAACTTAGGCTCTTTAATTGCTCTCTGTTAGATCGTCCGGCGACGTCCTAATTAGAGATAGGACTGTTATGTAGTAATTAATTTTTTCAGTTCTTATAGAGACCACCATTTATATATTATTTAGCTTTTGTAATATTACTTGCTAAATTTATGGGTAAAGTGATGTAATTTTATTTAATAGGTCGGGAAAAAGTTTCTTCGTATTTTGCTTGTATAAAATTGAAGAAAAACCTCTTTGGTTGTACTGTTTAAATCTGGCTGATTTCAAAATCAATACATTAAGGACATTAAAAAAATAGAAAATATAAAAAGCAATAAACACTTTCCCGACATTTACAATTGTTTTTATGTTTTGCAATCTAACGAAGGAATTCGATGCATTCTGAAGTTTTTTATTACAAAAAAAAGGAAAAAATGCGACTCAAGCCCCGGAAAATACTATGACATTTAAGGACCTAATGGAATGTCAGTAAGAGTAGCACAAAGTTGGTTCAAGCGTTTTTAGTTCGGGAATTTTGATGTCAAAGATGCAGCTCGCTCTGGTGGTCCTCATACTGACAAAGTCAATGCCACTTTTGTAAAAGTTTAGCATGATTGGTATATTAGTATAGTATATTATATTATTTTAGTATAGTATATTTTATTATATTATTTTATTTATTAGTATTACTATAGTAGTTACAAAATAGCCGAGAAATTGAGGATTGACCACAAAACAGTATTGACCATTTTGAAAAAGTCTGGCTATAAAAAAGGCCGATATTGGGATACCACACGAGCTTACTGAAAGAAACTTAATAAATCGTGTACTCATTTGAGATTCTCTATTGAAATTTAATGCAACCGAACATTTTTGAAACGATTGTTCACTGATGATAAAAAGTTACTACAAGAACGTGCGAAAAGATCATGGTCAAATGGTAGTCATGCTTTAGATTCTGTAGCAAAACCCTGATTAACACGCGATAAGGCGATGTCGGGATTGGAAGGGCATCGTTTACTATGGACTTTGACCGCAATATCTTCGATTCGGATCTCTACTGCCAACAGCTAATAAGACTCAAGCAAGAAATTAAGAAAAAACGGTCCAAATTGATCAACAGGAAAGAAGTGTTCTTTCATAATGATAACGCCAGACCACGCACATTTTTGCCCACTCTACAAAAATTGATCCATAATATATAATAACAATGTAACTATTATATAGTTCTGACTTTGCACCCACATATTTTCAACTGCTCGGTTTCTTCAGAATTCTTTGGATATTCTTAGTGTTATGGCGCATCAACATTAATTATCTTAGAAGTAATACGTTAAAACAATTAAAATACGTTAATAAGTATGAAGTTAAAATAAATACATTTCAGACAGTAAATATCATAGTAAATTAAAGGCTTAATGTTGCCTTTCAAAACAATAAATTTATTAAAACTTTGTTAAAATATGAAAAATAGAAATACAAGTAGAAAATATTATAATAAGATAAATAACATTTATAAAATAATTAGGAAATTGGTCAAAAATTGCCTAAGTTATTTCATGTATAAAGGGTATTCGTGTCCTTGTTTATATGAAGGAGCCTCCGGAGACCCATACCCAAGGGTATGCGTCTCCGCAGATATATATATATATATATATATATATATATATATATATATGGAGTGGTCTGTGACTTTGTATGGGCACAAAGTATATTAGGGACTTATCATAATAAAGTCCGTGATATTAAAGCATTAATATAGAAGGTTTCTATGATACATAAGAGTTGTGGGTTGAAGTCGCATATAATAAAGACATATAATAGTAGGGTCTATGATACTAAAGCATTATTATAGAAGGTCTCTATGATGCATAAGCATTTCAATAGTAGAACTGTGGGAGTCCTATATATGAAAGATATACAATAGTAAGCCAAGGTGTATAAAATAAAGCAAATATGTGGAAAGTCTCAAATATGTAAAAGCATTATATTAATAGAAATGGGACTTGAAAAGGGTTATAATAGTGGCGTGTAGACTTCTTCACAGTGTCCGAGACCGAGGTAAACTTTTACTCGCTAGCCGATATGTTCTAGGCATATCATCTCAGTGTCAGTGGTAAGTGGGTTTGTTGTAGCAATACGGCTTGTCCATGGACATAGCACACCCATACCGTTTGTGGGCGGCGTCTTAGCGCATAGCGTTATTATACGTCGGCTATCTTTTGGATTGGGATGAGTGTGTTTAGTAGCACTTTTAAGCGTAACAAGCATACTCAACTCCATGTCTTAGTGCATTAGCGCTATGATACGTTGATTTTTGACTACTAGTGTCTTAGCCTGCTATTATGATACGTTAGTGTTGTTTTTAGTTAATAACGATACCAATTTTGTTACCAAGGTCGATAGGGATCATGTGTGTGTGTTGTGAGGGGGCACCTTACTGCTACTTGCGGTATTACATGCGGTATTATACTAGTAGTGATGGATCTGCGGGTGTGCTGCGCCTAATTCGTTGCATCTTGTGATTCTGGTCGATGGAGGTATGCAAGTGGTGATGTCTGCTGGGATTGTATGAGAAACCTTGGGATGGTGTAAGCCCGACGATAGTCGTATTGATGCTTGTAGCGTTTTGCAGCATTGCGTCTCTGCGATGGTTGTTCGGCAGGTCGCTATTCTCAATGGCACTCTCTGCGTCTTGGTTTGAATCACACCTAAGTAGCTTTGCTTAAATTGGGTCCCTTCATTACGGGGCTGCAGACTGTATCATCTCCATGATGTTTTATATAATAACATAATAATATATCTCTGTAACTTGAATGATTGAAGGCAACTTGTTGGTGGGTGAGACAAACATGATCGAAAATGCATTTACTCAACGTCAGTGACACAAACCCTTTCTGATGGCAAATTTTTACTAACATCTTATAACTGCCTTTTCGCTATATCTGCCGTTGTATTGGTTGATGGAGCATATGTGTCGACCTCATGCGAGTGGTAGCTGGAGGGAGGATCTGAAGAGACTATCAAGGCTGTAGCCGAAAGCCGCACAACGTGGGACTCTATTCCCTTGAGGTAAGCGGTAGACTCATGACACGCTCTGCAGCTAGTAACCGTGCCGATCATGCAATCAGTGGTGATACTATACACTTACATCACGTCTGCAGGAGTGGCGTTCTGGCAGGTGGTGGCGCTTATGGAGAACTTGTTATAGCTAGTGGGCCTATTTGCCTAAACCGTGTGATGTACATTCACTGTGGCTGGATTTGATCGTATTCTATATGGCGTTTACACGCATTGACTTTTCATTCGGTGCGGCTAGTGTCGGCCGCTCTTGGATTGGCCTGCAATGTCGCCCGTCTTAAATCCTATCGAGCATGTCTGGGACATGTTACAACGAAAAGCTTTGAGAGATTTCCCGCCAAATTTGACGACGGAACAATAACTTTACAAACACTTGCAAAGAATATGGGACCTCATACCGCAGCAAGACATTGTCAATTTAATTTTAAGTATAAACAACCGATGTTGGTGTGTAATTAATATATGAGGTGGCAGCACTGATTATTGGTGATTATATTTCATAAGATTTTTTTCAATTTAAATCAATATTAATGGTTAAAGGTATTTTTTTATTCTCAAAAGAAAAAAATAATATTAATAGTACTATATTATAATTAATATTAATAGTACTATATTATATATAATAGAGATAAAGTTTTTATCATACTGTTACGAGCTTGAGGTTCGTTACAACAAAAACTGCCGATTGAATTACCAAAACTAACACTTTAATTACCGAACACAAATTAAAACTTAAAAGACACTAATAATTAATCCACTGATTCACTTTATTTCGCTCCGAAGCTTCGCTTGTATCGCCAAATTCAATACTGCCCCGATCGCGGCTTGCAGCGGCTTTAAACACACCTTTTCTACCGAAACATCCAGAATATTCCAATTAATATTCTGGATGTTTCGGTGATTGTATTCAGTATTCAGATTCAGTATTAAATTAATGATAATAAAATATTATGGGAAGAGGTTACACGACTCTATATCCATCAGCAGGTAATTGTACAGGTCTCCTGGTTCATCAACTTCTAATTATTTATGTAAATTAATATGGCTAAACTCATTTCTATATTAATACCATTCTTTGCACCAAATTAATAATAAATAAATAATAAGCATTGCAAATCCAGGTTATCATCTTAATGTGCACGCACAACTAATCACGTAGTCGGTAGACCGACTACGTGATTAGTCGTAGTGTTTTAGAAAACAAACAGACGAATCTGTGTAGTGAATTGCGACGACAGACATGCCCGGACAGACAGCCCGCGGACATGCCCGTCTAGTGAATTCCCCGCTTAAAGGATCGATAAAGAAAAGAAAAAATAAATTTAGATATAATATTAATTTAAAAGAATACTTACGATAAAAACTCGAAAATTCTTACATTTTTATAACCATGTGAAAGCTTGTTCCTAAGTTAAAGAAAACCAACCAACCAACTAAGGTACTTTACTTGAAACTAATTTCAGTCGAGTGTATTGTGGTTTATTTGATAGCTGGAGTTTCCGCGAATATTCTGTCCGCCTATTTCCCCCTCCCCTCTACCGACTAATGGAAGATGCAGCTCTCTGTATAGTGTTAATTGGGGAACAAAAATTATAGTATTATGTTCTATTTCATTTTGCGTTAAACCGGCTCCTACGCAACAATTGTAAATAGAGCGTAAAGCTATTTGCAATTTTCCGTCGCCATATTTAAGCAATTTTATTTTTCACTTAGCCATATATATACCAGCCCTAATGGTGTGACCTTTTAGGAGCTGACTCCATATGGGTGCCTATTGGTGACCATAATGAAAGATGAAATCTTTTATTAATATATTTATTACAGCGGAACGTGCCATACAGTTGGCGGGCAACTAGTGACTGGTTGAAAAATCTTATTCACTACATAATATAGTTACAATACAACATTGCGAAGTTTACATGTGTGTGCGCAGCACACCTACAATACTTCCCCCCTTTACAAAAAATGAATACAAAAAACTTAAAACTATACAATGAATATAAACTTAAAACTAACAACAAAAACTTGCTAATGCGCTTGTGCGCAGGGCTGTACGGAGACCCCCGCGAAAGGGGTGGCGGCCGCGGCGGGCGCGGGCACATGCTGCAGACTGGTGCTAGAAGCACCTATCATCTGACCCATATTCTGGCCCGATATCGGAACGCCTGTCATTAACACCTGATGACGAAGCCAGCTTTTGAACTTCTTATTAAACTTTACCCAAATAGTGTACAGGATTATCGCCCCCATAAAACTGGCTATCACATATAACCATGTTTGAAAATTATCCACTTTATTCTCTACAGTATTTTGAGCCTGAGAAATAATAACTGGTTTTTCTTGAAAATTACCCATAGTAAAAATCGTAAAACTTATCGCGCTAATGCTATCGCAAAGGAAGTATTTCGAATGAAATTATATTAAATACATTATAACTAAACTAGCTACCTGGAACCTATATGAAAGTGCAGTATACGCAAAATACTGAACACGATACCTCTACAATTACATTCAACTTAAATAATGTAACTTGAATATCCTGAATGAAAATATTATGCACTTGACAATGCAAATAATACTTTCACATCCATAGTAACTAAACCTGATTATCATTTAGACATGTAATTGTATAATATATATTTTATATTAACACTAGCTTATAAATCGTGAAGGTAACTTAACAATCCGACCACTTCGCGTTGTTTTCACGGTTATCGGGTTGCTCGGGCCGGGTAACAACGACGTCAGCGGTGTGGACGGTGGTAACGAAAACCGTACATGCGCAGGTGCCACATCCGCTGCGTTGTCAGCGTTACTTTGGCGTGGCGTTGCTTCGTTACCATCACATTCCTTTAATACATATGCAGGCTTTAATCTGTCGATAGAAATATGTACCTGTCTATCGGGTAATTGAATTAGGTAAACTTTTGAGCCCCTTTTTATCACGCGGTATGGACCGTCGTAGGGTGGTTTCAAAGGTTTACGTATTGAATCGTCCCTAACAAAGACATATTCACAGTTACGTAAGTCCTTGTGCACAAAAAAACTATGACAGTTACGTGAATCGTCGGATGTAGGCTTATAACTACGAATAGTATCTCTAATCTTATCCACTAAACAATAATCATTGACGTTACGGTTGTTCGAAGAGCCGTCATAAAAGTCTCCCGGTAGACGTAAGTTTCGTCCGAACGTTAACTCGGCGGCGCTAACCCCTGAGTCACTGCGGGCGGCCGCGCGAAGCCCAAGTAATACTGTGGGTAGCTCTTCCACCCAGGACCCATGTGACAGGCGAGCTGAAAGTGCTGTTTTTAAAGAACGATGCCAACGTTCAACTGCGCCATTGCTTTGCGGATGATAAGGAGTAGTTCGAATTCTATTAACCCCCAACATTTTTAACAGCTGGTTAAAAAGACTACTCTCAAACTGGCGACCTTGGTCGCTAGTTAACTTTATCGGGCAACCGTAACGACAAATCCAACCTTCATATAAATGTTTGGCAACAGTTTCTGCCGTAATGTCTCGTAACGGAAAAGCTTCAGGCCACCTGGTCCTCCTATCAATTATCGTGAGTAAGTATCTATAACCATCTGGTGAGATCTCAAGAGGGCCAACGATATCGACGTGCACATGCTCAAAACGCTCTACTTCCGGAAACTTAGTCAGATTCGATACCGTATGTCTGTTAACTTTAGAACGTTGACATTGTATGCACGTTTTTGCCCACAAAGAAACATCACGATTCATACTAGGCCAGAAATACTTTTTGGCTAACATCTTTCGCGTAGAACGAATTCCAGGATGGCTCAAATTATGTAAACTATCAAAAGCTAGGCGTCGAAACTTTTCCGGTAGGTACGGACGAGCTGTATCAGTAGACATCTCACAAAAAATAGACTTATTTAACATAGGTATAACTAGTTCCTTTAACAAAATATTATCGGTATTTAAACCAGACATAACATTCATGATATAACTGTCGCTACGCTGCTCATTTGCAATGTCATCGAAATTCAACGCAGTTGGCATAGTCACGGCTTCGATGCGCGATAAGGTGTCAGCTACGATGTTATTCGTACCGGTTATATGTCTTATATTTGTAGTGAACTCACTTATGAAAGCTAAATGTCTCGTTCTCCGAGGCGTTTCGCTTTCATCGCGTCCTACCTTTTGAAATGCAAAAGTTAAAGGTTTATGGTCCGTATACACGGTTATTTCTTGCCCTTCAAATAATTTCCGAAAATGTTTTATAGCTAAGTATATAGCGAGCAACTCGCGATCGTATGTGCTATATCGCTGTTGGGTGGTGGTCAATTTTTTTGAGAAATAGCCCAATGGTTTCCAGCTATCTCCTTCCTTTTGTTGCAAGACTGCTCCCACGCATGTATTAGATGCATCAGTCATTAAAGCGAGTGCGGAACCCACTCTAGGGTACGTCAATGTAGCGGCCTGTGTGAGACCTGCCTTACATTGCGTAAATGCTTCGTTCGCACTATCCGTCCAGACGATGGGAGTCTTATCATTTTTCTTTGAGCTTTTAAGATATTTATTTAATTCTGTTAGATATAAAGTTGCGTTGGGAAGATGAGCTCGATAAAAATTGACCATACCGAGAAAACGTCTTAGTTCTGCAACAGTTTTCGGCTTCGAAAATTCCACAATTGCCTGAACCTTATCTTGCAACGGCCTGACGCCGTCGGTACTAATCTCGTGTCCTAAAAATTCTAGTTTAGTTTGTCCGAAACGACATTTTGCCAAATTAATTGAAATTCCATATTTATTAAGCCTTTTAAAAATAATTTCTAAATGTTGCCTGTGTTGAACTTCGTTGTCACTAGCTATAAGTAAGTCGTCTAAATAACAAAAAACAAAATCAAGACCTTGTAAAATGGAGTTCATAAAGCGCTGGAAGGTTTGTGCTGCTCCGCGCAAACCGAAGGTCATTCGAGGAAACTCGAAAAGTCCGAATGGTGGTATGATAGCGGTTTTCTCCACGTCACCTGGTGCGACAGGTATAAAATGATAACTTCTATTGATGTCTAATTTTGAAAATATCTTTTTATCCGGAAGAATAAAAGTAAAATCGTTCAAGCGAGGAATCGGGTATCTGTCGGGCTTTGTTATCGCATTCAGCTGGCGATAGTCCCCACAAGGTCTTATATCTCCATTCTTTTTAGGAACTACATGGAGCGGACTAGCCCACGCGCTCTTTGAAGGACGACAGATGCCCAGTTCCTGCATGATGCGAAATTCTTCTTTAACTTTTTTTATACCTGTCAGGTGGCAACGGGCGCGCTTTCGCGTGCACGGGCGGGCCAGAGGTCTCGATATAGTGGACGACATCGTGTTTCGCAGTTTCTCGGAATGACGCTGGTTTAGTGATGTCCGGATACTTTAACAATAAATCCTGATATGGATGATTTACATCAATAGTTTTAACACTAGGTTGAGATACATTGACAACAGATGCCGAAACATTCAATTCTGTAGTTTTATCTATTAATTTACGCGCGTTTAAATCAACTAATAGTTTGTGGTACGCTAAAAAATCGGCGCCCAAAATTGGTTGTTTGACATCTGCTACAACGAATTCCCAACGATAAGGTCGGCGTAAGTTTAAGTTTAACACTATTGTCTTGGTACCGTAAGTTGCGATTTCATTGCCGTTAGCTGCGTATAATTTATATTCACTACACTGATTTAGACGATCTTTTCTCACGGCTGGTAAAACAGACACATTGGCACCGGTGTCAACTAAAAATCTAAGTCCGGAGTTACTGTCTGACACACACAAACGATTGAATGGAAAAACGGTACAGACCTGAAGACCCTCGGACTGTACCTCGCTGCTCAGTTTTCCGGCTGTGTTGTTTTCCACGCGCAAGGCTTCGTACACCTGTTGGCCTTTTCTCGGAACCTGTAATGGTAAAAGCATAAGTAGTTCCCCTTCCGGGGACGGCAGGGACTGCTACGGCGCCTGGACTGTGAACGACGCCGGTTGCGATCAGGGGCGCGGGACCGCGACCTCTGCTGATCGATCCGGTCCACGGTAGCCTTTATTTTAGCCACCTCAGCTCTCAACAGGGCCAAGTCATAGGCGGTAGTAGATGCTGGCGCTGGCACGGTGTAAGTAGCGGTGGCGGCATAGGAAGGCCGCACAGCCTCCATGACGTTATCTGCAACTGCTGCTAGGTTGTCCAGGTCCTTGGAGTCAGACGCAGTGAGCACGTTAACAGGCGGCACGTTCTGTGGCGTTGGCGGAAACGGCACACTCATGTTACTATATAAATTGTCCTTCCGATCACAACCACGCGAATATTGCCCACTACTGCATTAACATCACATAGACCACTTCGGTCATCTTGATCACGTCGGGCTTTGTTCACGTCGGGCTTTGATCACGTCGGGGTCACCAGTTTAGGAGCTGACTCCATATGGGTGCCTATTGGTGACCATAATGAAAGATGAAATCTTTTATTAATATATTTATTACAGCGGAACGTGCCATACAGTTGGCGGGCAACTAGTGACTGGTTGAAAAATCTTATTCACTACATAATATAGTTACAATACAACATTGCGAAGTTTACATGTGTGTGCGCAGCACACCTACAACCTTTAACACCGTGTGGGACTTTTTTTTTGGACAAACGCAGAGAAACATTGCATATACATTTGTCGTCGGGGACATATGGAGATATTTATACGTGGTAGAGCCATGCTGCAGTTATATTAGTAGTATAGTTAGTAGCATAGTTGTAGCACGAATGGGTCGGCTCGACCGGGGAAGGACCACGCTCTCACAGAATACCAGCGTAAAATAGTAGTCTAATGCTGCTGTATTTCGTATGGTGAGTGTAGAGAACCGGAGACCCTCTTTACTGGAAACGAGGCATTCCATCTTAGTACTCACGGGTGATAACGCATCTGCATTTTGTTTTGTAATCGAGGATACATGTAGATGTATATGGGCCGCAGCAACCACTTACCATCAGGTGGACTGTGTGCTCGTTTGTCACCCTATTCTATAAAAAAAAAATCTTATGTGAGGCAGTATGCGTATATTTAGCATAGCTTCCATGCTAGTCAGTCTTTGCTGGAAAAGCGGAGGAGATGTTTTTTTAGCATGGAAAGCTGCCGAGTTCGCAAGTTCGAGGCAGGTAATTTCAGGTCAAGGATGCTTCGGTAAGCATTTCTGCAGTATAGCTGGGAGGAAGCCGACTAGCTGAATTGCGCTTCAACCATGCCTATGAAGTGTGAGAGGACCTCTCGCTCTATGAAATAATTTATAAGCTTCAAGTTGACGTATAACACAAATATATTTTTCTATTTAAGTTTATTTCATCTTAAAACATATTTTTACATAACGTTGCGGGCAGTATTATATGAAATATGAACGTAATGGCGCGTTCTTTTGATATGACGTGCCAGGGGGACTTACAATATCGGATGTAAAATATGAAGTCGAGCCGTCACCATATTTATGTGATGTGAACATACAATACGTCATAAAAATTTACTCGTCAGCCTTCATAAAAGATGTGATACGGTATAACAATATATTACTTCTTTTCTTCTTATTCAACAATAATTTATTTACGTACCTATATTTTAACGGCGCGAAGTGTTTTTATGTGTTTAGAAACTCTGAGCGACCTGTAAAATAATTTGCATATATAAACAAATTCTTTGTTGATTTTTGTATTTAATTTGCTGATTTTGACAATACACAACTATTTCTTTTATACCTAAACTTTTTAAGTTATCTTTATATATATATATATGTATACAGAAGAATTTTATATATATATATTCACCCGTGCGAAGCCGGGGGGAGTATATTATTTATTGCACTATTTATTACTCTGTACTGTACTACTGTACTGTACTCTACACTGTACTCTGTACTCTGTACTTCTGTACATGTGTTAGTTGTTTTGATGAAATTTTTGTGTGTATTTGAGTGACTATGGTTTAGATTCACAATTGGACCTATAGGTGGCGTCGTAGTCGAGATCCAGAAATCACCCGTAGAAGCCGGGCGGAGTATATTATTTATTGCACTATTTATTATGCCGTGTAGTGGCGGTTAAGAATATCCACTACCCCATATCTTCCCGTGGGTGTCGTAAAAGGCGACAGAGGGAAACAGGCAGGAGATGGGCAGCAGCATCTTCCTGATAATAGCAACTGTACGACAAAAAAAACTGCGGTCGCCAATCCGCTCGCCAAGCGTGGCAACTATGGCAATATACCCCCCCATGAACAATTACACAAATAGACGGCCCCAGTCCCCGGCGGCCCCGCTATTCCTGGCTACGGTGGCGTCCATGGTAACGGCGGGGCAGGGGGTGCTAAGAATCTCCGGTGGAGGTTAGGTTGCCACCTACGACGCCTCGACCTGGCAACATTTAACGCACGCACCCTGAGGACTGACGAGAAGATCCTGGAGCTGGAAGAAGAGATAGACAAGTTGCGCTGGAATATTATAGGATTATCCGAGGTCCGAAGAGAGGGGGAGGACACGGTGATTCTCGAATCCGGCAACTTGTTCTATCACCGGGAGGGCGACCATCTGTCCCAAGGAGGTGTCGGATTTATCGTCCACAAGTCTCTCGTCAACAACGTTATAAAGATTGGGAGTGTGTTGACGAGGGTCTCGTACCTGATACTCAGAATCACCAAACGGTATTCGTTGAAGGTCATACAGGTTTACGCACCAACCTCGGCACATCCCGATGAGGAGGTGGAGGAAATGTATGAGGATATTTCCAAAGCCATGCATTCCTCCAAAACCCACTACACGGAGTTGATGGGAGACTTCAACGCAAAACTTGAGCACAAGAGAAAACGGTGAGCTGAAGTTAGGGAAATTTGGAGTAGGGCAACGTAACCGAAGGGGCCAGCAGCTTTGTGGCCGACTTTCTGGAGAAAGAGAGACTCTTTATGATGAACTCTTTCTTCCAGAAGCGGCCCCACAGGAACTGGACCTGGTCGAGCCCCGACGGTTCGACAAAAATGAGATTGACTTCATTATGACGACCAGACGCCAACTGTTCAGTGATGTCTCAGTGATCGCAAGGGTGAAAACTGGCAGCGATCACCGAATGGTTAGAAGCACACTGAACCTAAACGTTAAGTTGTAGAGGTCTCATCTAATGAAGTCAACGCTCCGTCCCCCTCGTGCTCTAATCCAGAATCCCGAAAACTTTCAGCTCGAGTTACGTAACCGCTTTCAGTGCCTAGAGGATTGTAATGCAGTGGACGATATGAATGACAAGCTCGTGGAAACTGTCCATGCGGTTGGAGCTAAGTTCTGCAAGTCCCGCCGCAGAAGAACACAAAAACTCTCCGATCACACTCTTAATCTCATGGCTGTTAGATGGGAGATGAGGCTGCAATCGTCAACAGATTTGACAGCATACAGGCAACTGAACAGACAGATCTCCAAATGCATGCGGCGAGACTTACGCAACTTTAATACTGCTCGTATTAAAGAAGCGATCGAGCGGAACCAGGGCTCCAAAGTCTTTGCCAGAGATCTGTCTGCCAGTAAGAGCCAACTGTCAAAGCTGAAGACTGAGTGTGGCAGCATCGTTTCCGGGACACCTGAGATTTTGAGTGAGATTGAGAGTTTCTATGGGCAGCTGTACACATCATCGTTGGAGCCACACGCAAGTGTGAGTAACGATCCAAGAGCAAGTCTTATCCGACACTATTCCTATGATATCCCGGACGTCAGTCTAAGCGAGATTAGAATGGCTCTCCAACACCTTAAAAACGGCAGGGCCCCAGGCGAGGATGGAATTACACCGGAGCTTCTGAAAGCGGGTGGAACACCGGTACTTGAAGTCCTTCAGAAGCTCTTTAATTCCGTCCTCAATGGTGGCACTACTCCAGAGGCGTGGAGCAGAAGTGCGGTGGTCTTGTTCTTTAAGAAAGGCGACAACGCTGTCTTGAAGAACTACAGACCGATTTCCCTTCTGAGCCGCGTCTACGTGCTGTTTTCGAGAGTCATTACGAATCGTCTCGCACGCAGACTCGACGACTTCCAGCCTCCCGAACAAGCCGGTTTCCGAAAGGCTTCAGTACCATAGACCACATACATACCCTGCGTCAGATTGTATAGAAGACTGAAGAGTACAATCTGCCACTTTGCCTGGCGTATGTGGACTATGAGAAAGCCTTTGATTCCGTCGAAATTTGGGCGGTGCTACAGTCCCGTCAGCGGTGCCAAGTTGACTGTCGGTATATCGAAGTGCTGAAGTGTTTGTACAGTAGGGCTACGATGGCTATCCGAGTACAGAACCAGAGCTCGAAACCTATCCACCTGCAGAGAGGTGTAAGACAGGGTGACGTTATATCCCCGAAACTCTTCACCGCTGCGTTGGAAGACGTTTTCAAGCTACTGGACTGGAAAGGATCCGGTATTAACATCAATGGCGAGTATATCATTCACCTTCGATTTGCCGACGATATAGTCCTTATGGCAGAATCGCTGGAGTACTTAAGCACTATGCTCAATGACCTCAGTAGTGCCTCCCAACGGATAGGTCTTAGGATGAACATGGACAAAACAAAGATTATGTTTAATGTCCATGTCACACCTATGCCGGTAGTTGTTGGGAGCAATATGCTCGAAGTTGTTGACGAGTACGTTTACCTGGGACAAATAGTCCGACTAGGTAAGTCCAACTTCGACCGAGAGGTCAATCGACGGATTCAACTCGGCTGGGCAGCGTTCGGGAAATTACGACATATCTTCTCGTCAGGTATACCTCAATCTCTAAAAACTAGATTGTACAACCAGTGCGTGTTGCCAGTGGTGACTTACGGATCTGAGACGTGGTCCTTCACTGTTGGCCGTATGAGGACGCTCAAGGTCGCTCAGCGAGCTATGGAGAGGGCTATGCTCGGAGTTTCTCTGCGTGATAGACTCAGAAATGAGGATATCCGCAATAAAACCAGAGTGACCGACATAGCCCAACGGGTTAGTAAGCTGAAGTGGCAATGGGCCGGCCATATAGCTCGGAGAACCGATAACCGATGGGGAAGAAAGGTTCTCGAGTGGCAGCTTCGTACCGGTAGGCGTAGTGTAGGGCGACCCCCCGCTAGATGAGTGACGACCTGGTAAGATATGCAGGAAGTCGATGGATGGTTCAGGACCGTGCTTTGTGGCATTACTTGGGGGAGGCCTATTTTCAGCAGTGGACTTGTGAAGGGCTGGAATGATGATGATGATGATGACTATTTATTACACTAAGTTCATAATATTATCATTATCATCAACATCATTTAAAACCCGTCACAAATCCACCGCTTAGCATAGGCATCGTCCAAGATATGCCACAAATCACAATCCTGAGCCACATGCATCCGTCCTTCCATTTAATCCAAGTAATTATTCGACTACAATAATTTATTGTATGTAATACAATGCCTATGCGCCTCCGGGGTCAGCAAACAAATATTGCTGTGTTGTTATTGAAAGAGTAAATATTTTCACAGTAGTGTTGTAATAACTGTCAACCAGATCCTGTGGGTTTATATTTATTTTAATAATCCGATGAAATATTACAATAACATATTTCTTAAGAATTACTAATTGTACATTAAAATACTAAAGATTAGCGAATTAACGGAATTACTTTCCCCTTTCGCAGCTATCGTGGGTTCCCGTCAAAACTTGGGGTACATTATATAGAACACCTCCATAGCCAACGGCTAAAGATTGTACGTTAGTGAAACCATCGTTATTGACACGTCGGCAGTTTCGCATAGAGTCTATTGGCACAAATTAACCATCCACGAGATCGGTGAACGATTTTAGGACCATCTAGCTTTATTGATAATGGCAGTCTTTTTATGTAATAAAATATTAAAATATATATAATCTCTTACAGGTATGCATAGAAGCAACACGTTTTTGTATTGTTATTCCAATTGTTCAAGTTTCAGTAGATACAGTTGTTTATATTGTGTGCCATATTTATAGTAGTTCATTTGCATTTGTATCTATGAAATATCCACTTTCATGTTGAATACAATCTTCATCCAACAAAGAAATTGTATAAAGGTCAAATATAACTTAAGCGCAAATTAATAGTAGATATACTACATTTTGAATTATCGGGAAAAGATACTGATGAAAGTACATTTACGGATTTCATCGCGTTTAATTTACTTGATTTAAACTTCAGACGTTTCGGGTGCTTTCCAGCATCCATGGTCACAGGGGACTGAGGTGATTGACGTCCCGATGTCAGTGTTAACCCGGAGTACCTTTAGCTTTTTAATTAACCCTTATGGTTTAATCTACGCAGAATGAACTTACTGTGTTTTAGTCTTGCATTGGACATTGGAACGTTAATTACTTTAGTTCCCCGTGATCATGGGTGCTGGAAAGCACTCGAAACGTCTTCGTAAACGTAAATTAAACGCTAAAAATCCGTTAAGATAGTTTTATTCAATGTGTAGTGTTCGCGTAAATATAAGAAATCATACTGATGAAATATCAAAGTTTCTCTTCATACATTCCCTTGTTCACGTTTGTTATTAAAAGTTTAATTCCTTTATTTTCCCAATATAGCTTAAAATGTAAAAATATGAAATAAAAATACCCTTCGAGTATACATTACGGGATTAGTAGTTGTTTTTTCAATATTGTACTACTACAAAGTTTAAATGTCTCTTACTTCATTACATATTCAGCACATGGCCTGTCTTTTCTGCGAATGGGGAAGTAATAATACCAAAGGACGTAATAGACAAGATTTATGACGGTTGTATTTGTTCTTTATTGGATTGTAGGAATGGCTTTTTAATATGTTTTTACCAATATATGGACATAATGAGTTTAAGGGTTAGAGAAGTAAAAGAGGCACAATGAATTGATGCCTTTGTTGTAATATTCTATTAATGACAATGATGGAATTTTCGAAAAGTTGAGTCCGGGCAATGAAAGATAAAGAATTATTTTCCCTAGCTTTGAGTATTCAACCAACTGCAGACGCCATGCGCGTTAACCACCAAAACCAACTAACCTCAATATAAATAAAATGAATATCATCAACGTAGTCGAAGTCTATTAAATACGCATTATTAAGGATAACTCAAAAACTACTCGTCAGATCTTGATCAAATTTATATGGGACCACATAAGAAGCACCAGTTTTTAAATAAAAAATGAGAAAAAAACCACACAAAATCGGTTCATTCAGAAAAAAGTTCTGAGGTAACACACTTAAAAGAATTCTTATGGTAAAATAAAGTCATAAATTACAAGAAGCTAAATTGTTTTTGTTGCCGTTTTCTAATTGTTATTTTGAAGATGGAAAGTTTTTGATTATTGGTCGTTATTTATTCTTTATTGCATTTCTTAAAACAAAAGAATATAAAAGGCGGACTTAATACCTTGAGGTATTCTCTACTAGTCAACCCATGGAGTGGTGAAAATTTGACATAGGTGTAGCAATATAGACTGAAAGAAAACAAAACAAAAATGATAATTACACTTCTTCTACGTCCAGCGGTTTGGACTCAGACGATCTACAAGTTTGCTAACAATCTGATATGATTGATAATTTAAATGAGTCATTTATTCATTCCATTAAAAGTGAACTGTTGTATATAGATCTCTCCCAGGGATTACCTTTATTATTATAAGATTACTGTCATTTTGTTCACAAATAAATAGTTTTTTTGACTTACTTTTACAAAAACTTTTCAACCATTGCAAGCCAGTGCTTACTACTTACTATAAATACACTAAAACACACTGACTTAGTTTAACAAAAGTCTATCATACCCTTGCCGTGCACACAACCACAATTTCTTAGAGAGAAATTCGTTGAAGGATTGATATGTATGGTACCAATAGACACATCTTAATCTTTAACACCACAAACCATATTTGTAATTTATTTGTTAAAAAATTCTACTACATTTAGTAAAATCAAAAATAAAGGGAAGAATTCAAGAAATCGGGGCTTGTATAAGGCGGGGATTGTATAAGTCTATGAACCCCTTTTTATTGCCGGGCAATTCCCAGAGCGATGCTAACAGATGCAAATTTGGAGTACCGCATATTATTATCAATTCACTTTATACAATCTGACATTTTCACTTTTATTGTCCGTGGAAAGGTAAATTGTTGCAGTAATCGATACGGTATGAAAATATTTAAATATAACTTTCACAGTAGCATAGTTTAATTTATAAATAATCTATTTTGCTTCAAATATAATTTTAACGTTATTATCGCAATACAATTATCTCCTATATCATGGACATAAATATATATTGCACATCGACAAGCTTCGTAAGTCGGAACAAATACTTGTAGGCCATGCAAATACTTGTTCCGTGCGGGATTTATATCCACAAGCCGCAGAATCTCAGTCTGATGCTTAGCTACTGGTCGACCAACCCGTCAAAAATAATTAAATTATTATCAGACAGACTCCTCAAACAAAAACTTCTAAGACTACTAAAGCCAGAGAGCTGTAATTTAGACATTAAATTCCCTATGTTTTATCTATATTAAATGAAGAGCGATTTATTGGAATTTAACTTTTAATAGAGTTAATTATTTAGAATATAATATTTAGCTTTTTATTAGAACTTAATAATTATCTTTTTCAGCGGGATTGAAAGCTTATAATACAAAGATATGAAATAGTAACTGAAATTGTATAAATAAATTTTGTAATTTAGTTTTCATCTACTTCCAGTCGTCTGAATAATCTAAAATTTTGCAGATATATTAAGAACCAATGACAATACAATAATTTTATGGCTCGATCCAGCATTATGCTATGATTATCCCATTTCAACTTTTTTAACTGATCTTATTTTTAACAATTCTAATCAATTTAAATTTAATTTAAAGACATAAGAAAATTCTCACTTCTATATCTTAACACTCAATTAAAAGTACACTGCTGAATATGGGCCTGCCCCATAGATTTTCTCATGGGGGAGGAGAAAATAACGGCGCCAAAATATCCATTAACTATTTCATCCCGTGGATATCCAAAAGGCGACAGAGGGACATTTATCTTATTAAACGTTTCAATAAACAGGAGTTCGGCAACAGCACCTTTCTGTTAACAATCACTAATGATTCTTTGTAAAACTACATCTAGAGCATCATGACTAGTGTTGCCCAAATGCAAGAACGAGACGAGACTTAGCCAGTCTTGGTCTTGGTCTTGCGCCAATACACCTGGTCTTGTTCTTGGTCTTGGTATTGCGCTCTCAGTCCTGTTCTTGGTCTTGGTGTTGTAGCAAGAGTCTCGCAAGTCTCGCAATTACCTATTAGCCTATTGTTATTTATTAAACGTTACTTTAGATCTTAGAACAACTTAACAGAGTAGGCACATTTTGAGATTGAATTAACATAGCCATAGAAAGACCAACCAAATTAATAAATGTCTATACATTTGATGAGAAATTCGAAAAATAAACTAATACCGGGTGGGGTTTGAACCCACGACCTAAGCAATCCGTGCCGATGCTCTAACCAACTGAGCTGTCTACCAAGTCTCACGGCCACGGGAGTTAGTCTGTTTCTTAATAAACGTTTACATTTAATAAGCTTACATGTGCTAAAACTTAGTCAAAACATATAAAAAACAAATTAATGACATTAACTTGACTGTATTATAAAGAACATTATCTGTCTAGAAATAGATTGATAGACCCTTATATAAAATGGAATAAAAGAGTTAAATAATAAATTTGGAAAAAAATAAAAAAATAAAATACAATACAAATTAAATTACATAACAGTACACAACAGCTTTGACATTACTGTTACTTTATATTAATTCTTTTGACCAAGAATTAATACAAAGTAACCATCTGGCTGACTCATCACTTAACCTATTTCTATGTTTTCTAATTACTAATGATGCTTTAGAAAATAACCTCTCAGCAGGTACTGAAGTAGCAGGTATTGAAAGAAAATCACGGGCCATTTTTGATAAAGTCGGATGTTCTGTCTCATGCGTCCTCCACCACTCTAAAATTTCTACCGAACTGGCGGCTCTCGGTTTACTTAGGTAGTCCTCCAACTCATCTATAACTAAGCCTGGATGAAAAGATCCAGATCCAGATGACGTCGAGGGACATGCATACAATTTCTCAAAGTCTATTACGTCTACATCTTCATCATATTCACGTACTTTCTTTTCATTTCTTGGTGATTCTAGAGATGTATTCACTGAGTGTAGACTTTTATATTCTTTATAAAGTTCATTAAATTTGCGCAGGCTTTCTGTTTTAATTTGCTTCCCCCATAATGTCATGTCAAAAGTCTGAGTCTTATGCCTTGGGTCTAAAATTAAAGAGGTACAATAAATCCAGTTGCTCTTTTTATAATCTTTAAGCATTTTGTCTCGAGCTGCTTCAAAACCCAGAACGAGCCTTTCATCCACTTCGGATCGATTAGGTTTCTCATCTAATTGTTTTACCATGGAAATTTTATCGTGCAAGATATTGAATGATACAATGACTAGCGGTAATGTAACATATTTTTCTCCACCAAGTTTCGTTGATAGAAGTTTAAAGTTTATTAGAAACTAATGTATTTTTTTGAGTATTTACCATTCACTATCTGTGATTTGAAAATCATTCAATTCGGCGACAGAAGTGCACAATATGTTAATTCCAGTTCTCATTTTTAAACCAAATCCAATCATATCATGTGTGGTATTCCATCTCGTTGGACAGTCGAGTATGGGGTTCAGATTTGATGGCACGCCAGCTGCTTCACAAGCAGACTGAAACTTCGTCTTCAATATCTCACTTCTTTTTATTTTACTGGAAATACTGCGTAATTTTGTTATAGCTGTACGTGAGTCAGCAATATTTGGCGCATATTCTTCATCTTCCTCAGTTTAGTCTTCATTATCTTCATACTGCTGTTCTTGTCCATTATTGTCAGTTTCACTGTGTAATGCTAAGGTCTTTAATAAATCTTGTACACCAAGGTTCAAAATGTGAGCAAAGCACCGGAAAAGTTGATTGTTTGAATCAAAGTGTGGCAGCTGTTTGTCCAATTCATACATAAATTTGGTATTTGCAGTTGCGTTGTCGACCGTGATACCCTGTATTTTATTAATTACGTCATATTCCAATAAACATTCGTGGAAAATCGTGGCAATATCTTCCCCAGTATGTCGACCGCGTGAAGGTATAAAATCAAGGACCACAGATCGATACTTTCATTCGTTGTCTATATAATGAATAGTGACCCCGTAGTAACTCCTACCAACAATTGACGTCCATCCATCAATGGTAAATGACATTTTAGATGAAAATTGTTGTAGTCGTTTCTTAAGATTCAATTGAAGCTCTTCAAACCTTTGTTTTTTTGACCTTCCTTCTAAGTGTGGACCTTTTAGGAAACACCATATTTGGGCAAATTGATCGAAAATATACTTGTGTAGCTTCGTCATCGAAAAATGAGAAGGGAAGATATTTTTTAACCATCCAATCAACTGCAGCTGTCGTGATGTTGTCACTGCTATTTTCAGACTGAAATAAAACAGTAAATCATGTGTCTCGTCGATTATAAAAACAAATGAAAATATGAGTGAATTATAAATACATGTTTAACACTCTTGAAGTTTGTAAGGTAGGTTCCTTTTATGGCATAGATATCAGTTAAGAAACGGTTTTGAGAAAATCTATCCCTAAGGGAGTGAAATGGGAGTTGGTAGTTTGTATGAAAGTCCTACGTTTTTGAAGTTAGAGAAACGAAAATCGGCATTAAAGTTATAAGTTTTCAATAATAAAATCCTGAATAAGCTGTTTTACGAAATCCTAACCTTAAGGGGGTGAAATTGGGGTAAAATGGTTACATGCAAGTCCTATATTTTTAAAGTATAGATATGAAGATCGACATTTACTTTATTAGTTTTAAATAATAAATACTTGCATAGTTAAGCTTTAAATACTCTTTTGAATAGTCATACAATCACTGTTTTCCCCAATTTTTTCTTTTCCATGTCCAGGGGTTCTGATTCTACTGAGAAGAATCATGGAAGAAAGTAAGAAACTCAGTAGTTGCTCTTTTCAAAATATTTTTACAATAGTTCTATAATTATGTAAAGCGATAAATCAAACATAAAATGTCAAATGTCTATGTAGATACAATCGCTTAGAAATTTCTAGTTAGTCCTGTGTAGTACGAGAAGTCAGTTCCAAGCATTTTTGTCTGACTTAAATTGAAAAGGTGAAAGATCTAACATTTCTTTTGGAATCTTATTATAAAAGCGTATATCGCTACCCAAGAACGCATTACATACTTTGTGTAACCGGAAAGCAGGTATTGTGATTTTATTTTTATTTCTACTATTAAAATTGTGCAAATCACTATTATTTACATCAATTCGACGCAATCAATTTCTTTAAACCGTTCTCTAAGAGATACTCCTAAAAAGTACATAGATCTTATTTTACGCTTTTTATTTAATATGCACACTTTTTATATTATTCGATCAGCATTGTACAAAATGTTTACACGTTTCAAGTGTGTTAAAAGTGTCTACAATATTTATCAAATGGGTGACGACATATTCGAACACTTTGTGTTCAAAAACACACACTTCCAAAAATCGAGATTTGCAGTGAACTTATTGAACATGTTTATCTATTAGGTAATAATAATTATAGTAAGTAATTATTATAAACCCATATAGTTAATATTATAATAATTACTTACTAGAATAAATTATTATGGTATCTACCTATCCTTACCATTATCTAATTACAATATTCCTTGCGAGATCAGCATAATGTATTCGTGTCCATTCTGAGCACCCGGAAACTTATTTTATTCTTTGGAAAATGTACTCTGTGGCGGCATTCAAACAGTGTCAAATGTAGTGCGTGCGGCGCGGCGGCGACGATTGAATGCGATATAAATAGAAGCCGCCGGTGCGTGTATCTTGACCTTGTACTTCCGAATAGCTGCAAAATTTCTTTGACAGGTCAGTATTCAACCTTTGATGATGCCGACGACAAGACGCCGCGCACTATCAAATTGCCGATGGTCAAAATTAGGGATGCACTGTTTTTTCTTTTAATGGATATTTTCATTCGCTATGTATGTTTATGGTATTGTTCGTAGAGCGCATAAGTCCAATTTTCCAAATTTTTTTATATATTTTTGCGTCTCATAGAGTCCCTAAGCGTATGTCCGAACTCCTATACTCCCTGAAACGACACTCATTCCTAACTGCAAGATGCAAGAGTCTCGCAGGCTTAGTCTTGTTCTTGCTCAAATCTTGCACGGTCAGTCTTGGTCTTGGTCTTGCTAAAATTAGGCGGTCTTGTTCTTGGTCTTGGTCTTGCAAAAATGCAAGAACAAGACCAAGACTGCAAGACCAAGACCGATTTTGGGCAACACTAATCATGACGCTGCATATTTTTATAAATCGATTATTTTTTTGGCTTAGTAGCGCTTGGCAGTCAAATCCTGTACTGATTAATTATTAATATTGCCTACAAGTAAATGTTCCGTGTCTGAACGTTTGTTCACTCCTTCACATCACACGAAAGGGATTATTCGTGGTATAACGTAATAAAGAATATAAAGATGAAATTTATGTACAAAAAGTCCAATGACATTATAGTTACTTATTTTCCGAATAATTATTATTATGAAGAATAAATCTGATGAACATTATGGTGCAGGTTGGAGACGGCACTAACTTTAATAAACTCATGAAAATGAAATGTTGAACCAATGTTTGAATATATTGTACTTTGAACCTTATCAATGTTTAGAATAAAGCTGTATTTACAAAAACGTCGCTAATATGTGCCTTTTGACCCTTGAATACAGAATTAACGTTGATTAAGTAATGCGAGGCAAACATGGACAGCGTATCTAAACCAATTAAATCGCGCGACCTTAATGAACATACAATTATTTTGAAGTTTTTATAAAAAATATTAGATAGAAATCGCTTGGAAACTTAATAAACTTAATCTAATAATTATTGCGTATCGGACACATCAATTATCAAATCATCATTACGTAACTCCTCTACTATACATAGGCCTACCCAATGAGTACAGGGGGATATTTGTAATAGTTTCTACGCATGGCGGGCGTGTTGGCGATGTTAGTTTTTTTTATTATTTTGACTCTTACAACATCCATTAAATGGCAATAGATATTACCGGATGCCCCAAACTAATTGTATCATAATTAATAATATAATTCATCACACAATTTTGTTGTGTGGGCCGTAGGTTGTATATGCCAAAAAGATCTGATGTAGCTACAAAAATACGAAAGGTTTGGTACTGCGAACATCAATCTACCTGTCGAACTTGATGAATAAGGCAAATCCTCTTACAAAGGAAGTGGACTACGTTATGCAGCGGAGTTTGTTGGGCGGCTGAAGAATATAAAACATTGTATATAAATAAGCGATGTATGTGTGACTGATTTAGGCATTGAGTTTTTACACGTAAGTCCCATCGGACTATGAACTATCAAAGAGTGCAGGTGGTTAGTACGGTCGATACTGGTCGCCGTGAACGAAATTCAGTAAGAAGGATTTAATTTTTGTTATTATATTTTATACGAATAAACCAATTTTCAAATATTTTTTGGGCATTGGGAAACGGATCTTACAACTACATTGTTAAAAGTACTTCGTAAGTTTTAGACAGGCAAACAACAGAAAGTAAGGCGGGCGATGTTGGCGTTTATCCAAAAATGGTAGTAGGTCACTTTTACACTAAACCGTTTCTGCACTCTAGAAGTAAAACTTTACACGGAAATCTTCTGAAGAAAACTTTTTTTGAATGTATTTTAAGAATAATTAATATTTAAGTCATTAAAATAACCCAGAAATATTTTTATAAAGTGCAAAGCACGTCTATTATAAAAATCACACGTAAAGTTCCACGCAGGCGACGTGTTGCGGGAGATGTCATTAAAATAATTCGGAAAGATTTTTCAGATATTAATAAAGTACAAAGCACGTATAGGTAGTCCTGGTAGCTGAGATGGTTAACGCTCGCTGTAAATTTCACAGTACGCGAGCAAACCGGGTTCGATCCCCGCCGGCACAAATAAAATTGTTAATTGCAATTTTAAGTGCTGCTTTACTATATGCTCAGCCGTCAACAACAACGGTCAACAGCAACATCGTGAGGAAACCTTCATGTATCCATATCCATACTTATTAATATTATAAATGCGAAAGTCTGTTTGTTTGTTTGTTTGTTTGTCCTTCTTTCACGTCGCAACAGAGCGTCGGCATGGCATGATTTTTTGGTATGGGGAGAGTTCTGTGGCTGTAGAGTGACATAGGCTACTTTTTTTGTGCGGAAAAACATATCATTCCCGTGGGAAAATCGAATATGTCGCAAAATTAAATTCAGCTAGGTGGCGCCACCGTGATTCTACTACAAGACGGACGACGGTACGATGGACGAACACAGAAGGTCAGAATATCTGGATTATTATGTCTTTTTACCAAAATTAAGATAAAAAATGTATGGATCTGTATTTTTACACGTAGGACCGGGAAGAGCCAGCCAGAATCAATCAGCTGATTTTCTTCAAACGTTTTGGTGCATTGTAATTCACAGAATAGGCGATAACCTCGCAGACGATATTAAAATTAGGCGTCCCAGTCATACTAATGCGAAATTTAGATGCTCCTCGGTTATGTAACGGGACAAGGCTGCGTGTGACACATCTTTGGCGGAACATAATCGGTGCTACAATTTTGACAGGCGTAGGAAAAGGTGAAAATGTTATTATACCACGGATCCCTATAATTCCCATAGATCTTCCTTTTCAATTCAAAAGGTTGCAGTTCCCTATTAAGCTCAGTTTTGCAATGACAATTAATAAAGCGCAAGGGCAAACGTTACAGGTAGCGGGGGTCAACTTAGAAAAACCGTGCTTCTCTCCATTGGTCAGCTGTATGTAGCATGTTCGCGTGTGTCAAATGCCCAGAATCTCCACATTCTTTCCCCGAATGGAAAAACATATAACATTGTGTACAGTAGCGTCTTAAAATAGTGTTCAGTTAGTTTTTTTTCCAAAATTCCCAAAATTAATAAGAATTCCCACAGATCTTCCCTTTCAATTCAAAATTTCCTATTTAGCTCATTTTCTTTTCAACTTAAAAGGTTTCTGAGGATCTTATTTGGTTCCTTTCAATTCAGAAACTACATCTCTGACGAATAAATTTAGCTAGTTTTTTTAAAGTACCCTGACGGATAACTGTGAGTTTTTTATTATCCCATTTGGAATAAACAGGCTATTTTCATGCTTTCCTATACGCTGCGTTTTAAAACATTTAAATAGGCTGACGATTCAATTTTGCTCAGTTTCCTTTTAATGGCTGCATCTCTATAAAAGCTGCTGCAAATCTATAAAACTCAGTTTTCTTTCAATTCAAAAAGCAATGGATAGTTCATTTTCCAGTGACCATGCGGGCGAAGCCGCGGGTAACAGTGAGTACAGCTAGTGAGAAATAAGAAAAAAAAATTTTTGAAGACATGTGAAGTTCACTTACACGCATTGGGGTACCGCGGCGGACCATTCCTTGCCCTAAAACCCCCTCAGAAATAAGCGGAGGCATGTTTTCAGGAGTGGGATGTATATAGGCTGTAATTTTAATAAAACACGTAAGAGATAGTAGGTAGAATCCATGATGGTAAAGTTCGACGCAAGCGACTTGTTGGGGGATTCAGTCAGATTTATTAAATTCGTTATCCTGTTTATCTTTGTCGTGGTCTTGTTATCGGTAAGCTTATTAATATGTCACCTAGTCCTACAGACCAAATTTTGGTCGTGATGGCCATATCCATTTGCTTAGAACGTGATTGTAGTGCCCAAGTGCATGCGCAAGCACAGGTTCTTTCTCAATTCCCTCACTGTCATAGTTCGATGGGACGATAATAAGATACGACCAGAGAGATCAGACGAAAGACCAACGGCTTTACGTCCTTTCCGACGCACAGGGGTGAAACGCCGCCAACTCCCTAACCCCCAGCTGCTACTGCAATTTTCTTGACATAAAAACCCAATAACTGATTTTAGCCCGACCTGGGATACGAACCCGGGGATTCATGATCAGCAATCGCGTTTATGACCATTAGATCAACAAGGCAGTCAGTCAGTCAGTCGTTAAGCTTACTAGTAAGTATTACATCGTGTTAAGCAGTGTTGCTGTTTTGGCTTGCATTAACTTACATATTATTATTATTATATAATTGTAATTGCACTAAGCTCAATTAAGGCCATTCTTTCTCTATATATTTTTTACAATAACAAGCCTTATGTTTTCTATTTTCTCTGTAAACATTTGTAAGTACCCTAAATTAGTTTCGAAGTCAAGACTACTTACTGATCAGAGTGCTAAGTTGAAGTTGAATAATTTCCTTACAAGAAAAAGAATCTCATTATTGTAGTATGCTTAACTATAATAAAAATTGCATTACTCGGTTCTATTACTTGCTATAAAATAAGTGTATGTACACTGTCTGTGCACTGGATAATGGACAGGTATTTATTTTTTGGTTCTGAGTCCAACTTTCAATTTAACAATTGCAGAAAGTAATATGACAACAATTAAAATTCTGTCATCAATTGCAAACAGATCTGAACATGAACAGATGGGTCGATGCTGTGTACAAAAGCACTTTTCCGGGTGTTACGAGGTTATAGGCGTTGGGACCGCATCCAAACTATTCATTTAATTGACTTGATCTACAAGTGATCAATATTTTAAAACTTTATAGAACGTAAACCGCTGTGTTTCATTGCTTTACTACATAAACTCCTTCTTTTAAAATTTAAAAGTGTCGGCCATCTACACCGGTTTATACTTTGAATATTTAACAGTGGTAGAGCCACGCGGCAGCTCCTGCCGATGCGCGGATGGGCTTAGGCACAGAATACCAGCTTTACGCTGGTTTTAGAAGCTTTGCTTCTGCGTTTCGCTTGGCTGGTGCAGGTGGTTGGAGGCCCCATAACACGGTAGAAGTTCTTAAAAAATAATATTAATACCCCTGGTAATAGAAAATCTCTCACTGAGCAACCACGCCTAAGCTACCCCTCTCTTCCTGAGCGTTGATGCTCAGGCTATCCCGTGTATTCTGGGAGGGGAAGGGGGAGGGTAAAATCATTAATTATAAAAATAAAATCATTAGGGGACTTCATTCGAACCTTAACGCTATCTACTATCATCTGGAGACGGTGAAGCCAGCCTTGCTCTTTTTGACCGAGACGCAACTGTCCTCTCCAGCTGATACATTGTACCTTTCCTACCCGGGGTACAAATGAGACACTTCTTTGTGCCCCGGGCTGGAGTTTGTGTATACGTCAGAGAGGATATATGTTCTCAATATCAGTTGATTAGTAACCGCCAGTACGGTTACCGTCGGGGTTGCGCAGCTGGTGATTTTCGTGGTTACCTAATACACCGATGGGCGCAAGCGGTGGAGTCCAAGAGGGAGGCTTTGGCGGTTAGTTCGGACATAGCGAAGGCCTTCGACCGGGTTTGAGCTTCTTTCGAAGTTTCCTTACTATGGGCTTCCCGAGAAATTGCGCAATTGGATCACCAGTTTTCTGGCGGATCGGAGCATCAAGGTCGTAGTTGACGGTGCATGGTTAGATTACGAGCTTGTTAACGCTGATGTTCCACAAGGCTATAACCAACGCTGTTTCTTCCGCATATCAATGATATGTTGCAAACCCAAATATATTAATTGTTTTGTAGTCTAGTTCAATTCCCAGAAGAAACGAGTTTGCGCGTTTACAGCTAAAAAGAACCTCTTTATCGTATCTCCTCAGTTTCAGGGCATTCCTCTTGTTGTCTCAGCCAGTATCGGAATCTTCGGTATCGATATATCGAGTGACGTGCAGTTTGTTGGTCAATTGAAAGAGAAGGAGAAGTTGGCCTCTAAAAAGCTTAGCTGCACCACCTGCAACTTTACAAGGTGCAGGTTCGGCCTCACATGGAATATAATTCCCATCCCTGGGCCGGGGATTTCCAGTATCAGCTTCTTCCATTTGATTGCATTTAGAGCACAGCAGTCAGCGGTCGGGCTCTCTCCAACAGGCTTGACTCACTGGTGCTGCGAAGAGATGTTGCATCTATTTGCGTATTCGATTGTATCTACTACCGGGAGTGCTCAGAGAAATTTTTCGGAGTAATTGCAGCCGCTCGATTTCACCATCGCACATCAGGACAAAACTCAAGATACCATCCATACCATCTGGATGATTGGCGGTCCACCACTGTGCGATTTACAAGAATATTTCTTCCTAGCACAGTTTTCTTGTGGAATCGACTACCACCAGAGATTTTTCCGGAGCGATATGATTTAAGGACCGTCAAGAAAGAAGCCTACTTTTTTTCAAAGGCTTGCAACGCATCTGCAATTCCCCTGGTGTTGCAATTGTTCAAGGGCGGTGGTAGTCACTTACGATCAGGTGAGCCGCATGCTCGTTTGCCCCTCTCATATTAAAAAAAATACTATGAATGTATCAGGCACAACAAAAACACGATTGATCGTATCAACAATTATATATACATATATAACGCTAATACCCGTTGTACACCGTATCATACCCTTTTAATTAGTATCTACACGACCGCGATGTCTGTTCTATCTATTGTAGCACATTTTGTTTGGGTTGTTGAATTGTCAACAATTGTTGTTTGTTGAAGTAAAAATAATTTATAACAAAATACGAGAGATAGAAGAAACTGAAACAGGAGATAGGCAGCCGTATCTACCTGAAAACCATTTAAAAATAATAAAAAAGTTGTGTTAGTCAACCCGCTTGCCTAGCGTGTCGACTATAGCAAAATCCCTCTATGAGACAATCTATTAAGGAGGCCTATTTTCGGCAGTGGAATTTTATAGGTTGTAATGGATAACGGATGACCGTGGCTATTAGAAAATTATCTGTGAGAGCATTAGCATTGATTGCTATTATTTGATATAACGGTTAAAACTTGTTTTCCGCCTGCGTAGAGCGGTTTGGCAACATCGCGTGTCATGCACGGAACATCATGTCGATCCTGTCAGGGCATACTACGGTGTTGGTCGGTAACGGAACGGTTGAGTGGACGTAGCTGCATATAATTTACGTATACAATGAATTTTTTGCATGTGCCAAAACGGTTACGGTCATGATGTGGAATGTTGTGGTGGGTAGTTTTCAGCGACGAGTCGCGCTCGTAATTTACTACTTTCATCTTTAAACACTTCGTTAGCTGTCCATTCAATTATGAGCGTGTGTCAACGCTACAACCCTGTCAGGGTTGTAGCGTTGACGCACGCTCATAAGATTTATTAAAAAAGAGATGCTTTTTTAATAAATCTGTGCAACACACACCGACGTAGTCCCATTCCCCACGGGTGGCGGGATGACGTTATATTAAGACGACATTCAACATATACACTTAATAAAATAATTTCCACACAGCACAAATAATAGCTTTTAGAAATCGGTACTACCACAAAATTAATCAAAAAATTAAAACAGCGACTTCAGTATGTTTTCTAGAATCGGGGTTAATTTAGTTTCTCTAGACACTTTCATTGTCCAATTTTCTTATAATATAAAAAAAACAAAAGCTCTGAGCTATATGTGGTAAATGGGACAAGGAGTAGGTTAAATAATACATGCGGAAATTATTTGACTATTTTAGTAATGTATTCTGCTTTTACCTACTTTAAAAAAGTTCCGTTACTTATAGGCAGACTTTGTATATTTTTTTATATCACTGTAGCTGTTTGTATTGTATTTGCACATTCGAGAAACTGGTGTTATTACTCGTAGTTTGAAGAAATGAAAGTATGATCATGTTTCTCTTTATCGTAATCGCCTTAAATGGCTCATAACCCAGCTTCTTCTTTATGTCATAAGGAAAGATTTCTTCTTTGTTATGTTGTAGTTATGACAGAGTTTAACGATCCTCCTATAATTATAAAATTAGGGTATCCGGGAAATCCTTTGCAGGCTACACCTTTTGAAACATGACATCGTCTCATGTTTTGCTTTTTTGTATTCATTATGCTTTTTGCTAATAATATATTCCGAGGCCAAAGTTACTTTTTATTTCTTTAGATCCTTGGCATATGCGATAATTAAGTATCAAATATTAATCATAGCTCATATTTACAGTTACAGCCTATATATACAGGTCCCACTCATGGGAACAGGTCTCCACTCATTTCTGAGAGGGTTATAGAGGGCATATTTACACAGAATTTTTGCACACTTATTCATTCTGTACTATATTTCTCTTCTATAAGTTATACCAAAAATGTTTCAATCAAGAAAATGAGACTGATCAATTTGACAATCTGCTGCATTTATTGTTCCTTACTCGAGTAAAAATGTTTCGATAACATTTGTGCAAATCTGTTTACTTTCGTCGAAAAACTTCGCGTTTCGTGTATTCTCGCGGCGGAGCCATTTTTCTACATTTGATTTATTTCCACAGATGTGACAAATCGCTTGAGATTTTAAATAGTTTTACATTCAAATTGAGCATGTTTTTTGGCATAAGTAGACACAATGTACGATTTAAAATAGCGACTACAGATAGGCGACCATAAAACGCGATGCAAATTTCTAAAATCAGACTAATAAAGATATTAATTGATTTCACGAAGTCCTTGTTTCGACCACGAACTTGACTATGAGTAGAAAATATATAAGTCATCTTAAATATCAATGTCAATACAAAGACGCGCGTTTAATTTAACTTTCCTACCTTACATAGTAAAATACAGTTATGCTTATTGATGCTAATACTAGTGAAAATATTAGTGCGCTGACCAATAAGTTACGTAAAATTCAATTTAGTGCCTGTATAGATTTAGATATTATAAAAGGAACGCAAATAAAAAAATTATGTTGTGCGTTTATAGGCAGTGATTTTTTTTACTAACTTTCAACAGAGTTCGGTCGCTAACTCGTACAAACGTGTGATTCGTCTGGTTTTTTTCCTAGAAGCAATAGTGACTATTGTAAACATTTGAAATTTAAATAAAACTAGTTTTATGGATTTTATCGCGTACATTAACTTATTTTATATTCCATAATAACATATTTTTTAATATGCGGATCCCCGATTTAACCTGCTTTAAAAATGATATAGGTATTTTGAGACATTTTCACAACAAAATGAATGACTTGTGTTTTCCATGAATCATGGGTCCTGTCAATTATACCTTAAATTCGTTACTTATGACGCAGATATTATAAATAAAATAATAAGGTCATGAGTCAAGTGATGCCTATTCACAAATAATTGAGGATAGGTACTTATTTTCTCTCTATTATATCTGAACTGATATAACGGTTAAGTGATTACATAGATTATAAGGTACAACTTTTGAACTAATCTCAGCATATCGTAACAATATCCTAGAAGATGTCCCGACACGTGAAGTTTTATTTAATCTGTAATAGTTTTTAAAATAAAGTTCATTTGCGGGAATGAATGCACATGTACCTTGCTGTATGTCAATCTTTGAACACAGGTTATGTTTTAGCTCGTGAACTTTTAACTACTTACGTAGTTTCGGATATATGGTGTATTGCTATTAAAGGATTATGGGCAATTTTCTTTATAGTAACCGTAACGTAGGAGGTGTGAAAATACGTAGAATTGTTGTCAGAAGTTTAAAAAGAAGTTTATGTCTAAGAGAAGCTTCGCAAAAGTTTATCGATAAATTTGCTATAATATGGTTGACTTCGTTTGTAACTTAATCCAATGTTCTAACTGCTAGATTCTTAGTTTATATTCTTGAATCGCAAGTCTTTCGTAGCACCGACTGATTTACAGTATTGCGGTACTTTTTTCTCGTGTTTGTACGCAAGTTATACAGTATATACTTTTCGATAGAGCATTTATTAGGCAATAAATTAACTTTTTAATTGAAAAAAGAACTTTTAACTTCACAATCACGTGCCGAGTAAGTAATAGTGACTATTAGATAATAAATAATAGTATTTTTTGCATAACCTTTAGGTGTAGCAAAGATGTTGTGAAATTGCTAGGTTTCGTATAGGTATACTTTCCTTACGTACACTGTACTCATACTCTCATATCTTGCCGTGATTTGTTTGTTGATGTAGTGTTATTTTTAAGCCCTGCTACATGTTCTTCATGGCGTTAGCTGGAATGCATTACTTATAAGATTTGTTCATAGTCATTATACTAGGATAGTTAGGTTGGTGGAGCTGAATCCCTTTTTGACTATGATCATTGAATTATAAGACAGGATTAATTTTCAGTCATCATTAGATCACCAGATTATTTTAAATTGATAAAACACCCAAAATCCTAAATGCTCGGAATCGGGATGCAAGCGAATTAAGTTAACCGGTAGCAGTTGGTCAACAAAATATTAACTAGTAACAGACCTTGAATGAAAAATAAAGTCCACCTGCTAACGTTGTTTTATTAAAAACGTAATAGACATTAAAATTGTTCGTGCCTTTACTATGATACGTTTCGCATAAAGTTAGCATATTCTGTCGGCCGTAAAAATTGATGTTCATTGCTTATTCAAGTGTAACAATATTTCTTTTTTTGTTTTTTCTTTGTCGCATCGTAGGCATTGCTGGTAGCATTAAATTTATATCACGAATAAATTTTGCCGAGTGTTATAACATGAAAGATAATCCGCCATGACGGTATACCTAGACGAGTAACGGGTAGCAGTGTCAAATGTGCGAGAAGTCTAGCATTGCGATCGCGAGTTCGCGAATTCACTTTACAACTGAAAAAGCTCAAGTCAGTTACCCTGACGGCCTATTAATAGTCTATTGCTGAACTGAGTCTCCCCTATTGATTTATTATAGGGAGGATATTTGCCATAGCCGTGTCAGTTTTTTTAAAGTTTTTATTAGAAAGACGCAGCTGCCTATCACCTATTGTATTTCCCTCTGTCGCTTCCTACGAAACCCATAGGAAGACATAATGTAGTAGATATACTTATACTGCCATTACATGGGGCCCTAGAACCGCAATTGTCTATTACGGGATAAAGAAGAAGTAAAATAAGAATATGCATAGATATATGATATAACAAAAAATTATTGCAACAAATTAAAGTAACGTATGAGCTTAATAAGACAGTTAAATTCTGCTCTGTTTCGAATGGCGAGAGGGGTGGCAACGCATCTGCATTTTGATTCTAGATGTAGATATTTATGAGCCAGAACATCCACTTCCCATCCGGTGGACGGTTTGCTCGTTTGTCACTCATATTCTATTAAAAAAACCTTTATGGTAAGTAACTAATGGAGCCTATGGAGATACTTGCAAATAGCTTTATACATTGTAGGCTCCAATTAGATGGTTGTATCACGTAGGGTTGTAGCACGAATGGGTTGGCTCGACCGGGGAATGACTCTCTCAGAATACCAGCGTTAAATAGCAGCTTAATGCTGCTGTGTTTCATATGCTGAGTGTAGAAAACCGAAGAATTTTTTCCTGATATAAGGCATTTCATCTTAATCCTCAGGCATGACAACACATCTGCAATTTAATTCATAATCGAGGATAGATGTAGATGTCCACGGGTCACAGCATCCACTTACGTTTGTCAACCTTATTCTATAAAAACATATGAGGACTAAAATGAAAAGCACCTCAGTGTTCTGTGAGAACATGGTCTTTCCCTGATGGGGTCGAACAACTCGTGTTGCAGACGTAATACTTCGGAGTGAGGCTCTATCACGTGTATACCACGTTAAACCGGCTTCAAAAAAAGAGGAGTTATCATTTGACTGTATTTGAAAGTTTAAATCTCAATATATCTTAGTTAAGTTAACAGATGAGTAAGCTAAAGTGGCAATGGACCGACCATGTAGCCTAAAGAACCAACAAGCGATGGGGAAGAAAGTTTCTCGAGTGGCAGCCTCGTGCTGGTAAGCCTATTAGATGGAGTAATAGTCGATGGATACAGGTGGTTTCGAACCGTGATTTGTGTCGTTCCTTATGTTGTATCATGATTATTGTGATGACGAAGTTAACCGAATGCCGTGCGATAATGGCATAAAATAATTCATCAGTTCATTTCATTCCATGGGTGTCGTAAGACAGGACTATGGGGTATGCGGTAGAAGCAAACAAACAAACGGAGCGGACAAACGGTAGGAGCCCGTGGTCGGGAGTGTACTATTTTATTTTTTATAGGTGTAAAATAGTGAGATTGTCTATTGGAAGTAATGCCAAAGGACCAGGGGTTTGGTACTGCGAACATCGATTCGCCAGCCGATTGCGATTTTGTAAACTTTTCCTTCTAGGACAACCACAATTAAAGCAATGCACAGTTTATGAGCTGATGAAGCTAAGAAAATATTCATTACAACTAAAGCTAAGCATATGCATTCTCTATGTTTTTCATAGTTGCCACGTTTGGCAGGCGGACTTGTTACTACAGTTATTTTAAAAAATATGGATATATTATCAGGAAGGTTTCGCTGCTCCATCCGTTTTGGTTTCCCTAAGTCACCTCTTACGACACTAAAGAGATGATATGAGGTGTGTTTACGCTTTACTACACGGCTTAAGTATAGATTTTTCAAAAATAATTTCATGAAAGATGTATAATATAGTATATTATGCAATTCTTATTTTAAAATTGTGCGAAAAATATTAGTGCTCACACAATGTCTTCAGAAGATAAATGTGAAACCGTATTGTTTAGTATTCATTTCGTAGCACAATCGTAGCACAGTCGTAGCACAATAGTAGCACCTTGTAATACGCCACTACGTTTTACCTATGTTACAATCGACAAGTTATAATCGAGTGAGATTAGTAAAGGTGCTTAAAATACAGAAATATGATTAGTATCTGTATAAAAACTCATTTATTAAGACCTTAAAACATGTATGTACGAGTGTAATTTATATAACTTATTTGAGCCTGTAATTTCATGTCTGAGAATGCTTTTAATTAATTTCAGCTTTGAAATAGCTTAACTTCTAAGTACTCAGTTGTACTTACATATGTCATAATTATATTAAATTTTATATTTAATATTTTTTTTTTTTTTTTTTTTTTTTTTTTATAGGATAGGGTGACAAACGAGCACACAGTCCACCTGATGGTAAGTGGTTGCTGCGGCCCATAGACATCTACATCTATCTTCCATTACAAATCAAAATGCAGATGCGTTGTCACCCGTGAGGACTGAGATGGAATGCCTCATTTCCAGTAAAAAGGGTCTCCGGTTCTCTACACTCACCATACGAAATACAGCAGCATTAAGCTACTATTTCACGCTGGTATTCTGTGAGAGCGTGGTCCTTCCCCGGTCGAGCCGACCCATTCGTGCTACAACTATACTACTAATATAATTTCAGCATGGCTTACTACTACGTAAACATTATGACATATGTAAGTACATTATATTTAATTAATATGTTATTTTAATACTACAAGAATTTGTGCTCAACGTATGACATTTTATGAAGAGAAGAATGACGAAATATAATCATTGCAGATTATTGGAATTGTTATTGTTGTTGATAATGGTTTTGATCCTCATATGTGGCGTATGATAAGTTAATTTTGTCTAGTTTAGTGTTTTGGTCAATTTTCAATTAGTTAGCAGCTGCCTGAGGCTTACAATAATATACCAGCTATTAAAATACACGTCTGGTGGGAATACCCATCTCGAATATAATACAATACATGATTTATTTTTAACTCGCCACCCGTCCGGCTTTAACCAAGTAGTTTCTATTATTGTGGCGTTATTTAAGATAGTCAAATACAATTTGTTATATTATTTTTTATAAATTTCTAAACAAAAGCAAATCCATTTTTTTCGGATAGAACACTTGGCTTGATCTTTGCTAGCGTTGTTGCAGATACACAGCAATGCTAGCAGTGATCTGAAGTTTCATTACAACTGGGTTAGCAATTCAGAAGATAAGCGCGGACTGACAAACAGACAGACAATTTCTTTTACAAATAGTTATTGATTTATTAATGGCATGCAAATAAACCTCTCAGCCAAGTCTCCCCGTGACCTGGAGTTGGGTGCTGTAAAACGTCGGGTATTTAAAAAGTTAAATATACGCGATAACATCCGTAAAAACTAGTATTATTTAAACCCCCTCAGCTCAATAAAAGATTACTATTTCGATATTAAAGATAGACAATTTAATTTTACTAATATGTATAGATTTTCTGACTGCCATATTTAAAATTGATATTATTAACATTTGTAATTATAAGAGTCAGGTGCAATAAAAAAACAATATTTCTTTTTAAAACAAGTGACAAACGAACTTCACCAGTCCATCAGATGGTAAATGCCCACTGTAGTCAATGAACAGGTGTTCACCAACATCAAACTAAGAAGGTTAAAGATGCGTTATCACTGTTGAAGGCTAAGACGGAATTCTTCGTAGCCTGTAATTATATAGGCTCTCAATATCCTCCAGACCGAAACAGCAATTCAAGCACTTATAATTGGCAGCGGAAATAGGTAATAGGGTGTTACCTACCTAGACAAACTTCTATGTAGAAATGGAGTGCAACCAACTGGTACATGTTTTCAATAATATACATTAATATCACAGAAATCGCAATAATAAGACAATAGAAGTCGAAAACACGCGTGACCTTGTCACCGCTATCATGTGTTGACGAACATAAATCACCATTTTGTGATTTAGTTGCGCGGGGAACATAGTACATGAATTTATGTTATTATAAATTTATAATGATGAACTGCAGCGTAATCAGTTAAAAAACTCATCAAGAACGTATAATTCAACTAATAAAGGCATAACATTTCATCGGTAAGTTAATTATTTACTAATTATCATTGTTTTAACTAATTTACATCTAGACGAATACTTAACTATGATATTTACCTTTTTAAAATTTCATTTATTATTTTTCGTATTGTAAAATTACTATTGCTGCTTTTGTTCCACGTTTACAAACTCGCCAAGCAATGTAATGTAAAACATTAGATATCATTGTACATTGTGCGTATGTTTATAATAATGTAAGATGTGGCGATATCGGTTTTGGAAGTAATTGAGCGCTAATTCATTTCTATTGTCTTGTTATTACTATTTCTGTGATTAATATGAATAACATACCAAAGTACCACTCTAAGAAATTTATTTTACCTAACACATAATTATTATTTGACGAAGGTAAGCTAATTACTACTCACAACTTTGTACTTGTCTTGATGAAGGAAAGTTTCACTTCGCTCCAGGCATTTTGCTTAGTCTTTGTAACCATTTTCTTACATTTATTTATTAAATTTCACTAAACAGAAGAAATGAGTTTAGAATGAGAATATTTTTATATTATATTAAATAACGATTAAGTTTAGTACTTATATAAAATATAGAGTTGAGAAATAATCCGATAAGGCAGATTCAGCTATGGAGGCTGGGCAGCATTTTATGTCGGTAGTTGTTGCGAGCACTAAGCTCCAAGTTGTTGACGAATATTTTTGTGTTTACCTGGGACAAATGGTCTGTCTGACTAGGTAAGTCCAACTTCGACCGAGAGGTTAATCGACGGATTCAACTCGGCTGGGCAGCATTCGGTAAATTACGACACTACATCTCGGTAAGGTATACCTCAAAACCTGAAAATGAGATTGTAGAATATTTGCAAGTTTAAGCATGATTGTATCATGCTAGCCGTACGAGAATGCTCAAGGTGGCTCAGCAAGCTATAGAGAGATTAGTAAGCTGAAGTGGCTGAATGGGCCGGCCATATAGCTCGATGAACCGACAACTGACGGGGAAAAAGGTTCTCGAGTGGCATGCGAAGTATAAGACGGCCCCCACTAGCCTGCACACGTGCAGGAAGTCGATGGATGTAAGTGGCTCAGGACCATGCTTTGTGGCTTTCTTTTGGGGAGGTTTATGTTCAGCATTGGTCTTGTGAAGGGCTGTAATGAAATAATAATAATGATATATTTTTATTTATTCTCACAATTTAAATTAACAAGGTAGAATATAAACAATGTACACTGTAGGCTAAGAGTCTGGTGTCTATACTAGGCGGAAGCCTGTGATACGGATTACCAGGGTCTCACCCTCAGGATATTATCAACATAGCTTAACAAGCAATTTGTATGATTAACAAATGAGAGACATGATTTTGTACCATTAGTTACTTTTGTGTGGTTTGTATGTATGTATGATTTATCCAGTACTAAAACTATGCTTATGAAATAAGAAGGTTTTCAGTGGTCTCATAATCCAGACTTAACAACCATTGGTATTTTTATTAAGTGGATATATACCAATTCTAGCGTTTTCTTTATTATATAGATAATTACCAAGAAAGATAAAACATTCCACGATGTGCTTTCCAAATGAGCCTATACAAATCCACATAATGAATATTATTTTAATTTGGCTTTAATTTATTTAAACATTTGGCCGTGTAGTGGCGTGGCGGTGAAAGCATAGCCACTAAATCATATCATCCCGTGGGTGTCGTTAACGGCGACAGAGGGAAACAAGTCAGGAGATGGTCAGTAGATGATTCCTAATAACGACTAAAAATAAAATATTGTTTCTTATAGGATAGGATGACAAATGAGCACACAGTCCACCTGATGGTAAGTGGTTGCTGTGGCCCATAGACATCTACATCTATCCTCGATTACGAATCAAAATGCAGATGCGTTGTCATCCGTGAGGACTTAGGTGGAATGCCTCGTTTCCAGTAAAAAGGATCTCCGGTTCTCTATACATATACACATATACACTCACCATACGAAACACAGTAGCATTAAGCTACTATTTGACGCTGGTATTCTGTGAGAGCATGGTCTTTACCCGGTCGAGCCGACCCATTCGTGCTACAACTATTCTACTAATATAACTGCAGCATGGCTCTACCACGTAAAATAAAAATTACGCAAAAATTGTGAATGCCAACTTGCATGCCAAGCATGGCAACTATGGCAAATATTTTCCGTATGAGGTAATCTATTGGGGAGGCCTATATTCAGCAGTGGACTTTATTAGGCGGTAACGGTTGCATAAATATTCAAAATAATTTCTTTGCCAATTTTCTGCATTTGCCAAATGCCTTAAAGATTTATTTTAAAATATGATTTTCAGAAGTACTACATGGTGACGCGAGAGAGCTTACATTCTATCTTCCTGATATGAATATATAATCTTATTCTAAATTGCGCTTTACAATATAACTTATTTAATTCTGTTAATACGTTCTCTCTCTGGTGCAAACATACGCATGTTTTGGTGCGAGAATTATTATAATGTTTAGCATAAAAGCTTAATTTCAACACGATTAAAAATAAGGAGTCTTTAAGTATGTGCGAGGTGAATTATTAGTTTAAATATTTTTAATAGAAGTGAAGGTGATAAATGAGGATAAAGTTCACCTGATGATAAGTGGATGCTGTGGCCTGTATACATTCACATTTGTGCTCAATTGAGAATTAAAAAGCAAAGGATTTGTCACACCCGAAAATTAAGATGAAATACCTCGTTCTCGTTTTTACCATACGAAATACAGCAAAGTGTGAAAACGTGGTTCTTCCTCGATTAATACGACCCATTTGTGCTGTGGTGTGGTTCTACAACGTAATATACGTAGCGTAGCAGTTGCTAATAGGCCGCAACCACCAATTACTATCGAATGCACTGTAAGTCTTTTGTTACCCTAATGTTTAGAAAAATTAACTCATTTACAAGGTCTCACCGTATCATTTACTTGTTTATTTGATATTTTAATTTATTAAATTTAATACGATATTAAAAAAGCTGGTATGAATTGCTTTATTGCACACAATGTTAGCCAAACGGAAAACGATTTTAAGTTGTTATTTAATGCATCAACCCGTGCTCGGTCTGCGTTTAGGCTAAATTTTATTAAAATCATAAATTTAAGGGTTTCAACCTTTTTTTACGTGGGGAAAATGCCTACGCATACCCGCCTCGCGGGGCAGGAACGAGTTAATCGGACTCGCACTGACTAAAACCCCATGATGTTCCAACTTCGTCGGATATTGGCAGGGCCACGGGAACGGTTTCGCACACATCCGCGGCCCCAACAGCGCTTGCCGCCCCATGGCGGCGGTTTTCAACCTGTGCTGCATTTCCACTTTTTGAATGTCAAAAGCTACGTCAACGTGCTACGTAAGTCCCTTCTACCGGAAACCTTATAAGAAGAAGCAACAAAAAATCACTATTCTATTTTTCTCTCAATAGTTAAAATTTTACACACACACACACACGTATATATATATATATATAATATAGGGAATACCATTGACTGACGTTCAGACGGAATAACTGACTGACTCTCTTTCTCTCGATCGACTTGATATAGATATAGACGCTCACTAAGAACTGATTTTATGATAGTCCCATAAACAAAATCTTGATATTTTACATCCGTGCGCCCAGCGAAGCGAGCGGCTATCAGCTAGTAAGTTAATAAAATGTCTAAAAAACTCACAATGCCCACACTTCTTTTCTTTTAAATAATCCTTTAATTCATAACGTAATTTTCTTCATAATAATGCTTGTACTCTAACCTGAGGAGGCACTTGTTCTGCTGTGGAGCATTATTTTCTACGAATCACTGTGTTTCGTTTTGGAACTGTAAGATGATAGTCTCGTTTTCATTAGTTTTTTCACGTTGTATAGACGACAGATCCAAGTATAAATGAAGGTGCTATCAAAGAAGCCAAATCTACATTATGGTATCAATATAGTACGTTCTTGTGGTTCGAAAATTTGCTTTACTTTGCAAGTTACTAGATATGTCGACAAATATGCCTAAAACTGTTCTTCCGTAACCATTTTGTTGCTTTTAAGCATTAATTTTTGTTTTAATTATCTGCTTGTTCTAAATAAGGATAACATTTCATGTTACGGCACAAAAAAAACAACTAAATTACAATATTAATCATGAAATTTCTACTGGTTGTCTTTTATTTATTTACTCTTTTTCCTCGGGGTACTTATGTATTAAGAGGTGACTTTTAAAAACTTAATTATATTTATTTTATATAATTGTTAAAATTTCGTTAAGTATTACATTTTTAAATGCTATGCTTAAAACTCTAACATTTTAAAATTCTATGCTTAAAACTCTCTCGGTAATGACGGTAGTTTAGTACACAGCTGTGGAATGTGTGTCAAATATTAATTTTACGTAGAAATAATTAAACGGAATATCAGATAAGAATAAATGAAATTGCTTAAAAAATATCCATATATATATATAATTATATAAAATTACATATGCCATAATTTTAAAACCGTTTAAGTATTTCAAAGGTTATACAAATCATAAACATATCAAAAGAAAACAATTTCGCTCTTCTAGTTTTCAAAAATATAAAATGTACCGTATATAGAAAGCAGTCAAGAAACAAAAATAGCTCCAATTTGCGTCATGTAAAGCTTTCTATACCATATTATATATATCGTGATCGTAAGTCATGACGAGCTCGTTAGCCCGTTGTCGTAGATAATACACTATCTTGTTACTAAACACAATGTATCCCTTTTATCCATTTTAAAAGAATATTTCCTGTGTAACGTTTCCTTCTTACAATGCTTTTTTGCTTAAATCAAAATACATAATAATATAATGTATTCTTTCTGCCACGAAGTCCGCGGGGTAGACGGCGTAAGATGACTAACTTATCTCGTATTCAATTCGAATGTCTGGAATTGTGATTTATTCTCTCCCTAAGCATGATAATTAATTTATAATAGTATATATATTACCGGTCGAATTAAAGTAGATATCATAGTGAAATTTCACGATATATTTTTAATTATACATACAACGATAGTACGAAATTCTGCATTATTAAACTACGTTTTGTTGTAAGATGTCAGATGAAGCCTCCATAAACTATCGTTAATAGAAATAAGTATTACGAACCGGATTAGTAAAAATCATTAATTTTAATACTCAATCAATCTATATTAGTCAATCTACGTATGTAAAACATAAAAGATTTTTAGCATTGATATGGTCACTATAAACTTTGTTAGGTTAACTGATTACGTAATAACTTAAAACAGAACGAACCTTAAGTAGGGACTGAATAAATTAACCGACTTGGTATTACATGGATCTCACAACTTTTTACGGTAGAAGAACTGAGTTGCGAGTCTTTTTTTAATACCCTTTGTGGCTCAAAGTGTTATTATGATTCCGAATTACTAAGAAATCTAGAAAAGCTAAACAATTATTTTCCACTAACGCCATTGTGAGTGAATTTTAGAATTTATCCAAATGTAGAATAATGAAAGTATCGTCAACATACTGCTGGTAGAATCATGGATTTACGGGAGAAGTAATAAGGGCTTTCTCCTAAAAGTTCTCCATGAATATATTTAGCCATATGGCGACACCATCTGCATGTTTGTAGAACTCTTCCTTTTGCAGCAGGTAGCCAGATATGTAAGTAAGTAAGTGTCTGAGTAATACTGGATATTTTACGGGCATGTTGTTTTCTTCCAGCCTTCTAGTTACCATTGTGATGTAGTCTTCAACAGGTAAGCATGAGAACAGTAACTGCATATCAAAACTGACCATAGTTTCATTGTCTGCCAGGTGTAGCTCCTTTGTTTGTGATCTTATATGTGCCCTTAACGGCCCACTGATCACTTAGCTTTTCGCTGAGTGTTTAGCCAAGAGATCCGCAAGTTGGTGAATTGATTTGATTCACAATTGGACGCAGTGGACCATTGGATTTGTGTTTTTTGGTAACCCATACAAATTCTTTGGTTTGGCACATGAATGTGTTATCGTTTTTACGTCTAGATTTAATTTTTCAGAGTAGTACTTTATGAGGTCAGTAGTTGTTTTAAGTGTGTTATTTGTTAGGTCGTTGTTAACCTTTCCAACCATTTAAGTTCTATAAATCGCGTTTAATCTATGATCCGCATTTGTGGTTGCAGACACCACGGTCTGCCAACGAACTAGAGGGGAGTAGCCATACGTAGACGTTCCCCTGTGCCAAAGTATAACTCCAAGCGGTCTTATGCGTACAAAAAAACTAGTTGCAATCGCACTATTCACTAGACTAAATTCAGCTGCGCAACTGAATTGACGTTATACAAAACTGCCGATAAATAGATAAAACTATTACTGGTTTTTTAAATTGTTATTTGTTAAATGAAAGGAAATTAAAGATTTAATAAATAAAGCTCTCCTTATTAATATTTATTATAATATCCACCGTTTCATTGATAATGCGTATCGACAGTTGTTACAGCCACGGCTGTTGTCACGGCAGTCAATGTCTCAATGTCAACTTCATTACACTGTTGTGACACAGAATCTACATATGTGTTTATGTGAAATTGCTAATGTATTATTTCAATTGTTATGTGTGAGTTTCGTAGTGACAGATGTTATGTAGATTATTTTTGTGTAGGAGTCTGAGAAAGTATGCGTGGTGCAGAATCAGGGGGGATTCTCAGAGACTTTGGTGTCTTAAAATAACGCTATGGTTTCTCCTTTCATGTCTTGCTCTATGGTTTGTGCTCAACGGTTGAATTTCGTTCCGATATTGTTAGGCACTAATTTTAAAATTTTTTAGATAATTTCCTGCAAAACTTGTCCTTAGGAAGCGGGTTTACCTTATTAGACTTGCAGGGTTCAAAGAGTTCCCTAGAGCTCTATCGCAAAGGCGTAAATGATTTTCCCTCGAGAAGGCAGAAATGTAAAGATAATGAGACACTTGGATAAATATATTTTTCTTAGAGAAAAAAGGTCTTTGAATGTTTTACATGAAATAGTAATTTTATACATTAACCCCTAATAATGAGTAAATGATTGTTAATAATACCTGGGAATTAGGTGACTGATCATACTGTTTTAACTTTTTATTTAAATTTTGCTTATACTTCTACATCACACATTGTAAATTATGATTACGATATCGTAAACCAATATACAGAAGCGAAGATTCCTACGCCTTGTGTATAAAATGTCTTCTATGTATATAAAACTATCTACTATCTTCTATGTATATAAAAGAGGAAGTCCTGAGTGACTGACTCATCTATCAGCGCACAACCCAAACCGCTATACGTAGAAATCTGAAATTAGGGTGAATAGGGGTAGATTTTGTTCGAAGTTCGAAAATATGTATTATCCATGACTTCATTTTAAGTGTATTTTTCTACCATCTGGTTAAAAAAATATTTTTATCGACGCAAAAAATTATAACCTCATATATATCGCGGGTGTCAAACCACAGAGGCGTATATGCAAAAATGCCATTTTTCTTCTACTAAAAGCGATACGTAACCTCAATTTTTCTTATAATTTAATATTAAATACTTTTTGAATAAATTACAAAACATCATTTGTCGAAATCTAGAAAGGCCGAAATAATTTTAGGCCATATAGGCGTACAGTAGACGTAACAGCAATATTATTGCATATTGGGGCAGATTTGACGTGCCACAAAGACGTATGTACGACCGTCAATGTCCATATGATCTTAAGGATATTTAATCATAACAGCAGATGTATGTATATACGTCTACATATTTTAATATTGCTGTGTCAAGATTTCGTTAAAACGCGGACGCATAGTCATGTCACCAACAACCAATATATAAACTCAGAATCAGTAATTAAAACAACAAAGTCCCGGAAAATATAGAAGGTCTCTCTATCACCAAGTTTAAAAAATTTAATAAACAAAATCTGTAAAAAAAATGGTTATTATAATATAAATGAATACCTGATTCATAATAACTCCTGGGAATGAGGCAATCGCTTCTAAGCTGTTTCGTGAATAGGTTTTGTAGAACATAAGTAAAATTATTGTATGATATATTTTTTTTAAAAGTCCCGCTGGGTATCTTGCAGAGCCAGAGCAGGGGCTTTTTAAAATTAAGAAATTACCTATTTATTTGTAATCTAAATTGAATAAAAATATTCTATTCTAATAATATCAAAGATGTTTCATTATCCTTACATTTGACACCAATACCAGTATAAAACAACCAACTAAATACCACTTGAAGAGCTTCTTTAGTTCAAAGTAAACAATTTATACCACTTTCTACACTAAATCTCTATGTGCAGCCATTGTTAAGCCCTAGCGTATTAGAAACACAGACTACCACATCCAATACAGATAATAAAACATTACTAGAAAGAGTGGGAAACTCTGATGATGATGATTCTATGGCACATTCTAATTACATTCCTTCTGATGTTGAAAGTCAATGTCACCAATTATATTATATTTAACCCTCTCCACCAAACACAATAGACAACCCACAAAATTATTTTTAAAAGAAGTGACAGAATCAGTAATTAGTTAGTCAAAGTTAACAAGAAGAGGCTGATTCTATAAGTTATGTTAAGAACATTGGATAATAACAAGGATTCTATCTGCAAGACTTCATACAAAAAATTGATCCTGGCAAAAATACAGATTCTCACAAGCCCAGAGAAGTCCACTGCTGATGTCATACATAAGTTTGAGTAGTTAGGCGAAGAGGAACAGAAATAGAAATAGAAAGATTATGAAAATCATGTGAAATAAAGATAGATTATCATTTAAAATTGAAATAATTTAAGGTAATGCGAGATATCTTTATTGGAAACATGCTAAGAACCACGGATGGCACGCTTTTAAAATAGGCAAACGTTACATAAATACAAGTAAGGAGTAAGTTAAGGGGGTAAGCTCTTCTATGCAAACAAGTCTGTACTCTGAACCACTTTCATTAAAACAAATTAAAATTAAAGACTTTGATGGCTATTTTTAAGGATGTGATGATAATATTTTAAATAATTAGCACAGAATGCGATACGAGACGAGAATGGCCGTATTCTGAATGATGAAGTGTTGAGTCTAAAGAGATGGAAGGAATATTTTGAAAGCGTATTTATGAGTGAGGAAACGTGTGAACTAAATGAAATTCTGAAAAATGAAGAAATTCTGAAAGAAGATGAAAGAGATAATAAGATAAGTATAGATGAAATAATGAAAGCAATGAAAAGCATGAAAGTAGGTAAGGCAGCCGGATATGATAGAGTTTCACTCAAAATGCTAAGGGCTGTGGAGAGGACGTGGTGGCAGGCCTGCTGTACACCTTGTTTAATTTATGTTGGGAACTAAAGGGGGTACCGGGAGACTGGTGCAAAGCCATGATAGTCCCAATATATAAGGGAAAAGGGTCACAGCAGGACTGTAAAAACTACCGTGGTATCAGCCTTCTTAGCATTGTGGGAAAACTGTATGCTAAGGTACTAATTGAAAGAGTTATGAAAGAAACTGATGAAAAAAATTGGGATGTGCAAGCGGGATTTAGAAAGGGAATGGGGTATACGGATCAAGTCTTTTCCAAGCGCATTATCGCGGAGAAGTTTTTGGCGCAAAACCAAAAAGTTTTTGTGCGTTCATAGACTTGGAATTTAAGGCTTTATGACAGAGTGGACAGGGATGTGTTATGGCAAACGCTGAACGCATTTAGGTTGAGCGCTGGTTTAATACAGGCATTAAAGTCTCTGTATAGGGACTCGAGTGCTTGTGTTAGAATCAACGGGGTCTACTCGGACTGGTTTGGCATCCATAAAGGTGTCAGACAGGGCTAGCTTGTAGGGCGTGTAGCTTCCCCGTGGCTGTTCAACCTATTTATAGACAGTTGTTTGGAAAATTTGAAAGTTGAAGAATGCGGGTTAAGAATGGGTGAGTTAACCATCAAATGCCTTTTGTACGCCGATGATCAAGTCATACTTGCGTCGTCGGCGGCCGAGTTGCAAATGATGGTCACATTAATGAACAGGTCATTAAAAGAAAGGGGGATGAAAGTGAACGCAAGTAAGACGAAAGTGATGGTTTTTGAAAGGGAAAAAGCAAAACGGTATGTGAAATAAGAATAGAAGGAGAGTTAATTGAGCAAGTGGATGAGTTCGTATATTTGGGATGTGTATTCAGCAGGGATGGGAGATATGACAAGGATATTGAACGACGAGTGAATGCAGGAAATAAAGTAAATGGGGCTCTACACTCTATTGCGAAAAGTCAGAATGTGTCAAAAAAGGCACGAATGGTAAATCAAAATGCTGTATTAGTCCCTACTTTAACATATGGTAGTGAAAGTTGGGTGTAGCAGAAGAAGCACGAGAGTAAAAATGCAGTAGAAATGCGGTCGCTAAGGACTATGTTAGGGCTGAATCTGAGTGACAGGGTGAGAAACTGTGTGATAAAAGAAGAGTGTGGTTTGCAAGATGATGCAGTGACCAGGATTAAGAAAGGAATACTTCGGTGGTTTGGTCATGTAGAAAGAATGAATGCGGAAAGACTGACAAAGCAAATATATGTTGCAGAAGTGAATGGAAGAGTCGGAAAGGGACATCCTAGGAGGAAGTTTGTCGACCAAATTGGCGATATACTAAAAATGGGCCAAAATAAGAGTACCCTTAACCGACGAGCATGTATGCGTAGGTATATGGATGTGGAAGAGGCGAGAGAGGTATGTCAGGAATGTGCTAAAAGGAAGTCTGTAGTCTCTGCCTACCCCTCTGGTTGACAGGATTGAGTGTTTATGTTAATTAGCACAGCTATTACGAAAATTTGCCTTTTGTAGGAAGCCAAATTTGGAGATAAGAGCTAATAATAATGTTACGAGCTTGAGGTTCGTGACAATAGAAATTTCCGATAGAATTACCTAAATTAACACTTTAATTTTCTTTACACAAATTTAAACTTAAAACACTAATAATTAAGCACACTGATTCACTTTATTCCGCTCCGAAGCTTCGCTTGTCTCGCCAACTTCAATACTTCCCCGATCGCATCTTGCAGCGCCTATAAATATAAATTAGCAGCGAAATATCCAGAATATTCAAGTAAACACGCGCAAGATACCGAGAGTTCGAGTTTCAAATTCAAGAAGTTTAGTTCTTCGGTTCGAGACTAGATGACGCTAGTACCGTTGACTTAAGCGCGTAACACTGCCCCCTCCTAAGACATGCTCGTCCCGAGCATTTTCGGCCCCATAATAACGCGCCAGGCGATCCACATGGACGATCTTAGGAGTCCCTCTTGCGCCTTTCTGTATCTGGTAGGTTACATCGTTGATCCTGGTCACAATCCGGTACGGGCCGTCCCATTTAGCTTGAAGCTTAGGAGATTTCCCTTTGCTGCGGACTGGATTGTGCAACCACACTAGTGAACCTTCGTCGAACCCTTTGTTGTTCATTTTGCGGTCGTACCGGGTTTTCATCTTTTCAGATATTTGCTGGCCCGATTGTCTGACGTGCTCATAAACGTCATTCATTTTGTTCCGCAATTCATTTGCATAATCGGTGATACTGCGTGGAGCATCAGGTGGTATCCCGGTGATCAGGTAGCGCAGGCAGCCGTAATTCTCTCCCAAAGTTTGCGAAAGCTGGTGTCACTGATGTACTTTCGTGAACAGCGCTTCGATATGACAACAAAAACGGTTGTATGTGCTTGTCCCAATCTCGTTGCCGATAGTCTACAACTTTTGCTAGGTACCTCTCCAATGTCTGATTAAATCGTTCTACCATTCCATCAGATTGCGAGTGATAAGAAGTCGTTCTTGTTTTATGGAATATATTTTTGGATCTTATTTCGTGGAATATTTGAGACTCAAAATTCCTTCCTTGATCGCTGTGAATCTCTAAAAGTACTCCAAAACGACAGAAGACTTCATGAACTAGTTTATCTGCAACTGTTGAAGCTTCTTGATTTAGAATGGCGAAGACTTCTGGCCACTTAGTGAAGTAATCCATCACAACCATGAAATACTTGTTACCGCTTTCACTCTCCGGAAACGGCCCCGCCACGTCAATGGCTATTCTCTCCCATGGTGCACCAACATTGTACAACTTCAATGCACCTCTACTACGAGTCTGAGGTCCCTTTACAGTCGCACAACTTGTACATTTGCGACACCAGTCCTCGATATCGTTTCGACAGTGGACCCAGTAAAACCGTTCTCGGGTCTTCAGTAGAGTTCGTTTAACTCCCAGATGGCCTCCTGAATAATCATTATAGTACAGCTGTAGAACATCCGGTACTTTAGCTTTAGGGACAACCATTTGCAAATGACAGCTGTCTCCCCCGAACACTTTCCCATTTACGGCAGAGAACTCCATCCTGAAGCAACAAGCTGTCCCACTGGGCCCAATAGCTTTTAGTGGTCGAACTCATCGCTGAGACGTCGCTCCACTTGGGCTTGGGAGAACTGGCCTTCATCCATTCCAGAATCGGCTTGATGTCCGGATCTTCCTGCTGTGCACGTTGTAAGCTGTCCTTCCACTCGTTGCTGAGGTGGTCTGCCCTGAGCATCCTCACGGATACTACTTCCTTACTCTCTTGCCTAGTACAATGTTTGCAATCTTCAGGACAAGGTCTTCTTGACAATGCATCTGCGTTGCCATGAGATTTCCCGCTGCGATGTTCGATCTTAAAGTCATATTCCTGCAGTAGTTCAATCCACCTCGCAACTTGTCCTTTTGGATTTTTAAACTGCAATAGCCATCTTAGTGCAGCATGGTCAGTTCGTAAGTGAAATTTACGCCACAGAAGATATTTGCTAAAATGCTGCAATGACTTTACCACAGATAGCAATTCGCGTCTTGTAACACAATAGTTCCTTTCCGGTTTTGACAATGACTTGCTGAAGTACGCTATCACGATCTCTTGGTCACCATTCCGTTGAGACAATACACCGCCAAGTCCTATATCACTTGCGTCTGTGTCAACTATAAATTCTTTGCTTGCATCGGGGTATCCCAAAATAGGTGTTTTGCACAGACGGTCCTTGAGCTCCTGGAGTTCGATATTGCAATTTTCATCCCAGCAGAAATGTCGCTTCTCCTCGGTTAGCTTGTGCAGAGGTTTGGCTATATCTACAAAGTTCTTCACAAATCGCCGGTAATAGGAGCACAAACCCAAAAATGCTCTAACCTGCGTCTTGCCTTTTGGAACCGGCCAATCCTTGACAGCGGTGATTTTCTATGGATCCGTGCGGATACCTTCTTCCGATAGTACATACCCCAAAAAGTTAACTTGCCGTTTGAATAGTGAACATTTCTTCGGACTCAACTTGAGGTTGGCACTCTTAATCTTCATGAGCACGCGTTCCAGGTTTTGAAGGTGTTCCTCAAACGTCCGGCCTACGATGATGATGTCATCCAAGTAGACCAGACAGGCATCGCCAATTAGCCCAGTAAGTACAAGCTCCATCAGCCTTTCAAACGTTGCTGGAGCATTGCACAACCCAAACGGCATTACTTTGAATTGCCACAGACGATTTCTCGTCGAGAACGCAGTTTTCTCCTTGTCCTTAGGGTCAATTTCAACTTGCCAGTAGCCACTTTTTAGGTCCAGCGTGCTAAACCATTTTATTCCTGTAAGCATGTCCAGCGTGCCATCAATTCTTGGCAAGGGATAGCTGTCCTTCTTTGTAACGTCGTTCAGACGGCGGTAATCAACACAGAACCGCATGCTACCATCTTTCTTCTTTACCAGCACCACGGGTGAGCACCAAGGACTAGATGAAGGTTCAATAACAGCATTCTTCACCATTCCCTCAATCGTGGTTTACACTTCCTTTTCACGTGCTACCGGCAACCTTCTTGGCCGCTGACGGTAGGCAATTCTTCTCCTGTGTTTATTTTGTGTTGAACTAAGCCAGTCTTTCCCATGTCAGCATCGTTTGATGAGAATACATCGGCGTACTTGAGTAACAACTTCTTCGCCTTGACCAATTCGTTCGGGGAGAGAACACTGCGACAGTCTTCCAAAAGTGTGATCACTCTCGTTTCTGAATCCTTGCTGGGGATCCCACTCGATATATATTGGCACCGACGTAACCAATCCACTTCCTCACAAGTACCAACCAGTGTGCCTTTTTCTATAATCTGTTCCCGGTCACAAAGGTTCAGCACACGTACTCCTGAGATGTCAGTGGTCCTGATCAAGGTTCGCGCTACTTTCCATGGAAGTTCATTGTTTATCCTTTCCACAAGTACACAACGGCGAGGTTGCCCAGCGTTTCGAGAAAGACTAACCGGAACAATCGTTTCCGATCTCGGCGGAAGAACAATTTTCTTAATGCTGTACACGTTCTCTGGTAACGCACCTTCCATAAAAAGTTCCTCCTGTCCATATTTCAAAACTCCTTGCACGTCGATCTCACAACAATTATTCCTCATAAAGTCTAGGCCTAGGATGCAGTCGTCCATTATATCAGCCACGATGACATTATGCAGGTAGATCACGTTGCCTAGCTTCAACTCCATCTCCTTCTCTCCACGGACGGGTATACGCTGACCGGTGGCTGTTACCAAATTAATGCATTCCCAGTTGTATGCGGAGTCCCCAAGGAACTGTCTTATAAGTTGGGAACTAACAACCGTGCGAGAGGCTCCAGTGTCTATGGTCAGTTTACATGGCATTCCATTGATCTCGTCCTTGATGATTAGGCTGTTCCCATCATGGGTTTGTGAGATCGAGATCCTTGGGGCTCTTTTAACATCAGCTAGCACCCGCCCCGCAGTTCTGGCTTTTACTCGTTTCCCTGCTGCTGCTGGGCGGGGCTGGTAACCGCACCACCTTCCTGATATCGTTCACTTTCCCTTTCTACGGTTCGCTTAGGGCAGCTGGATCGAAGATGGCCCTTTTCCCCACAGCCATAGCACCTAGGGCTGTATCCTTTGCTGCAGTCACGGACTGTAGCTGCTGCAACCTCCCTGACGCGATAGGAGCGATGATTCTGCCGCACGGCTTCCACCTCCAGTGCATGGGCCAAGGCGTCCTTAAGCGTCTCGTGGTGCCCCAGCCTCACAGCAGCTCTGACTTCAAGGTCGCGGATGCCGTCGATGAATGTCTGCACCAGGTTCCCTTCAATGAGCGCAGGTACAGACTGGTATGCTTTTCGAACCATCTTCTCCACCTCAAGGGCCCACTGCCGCAGGTTTTCGTTGCTGCGTTGCACGCGATCTTTTAGCTGCGCGCGAAAGACGTGTTCCAGGTGAACGTTGCCATATCTCGCCTCCAACGCCTCAAGGAGCTGCTCGTAGGTCACTTTCTTACCGAGAGCTTCCAACACAGTTAAGGCTTGGTCGCGCAGGCCTAGGGTGAGTGCAGTCATGGATTGGCTTTTATTCCAGCCGTTCGCCTCCATGATGGCCTCGAACTGGATTTTGTAGGCCGACCAGGAAGAAGTCCCATCGAACGGCGGCACTTTGAATCCACGTAGCCAAGGTGTCGTAGCTACTACGGGAGCTGTTGTTCCATCCCCAAGTTTGAGGTCGTCCAGGATTTTCTTCACGTCAGCCATTACGTTGTCAACCCGATTGTTTACTTGGTCGATTCGGGTTCCAGCTTCCGACAGGCGGTTGTCATGTTGAGCAACCTTATCCTTCACCTCCCGTATCTCTTTTCCGAAGGTAGCGTGAAGGTCCTTCATAAGGAGCCTCTGCTCTTCCTTATCGCGTTGGAGTTGCTCTTCCAAACGACGGGCCTGTTCCTCCTGCCGGCGAGCCTGTTCCTCCTGTCCGCCCCGCAGCTGCTCTTCCAATCGGCGGGCCTGTTCCTCCTGTCCGCGCTGCAGCTGCTGCAGCATCACCATCAGAGCACCTAAGTCAAGTGCTACAGACGTAGGAGCTGCTGACGGGCCGGCTTCCGTGGCCGACGGCTGGCCCTCAGACATCTGCGGCGTTGCACCACCAAATCTCCTCTGGTCCGTCTCCTGCTGGCGTTGACTTCGGGTACGGACACCCTCCATCTCGTCCTTAGGTAAAATCGGCATGATTTTATCCCACTTCTGACACCAATTGTTACGAGCTTGAGGTTCGTGACAATAAAAATTGCCGATAGAATTACCTAAATTAACACTTTAATTTTCTTTACACAAATTTAAACTTAAAACACTAATAATTAATCACACTGATTCACTTTATTCCGCTCCGAAGCTTCACTTGTCTCGCCAACTTCAATACTTCCCCGATCGCATCTTGCAGCGCCTATAAATATAAATTAGCAGCGAAATATCCAGAATATTCAAGTAAACACGCGCAAGGTACCGAGAGTTCGAGTTTCAAATTCAAGAAGAGTATGACTATGAGTATGACTGACTATGACGAGTTATCCCTTGCTGCAACAAAAGTGTCTTACTTTGACGTCAACCTAGAAGTAAAAACTGAAACTATAGTGTATTATTAAGTTTATAATATTGGCATGGCTCTTTAATGCAATTTGTTATTTAAAAAAATAACTAGGGACAATGCAGATTTGAAGGTAAAACCTTTTGTTAGCATCATAAACGTAGCGGAGTAAAAGTCTAAAGTCATAATTATCTTTATTTCAACAAAATATTCAATCAAATGGTGTGACATTGCGCAGATGTAAATTAGCGAATTGATTAGATAGTAAAAGAAAAAAATTACAATTCAGATTTTCATTGTTTGCAAACCTTGTCTGTTTGAGCTACAAATATTGCCGAAAAAATTATGTAAATTGGCCTACGGGTTACGAAGGAGATAGATTTCAAAGAATCGTTTTCTTGCGCCATGGGAAAATATTAAACCTACTAAAAATCTTCATAACATTTAATACCAGCATTGCAATGAGAATATATTTACAATTGTCATCCTTTAATAAATTAATGGCAAATTGAATTAATGAGGCATACCAAGATTGTTTGTTAACTTTATAAGACAAGTAAGGCAAACTTAAGTATCCTTTACGTCATTTGTGCAATTTTTTCGATGCTCTTTTTTTTTTTGGAAAAATTTATTATGTTTTATAATGTTTAACAGAATTTATTGTGCTTGGTTTATATAACTATAACTTTCTTTTACAGATTTAAATTTTATTTTCTACGAAAATTGCATGTGTCTTGAATCTCAAATCTCAAATCTGATCTTAAAGCATTTTTGTTTAATTTAAAATAAATCATTTATTTTGGATTATGTATAAAATTTAATTTTTGCAAAGTCCCTTTAGGATTTCAGTTTTATTTCGTATCTTCTAATGTCTTATGTTCAATTTTAGAGGTTTGTGATTTTATGTCAATTTAAATAATTATATTTTAATTTATGAATCAATTTTATTTTTATATGCCTATTTTTTCCTAATTTTTTTTTTCATCCAGAAAATGTTGTGTTATTGCTACCAATCGATTTTTTTCTTGTTTGTTGTACAAAAATAGTCTATACTTCTACTTCGAAACCAAACACCTCTCAATATAAATGATAAGCTAAACGGGCGTATAATTTCTTAAAATCACGGAAATAATACAAATTTTGATGGTTCGTCATTTCAAAATTGTAATTAAAATCACCATCAACGTTCAAACTACTATAGGTACAATTATTAATAATTTAAGGAAAAATGTTTTACGTCCACAAATTTCAAACATATTTAAGCTATTTTTGACAGAGTTTTACCGATTCGCCATCATGCCAAATAGACGTAAGGACCAAAAACAAGTGTTATAGAGGAAATACTTTAAATTCAATATTCCCATAGTAACTGAAGTGTAAATATATGGCCACATGCAAAAACACAACGAGCTGACTAAATCACAAGAAAAGTTATTGAGTTTTTTGTGTCTCCTAAAAAGTAACGGTTTTGTGTGGTGGACACGCCTCTATGTTTTGAGACCCGCGATATGGTTAGATTTTCAAAAAATAAAATAGGGGATTTTACTATTTTAATTTATTTATTTATAACAGGAAAACTTACAGCTATTTATTAACAAATATGGTACATATGTAAGTCACAGAGTAAGCATATTAAAGTTTCTCATAACTGCGTAATCTGTTAGGTGAATACATACAATATGTATATGTAAGTAATATAAGTTGCACGTTGATGTTAATTAGATTTAAAAAATCAAGTGTAAATTGTTACCGAAAATAGATGTTATCGTTTTACAAATAGTAGCACCTGGTAGTACCACTAGACAAATGAAGATCAGTGCTATCGCAGTCCTTAGAAAATCTGTTAAAAGTTAATTACATGCTTTTATAATGAGTTCCTCCTGTAATTTGATCAACATAACGATACACGTAAGTGTTTTTTATAAAGCAGTGAACGAGAGAGTACTGAGATATGTAATATTTTTGATAAATCAGGACACTAAATAAATCTAAATAACTAATAAAAAATAAAAGTAATTGTAAGTACTAATTTTCAAGTTACAACAATCATTTATTTATTTTTCACGTAACGAATATGAAATCATTTCGTAAAATAATGTTGCCTACGTAATAAAAGGAAGTAATATTGTCAAAATTTCATGGTTGTACGTGCAGCGGCTAGAGCTGTGCGCTATGTCAATATTTTTCATATACAACTTGCATCCTCGTTTTAAAATCGTTTAGATTATAAAGAATAAAAAAATATTAATGTTATTACTTGAATTTACTATATCAGTTTGCATAGAAGATTATGGTAAAGTTTCTGCATGCGCTTCTAGTAAAAAGATTGCTGAACAAAAAGCTCAGGGTATCTTGTACAATAATGAAAGGGAGATTTTTATATTTACCCTCACTTACTATTGCAACTGCAGCTGCAAGAGTATATGCATCAAATTTGAAATTAAAAAGCCAGTAATTAATTTTTTATTATATTTACAAAGTATAATAATAAAATACGGTAAAATGTGGGATGAAACCTTTTATAAAATTCTAAACTATTTTGATGAGGTTTTTAATTTATCAATATAGTTTTTACTGTATACTAATACACATTAAAACAAAAGCACAACAAAATAAATAAAAAAAGTATAATACCCCCTATATTATACGTAATTATACCTATCGCTCTGGAAGCAATTTTTTCCATTCAACCTTTGTACGCAAACAATTGTTCACAACGAATGACTAGGATTGAGATGTACATAATTACACAATTAAGTAAAAAAATAAAATAATAACAAAAGCACAAGATGGTGATACGAAGAATAATGCTAATAATTATAACAGTTCCACAAGAAATAAGCTTTGAACAGGTCTGGGTAGGTAGGAAAAAAGGATTAGCACGGCAAATATGTAAAGGGAGGGAGTTCTACAAGTTGACAGCTGTAATAGAAAAAAGTTATGGAAGAAGGATGATGAATGTACTATGGATGGGAGTACGAAGACACAGATTGGTCGAGCGGCTTTCACTATTCGAAGAGCATTAGTCTAACTTAAAATCTGCAATTGTTATTATCATTCCAAAATGAAATAAAAGCTTCAATGCGATAGCTTGAGCTCTTCGTATTATGCGATCTCATAATAAGTGTGGATCATTACTATATGGACAATATAACGTGGGCATGGGTAATACCGCGAGGCTATGAGTGCATGCAAAAAAGCTAGTTTGTTAATAGAGTTTTATTTCGATGTGGTACCTACCTATCCGGCCTGTGCATAGATCATAATGTGTCTTTGTGCACAATGTTAATTAGCTTTTATCTATAGATATAAATAAAATTGAAGTGTCTGTTTGTAATATCAAAATAACAGCTTTTTACTTAAACTTTTTTAAACAGCTTTTTACTAAATTGAAAGTACTTATGGTACTAATAACAAAAAACAATTTTTAATATTTCTGTTAGTCTGTCTGTATTATGTAATAAGGAGCAGCATAAGCTACTTTTATTTCAGAAAAATAATTAAGGTTCCGCGCAAATAAATTAAAACCCATGAAATCCAAACGTAATAAATTTCACGCGGAGGAAGTTCGATAGTAAAATAATAAAGTTGAAACGTGCTGTCACGAGCGATTTTATAGACCAAAATTACTTATAAAAACTACCTAACATTAGTTGGATTACCTTCAAAGAAAAAAAAACGACTTTTGCCTCAAAGGTCGGTACCGCTTATCCATGCTTCCTCTGGTGTTGCAGATATTCGTGGGAGGTTTTAATTACCTATGTGATTCGCATGTTTGTTTGCCTTCGTTTTCATATAAAAAGTAATATAATTTAATATTTATTTTGCTGTATTTTAAAACAGGGCTGAAGGAGTTTTTGTAAATATTAATAAGTTCTATATAGTTAAGATGCCACTAAACCATTTGGATGGTATGTGAAAATCGGTTTATTTGTACTTTCATTCTTAATTGTTCAAAAGGCAATGAGCAATAAAGGTCGTCCTAAACATACTAATAAAATGCCGATAAACACGCTGTTTCGTGTTAACAGAAAAGTCTGTAATAAAATTACATTTATGCTTGATTGTTTTGTACCAATTGATTACAATATAATTCGCCACTAGTTATATTTAAGTGAAGTGCAGTAAAACCTATAAACTTCCCTCATTTGGGCAAAGGCCATCTCTCATTTCTGAGAGGGCTACGGAGCAATATCTAACTATGGAAAACAATATCTAACCATGAAAGTATCTTCCCTATGAGACAATCTATGGAGGAGGCCTATATCAACAGCGGAGTTTTGAATGGGTGTGATATGGTAATGTCATTGATAGCGGCGGGGATAGATTATAGAAAGGTAAGATAGATAGAGATAGATAGACAGAAGTTTACGCTGCTACGGCTACTTAAAACATAGTCTCTACATATAAATAGATGTAAGCATGAATGAATGCATGTAAGCATGAAACCCGTGGTTTGTCGTAAGTGGCGATAGACGGAAACTAAACCAGGAGATTGGCAGCAGTATCTAGTAATATCAACAGAAACTAAAGATTGCGGTTGCCAACTCGCTTGCCAAGCTTGCCACCTATGGCAAATATACCCCCTATGAGGAAATCTACGGAGGAGGCTTATGTCCAGCTGTGGAATTTTGATAGGCTGTGATGGTAATGGTAAGCATGAATATTCACGTCAGATTATTGATTCAAGCCCCCTGCTTACCAAACGTCCTACTCATAGGCCATGGACATTCCAAAATTCTAATATAAATTTGTTTCAAAATTGTTAGAATAATGCTTTCTATCAAATATGAGAGAACTCTGAAAATATACTTTTGACCTTTATCAAGTGTCACCTATCAGAAAATAGATTTGGTCGCTAGAAAACGAGTGTGCGCCTACGTATATGTGTAAGATACCTTCTGTCTGTCTTATTAACCTTCATAAGTTTTCAATGTTTTCTTTGTCAGTGTCCGGTTTAATGGGTTAGCTGCTCCTTAAATGTAATATTTCCATTAATTGTACCATAGTTTATGGTCAACTAGGACTTGTTTCTCTACGTTGTATATGTGTATATAATAGATATATTCTATATAATTGTATATATTTATTTCTGTTATTATATATGGCGTTTTAAAAGTAGTATATTATCAATTTCTTTTAAAATGTCAATTAATTAATTGCACCTGCCACTAATTCTCATCTCACCCAGAGTCGCTTGATAGAGAAAGCTAGTAGGCTTTAAATTCGCCCTCTGTAATCTTTTATTTGATAGGGTTGTTTTAGAATAAATAAGTAAATAAAATAAAACAAATATTATTGATTATTATCTACATTCTCAAAGACCTTATGCCACTTTACATTAAAATACAATATATTAACATACTGTTTGTATTTATTAATATTTTCACTGCTTAAAGTAGCAGATGAGTAAATTTTTCAAGCGAATTAGATGATACAATGTTCCATGAAATTTTTTCCATTTCCAAACACATTTGTTTAAAACAGAATATGTTCCGAAAATAGTTAAACAATGGCTTAAATTTCCCTCAGTTAGTAGTTAGTACCTACAACGAGTGTGTTGGAGTACTTTCCAATTAGTACACGTTGTTACGTTGCAAGTTCTAGACTGTTATGGAATTGTAAATTTGCATCTGTTTAATTAGAATCGTACGTAAAACAACATTATATCTTTGCAATATTTGTCTGAGCAGATTTTGGTACGATCATACATAGAAGTATTTCATGTTATTTTTTGTTGTATTTTGTCGATACTTAGTAGTTTTATTTTTCAGAGAGCTAAAAATGTCCTTGTAAAATATGATAGCAACTTTCTTTTCATTTTTGATATGTATATACATTCCCATTTTTGTAAAATAGTATACATTCGTTTTAGGTTTATTAGATTTCATTGCAACATTAAATAGGGTAAACAATTTAAAACCCTTCAGTTAGATATTCTAATTGGTTGTTACAGACAAATAACCTTGTTGAGAAATTCTGTAAAATTAACTCAGTAATAAAAAGAGCCAAACAAAATCAAGCCTATACCGGCCCTTGAACCTTGTTAAAATTTAACATCTCCATAATTTTGCTTTGATCAAAGCGTAAGTGTTGTTGATTTACATTTTATTCACGCTTTTCCACAAGTTATCGTATGTTTTCTTTTATTATTCTGTTTATTTCATAGAGCCTCGTTAAGAGTTGTAGCTTAAGAGACTTTTCTAAAATTTTAGAACTTTAACAAATTTAACATTCAGGATGTTAAGTATGTGTGTGTGTGTGTGATGGTGTTGTAAATTTTTGATAGATTTGATAGAATTATTTTGGCTTGTGTTGAAACTGCCTAAAATCTACTAGATTATTTTACTACACTTAAAATAATATTGGTTTAATTATTATAGTGTGCTATTACAATTAAGTTTAAGGTTATAATCATCAACAATTTTATTTTTAATACTCTCATTACTTTGTATCGCAAAATGTCTTTATATTTCATAGATGACTAGTCCTAATCGTACTTTTCACACGCGTTGGCAATTGCAATATATTAGACCATTTATCTAAGGCCACTATGTTTTTTTGACCTCAACAAAATCGCCTCGTACGATACTCCGTAACACAATAGGGTGTTAGACACATTTACGTCGTCATCACACTTAAAAATAGTTAAATATTTTTTATAGGATAAGATTGACAAACGTACATATAGTCCACCTGATGGTAAGTGGATGCTGTGGTCCAAAAACATCTACATCTATCCCCAATTACGAATCAAAATGCAGGTGTGTTTTCATCCGTGAGTACTAAGATATAATGCCTCGTTTCCAGTAAAAAGGTTCTCCAGTTCTATACACTCACCATACGAAACACAGCAGAATTAAGTTGCTATTTTACGTGTATCTTTGATTGTAAAAATAAACCCTTTGTATATAAGGAAACCCTAAGTAAGAATTTATCTATAAATTGCTTTAATGAAACAAGCAACAAACAGATTTTAAATATTCCATAGATGGGCCTTAGATTAAATAATACGATCTTAGTGCTAGGCAATGTTCTTTTCTTAACATTAACGGTTATATTCGTGTATTTATATCTCATACGCTTTTTAATAAATTCTACAAGAAACATAGAAGAAAACATAAATTTTATTAAAATTAGGTAAATGTATTCTTAAGTTGTTTAAAAATTTTCAGTAAACAATTTTACATAGAAATCTCCGTGAAGGCGTTCTTTGAAGTATAAAGGCCTTTTACAAGTAAACTTAATCCTCTATACGAGTACATCTTGCGTCTACATATGCGAGACGTATGAGTTTAATATCATTAGCGATTTATAGCAAACTTCTACAACTTCCACGTCAATTTATTTTTTTAATTTAAATGTTGTGAATAAAAATATTTTAGTATGCGAATATACATTATTATCTACTTAAATTATGAACTATGCTTATGACCATCTCGTAGTCGCAGGTACTGTTATTCAAATCCCTTTCAAAAGCAATATTTTTGCAAAAATAACAATAGGTTTTTGGGTTTGGGCAGACCACGTTTGTTGACACTTACATACATAATCTTGTGTTTGTCCCTGTATTCTGTATTCTGATACTTCATGATAGCTTGCGATTTTACGATATAATGGGCACGGATCAGCTATGATGAGCGTCCGCTGTGTTTTATGACGAGCACGCTTGCGTTAAATAATATAATCTTGATATATAATAATAATTACACACACACACACACACACACACACACACACACACACACACATATATATATATATATATATATATATATATATATGTCGAGTCTGTGTCTCATTAGCGTCACTATCTGTCTCGCTCACACTTTATGGAATGTCTCTCTCTATCTTATTTAAACCACGCTGTGGTCATTAGGAACGCTTTGGTTGCACTAGAATCGTTTTAATGTAAGTTCCATAAAATTGTTAAAAACTGACTTTGTTTAACAAAAAATTTTTTTATAGCTGATCTAAGAAGTAATGGAGTAAGTTTGGCCTAATGGTCAACCCTTCGAAGTGTCAGGCCATTATAATTGGTAGCCGTCCGATGATCCAGAGATTGAAAACAGTAGCTCTACCTCCTATCTTTTTTAATAGTACTGAGATTCAATTGTGTTCCACTGTGAAGGATCTAGGTTTATTAATTGATTCTACTTTGAGTTGGAAAGCCCAAACAACGACCGTTAGCCAGAAAGTCACTGGTACCCTGCGTTCTCTCTATCGCCTAAAAAATTTTCTACCATCTGAAATTAAGACAATGCTTGTGCAGAGTTTAATTTTTCCCCTAATCGACTATGGTGATGTGTGTTATTTCGACCTGAATGCAGACCTTCTCAACAAATATGACCGTCTTCTGAATAACTGCATTCGATTCATTTTCAATCTTCGAAAGTATGACCATGTATCCACGTATCGATCTCAATTAAAATGGTTACCTATTCGTCAATGCCGTAGTTTGCGTGCACTCACCACCCTTTATTCTATCCTGATGTCTCCAACTTCCCCTACCTACTTATCTCCTCACTTTCAGTTGCTTAGTGCTAGTCATGAGAGAAACCTCCGCTCTACGAACAACCTTCTTCTCCTATGTCCATCCCATAGCTCTGGACTTGTTCATTCTTCTTTCCACATTCAATCTATTCTCCTTTGGAACGCACTCCCTCTCGAAATCAGGACGGCTAGCAATCGGTACGCGTTCAAGATGAAGGTTCGGGAACACTTACTTAATAAATTGGTAGAATCATCATCCTCATCATTGGCAGAACCAGCGTCCTCATACGGCCAGCAGTGAAGGACCACGTCTCTGATCCGTAAGTCATCACTGGCAACACGCACTGGTTGTACATGTGTATGTGTATGTATATGTGTATATATGTATGTATGTGTGTGTATGTATGTATATTATATATATATATATATATAAATGTGTATATATTTTTTATATATGTATGTTTATATGTGTATATATATATATTCTTATTGTTCTTATTGTAATTATGTATATTATATATTTCATATACATATATGTGTATGAATATTAATATAATTTTATCTATTTTTTTGCGATGTACCGTTTATATCTTATGTATTTTATTTCCATGTATTACAATTTTTTTTTGTTATTTTATTTTTGTATTCGCATATTAACTTTTTATTACACCTACTTCATTCTATCTCTGCATCATCCCAAGGTAGACTGGGAGAGAATGCCTTAGGCATTAAGTCCGCCTATATACCACTTGTGTATATGAAGTTTTAAATAAATAAATAAGTGTTATACCACGTTAGAATCGTTATTAAATGCGCTAACTTTTAAAGCTACTTGCCAAACTGGTGTAGTACAATTTTTTCCAGGACGGTCAGTTGAAGTAGTGCGAAAAACTAATTCTGAAAACTTGGTTCGGTATAAAATTACATTTTCTTTCAAGCTGGAGTGATTGGCACAGGGCTTAGGATTACAGGTTACAGAATCACTATTCAGGATGACGTAAGAGAAAAAAAATGGCAAAAAGTAAATATTTGTAGCAACAGGAATGAAAAAACTGTCTCATGGTGTACATTTTATCGATAAAAAAGAAATTACTATAATTTTTGAAATACATGACTTAGATTTTTTTTATATTTTTCTGGTAACTAGTATGGCCTCGCCTATTAGAAAGTTTCGGCTTGATGTCAACTTCTGGGACACCCGATATACAAAATTTAAAGTTGCCTGTTATTACTTTTGTTATGAACTCAAATAGGGCTACGTGATTTATTGGAAATCTCTATTAATTTAATTAGATAGATACACATGCACATGTAATATTTGGCGTTTTAAAATATCGTTGTACATACACAGCTTACGTTGAAATTTTTTGTTGCAATTCGTTCTCAATGCGAGTTTAATCCATCTATATATCTATCTTTTTTTATCTATCTATATATATATCTATATATATATATGAAAGCATCCGACAGCATTCAAGTAATCACTGCAGTTAAATTCATCCAGAAGGACAACACATTAAATGTAGATGTTTTTATATGTCTATTTGCCTTTAATTATTATGATTTTTTTCTTTATATATCATGTGGTGGCGGCGCAAGAGAATCCATCACCTCATTTTTTCACGAGAGAGTCGTGAGAGGCGACTATTGTATATTTCAGAAAGATCTGAGCTACAATTCTAAGCTATAGATATATGATAGTGTCTTGTATACACCAGACTTAAAACATCCAGACCGGCAGCGACTAGCAGCGTCAAATGCACGGGACGTCTGGATCTGCCAATTCGTACGCCGAGCTTGATGATTAAGTCAAATCTTCCTTTCAACGGGAGACAGTGAACCATTATGAACTGGTGAAGAAGATCCCTCAAAATATAATTAAAACTCTGAGTAAAACTGTAAAAACATAAATGTAATTCTGGGTTAAAAATTTGGGTAGAAAATGGGGTTTCAAAGTCAACTTATTCAATTTTCTTAATGTTATATCGACCTATCTATCCATTTACTGTGATGTTGGTGCTGTTAGCCTATACTGCTCTTAGAGTTCAGTCTTCATCTATCTTAGAGCAGATCAAGGCCGCGTGCCGATTATGTATCAATCTACGTATTCATCATCGCAAAACAAGTAATTTTTTTACAGTTTAAATAAAAATTTAAATGTTTTATACATAATGTAGGATACAACTGCATTATTGTACTTGAAAAAAGTCAATATTCACTGTGGCATACCCACAAAAATCTGTGCAACAAGTAAATGTGGTAATATTTTATTATCTAGGTGTAGATTTAGAGGTGCCTCAGATAGAATAACGTTCTGAAGAAAGTCCGAAACGTCAATGATTGTAAATGCAAAATTTTATAAAAAATCTTTGAAATTGTTCTTCTGTTGTTTCTGAGCACGTTCATTTTTAATGATTGGATGTGCTTAGAAAGAACAGAAGAACAATTTCAAAGAGTTTTTGATGCCACAGTGAATATTGACTTTTTTCACTCCACCCTAATGTACAATAATTAGCAAGCGTCAATTTTCACAACTCAACCCTTCAGTCTTAAATATATAGTATATAGCTATCCGCCCCGGCTTTGCACGGGTGATTTTTGGATTTCGATTACAGTGCCACCTACCGAGTAAATTGTGAACCGAAGCCATCCAGGGACTTGCTCAAATACACACAAAATTTTATCAAAATCGTTTGAATCACTTTCTTTTGAATTTGAATTGAATTTTGAAAAAAATTGAATTAGACTTTGTTTTGTACATAATTCGCTTACTAGAATTTAATTATATAGCATCAAGGTAAACCTCTGTGGTTTTTAGATGTTAATTAAGCCTATATTGGAATGTAATTTTTGTTTGATCTGATAAATAAATAAAAAAAAAGTTGCGGATGGCGTCAGAAGTGCGGGAGGGTAGCACTCGCACTTAACTCGCCGAAAAATAGCTCGCCCGGCTATCCCGTTCAACTTAATCGTTAACTTGCTACTTAACTCGCTTATTGCCGTTCAAACGAGGTTCAAACTTAACTCGCCAGGTTCTCAAGTTAACTCGCTACTGTACTTGTCGAAGTGTAAATCGGTCTGAACTTGCTTAACCACTCTCATAAAGTCAGCTTGTGATTATTTCGCTCGTAACTTGGAATCAGTAAACTTATGTACGAAGGCAACTGTTATAAGTAAGCGCGTATACTAAAACAGCAAACCGTCGCCCATTAAAATTATTTGCACAAAATTTTGAATTTTACCTTAAGAGCAGAAAATGTAAATAATAATAATAATATTTATTTATTTAATATTCTTTATTGCACAACATATAAAAATTACAAATTATATATACAAAAGAAGCATGCAATGGGCGGTCTTATTGCTGATAGCAATTTCTTCAATAATATTAATTATAATAACACAAATATAGAATTAGTTAAGATCTTCTACTTTGCTCAGTGTTTTCCAACAAATAGATGGTATATTCAGTATGTCGACCGGTGGTGATGCTATTGTCTCTACATTTGTTCATCATCTGATCCATCCATCTGTTACAGCCTATAAAAGTCTACTGCTGGACATAGTCCTCTCCCATAGATTGCCTCATAGATAGGTTAGAAGACTTTGCCATAGTTGCCACGCTTTGGAGGCAGGTTAGTAACAACAGTCTTTTATAATTTTAAATAGTTATCTTTAAGATACTGCTGTCCATGTTCTGTTTCAGATTCCCTCTGTTGCCTCTTATATCACCGATGGAACAATATGAGGTAGTGGATATACAATAATAGCTTGACACTTGTAAGAGTTGACCGTTAAATCAAACTTACCAGCTCAACCGAAATATATATTCGGAAATATATATTGCACGCCTCATGAGCACTTCATTTAATTTTGAAAAAAAAATTGTAATCCTGGCTTTTTAAATATATTATTTACGTGTTTTAAGTTTAGCGCTCTATTATTTTAACAGGTAGTGTCACCTACAGGGAAAAATTTTTTGGTTTGGTACATTTGTCCTTTGTTTATCAAGGGTTAAAAAAATATGAAAGCACCTTTAAATTTTAAATAGCAATAAAACTTATAAAAGTTGACAATAATTTCAGTAACAAACTACAAGTACTATGCTATTGATATGAAATAGGGAACCAGTTAATGTAACTGAAGCTAATAAAAAAACCCCGGTCTTGAAACGTCGACTTTTTCGGGAGTTATCGTGACCACATACAAATCAACGTCCAAACGTCCACGTAACATTTTTTTCAAACAGTCTTTATTTTTTAAAGTAACAATATAAAATTAATTTTTAGAAAATATAATATAGATTAATTAGAGTGTTTTCTTGATATACGGCTACTCTTATTTTCGTATAAGTGCAATATGGTTATGATAGAGGCATTTTAAGAACACAAAATTGCTTGACCTTGAAGTATCAAAAGTAAAGCACTACCTGATACCAATAACGTTTCGCGTTATGAGGCTCACGATAGTTGTCTGTGAATACAACTGCAAGTCGTCAACATATATATGATTTATAAATTTAGAAAATAACAAAGGATATAAAATACAACCTCGAGGGACACGTTTTATAGAATTTAATACGTGTTGTAACAGTGTTAAGGCAACAACAAACCACATTTTAAAAGGAAAGTGTTACATTTAATCCGTTTTATAATACGTTTTGTAATAGTAATGCAATTAATTTAAATAGTGTTTTAATGAAAATCTTCTCTTCTTCAATTAAAATTGGATAACTTTCAGATTAACAATAGAACCCATAACAGTAATACCACTTTGGTACTGGGGCAATGACAGTGTACTACATTTTTTTTACAAAAATCGCACTGGAATTTGCATGATATATTAAGAGGTTAGGGTTATAATAGAGAAGATTTATTATTACTTATTCTTTATTTAAAAGCTCTAAATTTACATGAAAAACAATATTTTCCCACGATTTCTCTAGTATTCAGCGGTAATTGACAGAAATTAAAATGAAAAAATAATGGTTTTGAATGAAACTACAGCAAAAATAATAACAAAAGACAGCAACTTCGTAAAAAAAAAAAAACGGGGAACCCTTGAGTAAAATGGTTAAAATTATAATATGTTTTAGTAAATTATATGTTTTATCGAATCCTTAACGGTGGACCACTATTTACGTAGCAACCTGTATATAACCACTAATAACTTACTGAAATAGTATTTTGTATATTGAACTAGCGACTGAAACATAAGTTATCTCTATATATAAAAATCAATTGCTGTCCGTTTGTCTCGCTAAAACTCGAAAGTGATTCAAACGATTTTGATAAAATTTTGTGTGTATTTGAGCAAGTCCCTGGATGGCTTCGGTTCACAATTTACTCGGTAGGTGGCACGGTAATCGAAATCCAAAAATCACCCGTGCAAAGCCGGGGCGGATAGCTATATACTATATATTTAAGACTGAAGGGTTGAGTTGTGAAAATTGACGCTTGCTAATTATTGTACATTAGGGTGGAGTGAAAAAAGTCAATATTCACTGTGGCATCAAAAAATCTTTGAAATTGTTCTTCTGTTGTTTCTAAGCACATCCAATCATTAAAAATGATACGTGCTCAGAAACAACAGAAGAACAATTTCAAAGATTTTTTGATGCCACAGTGAATATTGACTTTTTTCACTCCACCCTAATGTACAATAATTAGCAAGCGTCAATTTTCACAACTCAACCCTTCAGTCTTAAATATATAGTATATAGCTATCCGCCCCGGCTTTGCACGCGTGATTTTTGGATTTCGATTACAGTGCCACCTACCGAGTAAATTGTGAACCGAAGCCATCCAGGGACTTGCTCAAATACACACAAAATTTTATCAAAATCGTTTGAATCACTTTCGAGTTTTAGCGAGACAAACGGACAGCAATTGATTTTTATATATAGAGATAACTTATGTTTCAGTCGCTAGTTCAATATACAAAATACTATTTCAGTAAGTTATTAGTGGTTATATACAGGGTGCTACGTAAATAGTGGTCCACCGTTAAGGATTCGATAAAACATATAATTTACTAAAACATATTATAATTTTAACCATTTTACTCAAGGGTTCCCCGTTTTTTTTTACGAAGTTGCTGTCTTTTGTTATTATTTTTGCTGTAGTTTCATTCAAAACCATTATTTTTTCATTTTAATTTCTGTCAATTACCGCTGAATACTAGAGAAATCGTGGGAAAATATTGTTTTTCATGTAAATTTAGAGCTTTTAAATAAAGAATAAGTAATAATAAATCTTCTCTATTATAACCCTAACCTCTTAATATATCATGCAAATTCCAGTGCGATTTTTGTAAAAAAAAAATGTAGTACACTGTCATTGCCCCAGTACCAAAGTGGTATTAATGTTATGGGTTCTATTGTTAATCTGAAAGTTATCCAATTTTAATTGAAGAAGAGAAGATTTTCATTAAAACACTATTTAAATTAATTGCATTACTATTACAAAACGTATTATAAAACGGATTAAATGTAACACTTTCCTTTTAAAATGTGGTTTGTTGTTGCCGTAACACTGTGTTTTTTTTTTGTATTATACCTAAATTATGATCTCTTTAATAAAAAAGGTAGTGCAATTTTAATTGAAAACGACTAAAAATAATAGTTTTTCTTATTCCTGTTGCAGAGTGATCTAGATCTAACTTATTACTTATTTTTTTAACTTACATATTTTTAATAATCTTTGACACAATCACAAACACCAGTAAATTACACAAATTGTTCGAAATGGCCCTTATTCGCAACTATACACGCTCTGTAATGTCTAATAAACGACTGTTTAAGTCGTCGAGCAAACCCGTTTTCGTTGATTTCTGCAGCTGCTGTCTGGATTTTAGTCCTCAATTGGTCAATAGTTGCTATTTGTTCCTTGTAAGACTTTTAGTTTCGGACAACGTCAATAAAAAAATATCTTAAACTTAAACACACAATCCACCTATTTGGATACGCTGTATTAAGGTGCTTTCGTACTCTAACAGGATAGTGAGAGGGACAGCCATCGTTCTGCAGCCACAAGTCTTCTTGAATTTCGGTAGTGAGAGGCCGCCTTTTAATGTTTCTGGCAACTCGTGTGGACCGACTATCTCTCCGTTAGTGATTCTGGTCCAAAGGTTTACTTTAAATCGATACTGTGATCTGTTTTGTCGGATCTGATACGGATTTTCTAGACGAGTGATCATGTGAAATTTATATGCCATACCTGCTAGTGTCCCTCGAGGTTGTATTTTATATCCTTTGTTATTTTATAAATTTATAAATCATATATATGTTGACGACTTGCAGTTGTATTCACAGACAACTATTGTGAGCCTCATAACGCGAAACTTTATTGGTATCAGGTAGTGCTTTACTCTTGATACTTCAAGGTCAAGCAATTTTGTGTTCTTAAAATGCCTCTATCATAACCATATTGCACTTATACGAAAATAAGAGTAGCCGTATATCAAGAAAACACTCTAATTAATCTATATTATATTTTCTAAAAATTAATTTTATATTGTTACTTTAAAAAATAAAGACTGTTTGAAAAAAATGTTACGTGGACGTTCGGACGTTGATTTGTATGTGGTCACGATAACTCCCGAAAAAGTCGACGTTTCAAGACCGGGGTTTTTTTATTAGCTTCAGTTACATTAACTGGTTCCCTATTTCGTATCAATAGCATAGTACTTGTAGTTTGTTACTGAAATTATTGTCAACTTTTATAAGTTTTATTGCTATTTAAAATTTAAAGGTGCTTTCATATTTTTTTAACCCTTGATAAACAAAGGACAAATGTACCAAACCAAAAAATTTTTCCCTGTAGGTGACACTACCTGTTAAAATAATAGAGCGCTAAACTTAAAACACGTAAATAATATATTTAAAAAGCCAGGAATACAATTTTTTTTTTCAAAATTAAATGAAGTGCTCATGAGGCGTGCAATAATATTTCGGTTGAGCTGGTAAGTTTGATTTAACGGTCAACTCTTACAAGTGTCAAGCTATTATTGTATATCCACTACCTCATATTGTTCCATCGGTGATATAAGAGGCAACAGAGGGAATCTGAAACAGAACATGGACAGCAGTATCTTAAAGATAACTATTTAAAATTATAAAAGACTGTTGTTACTAACCTGCCTCCAAAGCGTGGCAACTATGGCAAAGTCTTCTAACCTATCTATGAGGCAATCTATGGGAGAGGACTATGTCCAGCAGTAGACTTTTATAGGCTGTAACAGATGGATGGATCAGATGATGAACAAATGTAGAGACAATAGCTTCACCACCGGTCGACATACTGAATATACCTTCTATTTGTCGGAAAACACTGAGCAAAGTAGAAGATCTTAACTAATTCTATATTTGTGTTATTATAATTAATATTATTGAAGAAATTGCTATCAGCAATAAGACCGCCCATTGCATGCTTCTTTTGTATATATAATTTGTAATTTTTTATATGTTGTGCAATAAAGAATATTAAATAAATAAATATTATTATTATTATTTACATTTTCTGCTCTTAAGGTAAAATTCAAAATTTTGTGCAAATAATGGGCGACGGTTTGCTGTTTTAGTATACACGCTTACTTATAACAGTTGCTTTCTTACATAAGTTTACTGATTCCAAATTACGAGCGAAGGAATCACAAGCTGACTTTATGAGAGTAATTAAGCAAGTTAAGACCGATTTACACTTCGACAAGTACAGTAGCGAGTTAACTTGAGGACCTGGCGAGTTAAGTTTGAACCTCGTTTGAACGGCAATAAGCGAGTTAAGTAGCAAGTTAACGATTAATTTGAACGGGATAGCTGGGCGAGCTATTTTTCGGCGAGTTAAGTGCGAGTGCTACCCTCCTGCACTTCTGCCGCCATCCGTAACTAAACTCGCCGTTCGTATAAACCAGCGAGTTTAGTTCAGTGCATAAGTTGACAAGACCCAACGTTTGCGCGCAATTGTACTTTTATAATTAAACTCGCCACAAAGTTTGTACGATACTGTTTATTGAATATTTATACGATTTTTATTGAGTTTTAATAATAAAGTGTTTATATAATAGTAGAAGTTCAAATTGTAAAAATAAATCTGCTCCAGATACTGCACTCATGAAAATTCTTAAAAACTTCTTTAACAACAACCATTAATACTTCTCTGACTGGATCATTTAATTCTTAACGTAATCTTAGAACCATCTTAAACGAAAACCAGAAAAATTCTGTAGTCTTGAAACGTCATACTCCAACGAACTCTATGAAGACATTGTTTGAACGCTACTGCCCACTTAACCGTTTACTGTCAACTACCCTGTAACTAAACTCGCTACTGTACTTGTCGAAGTGTAAATCGGTCTTTAGGCCCAATAAAGTGAACTGTAATATTTTAATATATCTTGTACATACATATTATATAAACTGAGCGTTAAATTTAATTAAATTTGAATCGAAATTCAATTAAACACCTTTTTAAGTCAATTAAGTAAGTAATTATTAAAATCTTTGAGAATTATATTCAAATTTATTAAACTGTATTTATAGGCATTATATCCAAAACCTAAGGTACTATTTTATAATTTTAACAATCAATTTGCAAAGTTATAGCATAATATAAAATATGAGAAAAACATAGCGAATATTGATATGATATTATATACTATATTATATGCGATTTCGGCAACGCACCTGCAATTCCCCTGGTGTTGCAGTTGTTCGTTGGCGGCGGTAGTCACTTAACATCAGATGAGCTGTATGATCGTTGGTCCATTCTCCTATAAAAAATACAAATTAACGGATTGCTAAATTTTCAAAAAACATAGTTTTTTCTATTTTGGATTATGTTTCATATTAAATCGGATTCAAATGCATTTAGTGCATTTGTAATGGCGAGAGATTCATTTCTATTTTGATTGACTATAAATATAGTTACTATACTACCATACTACACTATACTATATTATAGTTTGCATTTTTCCATAATAAAACACATAATTTTTATCAGTAGTGTCCTTTCTGCAGTAATGTCCCAGGCCAGTGCCATATTATGAATCCATCACTGTATAAACTGCTACATGTTGCTGATATATATTTATATACAAACATATATTTCATAATTTCAAACTTAAATCAATTATTGAGTTTTTCCGTCAAGAAGTTCTCAGTAGCTGCCCGGAGTCAGGAAGTTGGCGGTGTCTCACCCCCGTGCCTCGGAAAGGACGTAAAGCCGTTGGTCCTGCTCTTGATTTCTCTCTGGTCGTGTCGGTTTACCGTTAAATTCGGTCTGGAGTACATTATTTTTATTATTATTAATTTCAAAAACACAACTTTCATTTGCCCATAACATCCAGTAATTAGTGCTGGATGTAGGCCTTTACCATTGAATTGCTTGAATTGCTTCCTCATAACAAAGTGTGCATGTGACTTGCTCTGATAGTGTCATCAAACACAACATCTTACTTTGCAGCTGGCTTTCTGTTCAGGTAGTTACTAGTTCAAGACCTAATCTGCGATATTGTATGTGACATGATGCTAGAGGGTCCTGTAATATTCCATTAAGCGTTATCAATATTTGCACGACTAATAGGTACTGCTTCAGTGAATAAAATATTTTCTTTTATATTTAATGGAATCAGACATTACTTTCCGGAAATCTATAATAATATTAAAGTTATTAAAAATTAATTCGTTAAAATTCGCGTAATAATATAAAATGACGTGTCTTACCTAGTTTGAAGAGCGACTTCGCCCTCGCTCAGTTGCATGCACTTTCCCCCTTACCACTAATCCCAGCACCACTTATCGCAACATCACTAGGAAAGACACACCACCGTCAATAATATGACACGTGTTTCGCCTATACAAGGCATCCAGACAGACGAAGTGGACATTGGCTGACCGCTATATAATATTTATTTTCCTCTTTTTATTTGAAGAACTATTCCCGATAAATACCCGAGTTCTTTTATTCGGAAATAGCTGTTTCACGCGATTTCGTCCGCGTGTAACTCATTACGATTGGATTTCATGGGTTTCAATTTTACTGCGCGGAACCCTAGTTTAAAAAAAACTAGCCTACGTTAATCCTTATAACATCAGCTATCTGCCAGTGAAAGTTTCGTCAAAGTTAGTCCAGCTATTTCGGAGATTATCTGGAACAAACAGACAGTCAGACAAAAATGTTTACAATTGTGTTCTTGTTATAAAGTACCGTATTTAATTTCATATACTTTTAGTAAAAAGCTGTTTGACATTACAAAAAGACATTTCAATTTTATTTATTTTATTTTAATAGGTGTAAAGAAAATTAGGAATGAAATGATGACATGCTGTTTTGAAACCATTTCGAAATGATTAATGTTTCAACTTACTTTTGTTACTAGAGATTTCAAAAATAATAGAGAAAATAATAGACATTTATTTTAACACATGCATAAAATTATTGACCTTTATTTCACTTCCAAATGACGTTATAAAGTGGACCAAATTAAATCAGGCCCATATCTAGTGATTTAAAAGCCATTAAGCAATAATGACTTGTATGTCAATAAAAAAGTAAATTTCTCGGATTTGTATATCAAACATGGTAATATTTTTTATTTATTACTTTCCTTGTTTTCTAATTTAATTGATTCAATATAACCATTTCGTTGACCGTTGCCATAAAGGACCGTCTTTCCAAAGTTAATTTTAATATAAACCAGTCTGTGCGAGGTTAGTCCGTCAATTAATGCAAACTTATTGGCGCTATCAGAAAGGATATTATGCATGTTAATTATTGCTTTAACTTTAATTACACGCGACAGGCAAGAAACTTGTACGGTATAATTGAGCCTTTACTCTCTACCGAGAGCGCTCCACCATTTTTGCTACCGTCAGCTATAGAAAACTTAATTCTGTTGTTATATTGTCATTTTTACATACTATATTTCAATGTTTATATGCCCGTGCTTTGAGCTGCGACTTACGTATAGATTGTTAGTAACTTTGTACGGTAATGATCGTTTAAAGGTAACCTAACCTTAAGATTTGCCATTGTTCACAAATGTAGTAAAAAGTGGTACTTTCTAAGACAGCTGATTTTTCTGACGACTGAGTATATTAATTGAATAGCATAAGTCACGTTCAGTGTGAACTATTTTTAATCTATATTGAATAACAATTATTCTATTCTGTCCTATTATCGTATTTAACAGCAGTCGAAATTGTCGAGTAGCTACCGTACCTAGGGAGACTACTTTCAAGTAGTCATCTCGACACACAAAGAGGTGGATATGGAGGAGATGGAGACAAGGAGATTTTCACAATACTATAATAAAGTAGTTCAATATTTAAATATAGTATAAACCATGCAGTAGCAGTGTATGAATATCCACTACCCCGCCGTATGTGTCGTAAGAGGCGATAGAGGGAAACCAAAACAGAAGAACATCTTCCTGATAAGAACTCAAAATAATAAAAAACTGCGTTTGCCAATCCGCCTGTCAAACGTAGCAACTATGGCGAAATCTCCCCTGTGAGGCAATCAATGCGGGAGGCCCTTGTTCAGCAGTGTCAGTTCAGTTTTGTTACGTGGTAGAGTCATGCTGCAGCTATATTATGGTTGTTAGATAAGACTCTATTGTTATTTTCATTACAATTTTTTCAAATAATCTTTCACATAATCTTAATTAACACCATTCGCAACCAGATCCTGTTACGTTAATAGTCTCATGAAAACATAAAAGTTTTTACGCCATGATCACAAAGCGTGTCCGGAAATAGCGCGCCTCTTTCAGAGAATTAATTAAGTGCAGTTCTTTGCTCCACTGAGTTGCCTCTTTGGCGAATAATGAAATTATAATTGTAGTTTGCAAGTTGTTATAAAATTCCATCGCTTTTGCATTTTTATACAATTTCAGTGTTTTATACGACTACCGGGTAGCAATTACTTGAATGTTGAACCTTTGTAATGGATACAGCCTATAAAAGTCATGGAAACGAGGCATTCCATCTTAATCCTCATGGGTGACAATGCATCTGCATTTTGATTCGTAATCGAGAAGAGATGTAGATGTCTATAGGCCACAGCATCCACTTACCACCAGGTGGCTGTATACTCGTTTATCACCCTTATTATGTTTAAAAAAAACGTAGGACTGCATGTCAAAAGTGAAAACTTAACTTCACAAACATGTAAACTTTATTTTTGGGTATTAAAAAATTATTAGCTATAAATACAGAGTTATTTTTCAAAGAGTAGCCAAATTTTATACTTAAGTTCAAATATATAAATAATGATATATATAGATTATATAGATGTTCTGAGAGAAAATACTATGAGAAATTACTATGTACGTAGGACATTGAATAAGTTTTGAGACATACAAAAAGTATTCTAGATACCATTAATATTTATTTTTAGAACGGGACAGTATTTCATGCCAGCACACCACCTGCAACTTTACAAGGCGCAGGTTCGGCCGCACATGGAGTACTGTTCCCATCTCTGGGCTGAGCACCCCAGTGCCAGTTCCTTCCACTTGACCACATCTAGAGCAGAGCGGCTGGATTCGTCGACGACCGAGTGCTTTCCGAACGGATCGATCCACTGGCGCTGCGAAGAGATGTTGCATCTCTTTGCATTTTCTTTCGCATATACCATGGGGAGTGCTCTGAGGAATTGTTCAGATTAATCCCAGCCGCCAAATTTCGTGAACGCACTACGCGGCAAACGTCCCGATGGATGTGGATGATCCACACCATCTGGATCCTTGCTTTCACAAGGAATTTTCTTCCGCGTACGACCTCTCTGCGGAATAGTTTACCACCGACGATTTTTCTGGACTGATAAGACCTGGAGACTTTCAAGACAAGAGCTTACTCCTTTCTAAAGGGCCGGCAACGCACCTGCGATTCACCTGGTGTTGCGGATATTCATGGGTGTCGGTAGCCACTTAACATCAGGTGAACATACGGTTCGTTTCCCCCCTCTTACATAATAAAATTACATCTTTTCAAAATATTCTCTATCATGCTCTATAAAACATTCCTTTCGCTTAAGGCAACTCTGAAAACACTTTTGCCAGTCTTGATCTAACAGGTCAAAAATCGCTTCTTCTTAGGCAGCCACGGCTTCTTCGGCGCTTGAAAAAAAACTTTTCTTTTATTTTTTCTTTGACTCTTGGGAACAAAAAGAAACCGCAAAGAGCTAAGTTAGGGCTGTAGGGTGGGCGACTTAGAGTTTCAACACCAGATTCCTCCATAAATGATTTTGTTCTAAGGGAATTATGTGAAGAGGCGTTATCGTGATGCGGCATGATTCCCCGAAGCCCGGTTCTTGGTCTTCTCTCCCGCACAGTTTGAAAAGCTTTGGGTAATGCAACTGTACTATACCATTCAGAGTTGACTGACCTATAATTTTCCAGCATTGACGTTGACAAATGTCCGCTCTACGAAAAAAAACTAGCCACCATATTTTTGCAGACGTTGCGAGGTCTTTGCAGTTTTGTCGGTAACTGTCCTTCTGAGTAGACCCATACTGATGATTGCCTTTTATTTTCCGGATATATAAATTATTTAGCGATTATTGAAACACGTCAAGATGCCCCGTTTTCAAAACGTAGACGCATTTAATGGCACCAATCCACACGAGTCTGTTTTTCGCTTTCGGAGAGCTAACAAGGAATCTATCGACAACAAAGCTTCCTCACTTCAAGATGTTGATGTAGGATGGTATGAATGTTCCCCTAACTAATGCCTACAACCCTTAGGGTGTCTGTATATGTGATTCGTGGGTCTTCTCGCACCAACATTTCGGTAGTCCATACATTATCCGCCGTTACTGCTGTTTGTTTCTTTGGTCATCTTTAAGGTTAATTTTACCCCCTTTGAATTTAGCAAACCACCTAAAAATTGTTGCGCGTGATGGAGCTGACTCCCTTAATGCTGATTGTAACCGTTGTAAACTTAATTGTTCAGTTAAACCAAATTTAAAATCATAATAGATCATAGCGCGCAAATGTTCACGGTTAAGATCCATCGTTTTAAATGAAAAGCGCGAGGAGCGTTGCAGGAAAATTAATAGAACTTTGTTTTTTTTTTTAAATATTGAGCAATTGGCTTATGGAGTTCTATTTTTAAATAAATTTATTTTTTAGAAGCATATAACGCGGGTGCGTTCCATTTTTAAATTTCGAGCATCTCAAAACTTATTGAGTGATATACGTAGACCATCGATATTATATATTATGTACTACGCACTAAATTTGGCATTCCGAACACTCACTATGTTCAACTGAACTGTACTGCAATCCGTACACCTGTTATTTTGGCTTTGATATTCATGCACTGCGGAACGGTGCTAATAATAATTTTATATTAAATTAGCACATATGCAAAATAAACGAAAATAAAAAATGTACTCGATTAACAATACAATCTAAATAAACAATTATTTATTATGACAATTTTCACGCGTTTATACCAACTGCGCATGCGCGACACTACTGTTTCCCGCGCAAGTGTGGATACAGAGTAGTGCACATTTTTTGGTTTGGAATAGCTTCTCTAGTACGTAGTACATATAACTCAATGATGTAGACTTGTTTATACCTATGAAAACTGTTATTTTCTAAGGTTTTCGGTAATTTGCGTCCTAATCTACAGAAATGTACATTGTGAAAGTAAAACATCAAATTTTATAATATTATATTTGTTACGCTGGGTGGTAGTGTGGTGGTATGCTCCTTTTCTACCTTGAAATTCATCTGGGTGGGAACTGTCCTTTTACCTATTGCTGCCATCAAATAGCAGTGCCTGCACTGCTGTGTTCTGGTCTGAAGGATATAGAGAGCTAGAGCTATTTTAGACTGAAAGACATTCCAAGACCTCAGTTATGACAAACCTTCATTGTTTGAAGTTTGCTGCAGCATGGGGGCTACAATAGCCACTTACGATCAGGTGGTGGGGACAGGTGGGGGGGACAGTTAGTGGGGACAGGTGGTGGGTGTACTAAGGTCGGGTGGACCGTTTGCTTAAAAAATGCATAACGTATAAAAGTATAATCACTGGCATATTTTATTAGCCTTCTTTAAATATTGATTTAAAACCAAAAATATCATTTTGCTTATTCTTCAAGCAGCTTTATGTATGTAGTTTTATGTTTATATTAGTATAATATTAACGGTTAGCTTTACATTGTAGTTTATTTCCTCCAAAATATTGGACAAAGGGTATAAAACTTCAAATCAAGATATTATTTTTATAAAGGAAAACTCAATGAACTTTTTCGTAATCTTTACATGACACGCTTTAGCAACTGACCTAAATCAACTTTGATGTTATCAAACTTCAAGTGTAAATGGAGGCAAGGCGCCATGTCACGCCAGTCCAGTTAGTTTATAGGACGTCAGAGCTGATGATACGCTTTTATTTTTTTAAGAAGTAAAAGTCTATGTATTTTAGAGACCTTACCTAAGTTTTGATGACACAGTTGAGAATAGTAAGGCATATTCTAACTATGCAATTTATTCATTATATAATTTATGCAGTGCTCTTATTCCCTAAGCGTAGTCACGAACTCATGGAAGACGATCTTAATTCACCAGATCCCTGAAAAAGCCACCGCTTCGGTAATCGGTAAAGCCAACAACTGCGATCGTCGTTTGTACCGATCTTGCCCTCCTTTTCACATTTATGTTTGTGGTAGGATAAACTCGAAGATCATTGGCTGATTAGTGATCGCAAAAACAATAAAACAATTTCCGTCGGAGTCGCTCAGCTATTAATTTCTGCTTCTAGTTTACCTTGTTCATAGATAGGTGGAGGCAGTAGAGCCTAAAGGCCTATAGCTTGGCTGGTAGCTTTGACATAGCGAAGGCCTACGATCGGCTTTGGATCAAAGCGCTTCTTTCGAAGTTTCTTTTTATGAAGCCTCCCGGAAAATTACGGTTACCCGCCAGTTTTTGCAGATTAAAGCATCAAGGGCGTAGTGAACGGTGCATGTACTGACTATAAGCCCACCAATATTGGTGATCTACTGTGTGATACTAACCATCAAATTTCTTCAGCATATCAATGATATATGAATTATCCGTTGAGAGACACTACTGAGGTCACTGAGCATAGTGCTTAGGTCCTACAACGATTCTGCCATTAGGACTATATTGTCAAATCAACCGCAGTTGCCCGTATCATCTCTAAATCTCACTCAAAATCTCAGGTGTCCCGAAAAAGATGCTGCCATATTCGGTCTTCAACTTTGACAGTTGGATCTTTCTGATAGACAGATCTCTGGCAAAGATTTTGGAGCTTTGGTTCCGCTCGTTCGCTACTTCAATGCGAGCTGTAGTGAAGTTGCGCAGTTACCTGTATGTTGTCATGTCCTACTGATTCATTTCCCGTCTAACAGCCACGAGACTAAGAGTATGATCTGTAAGGTTTATTGTAGAATTAGTGTGACAAACGAGCACATGACTATGTGCTCGTTTGTCACACTTGATGGTAAGTGGGTGCTGTGGCCCATAGATATCTATATTTAACCTCGATTAAGAATCAAAATGCAGACACATTGTCACTCCTGAGAACTAAGATGGAACGCCTCAATTTCAGTAAAACGGATCTCCGGTTCTCTACATTCACAATAAGAAACACAGCAGCATCAAGCTGCTGTTTTACGCTGGTATTCTGTGAGAGCGTGGTCCTTTCCCGGTTGAGCCGACCCTTTCGTGCTACAATCATAATATAACTGCAGCGTGGCCCTACCACTTATTTTTGGGTTCTTCTGGGATGGGTCTGGCAGGACTTAGCTCGGACTGCATGGATAGTTTTTACGAGCTTGTCATCATCTACTGCATTGCAGTCTTCTAGATACTGCTGAAAGTTTTCGGGACTTTGGATTAGAGCACAAGAAGGACGGAGTTTCGACTTCATTAGACGTGACATCTCCAACCTAAACGTTAAGGTTCAATGTGCCTCTCATTATTTCTCATTATTCGGTGATCGCTGCAAGTTTTCACCCTTGCGATCACTGATACATTACTAAACTGTAGCTGTCTAATAGTCATAATGAAGTTACTCTTATTTTTGTAGAACTGTCGGGTCTCAACCAGGTCCACTTTGTGAGGGCCGCTTCTAAAAGAAAGAGTTCATCATAAAGAGTTCCTCTTTCTCCATGAAATATGCTGGTGCTAGACTTGTGCTTGGATCGTTACTCAAACTTGCGTGCGGCTCCAAGGATGATGTGTACAGCTAACAATAGACCCTCTCAATCTCATTCCAAATCTCAAGTGCCCCGAAAACGATGCTGCCATACTCAGTCTTTAACTTTGACAGTTGGATCTTTCTGATAGACAGATCACTGGTAAAGTCTTTGGAACCCTGATTCCACTTAATGGCTTCTTCAATAAGAGCAGTATTAAAGTTGCGTAAGTCCCGCCGCATGCATTTGGAGATCTATCTGTTTAGTTGCCTGTAAGCTGTTAAATCTGTTAAAGACTGCAGCTTCATTCAGCCATGAGATTAAGAATGTGATCGGAGAGTTTTTGTGTTTTTCTGCGGCGGGTCTTGCAAATCTTAGTTCCGACTGTATGGAGAGTTTCCAAGAGCTTGTCGTTCATATCGTCCACTGCATTGCAGTTTTCTAGGAACTGAAAACAGTTTTGTAACTCGAGTCGAAAGTTTCGGGACTTTGGATTAAAGCACGAGGAGGACGTAGCGTGGACTTCGTTAAACGTGACCTATTCTACTTTACGTTTAGGTTTAATATGCTTCTCAGCGTTCAGTGATCGATGCTAATTTTCACCCTTGCTATCAATGAGACATTACTAAACAGTTGTCGTCTATTCATCATAATGAAGTCAATTTCATTTTTGACGAATCTTTGGGACTCGACGAGGTCCACTTTCTATAGGGCCGCTGCTGGAATAAAGAGTTCGTCATAAGTAGTCCCTCTTTCTCCATTAAGTTGGTCAGTTGCTGGCCTTTTGGGTTACATTGCCCTATCCGAATTTCCCTAACTTCAGCTCACCGTTCTCTCTTGTACCTAGTTTTGCGCTGAAGTCTCCCATTAACACCGTATAGTGGGTTTTGGAGGAATGCATGACTCTAGAGATATCATCATACATTTTCTCTACCACCTCATTGAAATGTGACGAGGTTAGTGCGTACACCTGTATGACCTTCAGTGAATACTGTTTAGTGGTTCTGAGTATAAAGTACGTAACCTTCGTCGAATTACTCCAAATTTTACAACGTTTTTAACTAGATACTTGTGGACGATAAATCCGACACTTCCGGGTTATTATAATATTAAGGAATTTATGGATAATAATAACCCCTGGGAAGGGTGATCGCTACCAAGCTATTTCCAATTTGTTTTGATTTGTTAATTGTAACATATACGATTGTAAGCTATTATTTTAAAAAAATAGTCTCGCTGGGTTTCTTGCTGGTTCTTCACAGGACAGAGAGTATTGTTTATAATCTATCTATCCATACTAATATTATAAATGCGAAAGTGTGTTTGTTTGTTTATTTGTCCTTCTTTCACGTCGCAACAGAGCGTCGGAACGGCATGATTTTTTGTATGGGGATAGTTCGGTGGCTGTAGAGTGACATAGGTTACTTTTTTCCGCGGAAAAACATCTCACTCACGTGGGAAAATAGAATATGTTGCAAAAGTTTGTCCTTCTTTCACATCGCAACAGAGCGTCGGCATGGCATGAATTTTGGTATGGGGATAGTTCGGTGGCTGTAGAGTGACATAGGTACTTTTTTCAGCGGAAAAACATATTACTCCCGTGGGAAAATATGTTGCAAAATTAAATTCAGCTAGGTGGCGCCACCGTGATTCTATAAGACGGACGACGGTACGATGGACGAACACAGAAGGTCAGAATATCTGGATTATTATGTCTTTTTACCAAAATTAAGAAAGAAGAAAAATGTATGGATCTGTATTTTTCCACGCAGGAAAAATACAGATGCATAGGAGAGTTATAAAAACATAAAATTCACCAGCTAATTTTCTTCAAACGTTTTGGTGCATTGTAATTCACAGAATAGGCGATAACCTCGCAGACGATATAAAGTAATCCGTTGATGCTCTGCCTACCCCGCAAGGGTTACAGGCGTGATTATAAGTATGGATCAGAAATACTATCACCACCTGTCACGCTTTCACTCTTAACTAATACTTAACTATGGTAGAAACAGTTCTTAGTAAGCCTTAATAATAAGCCTTAGTAATATTTATTGAACGGAAATGAATACAGTTCTTATATGTGGTTATGAATGAATCGGTATTACAATAGAAAAATTGTGCAAAATTATAAGAAAAATATTTTTCAGAGTTCTTATTAACTAACATATACATAGTATAAATTGATTCCGCTAGGTGACGTTACTAGGTTTTTAAAACGCTGTAGCGAAATGTATCCTGACATGTACTTAACTCCCGCCGTTGAGCCGCGCGTCAACTTATAGTGCATACGGTACCTATACGCTTAAATTGTTTCGATTTCGTAGCTTATTCGACTACCTGCTTTCGATTTCGGTTGTTTGTTATTTGCTTTGTGATTTGGTTAAGATTGAATGGATTTATATTGGCTTTCATTTTCGGATTTGTGTATTTTCTTGAATCGGTTTTGTGTATTTTGTTTTGTTGATTTGGTTGGTATTCCTTTATACATATTTAGATTCTGGCTTTGATTTTGGATTTTGTTTATTCAGAATCGTGAATTGGTTTTCGTTGTTTTAGGTTGTTTAACAATATTTCAAAGGAATATTAATAGTATAGATAGTATATACGATACCTATGCACTTACTTCTTTTTCGTTGGTTATATTTATATTGACTACTGCTTTCGATTTCGGTTTTCTGCGATTTGTTTTGTGATTTGGTTTAAGTTGATTCTATTTTTTTTTGGCTATCATTTTCGGATTCGTGTTGTGTCTTGAATTGGTTTTGTTGTTTTGATTTTAAAAAATATTTATATTTATTCCTTTTAGATATTTTGGATTTGCTTTTAAAAAAAATATTTAAAAGGAAATTTAATTTCCTTTAAGGTATTTTAACGTTTTTTTTTATAAATAGGTTTTTTGTTACTTCATAATGCCTCGCAAACGTAAGACCAGCCTTTCAAGAGTATCTCCTCAAAGATAAGCGAAAAGATTAGCTCGATCGCTAGAAAATTTAGAAGATGCTGAACTGAGAAGGCAAGAACAAGCAGAGCGTCAGGCTGCTTTTAGAGCATCTGAGACGCCTTCTCAACATCAGCAAAGGCGTCTTGAACAGACAAAGCGTCAGGCTGCTTTAAGAGCTTCCGAAACACCTTCTCAAAGTCAGAAAGTGTCTGAAATTAAGCTGTTAAAGGCGTCTTGAACAGGCAGAGCGTCAAGCTACTTTAAGAGCTACTGAAACACCTGATCAAAGTCAGCAAAGGCGTCTTGAACAGGCAGAGCGTCAATCTACTTTAAGAGCTACTGAAACACCTGCTCAAAGTCAGCAAAGGCTATTCGAACAAGCGGAACGTCAGGCCGCCTTAAGAGCCGCGGAAACATCTGATGAAACTCAACACAGACTCATTGAGCAAGCTGAACGTCAATCTACTATAAGGGCATCTGAAACACCAGAACAGACACAGGCGCGAAGAGATGCAAATGCACAGCTCCAAGCTGAACGTCGACAAAATTTTCAAAGAAGCAATTGGTCAGTTTTTAATGACGCAGCATTCAATTATGATCCGTTGATTGATTATAGAAATCACAGGTTAGTTGTTATCGGACTGATGGACAAGGCGTGTCGATTTTGCAGCGCTTTAAAATGGAAAGATGAGACTGCAGGCATGTGCTGTTCCAATGGCGAAGTGTCTCTTCCGTTACTTGGGGAACCAGAAGAACCTTTGAAAACTCTCTTTTTATATGATGCTAATGAGTCACGGCGCTTCTTAAACAGGATCCAGAAGTATAACTCATGCTTTGAAATGACGTCCTTCGGAGTTGACCGGGAAATAATAATGCCGGGATTTTCGCCTACATTTACGGTGCAAGGGCAAATTTATCTTAGAATATGTTCACTTTTTCCAGCCGAAAACGAACAGCATACGTTTTGACAAGTATATTTTATGGGTGACGAAGAAATTGAGGTAGACCGTCGCTGCCAATTTATCCAGGGAGCTGAGAGAGACACAGTGTTCAAAATTCAAAGATTCTTGCAAGAACGTAACACTTTAGTCAAAACATTTAAAAGTGCTTTAGAAAACCTACCTGAAGAGGATTATAAAGTCGTCATTCATGCAGATCGGACTCCTCGAGGAGAGCATGAAAGGCGCTACAATGCACCTTTGATAAACGAAATAGCAGCCGTAATTAGTGGTGATCAATTTTCTTCACGAGACATTGTCTTGCGAGCACGTGATGATACGTTGCAACGGGTAGCCGATACACACAAGTTTTATGATGCTCTGCAATACCCATTGATTTATTGCAAAGGAAAAGAGGGTTATCATTTTCAAATTCCACTCATTAACCCGGTCACAAAGGAGCCTAATCCGAACAAAAAAGTATCATGTATGGATTTTTATGCGTATCATATGATGTTGCGAGAAAATGATTTTAACCTCTTAGCCCGGTGTAGACAATTATTTCATCAATTTTTGGTAGACATGTATGTGACGGTAGAAAGTGAACGTCTCCGTTATATATCTTTAAATCAAAAAAAGCCTGCGCGTTGAGAATTATATACATTTACAAGATGCAGTTTCTAGCGACGCCAATGTAAACCCCAGAGATTTAGGTAAAATGGTAATTCTGCCCTAATCATTCGTTGACAGTCCCCGCTACCTACATGAGTACACACAAGACGCATTCGCCTATGTACGAACTTACGGAAGACCTGATCTTTTTGTTACTTTTAATTGCAATCCCACACGGAAAGAAATAACCGAGGAGCTAATGTATTTAGATTAAAAGTACAAAAATTAATGTATGTAATTAACAAAGGGAAAATTTTCGGAGAGGTGCAGTGCTTTATGTATTCAATTGAATGGCAAAAAAGAGGTTTACCGCTTGCCCACATTCTAATATGGCTTAAAGAGAAGTTGCGGCCCAGCCAAATAGACGACATAATAAGCGCCGAGATTCCGGATCCTGAGCAAGATAAAGAATTGTATGATATCATCGTCCAAAATATGATTCACGGTCCATGTGGAGCACGAAATTCAATATCGCCATGTATGAAAGAAGGAAAATGTACAAAGAAATTCCCTAAACAGCTATTAAAAGAAACAGTGCACAATGACAATGGCTACACCTTATACAGACGCAGAGCTCCCTAAAATGGTGGCAGGAAAGTTACAATCAAATCTCGCTCGAAAAAAGCGTTCGAAACCTTAGATAACAGCTGTATTGTCCCGTATTCGCCCATTCTGTGTAAAATTTTTAATGCCCACTTTAATGTAGAAGCATGTAGCTCTGTCCGCGGAATCAAGTACATCTGTAAGTACATAAATAAAGGAAGCGACCAAGCAATATTTAAACTCAGGAGTGAAGGTGAGGCAAATCCCGTTAATGAAGTACAGACCTTTCAAGCAGGGCCTTATGTCAGCAGTAACGAGGCAGCAGTTATGTCAGCAGCAGCGTGGAGTCTCCTTGGCTTCCCTTTACACGAAAGGCACCCAACAGTTGCTCACCTTGCTGTGCACTTAGAAAATGTATATTTCACCGAAAGAAATTTCCAAGAAAGAATTGCATCACCGCCAAAAACTACACTAACAGCCTTCTTTCAACTTTGTCAAACCGACCCCTTTGCAAAAACGTTGTTATATTCTGAAGTCCCCCCGCTATTATACTGGGAACACATCTAGAAAGGAGTGGAAACACCGTATTCAAGGCGCGTCTGTTGCAAATTGGCCCGGTGTAAAGTCATCAGATGCCCTTAGAGTTAGTAAAGTAAAGTTACAGCCTATATAAGTCCCACAGCTGGGCACAGGCCTCCCCTCATTTTCTGAGAGGCTTTTAGGGCAAGGAAGTGTCCGCCGCGCTGCCCTAATGCGTGTTGGCGAAATTCACATGTCTTCGAAATAATTTTTTTTTCTTATTCCTCAGACATGCAGGTTTTCTCACGATGTTTTCCTTCACCGCCGAGCACGTGGTAAATAAGCACTTAAAATTGCAATTAACAATTTCATTGGTGCCGGCGGGGATCGAACCCGGGTTACTCGCGTTCTGTTATATTTACAGCGAGCGTTAACCATCTGAGCTACCACGGCTCAGATGGCCTTGGTCGTGTGTATACCGTCCATGTAACTAATTTTGAATGTTTCTGTTTACGATTGCTGATGCACCATGTACGGGGTCCTACAGGATATAAAGACCTTAAAACTGTCAACGGTCAGGAATGCGCAACTTATAGAGAAGCATGTAAAGCTCTGCATCTTTTAGAAAACGATAATCACTGGGATGAAACCATGGAGGAAGCTGTGCAGTGCCCGTCACTAGCTAAAATTAGGGATCTTTATGCAACTCTCATATCATCTTGCGGGCTATCTAATGCACATGAATTGTGGGACAAATATAAAGAGTACATGGCGGAAGACATTTTGCGAAGGTTACAGCAGTCACACGCGAACTTGACATACAATGAACACATTTATAATGAAGCACTTGGAAGATAAAGTAATGGCAATGTTAGGCAAAAAATTAAACGACTTTGGAATGATAAGCCCTCAGCGAACAACCGAAAATGAACTAAGTGATGAAATTATACGTGAAACAAACTACGATATACCAGCTTTGCAGCAGCAAGTAGCCGAATTTGTACCCCGCTTGCTTCCCGAACAAAATCGAGTTTTTGACAAAGTATTAGGATAAATTGAATCCAGAAATGGTGCACTTTTCTTTTTAGATGCCCCTGGAGGAACTGGGAAAACATTTTTGTTAAATTTATTATTAGCACAAGTACGGAAAGATAAAAACATTGCTGTGGCCGTAGCTTCCTCTGGTATAGCCGCCATATGACTTTCGCCAAACTTTACCTGTCATTCAAAAAGGCACACCTGCAGATGAAATTAAAGCATGCCTCAAGTCGTCTATTTTATGGAAAAAGGTGACAAAATTCTGTTTAACTACGAATATGAGAGTGCATTTGTATAATGACATCAATGCTGTAAAGTATGCTGACATACTGTTAAAAATTGGCGATGGGCGGTTGGAAACGGATGCTGAGGGCTGCGTTAAATTGACGAGAGATTTTTGTAATTTAGTAGAGAGTCATTCCGAATTAATTGCGAGCGTTTATTCAGATTTAACGAACAACATGCATGAAGACAAATGATTATGTGAAAGGGCGATTCTTGCACCAAAAATGAGAGCGTAAACAAAATAAATTCAGATATATTAAGCGAAGTAGCAGGAAAAATAACAGAGTATTTGTCAGTAGACACAGTTATGGACACAGAACAGAGCACTTCATATCCTGTAGAGTTTCTAAATTCTCTAGAGTTGTTAGGTGTGCCCTCACATAAGCTTCAATTAAAATTAGGCGTCCCAGTCATGCTAATGCGAAACTTAGATGCTCCTCGGTTATGTAACGGGACAAGTCTGCGTGTGACACATCTGGGACGGAACATTATCGGTGCTACAATTTTGATAGGCGTAGGAAAAGGTGAAAATGTTATTATTGGATCCCTCCATCCCACGGATCCCTATAATTCCCACAGATTTTCCTTTTCAGTTCAATAGGTTGCAGTTCCCTATTAAGCTCAGTTTTGCAATGACAATTAATAAAGCGCAAGGGCAAACGTTACAGGTAGCGGGGGTCAACTTAGAAAAACCATGCATCTCTCATGGTCAGCTGTATGTAGCATGTTTGCGTGTTTCAAATGCCCAGAATCTTCACATTCTTTCCCCGAATGGAAAAACATATAACATTGTGTACAGTAGCGTCTTAAAATAGTGTTCAGTTAGTTTTTTCCCAAAATTCCCACAATTAATCAGAATTCCCACAGATCTTCCCTTTCAATTCAAAATTTCCTATTTAGCTCAGTTTCTTTTCAACTTAAAAGGCTTTTCAGTTTCCTTTCAATTCATAAAACTGCATCTCTGACGAATCAATTTAGCTCAGTTTCTTTTCAAAAATCTGCATCCCTGACGGATAACTATGCTTAGTTTGTTTTAATTACAAAAATATCCCATTTCCATTTGGAATAAACAGGCTATTTTCATGCTTTCCTACGCTGCATTTCAAAACATTTAAATAGGCTTTCGAATCAATTTTACTCAGTTTTCTTTTAATGGCTGCATCTCTGACAAATCTATAAAACTCAGTTTTCTTTCAATTCAAATAGCAATGGATAGTTCATTTCCCAGTGACCATGCGGGCGAAGCCGCGGGTAACAGCTAGCATTGAATAAAAACGTTTCTGTTTCTGTTTCTGTTTCCTCTTTGGGACAGATGGTCGCCCTCCTGGTGAAAGAACAAGTTGCCGGATTCGAGGATTACTGTGTCCTCCCCTCTGTTCGGACCTCAGATAATCTTATAATATTCTAGCACAACTTTTCTATCTTTTCTTTCAGCTTCAGTATCTTCTTGTTAGTCCTCGGGGTGCATGCGTTATATGTTGCTATGTCGAGTCGACTTAGGTAAACTGTAGAACGAACCTCCACCGGAGAATTTTAGCACCCTTTGCCCGGCCGATATAAGGGTCGCCACCGTAGACAGGTATAAGTAAGATAATGTACGCAATTAATATTATTATACCTAAGCTAGATCCTAATTTATGCCTCATGTACAGTAATATATAAGGGCTAACTTAAGCAGCGATGCGTAATAAGAATAGTTTTTTCAATGATGTATACGAGCGTATGATATATTTATTTTGACCTTCATTAGGGAATAGTAGATTGCTAAATTTTTTAACAAAATGATACATTATTTTTATTCCAAACTTTTGGACGCAATTTATATGAAGGTTGACTGTTACCGGACCGTGTTTGAAAAATTATAGCCAGTTTATTATTCTGTCAAATACGTTGACCCAAAAAGCTTTGTGCATTAATCATGATAGTCAAGTTTCACACCATATTTTTTTGCATTTAGAATAAAAATTTCGTATCATTATGAAGATTGTTATCATAAAAAATTGTAAAGTAATTATTAGCACATTGGATTTATTTAACTAGCTTATAGAAGTACGATTATGCGAATGTGAATATAATTTCTGATGACAGGGTTATAGTTAGAAAGTTAGGAAAAATTAAAAGTATACAAATAAATTATATAATACGAGATAGAACGATCATAAAAATTCAATTAATTTAACAGGTTTTGTTAAATTGCATTATTTTATTTTGTTCGTATTCTCATTGGAATTTATTGTGATAAGGTCTCCAAATCTTTTTCCAAAGAGAATACACCAGTCAGTCTACGTCTCATTGCTGAGCACAGGCCTCCTCCCATTTTTGTGAAGGTTATGGAGCAATCGCCTCACTCCAGTGCGTGTTGGCGAATTTTGCAATCCTCAAACATTTAAGGGTGATATGCAGGTTTTTACACTATTTTTTCTTTCAGCGCTGAGCACTTACTAAAGGTTATTTAATATTTCTAAATTTTTGTTGGTGCCGGCTCGGATTGAGAACGGATTTTGAAGAATTTCTGGGGTGCGGGGCTAGGTTTAGCAGACTTGTGAAGGTCTGTAATGATGCCGATGATGACATAACACAAATTTTGTCCTAGGCAACAAATTTATGAACTTACAATACCTACTTGTTTTTTTAAAGAACTAATAAGGACAAATAAGCCCACAGTCCAACTTGTGGTTAATGGATGCTGTAGCCAAAATACACATGAAATACCTCGTTACACTTAAAAAGTTGTCTGGTTTTGATCTTGTTTAAATAGGCTAGTATTATTATTAGTTGGTATTCTGTTATAGTGTGGTGAATCCCTGCTAGAGTCAACCCATTTATTTAGTAATGACCGTGCTGTCATCAGTTTGCGTACTCGCTTTTGATGAAAAACTTTGGAAATCCGCTTAGTTCATTTAAATCGGTCAAGCCGTTGAAATGTACGCACGCACACACACACACATACACACACCATCAATAAATTGTCAGGGTGGCTTCCTGTGAACTCAAAACGTTAAGATTTTATGAAAAGTCAATTTAAGAAAAACGGTGTAAAAACAATAACTTCCCGATTTTTAAAAATTTCCAATTTTCTTAGCGGGAAGTTAAAAAAAAAAGATATTATTATCTGATGATTAGGTGAAAACATCTAAGAATTATTTAAAATACTTTTTGAACTTTAATAACAACCTCATTGTATTAAGTTTGATTCTCATCGGAGTAAGAGATGAAGTGTAAACTATTTTTCCACACATCTGTCTCACCTGCACGTCATGTCGATTATCAATCTCTTAATGTTAAATTGGAACCGTAGGAGTCTGGAGCTAAGCGCTCGCTAAGGGTTCGATACCCGCCGGTACCAATGAAATTGTTAATTACAATTTTAAGTGCTGATTTACCGATGACGAAAAATATCGTATGGAAAATTAGAAAACATATTAAGTCCGCCAACACGCACTAGGGTAGCATGGTGAACAATTACTTGCCCTAAAACCTTTTCAGCGTAGTGATAACAATTATAGGTCGCATATTGGATGGAAGAGTTATGTAAAATGACCGGAACAGCGGTTTTAAAAGGTTCTATTTTTGTTTTTGTTTGTAAATGGAACGTATTTGAAAAAAGTGTAATGTTTTTTGTTGACGTAAACTATCATTAGTTAAATAAAAGGGCATTTCTCAATTTTCACACCATACAGGATGTTGTTTTATTTCTATATTTTTACTTCTAACAAGGCGCGTGCACAGCCTATGGCCGACCTATCAAAGTATCACATAACCCCTAAAAGGCCCTTTCTAATAACTGATATTGAACCTGGATACTTATTTATCAATACTACAGTGTGCAAAAAGTCTCATCATTTTCGAAGTAACGCTACTAAAAGTACAACTTTTTCCAAACAGAAGATAAGTAATTAAAAATAAAAATGATTTTGTGAAAAATAATTGTATGTGACCAATTGTGCAAATCATGTTAAAACATCCCTACTTATCTAGCTACCCAACGAAGTATCAATTTAGCTTGTAACTTAAATAGTACAGAAAAAACTTGAAAAAAAAAGTGGCCAGGTCGACAAGTTCCGAGTAGCAATGTTTTGGGTAATCCCAAACAATCGCTTCTCGGAACCTTATCAACAGCTGCGGGAATGCTCGTAAAAGATTGTGCGTTTGAACTTACGCTATTGTTTACATTTAGTGTGAAATTAGAAACAAGTTAAACAAGAAGAAACTGTTCAATCAGTCATCAGTATTACAGGCATCGTACACACGCGTGCATATCCCTCCCTGTTACACTTAAAGAAGTTGAGTTTCAAAGTTTTATGGCGGCGGAACCACCAAGACGCGGAGATCATGCAAGGCAATCATTTTCCAACGAGGAATACGCAGATATCTTTTATCTCTATGGATATTGTGACGGTGACGCTGCAGCTGCTCGCCGTGAATACCTACAGCGCTACCCTAATCGCCCGTCTGACTGCTTCCACTGGGACGATTAAGCCTTAGTTTCAACGTCATTACTAGACATCGGATTTTATACATTTGCATATATGCATATCTTATTTTTCCCAATCGTGCATATTTCGTTTAGTGGCGGTAGGTACGTACAGGGTGGTGATAGTGATAGTGACAGGTGATGAAGACGTGTAGAGCGCGAGCGCAATGGCGTATGCAAATGCGCGGCGTAGTGCGCTAATATTTAAATTTTGTCCAATGACGTCTGTTGATGTAGAGAGAGATAAATTGATACTGGGTGACAAACGTCACAATTTTGCTCTCGAATATTTGGAAAAATACTTAATTGCATATCGTCATAAAAACTATGCATTGTAAGGAAATTTCTCTGTTTGTTGTACCGTCTTTAATTAAAATATATAAAAATAAAAATGGTTTTTTGATTTTGCATTGTGCATATTTTCGGCATATCAATAGTTTTAAGTGAATATTTCGACCTTTTTTAGTGCATATTTACATGCATATTTTCGCAATTAGTGCATATAATCCGATGTTTAGTCATAACCATATACCCATGTTTCGTCACCTGTTATGATCCTTTTGAGTAAATGTGAGTCGTCGTTGACGTTATCAACAGCTCTTCAGCGATACTCATGCGACGGTTCTTTTGGTCAAAATTTAGCAATTTGGGAACAAACTTCGCTGACACGTGTCTCATGCCTAAAACATCTGTTAAAATTGCTTGGCACGAACCATATCAAATGCCGATAGCAACTTCTCTTTTGGTAATTCGACGATTCCTCAAAACTATTTTCTTCACTTCTTCAATGTTCTCCTCAGTTGATGACGTGTTGGGGAGTTCAGAGTGAGGTTCGTCATTGGTGTCTTCTTGGCCTTCTTGGATGATTTTATACCACTTTTAAACATTTTTTAGACTTAGACTCATCGTATGCTAGTGTCAATATTTCAAAAGTTTTAGAGCACTTGATTCCATTTTTTACACAAAATTTAATGCGATGCACTTTGATCCAGGTTTTTCGACAGTAGAAAATCGTCGAGTACGCAAAAATCTTCTAATCTTAATGCCTCTTTTAAACAAAGAACAAATGATATACACTTAAAACTTTTCACATATGTTCAAAACAAGTGTACCAACGTAACAAAAAAAAATTAAAGGTCGAACGGACGTATCCAGTGAAATTTGAAAAGTCACCTTACTTTTTGATCACACTTCGTATATATTTAAAATAAATAAATAACGATGGTATGCATTCTCGTTGCTTCAAATAATCAGTACACGAAATATATGTTTGTTCAAACCGAATTGGTAACAATCGTTGTATAACGTTAATCCTGGATAAAAACTTCGCAGCGTAACGTTGTTTGCTGGTCTCTTTGTAATGGAGTTTGTGGGAAGAACACATGTTTTCGCATAAATTTCGAGCAGACAAACTTCTCGGATTTTTATTCATCGCTTACCGACTCAAATAAATTCACTTAAAATTCAAAGGGTCTGAATCGATTTACAATTCGTGCTAGGTACTTAAACAACTGCCTACATTCATTCTTCCATACATATTAAAAGCCACATGTAACGAACAAAAAAATTACTACTTGATACATACGATGTTATTTTTCGATGCTACAACAAATTCATTACTTAATAAAGACCCAAAGCGAATTCATAGAAAAAATAACATTATTTTGAAACAAAACTGTTTAAATAATAAAAAATTGCAGAAATAAAACAACGTCTTGTATGCTGTGAAAATTGAGAAGTGTCCTTTTATTTTACTAATGACAGCTTATATCAACAAAAAACAATTATACTTTTTTCAAATACGTTGTTTACAAACTCCCCCAACAAGGCAAACAAACTATTTATTATTTCCAACAAGAAATAAACCATAACTTTAGCACAATAGTGAAGTAATGATACTATTTTTTAAGTAAAAAAGAAATATTATTAAAATTATGATAGGGGGCAATTAGTTAGTTACTTAATATTTAATAGTAAACGAATATAATGATTATTCTTAGGTTGTATATCATATAGGTAAATATAGGAAATATAGTTAGTGGGGATTATAGTATTTAATTTTATTATTTTTTAAGTCTGAAGTCTGATATATACAGTTCGTATAATAGTTTTTTAATTTGTGTTTAATATTTTTATGATTAATTTCATTTTGAAAAGATATTGGTAACTGATTAATTAAATTCAGAACTATGTATTCTAAAGTACGTTTTCCGTATAAATTATTATAATTAGGTTTATCTAATTTTAGTTTGGCCGCACTGCGGGTTTTAGAATAGTTAGAAATGCCATATTTTTTTTAAATCTTCATTAAAAAATTCTTCATTTAAGAGAGTATATTCTACTTTTTTATGCACCGGTATAATTTTGCAGTAATCGAATAGGTTATGGTAATCAGAATCCCTGTGTAAGTTTTTAACTTGGTCTGGGACTATAGTTTTTAAGATGCGTAGTTGCAATGAATAAACGTTATCTAAATGTGATTTGTAAGTTCGCCCATAACTAGACAAGCCATATGAAATTTTAGATTCGGCCAGTGATTTATATAATTGTAGCAGACTTCAATAGGGGACTTTAAACTTAATTATGGAGAATTTTGCTAATATGCTTCGAAGTCTATTACACACATTCTCAATATAATGTTTCCAGTTGAGTCGACTATCTATTATGTCTTAAGTAAGTTTGAGTTTCTACCGGCTTTAATTCTGCACAATGACAATTGAGAGTCAATTGTCCTTTGTGAAGGCATAGGTGGTCATGCACAATAATGCTAGGTATTACTTTACTCCTATTGTGACTTGAACTTATATACATTAGCTTGGTCTTGCTAGCATTGATAACTAATCCTTTATCGTGGGAACATTGTGTTAATATATTAAGTTCTTCTTGCAGAATGCGGCCAGTTTCGTTAATATTTTCACCTGCTGCAACGAGTCACGTATCGTCGGCATACTGGTATATTCGCAACGCTTGATGATGTTTGCCAGACTATTAACATAGGTGATGTAATGCAATGGTCCAATTACAGAGCTTTGTGCTGTGCCTACCGAAGAGTTAACATAATAACTAATGGCATCCCCCACTTTTACCGCATATTTTCTGTCATTAAGGTAATCTCTGCACCATGACAATAAAGGTCCTCTGATACCACTATCATTAAGACTGTCTATTAGCTTATTATGATTAAGTATATCAAACGATTTAGTATAGTCTACAAAGACTACCAAAACGTGTCTTTTATTATCTAAATGCTTGTAAACTCTGTTAGTGAAGGTCGATAACAGTTGGGTGGTATTTTTCTTTGGTTGAAAGCCATACTGTTTTTCAGTTATTATATTGTTTATATAAGTCATAAACCTGTCTGCAAATATATTTTTCAGCAATTTTATCTATTACGGGTAAAATAGTAATTGGCATATAGTTGTCATGCACTATAGTGCTACCCTTCTTATGGACAGGTCTAACTATGCCAGTTTTTAAAATATGGGGATACTTTCCACTTTTTAAACAGGCATTAATAGGATTTGCAATTACGTCACTGACTAAGGCATATTTTTTTATGTCTATAGGTCGTATCCCGTCAATACCTGGCGCTTTATTACAGTTTAAGTTGCGTACAATTTTTTCTACTGCTTTAGCATTAGCAGGTACAAAGCGTAAGGAGACATTCGAGTTGTCACTATACAATGACTTATCCAATAAAGGCAGATTACATTTAGGGATTGATTTTTTGACGCTTACGTCGAAAGTTTCAGCAAATGAACATGCAATCTTATATGGAGGATAATTACTGTTACCAAAGTTGTCGAGCAAATACATCATCAATCGATTTTGTAATTCTCCCCGTTAATTTATTTAATATCTGCCATAAGTTTCTAGGATTATATATGTGTGTTCTTATTAATTTCTAATTTAAGCCACTTATTTTTACTTTTTTGAATCACTGTGTTTGCATGATTTCGTGCCTTATTGTAAGCTTGTTTTAAAATACTATTTCTACAGTCTGTAAATGTATTATATCATTTAATGTTTCTAAAAATAATATTTCTTTTTTTACTTTATTATATAATTATTTGGTTAGTATCTACTTACTTGCTACTAATTGTGCTAAAGGTTTATTGGTTTATTTTCTTGTTGGAAATAATTAAATAGTTTGTTTGCCTTTATTCCGGGGGGGGGGGGAGGGGGAGGAGAAGTTTGTAAACGAAACGTATTTGAAAAAGTATAATTGTTTTTTGTTGATATAAGCTGTCATTAGTAAAATAAAAGGACACTTCTCAATTTTCACAGCATACAAGACGTTGTTTTATTTCTACATTTTTTTTATTATTTAAACAGTTTTGTTTCAAAATAATGTTATTTTTTCTATGAATTCGCTTTGGGTCTTATTAAACAATGAATTTGTTATAGCATCGAAAAATAACATCGTATGTATCAAGTAGTAATTTTTTTGTTCGTTACATGTGGCTTTTAATATGTATGGAAGAATGAATGTAGGCAGTTGTTTAAGTACCTAGCACGAATTGTAAATCGATTCAGACCCTTTGAATTTTAAGTGAATTTATTTGATTCGGTAAGCGATGAATAAAAATCCGAGAAGTTTGTCTGCTCGAAATTTATGCGAAAACATGTGTTCTTCCCACAAACTCCATTACAAAGAGACCAGCAAACAACGTTACGCTGCGAAGTTTTTATCCAGGATTAACGTTATACAACGATTGTTGCCAATTCGGTTTGAACAAACATATATTTCGTGTACTGATTATTTGAAGCAACGAGAATGCATACCATCGTTATTTATTTATTTTAAATATATACGAAGTGTGATCAAAAAGTAAGGTGACTTTTCAAATTTCACCGGATACGTTCCGTTCGACCTTTAATTTTTTTTGTTACGTTGGTACACTTGTCTTGAACATATGTGAAAAGTTTCAAGTGTATATTATTTGTTCTTTGTTTAAAAGAGGCATTAAGATTAGAAGATTTTTGCGTACTCGACGATTTTCTACTGTCGAAAAACCTGGATCAAAGTGCATCGCATTAAATTTTGTGTAAAAAATGGAATCAAGTGCTCTAAAACTTTTGAAATATTGACACTAGCATACGATGAGTCTAAGTCTAAAAAATGTTTAAAAGTGGTATAAAATCATCCAAGAAGGCCAAGAAGACACCAATGACGAACCTCACTCTGAACGCCCCAGCACGTCATCAACTGAGGAGAACATTGAAGAAGTGAAGAAAATAGTTTTGAGGAATCGTCGAATTACCAAAAGAGAAGTTGCTATCGGAATTTGATATGGTTCGTGCCAAGCAATTTTAACAGATGTTTTAGGCATGAGACACGTGTCAGCGAAGTTTGTTCCCAAATTGCTAAATTTTGACCAAAAGGACCGTCGCATGAGTATCGCTGAAGAGCTGTTGATAACGTCAACGACGACTCACATTTACTCAAAAGGATCATAACAGGTGACGAAACACGGGTATATGGTTATGACTAAACATCGGATTATATGCACTAATTGCGAAAATATGCATGTAAATATGCACTAAAAAAGGTCAAAATATTCACTTAAAACTATTGATATGCCGAAAATATGCACAATGCAAAATCAAAAAACCATTTTTATTTTTATATATTTTAATTAAAGACGGTACAACAAACAGAGAAATTTCCTTACAATGCATAGTTTTTATGACGATATGCAATTAAGTATTTTTCCAAATATTCGAGAGCAAAATTGTGACGTTTGTCACCCAGTATCAATTTATCTCTCTCTACATCAACAGACGTCATTGGACAAAATTTAAATATTAGCGCACTACGCCGCGCATTTGCATACGCCATTGCGCTCGCGCTCTACACGTCTTCATCACCTGTCACTATCACTATCACCATCCTGTACGTACCTACCGCCACTAAACGAAATATGCACGATTGGGAAAAATAAGATATGCATATATGCAAATGTATAAAATCCGATGTCTAGTAATGACGTTGAAACTAAGGCTTAATCGTCCCAGTGGAAGCAGTCAGACGAGCCAATACCGACAAAAGCACGAAAAGTCCGTTCAAATGTCAAGGTGTTGCTCACTGTTTTCTTTAAATATCATGGCGCAGTGCATCACCTTGTGGTTATGCGCCGTTTGCGTGAAGCGATACGAAAAAAACGCCCGGAATTGTGGAAAAATCAGTCATTTTGCAATTGGTAGTAATAACATTGCGTACAATTCTGAGTGAAAATATTTATTTTATTTTAATAGTTGTAAGAAATATTGTTTTTGAATGAAATTGATCGAGAATAAATGTATATTTTATAAACCACAGCAAACACCATCAGGTGGACTGCGTGCTTGTTTGTTACCCTTATTAAATAAAACAAAAATAAAGTTGCGTCCAAAGGAGTTGCGTCAAAAAGTTATCTTAGGATATAATAAAATACCGTTAAAATAACAATTGAGATAAATAAGGAAGTGTCAAGATAATCTCTATCGTCATTTTTTACTGAAGCGTCTTCATTGGTCTATTTGAACTGCGATATTTTTTAAGTGGTAGGCGGCAGAAGAATTAGGACCAATTCTTGTTTTACGGCACGTCATTGTAAAATGAATTCTAAGCGACTGTACTTCTTTGTTAAGGACGAGGCGTGAGCTAGAGCGAGGGGAGCTTTAAATATAAATTGCAAAATATTGTTTAGTAAGTTTAGGTTTGATAATAAAAGTATACACGTTTCTTTTATAAGTTATTACATTGTTTGGAATGGAATATTTATTCTTTTCTGCTTATTTTTCCTTGTTAAAATTTATTCATTATATAGGATTAAGATCTAAACGGTGGTTATAGTTTAAAAACGAAAACGTTTTGTGTAATTATAACACGTCCCACTGCTGGGCACAAGCCTTCTCTCAATTTTGAGTTAAAGCACCTTGTTCACGGTGCTGCTATAGATGGATTAAGTTTGAAATCGTGTGAACTTTCAACACTATATGCAGCTGTAACAAATTTTTAATGACAATTTATTTTTATTGAAGAAAACAATGAATACTTACCTATTATACTTGCCGCAGTATTCAGTATAATATTATGTGATGGACTGTTCAGTGTTTACCATGGTCCTTTACTAAGTATGAAGGAGATTAATTGTTAACACAGATCGGTGCTTGTAGAAAAAGGCGTCTTAATTTTATTGCACCTTCAAGTTGGTATTTATAATATAAAAAAAAAAAAATATATATATATATATATTTTTTTTTTTTTTCATCAACTCATTGACATTAAGCCTTCAAGTCCGGAAGCATCAGAAAATACGTTTTGACCTACCACTATACGTCTACAAGAATAGGTGATGCTTTTAGAATAGCTGAGACTAATTTGTGGACCATTTTTCTTCACAATTTTCTCTCATCATTTAGAACCTAGTAAATGAGAAAGTAAAACTTTGGGTTTTAAACTTCTCTTGTTAGCTTACTATAAAATTTCCTCCTAAGTTATTCGAAGAATTTCATGTAAAATTTAATACAAGTTTTTAAGCCAAATTGAACCGTACTACTGCTGAATATAGGCCTCCCTCATAGATAGTCTCATAGGAAGGACATTTGCCATAGTTACCACGCGTGGCAAACTGGCAACCAAAGTTTATTTTTATTTTTAGTCGTTATTAGGAAAAAAATGCTGCCTATCTCCTGATTTGTTTTCCTCTGTCGCCTTTACGACACCCATGGGATGATATGGGATAGTATATACTTACACCGACACTACATGGTAACCGAATTGTACGCAATTCCTAATTAAAGCATTCGTGCTTAAGGCGTTTCATCTTCACTACATAAAAACGATAAGCCTATTTATATTGTTGTTTTTTTTAAATGTTCTCTCTTTTTCTTATAAAATTCTAAAAAATATTCCGTTATCGCAGCCTTTGTATGTTTTTTCAAATGGAACAGTATTGACTACTATCCTCAATTAAGAATCAAAATGCACATGCGTGTCACCTGTTAGGACTAAGATGGATTGCTTCGTTACCTGTAAGAAAGGTTCCCGTCACTCACTATATGAAACAAACCTTTATAGTTACTATTTTCAAGCTAGTATTTCCACAGAGTACTTTTTATGTACCTGAAACTAGTATTCAGTGCGAGCGTGGTTATAATTCTGTCGAATCAACACGTACTCGTACATGTCGTCGTACGTACGTTTAATATGTTCCAGCAATGCTCCACAACGTTTCTTGAAAAATAAAAGTTATTTAAGTATTTAAAGAATAATCAATCAAGATATTGTTAGTAAGAAAAATTTACAAAAGTCTGAAAAAATTGGTAACTCATGTTTTTCGGAGATCTCCCTAGAAATATTTGTTTAAGAGGCATAACTGCGCGTGGCTGTGGTTTGCACTTGGATTTACAGAGTAAAAATAAAACAAGACGTATGTTGAGAATACCCGATATTCAACGAGTTTTTATGTGCTCACCGTCTCATATTTAAGAGAGAGAGTGTAATAGTGTTTTGGTCCTCCCCTAAACTAACTGTACGGCGGGTCCCGCTACTTTGCAATACATTGTATTTATTTATATCAAACTGACAAAATGTTCGTCAAAGGACGCTGATAAAGGAGCCAATAATCTTACATACCAATTCAAAACATTCGACGAGGAAAAAAGCATACTTGGCACTATACCGTGGGAATAGAGCTATATGTTGGTTGAAGTTTTTAGTTGAAGTTCTTTATAATGAAAATATAAAATTAATTAAATTGGTAATACTTTAATAAGTACATAATATAAGAGTTATCGGAAGAATGTTGTTATTTCTTCTTACTTTTCTTCAGCCTTTTAGTGTTTACTTGCAGGTCATTACTTTCATTCTATATGTAATATTATTGCCTTATTAAATCCAATTTATAGTAAAAACCTTTAAACGTCAGTGCTGTGCAGCATTCCCCTCATATCTGAAAGATTTTGAGCAGGCATGAGACCTCCGCGCCACTACAACGCGTGAGGTTAGTTTCACCTGCCAACAAATTCTTTTTGATTTTCGACATGCAACTTTGATCACGATGTTTTCCTTCACCGAGAGTATTTCGAACCAGCATATAATATGGAAGGTTAATTTTTCATTGGTGCCGGTGTGGACCGTGTTTTAATAAATATATTATAGAATAGGTGTTTTATTAAGAATCTCTTCGATTAAGAATAAAAATACAGATGCGTTGTCACGCCTGAAGACTAAACCAGAATGTCTTGTTATCATCTAAAAGGGTCTTTGATTCTCACTCACCATACGAAATACAGCAACATTAACAACTTCTCTGTCCTTGAAAAAGACACAATACTTAAACAATCGAAATGTTTATATGTGACTTACGGTGCAGTGGAATGGTAAGCTGCAATTGTAAGGTGGTGTTCTGTGAGAGTGTGGTTCTTCCCGGATTGAACTGATTCCTGTTGCAACTGTAATACAGCTGCAGCGTGGCTCTATAAAGATTAAAACTTATTTCGTACTTGATGTGCCTCACTCTTCAATCCCAATAAGTTATTGAATATTTGTTATTTATATATTAAGGAAAATATATTGTTATAATATATGGAGTTACAGAGTAATTTGCCGTTACATTACATGATATTAGATTTATCAAAGGATTTGTTACAAAAGCTTCCAAAGGCTTCTGTATTTTTGCATGAGTGCGTACTTTGTAATGGCTTAACAAAGATATGGGGCACTTACCTGTGGCGTCCATTTTATGAAAGTTTACTGGTGACTGAACAGAATCAAAATGGAAACAAAGAGGATGTATGCTTCGAGATACTTTTTACGCTAAATTTTTAGTGTCATTTGAAATATCTTGCTTACATAACCTGTTTGTCCTCTTGAACAATTTTTGTGTGCTCGCTGTAATTTTACAATACCGCGAGCAATCCTCATTGTAGCTGGTAGAACTTCTTATCTGCCTAAGAGTCCGTCTGGGTTGATACTATCCTATTTCTATTACGTATATTATATACCTATATCTATTGCCAAATAACGGTGCGTCGCGTCGTCACGTCGTCGTACATGCGTCGCTGTGTACCGGTACGAAGGGCATAAAGATCCAGAATGAAAGCATGTCTTAGTCCTGAGAGGTGACAGCGCATCAGTAACCTTATTTGTTTGAATTTGCCTGAAAGTGTTTATGGATAACCATGGTCACTTACAATCGGATTTGCTGCAAGTCCACTTTGTCACTTCAGTACTATAAAAGTCCGCATTAAATCCCAACCACTGCCAATGACATTGTTAATTTCAATTTTCAGCACTCATTTACCACATCCTCGGGGTAAAGGATCGTGATTAAATCAACTTGTCTGAGTCACCGGTCATCTTTTACGTGGTAGAGCCATGCTGTAGTTATATTAGTAGTATAGTTCGCAAGCTCTCACAGAATACCAGCGTCGAATAGTAGCTCAATGCTGCTGTGTTTCGTATAGTGAGTGTAGAGAATCGGAGACCCTTTTTACGGGAAACGAGGTATTCCACATAAGTCCTCACGGATGACAACGCATCTGCATTTTGATTCGTAATTGAGAATAGCTGTAGATGTCTATGGGCCATAGCAACCACTTACCATCAGATGGACTGTGTGCTCGTTTGTGATCTTATCCTATAAAAAAATCATCATTACAGCCTACCATACAGGTCAATGAAAAATTACAAAGAGTGGATATTTTTGAAATTTGTAATATTCCCTATAATTTATATTTATATAAATTTCCTTCAACAACCTTTTTTTTTATAGAAGAGGGGGCAAACGAGCATGTGGCTCACCTGATGTTAAGTGACTACCGCCGCCCATGATCAACCGCAACACCAGGGGAATTGCAGGTGCGTTGCCGGCCCTTTAGAAAGGAGTAAGCTCTTTTCTTGAAGGTCCCCAGGTCGTATCGGTCCGGAAAAATCGCCGGTGGTAAATTATTCCACAGAGAGGTTGTACGCGGAAGAAAACTCCTCTTGAAACGTACAGTGGTGGACCGCCAAGCATCCAGATGGTGTGGATGGTATCGGGACGTTTGCCGTGTAGTGCGTTCACGAAATTTGGCGGCTGGGATTAATCCGAACAATTCCTCAGAGCACTCCCCGTGATAGATGCGATAAAATACGCAAAGAGATGCAACATCTCTTCGCAGCGTCAGTGAATCGAGCCGATCGGAAAGCACTCGGTCGTCGACGATTCGAGCCGCTCTGCGCTGGATGCGGTCAAGTGGAAGGAGCTGGTACTGGGGAGTCCCAGCCAAGAGATGGGAACAGTATTCCATGAGCGGCCGAACCTGCGCCTTGTAAAGTTGCAGGCGGTGTGCCGGCATGAAATACTGTCCCGCTCTGCTGAGCACGCCAAGCTTTTTGGAGGCCAATTTGGCCTTCCCTTCCAAGTGACCACGAAACTGCACGTCACTCGATATGTCGACGCCGAGGATTCCAATACTGGCTGAGGCAACAAGGGGAGTGCCTTGAAACTGAGGGGATACGACAAAGGGGTTCTTTTTAGTGGTTAACGGGCAAACTTGTGTCTTCTGGGGGTTAAACTGGACTAGATTTAGTCGCCCCCAATCCGAGACTCTGTCCAGCAGAGACTCGACTTCAGACACAAGTTTGTCCCGGCACTCAGAGACGTTTTCCCGAGAAATATTGGCCCGGCCGGTGTAAAGAGCATCACCAGTGCTGTCATCTGCATAGCAATGAATGCTACGGGTTTGCAACATATCATTGATATGCAGAAGAAACAGCGTTGGCGATAGCACGCAGCCCTGTGGAACACCAGCATTAATAGGCTTGCAATCGGAGCTTGCACCGTCTACAACGACCTTGATGCTCCGATCTGCAAGAAAACTGGTGATCCAATGGCACAATTTCTCGGGAAGCCCATAGGAAGGGAGCTTCGAAAGAAGCGCTTTGTGCCAAATCCGATCGAAGGCCTTCGCAATGTCCAAACTAACGGCCAATGCCTCCCCCTTGGACTCTACTGCCTCCACCCATCTGTGAGTACCATCAGGGAAGGTGCATGATCCTCCACATCTGGAATCCGCGTAGGCAGTTGTGTCAGACCATATGCCAAGGCAAAATCATGAACAGATCTCCCCGCATGATCGGTTAAACGTGAACCGAGCCATTCGGCGTGATGGGTGTTAAAGTCGCCGAGGATCACGATATCTGCGGAGGGGATCTGCTGTAGCAACGAATCTGCAGCCATTTAGACGTGGTCGAAGAGTCGGTCTATTTCGGCATTACCCCTATGGGACCTATAGAGGCACCCGTAGACGCGCGGATGGTCGTCGCTGTCTACGCGTAGCCAAAGGATGGACAGGTCCGAACCTTCAAGTCTGCCGAGGCGTCGAGAATAGATGTCCTCTCTGACGTAAACGCAAACTCCAGCCCGAGGCACAAAGGAGTGTTCCAGTTTGTACCTCGGGCTGGAGAGATACGAGACATCAGCAGGAGAGGACACCTGCGTCTCGGTCAGAAAGAGCAGAGCCGGCCTCGCCGTCTCGATCCCAGGGGTGCTGGTACCCTCCTGGGGTAGTCTATCATTTAATTCCGCTACCATGTTGATGGGGGGGGGGGGGATTTGGGCATCCGGCCACCTGCACTCACCAGACGAAACGCGGAAGCAGAGCTTCCACTTCACGCCGGTATTCTGTGAGGTCGTGGTACCTACCACCCCGGTTTGAGCCGGCCCATACGTGCGACAGCAAAGCTGCCGCGTGGCTCTACCACTGTGATTACCTATTAATAAGCTGACAATGTTTGTGTTAGGAGCCTACGCGGGCCCCGTTTTTCTACGCGGGCCCCGTCTTTGCCCACGCAAACCCTAATATTATAAATGAACTCCAAATAGTTCAGAACCTCTTCTGTCGTCGAGCTGCGAACGCACCTTGGTACGTCCGTAATGCCGACCTTCATCGGGACTTAGAGCTCCCAACAATTCAACAATTTCTTAAAAAACTCTCTGAGAACTTCTTCAAAGCCTCAGAGTCGCACCCAAACCAATTAATTCGTGAGGCAGCTTCTTATGCAGCCCCACCCCCCTCTCGCTATCGTGTCCGCAGGCCGAGAAACTCTCTCTCGGACCCGCCTAATAAACTGTCAAACGACCTGAACTGTCTTCTGGCGGCTCAGGCCAACTCTAATTAAATTAAATTATTGTAATTAACTAACATTAATTTGCCTTCGTAGGCACTCCCTCAGCGGCTCTTAGCCGCCTGCGCCCTCTTTTCCCAAAAGAGTCGCTCATGATAAGGCACAATACAGCTTAATCAGCCGGCTGCCTATCCCCAAAGGCGGTTTTTAGAGGGTATCACTTAGGGTCCCCGGTAGGACAGTGAGCCCCTCATAACCACGATAGACCGGCTATCGTGATATGCGTAATGCATTTTCCGCCTCCCTACGTATAGGGTAGCCCTTTAATTGCTTTGGGCGCAAAAAAAAATGTGTTAGGAGTAGTTCACGACAGTTGTGGAATGATGGATTCAAACCTACGACCTTTTAAGGTCGCGATCCGCACCCAGCAATCAGGCTACTGTCGCTTCTCATAAGAAGAATTTCATTTTGAAACAGTAATAGATCACAAAACATGTTGACGTTTGACAAACAAAATTTTAATTTCTTACGTCGAAAAATGAAGAGTTTTTCATTTCATTTCGACATTAATTTTTAATGAAATCGTAGCGCTAGGGTATAATAAAATTAAGCGATCCTAATTTTCACCTGTCTAGCTTTTATCGTTTATTTTCGGATGGCTGTGGTATAAGTATAGGGGATCTGTCCTCACTTCCTATTTAGCAGCTAATTCTAAATGTGTGATGTTTTAAATATGCTATTTTTTACTTTGTTTATTAATCATAATTAAATTTGCTTGTAAATGTACCAATATCTAAAATACTGTTACATTTTGGAATGTTTAAAACTCGGTACCTATTTACGTAGTACAGGTTCTACGGATAATAACTATTAGATGGTGCTATATACTAATTATATAATGTAACTCATCGCTATAGTAATGAGTTATTATTGGAGCGGAGCGGACTTCAAGACACAATCTGTTCATTTTGCATAGATCGCACCATAAACAATAATTAAAAAAGCTGGAGGTACTCCGGGTTTAACAATGACATCGGGACGTCGGTCATCTCAGTCCCCCGTGATGGGTGCTGGAAAGCACCCGAAACGTCGGGAATTAAAAGTTTAGATAAAACAAATTTTACGCGATAAAATTTGTAAACGTAGTTTTAATCAATGTGTAGTATTTGCGTAAATATAAGAAATCATTTTCTAAAATATATTAAAAAATAACCAAAACTAAATTGTCTATGGGAAAATACACGTAAAGCAAAAGCGCGCGCTTTTGTAATAATTATTGAGAAAAGAATTAATTTAAAACAATTGTAACGTGATTGAATCTTTTCTTGAAATAAAGATAGTTATGACTTTAGACTTTCACTCCGCTCCGTTTATGATGCTAGCAAAAGTTTTTACCTTTGCATCTACATCGGCCCTAGTTACATAATAAGAAAATTGTAGTAGGTATTTACTACGCAATTTAGCGTCGAATGAAAATGGAATTGAAATAGAATATGCCCTGCAGCCTTTTATCTTATAACAACTCTATAAGATAAACAATAAAAAACTGCGGTGGCTCACCTGCACTTTAAGTGTGACAACTATGTCAAATATACCCCTATGAGGCAACCTATGGGGGAGGCTTATGTTCAATAATGGGAACTTTTGGTTGACTGGATTAAATTGTTTTGGAATGGACATTACCATTTTTCTACAGATACACGATACGAAATCTTAATTAGCATACCAACACACAATTCACAATCAAAAAAACCTTTCAAAAGTAATGGAATCGGAGTCTATAGTCCTCAAAAAAGAAGGTATATTGAGATTAGAATTTTTAAATATCGAAACCGTTAGAACTTTCAAATGGAAAGTTAACAATCTGTGTTTTGTAAATGCAGTATGAACGACGAAAAGGGTATAATTTTAATAAATTTTAACGGACGCCTTGGGAGTCAAAGGTTGAACAGTTAATGAATTTTTCAACGATAGTAGTAGCTCTTTGTCGCAGATAGAAAGATATGAATATCAGAGTAGCGGAGCTTTTGATTTCGTATGCCGTAGAATAACGAAAATTTTGCAGTGAGTTAAGAAAAGCAAAAGTAGATCCATTAATACTTCAAATAATAAATTCTCAATTTGACTGTATGTTTTTTAATTGTATTTATGTTATGTATATAGAAAAATGCTTCTTTTTAACTATTACAAACTAGTGCTTGAGTACTACTACTATCCCACCTGACGGCATGAGGTAGTGAACATAGTAAAGCGTAAGGAAGGACACATTATCTTTATATATAAATTACGTGTCACGTTGTTTGTCCGCGATGGACTCTTAAACTACTTAACCGATTTTAGTTAAATTTGCACACCGAGTGCAGTTTGGTCCAACATAAGAGATAGGATAGTTTTATTGCCCAAGAGTGGTCCACAATTTTTTTTTGCAAATTTTAAGGATTTTTTTCTGACAAATGGTCGTCGAAAAGGGCAGAACAACGTCTGCATGGCAAGCTAGTATTTGTATATAATATAATAATATTATATGCAATAAAGACACATTATAATTGTAAGAAAAGACAGATGCTAGCAAATTCTGACACTCATTTGCTGTATGCATTACAAACGATGACGCAAATCGTTTTGAAAGTTTGGTGTATTCGCACTCTCGATGACGGGGGGAGTACGCCGCCGACCATCCCGCGGTGTGAGTGCTCCATGCCGGAAGTGCAGTTCACACAGCGCTCGGTTCGCAAAGCACTCCTCTCCCTGGACATCCACAAGTCGAGTGGGCCTGACGGAATCCCTCCAATTGTGCTGAGGACGTGTGCTCCAGAGTTGGCATCGGTTTTAACGCGTCTTTTCCGGTACTCCTACTCCCTAGGCGTAGTCCCAAAATCATGGAAGACGGCTTTCGTCCACCCGATCCATAAAAAAAGGCGACCGCTCAGACCCGTCCAACTACCGGCCTATCGCCATCACCTCCTTGTTCTCCAAAACAATGGAGTCCATTGTAAATTGCCAGCTCATGAGGTACCTTGAGGATCACCAGCTGATTAGTGACCGCCAATACGGTTTTCGCCGTGGTCGGTCAGCTGGTGATCTTCTGGTCTACCTAACTTACAGATGGGCGGAGGCAGTAGAGTCCAAGCTAGAGCCGTTAGTTTGGACATTGCGAAGGCCTTCGATCGGGTTTGGCACAAAGCGCTTCTTTCGAAGTTCCTATGGGCTTCCCGAGAAATTGTGCGATTGGATCACCAGCTTTCTTGCAGATTGGAGCATCAAGGTCATTGTAGACGGTGCAAGCTCCGATTGCAAGCCTATTAATGCTGGTGTTCCATAAGGCTGCGTGTTATCGCCAACGCTGTTTCTTCTGCATATCAATGATATGTTGTAAACCCGTAACATTCATTGCTTTGCAGATGACAGCACTGGTGATGCTCTTTACACCGGCCGAGCCAATATTTCTCGGGAAAACGTCTCCGAGTGCCGGGACAAACTTGTGTCTGAAGTCGAGTCTTTGCTGAACAGAGTCTCGGATTGGGGGCGACTAAATCTAGTCCAGTTTAACCCCCAGAAGACACAAGTTTGCGCGTTATCCGCTAAAAAGAACCCCTTTGTCGTATCTCCTCAGTTTCAAGGCACTCCCCCTTGTTGCCTCAGCCAGTATCGGAATCCTCGTCGTCGACATATCGAGTGACATGCAGTTTCTTGGTCACTGGGAAGAGAAGGCCAAATTGACCTCTAAAAAGCTTGGCGTGCTCAGCAGAGCGGAACAGTAGGTATTTCATGCCGGCACACCGCCTGCAACTTTACAAGGCGCAGGTTCGGCCGCACATGGAATACTGTTCCCATCTCTGGGCTGAGGCTCCCCAGTACCAGCTCCTTCCACTTGACCGCATCCAGCGCAGAGCGGCTCGAATCGTCGACGACCGAGTGTTTTCCAATCGGCTCGATTCACTGGCACTGCGAAGAGATGTTGGAAAATAATTTTTCCGTACGGAATTCAAACCCGTCGCTCTGAGCGTCGCAACACATTGCTAAGCTACTATGCCACGGAGTTATCAAAAAGGAATCTGACAACACCTAAAAAGCCGTAAATCTCAGAGGTTGCTGCTAATTTTATGTTCTATTCCCATTGGAAATGAAATTGTTACTTGTAATTTTAATTGCTGATTTATCGGGTGCTCGTGGGTGAAGGAAAGTATTGTGATGAAATCTGGATGTTTGAGAAATTACGTGCCTTAATGTAGGAGGAGTCCCGAATGATGTATCCAAAACATGGAAGGGATCATTCATAATACATACATTTAAACCCATAACATATATATTTTTTATGTGCGAGTAGCTATGCAGGTTTAGAGAGAGAGAGAGAGAGAGAGAGAGATCAGTATCACTGCGATCTAAAAGATCTATTGTGATCGCTGCTATGGTTATAGTTAACTGCTAAGCCTTAAAACTTCAATGAATGGAAGGAGTGTAGCAAATTTCACGAACACAGTCTATCTTTTTTTTTAATAGGATTTGAGTAACAAACGAGCTCATAGTGCACCTGATGGTAAGTGGATTATGTGGCCCATGAACATCTGCATCTATCCTCGATTAAGAATGAAAATGTAGATGTGTTATGAGGACTTGAGGACGAAGAGGAATTGCCCTATTTTCAGTAAAAATAGTTTACGGTTCACTACACTCACCATACGAAACACAGCAGCATTAAGCTATTTTTTTTTTACTTTTGTAATACATTGTAATACATAGTATCGTTTTGTTAAAGATTTTGTTTAATAAAATTCTATTCAGAATTTAATATTTTATAAAACAGAACAAGTGTCAATCTTAAGATTTATTTTTGTGCTGTTGCCAGTTTTTTCTTACTTTATTTTTATGAGTCTTGTGAATTCTTAGATATTTACTATTTTATCTCCCAAGCTTTGTTTGTGCAAAAGAAAAAGAAATGCTAGAGCAACTTTTACCAACTTTAAAACAAAGTATTAAGCTTTTTAGAACCAGCTGCTTTAATTGGAATGCCTTGGCTGGAACATTGTTAGTGTTATTTCTTAAGTGTTATTTCCGTTATCTAGTAAACAACCGATGGGATAAACATTTATCCAACTTTAATCAACATACATTAGCTCTGATGGTGTACACTTGACATGATATTAACTTCAATGAATTACATTTATCAAATATAAGAGATAAAGAAATCGAACAAAACTTTTATGGTATGCAATTTCCCACAAAAACCCTTACAATTTATTAACTATCTCATAAAATTTTAATGTTTTAAAGTACTTAAAACACTGAGTTCAAAATGGTTTTTCGATAATTCAATGACTTTCTCAAAGTCCACTATTATAGAGGTGCAGGCGGGTAAAAGTAGTAAAAGCTTGCTCATATGTCGTTAGTGAATCTGTCAGTGATCGTGAAACTACTGAACGACTTGGATGATTGAAGTTATATTCACATAAAATTCAATGATAATAAATTTGTTGTCAAGACGATGGTTCATAGCCATGCTAGAATTCGGTAGATGACACTGTACTTGGTATTAACAAATAACACAAGAACTCGTGTTAACAATAGTCCCTGGATGACCGAGCTTTGCTCGGTATATTTTTGGATATACAAATTACATACTGATGAAATATCAATAATATTTTTCGATCTTACCGACATAGTAGAAAAAACTGAACTGTTTATTTAAATAAAAAATCATCCCATTTGAGCTATTATAACCCTTAACACGTTGTTAAAATTTACCTTCGTATTCTAATGATATTGTAGCATTTTTCACAGCCTGAAAACACGGATAAAACAACATTTTCTGACAATGAATCCTAGCTAGATCGATTTATTGCCCCCGAAACCTCCAGGACACTAAATTTCATGAAAGTCGTTGGAGCAGTTTCCGAGATTCTGATTATATATATATATATATATATATATATATATATAAGAATTGCTCGTTTAAAGGTATAAGATGTGTTGATTTAGTGCCAAAAATAAATTCACAAAATCTGTGCTCAATAGGTGGCGCTGTGGTCGAGTTCGTAGTATTTTATATTTAACATTAAAATTTGGGAATGTTCTGAGTAAAACAAATCGAGTCATCTACAGGGAATGGCACAACGTCTGCCAAACCAGCTAGTGGTTACGGGGGTGCGGCGTCTGAATGATGCAATTTCTGCATCCTAAGCATAAAGCTTTTTCTTGATTGGTCAGCAAAACTTACCGGTTTTGAGCGCATACTAAAACTCAAATACTACACAACCGATCCTTTTTCATTGTTCTCTACGACGATGCATTCGAAGTGTTGCACTGAAATCGGTTGCTTAACCGACTTACTAGCGTGACGACATTAGCAAATATGGGGTAGGTCTATGTTCTATAATAATAATAATGTCCTCCAGACCGAATTTCGGCCACGGCGGCTTGCCTCAACGGAGGCTAGCCATCGGCACAGGACAGGATCATAGTGCCCAAGTGTATGCGCAAGCACAGGTGCACTCTCAATTCCCTCACTCTCATAGTCCGATAGGACGGTAAACCGACACGACCAGAGAGAGATCAGGCGCAGGACCAACGGCTTTACGTGCTGTCCGAGACACGGGGGTGAGACACCGCCAACTTCCTGACTCCGGGCAGTTACTGAGAATTTCTTGACGGAAAACTCAATAATTGATTTTTTTGCCCGGCCCGGGATTCGAACCCAGGACCTCATGATCAGCAGTCGCACCACTACAACCACTAAACCAACGAGGCAGTTAAATATATATTCTATAGGGGAGTTACTGTTGGCTGTAATGAAAAGAATGAATGATTTATTGTACATTTATTTCTATGTATGGATGTCTTATCATAGGTTCGTCTTCACTTGGCGTCACGATTGTTGCCGCTCCGCTGAACACTTCAGCTCACTTCACTACAGTAGTGTGTTATGACGTAAAAATAAACGTTGTGGCGGCAAAATCGATGTGATTCGTCGTCATGCTAATGGATGTTTTTCATGTTACTTTTTTAAAGGCTAATAATATTTGTATTTCATTCGAAACGCGATATGTTGCCGATAGGGGGCTGTGATTACCTTTTAATACGCCATAGTATTAAAAGGTAATCACAGCCCCCCCCCCCCATAAGTCCACTAATGAATATAAGCCTTCCCCAAGGTATGTATAAAAACACGGTCTTCGGTCGGACTTTCTGACTTCTTACTAGGTTGTTACTTCATTTAGTTGGGCTCTCCTACACTCTACTCATCGGTACGAGACTCTCACGTCAGAATCTTTCTTGTCCGTCCGTTGTCGGTTCTATAAGATATAACTGGCCCATTGTCACCCATCCGTTGGACTATGTTGGTTACTCTGTTTCTATGGATATTTCAATTACGTATTGTGTCTTCGGTCGGTCAGGTTAGAATTATATATGCTTAAAACAAATCTGTACAAATATATAATCTATAACTTTTGTTTATAAAATTGAGGTGAAAAACGCATTTTCAGTCTACCTGATAGTAAGTGGTTACTGCATCACAAAATAGTAGAAAGTACCTACCTAGGCGCAGTTCTAAAGAAATTCTAATATCTAACCTATGTAATCAGAAAAATGGATAATTCGGAAGTCGTAATAATGAAGACGGCAGTGGAAATTAAATATTTATATTGTTTAACAATAAAATATTTATCAAATTACATCATCGTCATCATTATTACAGCCCTTCACAAGTTCACTGCTGAACGTAGGCCTCCCCCAATTAATGCCACAAAGCACAGTCTTGAGTCACCAGCATCCATCGACTTCCCCCATGTCTTAACAGGTCGTCACTCCATCTAGTGCGGGAACGCCCTTCACATCACCTGCCGGTACGAGACTGCCACTCTAAAATCTTTCTTTCAAATTGGTTGTCGGTTCTTCGAGCTATATTGTCAACCCATTTAAACGTCAGCTTATTAATCCGTTAGTCTACGCCGGTAACTCTGGTTCCAGATACTTTTCGTCTATCGTTCCGTTTTTATATCTATCACGAGGAAAATCCCCGAGCATAACCCACTCCATAGGTCGCTGAGCGATATTTAAGCATCTTCATACGGTCATCAGTGAGGTACGACGTTTCAGATCCATAGGTCATCACTGGCAACACGCGCTGGTTGTACAATCTTGTTTTCAGGTTTTGACGTTAGAAGACGAGAAAATTTGTCGTAATCTACCGAACGCTGCCCAGCCGATTTGAATCCGTCGATTGACCTCTTGGTCAAAGTTGGACTTACCCACTCAGACTATTTGTCAAATGTATGGTAAACAAACGGTATATGCTATGGTAAACATACTCGTCAACAACTTTGAGCTTAGTGCTCCCAACAACTACCGGCATAGGTGTGACATGGAAGTTACACATGACCTTTGTTTTGTCTATTTTCATCTTAAGACTTATCTTCCCATCTATAGGTCATTCCACAGTCCACTTTATTGCATTCTTCTGGGCACTGAAAATAATTTTGTAACTTGAGGTGAAAATTTTCGGGGCTTTGGATTACAGCACGAGGAGGACGGAGCGTAGACTTTGTTAGACGTGTTCTCTTCTACTTGCGATCACTGATACATCACTGAACTTTTATCGTCTATTCATCGTAATGAAGTCAATCTCATTTTATGAACAACCGTCGGGGCTCGATGAGGTCCACTTTCTGTAGGACCGCTGCTGGAAGAAAGAATTCATCATAAAGAGTCCCTCTTTTTCCGTTAAGTCGGCCACCTGCTGGCCTCTTGGGTTCAGTTGCCCTATCCCGAATTCCCTTTCCTTCAGTTCACCATTCTCTATTGAGCCTAGTTTGCTTTGAATTCTCCCATTAACACCGTCGGTTGCAGAGGAATGCATGGCTCTAAAGATATCCTCATACATTTCCTCCATCTTCTCATCGAGATGCGCTGAGGTTAGTGCGTAAACCTTTTTTTGACTTTTTATGACCTTCAGCGAATACCACTTGAATGATATGAATATGAAATATGAATAATGATGTGAAATGTTGATTCTGAGTATAAGGTACGCAGCCCTCGTCGACACACTCTCAACTCTAGTAGGAACTAAAAAAGTAAATTAAACGCGATAAAATCCGTAAAAATAGTTTTATTTAATATGCCAAATCTCACACACCTCCGTGCGCGCAATGATCTTAAAAAGGCCGTACAAAGAAATATAAACAAAGTTTCTTTTTTCAGACGGAATAATTTTTCCGTGAAATAAAATTTAATTTTAATTTTAAAATTTATAATTGCATTTATAATTTGATGTTGATGATCAACTGTAAATCTCTCTATCTATTAAGTAACTGCTTAAAACAATTTGTATGATTCTTCTAGTTTTTGACCTTTTCATTTGTACTGAGAGAGTAATAATGAAAAATAAAATATTTATCTCCTAAATATTTTCTTTCATTTATATCGTTTTAAATAAATTTAAAAAGCATTGTACTATTTTAATGCTGCCATGCATGAAGCGAGCGAGACCAAAGGAAATGAATGTTAGATACAGTATATCATGTTTGTTTCGCAAAGTGAATAGAGGTGAAACTATAATATGCAAAATGAATATCATGTTCTGTTTTGAGACATGTTTACTGTGACAAAAAGACTGAAATATCGGGGTGAGATTTTTTTAGTAGGAGTGGGAGCAAACAAGCATACGGCTCACCTCATGGTAAGTGATTACCGCCGCCCATGTACAACTGCAACACCAGAGGAATTGCAGATGCGTTGCCGGCCTTTTAAAAAGGAATAGGCTCTTTTCTTGAAGGTCCCTGAGTCGTATCGATCCGGAAAAATTTCTGGTGGTAGTTGATTCCACAAGGAAGTTGTGCAAGGAAGAAAAATTCTTTTAAATCGCACAGAGGTGGACCGCCAGTCCTGCAGATGGTATGGATGGTAAAACATATAACGTACATATGCGTACGTTATAAGTTGCCAGGGTGAGTCATCTTAGTTGACAACAGAACCTCCACCGGAGATTCTTAGCACCTCCTGTCCCACCGTTAACATGGTTGCCATCGTAGACAGGACTAGCGGGGCCGCCGGGGACTGGGGGTCTTTTTTTATAACTCGTAGTGAGTGAGATTTCCTTAGTTGCCAAGCTTTTGTAACCTCTCGTTTTTGTTGTTTTTTGCTGTTATCAGGAAGGTGCTACTGCTCATCTTCTGGCTCCCCAGTTTTCCTCTGTCACCTTTAGCGACACCCACGGTAAGATATAGGGTAGTAGATATTCTTACCGTGGCGGGTAAGAATACACGGGCTTTATTTTGATCATTATTTTTGAAGAAATTGAATTGGAGAATGCCATTTAAAGATATTGAGTATGATAATATATATTCAGGAAGTCGACAATAGTTTGGGTGACACATACGATGAAAATGAAAACTAGATTATTTTATAATAATTTTTTCAGAAAATATTTATATCCGTTTAATATTTTATTTTATTTCCTTTCAAATAAAAGTTTATTTTCTATGAAAATTATAATTAATTACATTGTCTAATTAATTTTTTATTTATTTATAGGTAGAAACTATTCTTTAGCTAAAATTCACAACGTTAAGATTTATCGATGTACACTCACTACCATTACGCACATCATTATGGTGCTTCGTAATCCTAACGAGTGCGAGCGAGACAGATAGATAAAAAAATTTATGACCCGTCTGCTCAAGTGATAAGGGATCAGACTGTAGTCATAATGGGGATAAGATTCCTTAATTGTTCCCCAATAAGTAGTGGTAGTCCGATAAGGAGCTTTTAAATGTGAACTATGTTTATCAATGAAGATTAAAATATATTAGTAATTGCGAGGTAACTTAAAACAATGCCTAGGACTAGGTTGTACATTTATAAGAAATGCACCAATTATTAAATTCCAGTTAAATTTTTTTATCTAAATTTATTATAAAAATGGTGGATTTCGGATGACTAAAACATCTAGGAAAGCTAAATAATTATTTGCCTCTTACTCCATTGTGACGTAACGTAGACGCTCCGGGAAGTCTACAGTCTGTGAAGACGTTCAAGATCGTCCCCACCATTACATCCGATTCCTACCAAGGATGATACGCGAGTCTATTGAAATTAAAACACGTCCTAATTTCAATTGAGAAAATGGATGGAAACTGCCATCTTCTTGGAATCCTATAATTAACAAAATTAAATCTAAATCCAAGCATACGACTGCAAGACTTCAAGTTACTGAGACGAGCTTACATATAATTTTTTGGTCGATCTATCGGACCAAAAAATTACATTCAAAAACTTGAAGTAGCTGGGATAACCATGACATTGGGACATCTACCATCTCAGTCCCCCCGGGATCATAAGTGCTGTGAAGCACCAGAATATATATATATATATATATATATACACTACTACCAATCAAAAAATTTGTATATAATATATATATATATATATATATATATGGCAAATTTTTTTGATCATCGAAATTGGTTTACAATCTGCGAAGATATCGCGTAACATATATACCAAAAAATACACTAGGGAACCTCCTCCTTTTTGAAGTCGTTTTAAAAAAGGCTGATTCTTTCTTTTGTTTCATACTGTGGCTTACCCTTGCATTATACCTGAATTATAAGTAGTTAATATACTATAAAATTTCTTCAATACGTTTAATTTAAATTTTTACATAAAGTAATAGTTCTTAGTTAGTATTATTTAGTAAGTGTCATAGGGAAACAAATGCATCCATCATAATCACTTCAGCCAGCAGTGAAGGACCACGTCTTAGATCCGTATGAAATCACTGGCAACACGCAGTAGTTGTAAATCTTGTTTTCAGGTTTTGCGGTATACCTGACGAAAAGATAATGATTTCTTATATTTACGCGAACACTACACATTTAAATAATACTAGTTTTTTACGGATTCTATCGCGTTTATTTAACTTTTTAAATACCCGACTTTTCGAGCGCTTTACAGCACCCATGGTCACGGGGGGACTGAGATGTTCAATGCCCGAATATTATAGTTAACCGCGGTTACCATAGATTAAAATTAACTTGTGTTCCGATCTACACGGTATGAACTTATGGTATCTTAAAGTCTTACAGTTGAATGCTTGGGTTGGGATTTAATTTTATTTATTATAGGATCCCAAGCAGATGGTAGTACCCAGCCATTTTCTTCTATTGAAATTAGGATGTTTTTTGATTTCAATAGCCTCGCGAATCATCCTTGGAAGAAATCGGTGTTCTTAAGCGAGGATTTGTGGTCTATCAAATCTGATGTAGTGACGACGTTAACGCGGGTTTTAATTGATCTTTTAGTTTTTCCTATGAATTTAATGGAAGACTTTAGGTACTGTTTTCCAATCGCTTTCAGAAGCTCCGCTATAATTCCATCTTCGCCCTGGGTTGGACAGCCATTTTAATCTCGCTCAGACTGACGGCTGGGATATTAGCTTTATAGTGTCGGGTAAGACTTGCTATTTGGACTGTTTCTTGCACTTGCATGTAGCTCCAATGATGGCATGTACAGCTGCCCGTAGAACCCCTTAATCTCACTCAAAATCCCAGTCGTGCCGGAAACGATGCTACCACATTCAGTCTTCAACTTCGATAGTTGCCACTTTCTGGCAGATCAACTTGATCGATACGAGCTGTATTGAACTTGCGTAAAAACTGAAGACTGCAGCTTGATTTCTCATCTGTTTACCATGAGATCAAGAGTGTGTTGGGAGAATTTTTGGATTCTTCTTCGACGGGTCCTGCAAAATTTAGCTTCGACCTCATAGACAGTTTCCACGAGCTTGTCATTCATATCGTCAACTCTATTGCAGTCTTCTAGGCACTGAAAACGATTTGAAACCTTGATCTGAAAGCTTTATTTGAAAAATGGGCTTTGGATTAGAGAACGAGGGACGGAGCTGTGACTTCATTAGATGTTACCTTTCCTACTTAACGTTTAAGTTCCATTCGGTGATCGCTACCAGCTTTCATCATCGATATTACCGAGAAATCACTGAACGGTTGCCTTCTAGTCTTCATAACGAACTCAATCTCATTTTTTGTAGAATCGTTGCTCTATCCGGAATTTCCCTACTTTTAGTACTCTGTTCTCTCTTGAGCTTTGTTTTGCGTTGAAATTTCCTGTTAACACCTTATCGTGGGTTTTGGAGCATTGCATGGCTGGAGATATCCTCATACTTTTCTTCTACCTCCTCATCGATATGTGCCGAAGTAGGTCCGTAAAACATGTATGAAAGCTGATTCAACGAATACTGATGGTGATTCTGAGTATAATGTACGCAACCCTGGTCGACACATTTCCAATCTTTACAACGTTGCTAACGAGAGACTTGTGGCCGATAAATTTGACACCTCCTTGGGACAGATGATAGTTGCCGGCTTCGAGGATTGCCGAGTCCTTCCTTTCTCTTCGGACCTTAGATAATCCCATAATATTCAAGCGTAACTGACCTATCGCTTCGACAGAAGATTCTGAAGCTGGACTCCAGGATCAGGATCTGGACGTCAGTCCGCAGCGTGAGTGCGTCGAATGTTTTTATTTCTGCAAAACTCTAAGGTAGACTATAGATAATTCCTCTGACATTAAGTCCGCCTATATATAATATAGTGTATATAAAGTTAAATAAATAAACAAATGTTGCCAGGTCGAATCGATTTAGGTGGCAAGCAAACGTCCACCGGAGAATCTAAGTACACTCCGCTCCGTCGTTACCACGGTCGCCACCGTAGCCAGGAATAACGGAGCCTCCGGGAACGTCGGGAACTAAAAATAAGTAAATTAAACGCGATAAAATCCTTAAAAATAGTTTTATTCAATATGTCAAATCTCACAGACCTCCGTGCACTCTTAGAAAGACGTTCAAAGAAATGTGAACAAAGTTTCCTTTTTTCAGATGCAATAATTTTTCTATGTAATGAAATTTAATTTAAGTTAAAGATAACTTACTGCTTTCATTATTTAATATTGATAATTAATTATGAATCTCTCTATCTATCAAGTAACTTGATGCGTATTTTTTCTGATTTTTGATCTTTTTATTAGTGCTGAAAGAGTAATTTTTATTTTATTTTATTTATTAAGGAACAGCAAACTGCTACATAATACAGTAATATCTAAAATACAATAACATGATGTATTCACAATAATATAGCCCACAACGCCACATATTACTTACAATGTTAATTAAATTGTCGCGGACGCTGAATAAAAACTTTATAACTAAAAACTAAAAAACAAGGCGCCAAAATAATATTATTTTTACATTTTTAGTTTTTCAAATATAGATCTTTTAAAAGCAAGAATATTCGGTGTAAACAAATCTATGTTACCATCATTGAAAAACTCGTTAAAGGAATGCATCATACGGCGAACTGGCGCGCGCGAGCCGGTATTTGTACGACATGTACTGACGGCAAACAAGTTACAGCGCGTATATGAGCACTTCTAGGAACTACAGCAAATTCAAGTTGGAAACAAGAGTTTTATAGAGGTATAAGTATGTGGTTGTTCGTTTGAAGTTAGTAGAAGATCTCATAACAAATCCGTACATTTTAAAAGCTTGTTTGACTATTTTATCAATATGGATGCTTAGTTGTAGCTTAGAGTCCAACTGAATCCCCAAATCCCTTACGTTTGTCACTTTGGCCAAGGACTTTTACAGAGGATGTAATTAAAATGGACAATATTTTTCTTTTTTGTAAAGTTTATATAGTGATATTTTGGAATTCTCAATTGTAATTTATTAATGTTGCAATATGTTGTCAATCTGTAAAGGTCGCTTTGGAAAGATATACAATCTTCTATATTTTTAATAGTTTTGTAGGCTTTCAGATCGTCGGCATATAATAGGAAATTGGAGTTAAGAAAACATTTGCCTATATCATTAACAAAAATAATAAATAACAATGGTCCAATAATGGATCCTTGAGGAACGCCCGATGTAACCAAAATGTCCCTTGACTGATATCCATTTACTACAACTTTTTGGTAATGGTTTTGAATATAAGATGCAAACCCGCGCAGCAAATTACTACGAATACCGTTGAATGCAATCTTGTTAAAAAGAATCTCATGATCCACCTTGTCGAAAGCTTTCTTAAAATATTTTCAAGTGATGCTGTATATACAGCATCTACTTGAAATCCGTCATCAACTCTTTCAAATAAATTATTCGTAAAGTTAAGTAGATTACTAGTAGTAGATCTATGTTTAACGAAACCACGTTGTTCTTCAATGATAGCCCTGTGTAGAATCGGCTAAATTTGGTTGTGGACTAATTTTTCGATGACCTTCGACAAGACGGAGAGAATAGAGATGGGGCGATAATGTTCAACATCATGTTTTGACCCACTTTTAGGAACTGGAGTTATATTTGCATATTTCCACCTCCTAGGAAAAAAATCCTCTGACAAACACTTATTATAGATAATGTGCGAAGGCTTATAAATATTTTCAGCAGTTTATTTGAAAAAGAGTGGAGAAAGGCCATCTGGACCAGGACCCTTTGAAGTGTCTAAATTTTTAAATTCATTTAGAATTTCAGTTTCAGTGAAGTAAATATTAGAAATTAAAATATTGTGACTTGAGGTATAATATGGAGTCTGCCAATGCGAAAGAGAAGGGGGAGAGGGTTCAAACACTGATTGAAAGAAGTCAGAGAACATATTACATACCGTCTCAGAGTCGCTGGATTTAAGGTTATGGTAATGCAAAGTGGACGGAATTTTATTCTCAGTTTTGCGACTGGATACATAGGTCCAAAAGTGGTTTATATTTTTAGTTGTATTTTCCTCTACAGTGTCCATATACCTAAGAGTACGTAATAATGAGAAATAAGATATTTAACCCCTAAAAATAAAAATAAAATATTTATTTATACACTTTTCTTTATGGGCTTTAATTATAGTGCTTACTGAGAGAGTAATAATGAAAAATAAAATATTTATCCCCTAAATATTTTATTTCATTTATATCGTTCTAAATAAATTTAAAAAGCATTGTACTACTTTAATGCTGCCATGCACGAAGCGAGCGAGACCAAAGGAAATGAATTTTAGATACGGTATCATGTTTGTATTGCAAAGTGAAAAGAATTTCACCTCTATATGCTAAATTAATATCATGGTTTATTTTTAAAGCGTGTTTACTGTGGAAAAGTTTTGTAAAAATTTATGTTTGTCCTTGAAAACCGTAATTTGTTTTTGAAGTAAAATTTCTTTACGCACGCTTGACTTAGGGAGTAAGCTGGCGGACACGTGACGAAAGCGTTACGAAAATTGTGATCGGGCGAGGCGAACGGGAATTGACTGGGGGACATAAGCAAGAGAGAGCAGTGCGCGCGCATATTATATTTCTCTCTATCTCCCATAGCCAGTTATTTTTCTTAATTTTATTTCGTTTTGAACAATTTTATGAATTAATATTTTGTTCAATACATTAAAAATATTCTACGTTTAAAGTGAATAAAATTGTAAATTCATTTTAAAGTTCATACTTTAAGCACATTAAGCACACTCGTTTTTTATTCCTCGGTATGTTTGGCGTTAATGCCCAGCAGGATAACGAAGGGAATCAGAGCAGGATGACAAGAAAATAAAATGCGTTCCTTTGGGTTTCATTTCTTGTTACATTTAATATTTACCCCTTTTTTCCCTAACAGTATCTCCAAAAGTGTAGTAATTAAATAGAAAATCGGTTTTTTCTTAAACATATTTTGGAAATACTGCGATAAATTTGCTGGCTGATGCATTACATTATACAAATATCCAATAGCACCGTCTAAAATTTCTTTGCGTTATTAAATTTATTTTTTATCAATAAATACGCACGACGGAATCACTATGTGTTATATTCCCTTAAAATAGAGATTAATACCAATTCAAAGTTAAGTCGCATACAAGTCCAAGCAATCTAAACAGTGCCGATTTTTTACACATAAAAAAAGTGTTAAACTAAACATAACCAGTGTACTGGCGCTTTAATAGTATGCTACAAATCAACCTTTTGAAGAGCTATCCATTCTTCAAACGACTTTATATTCAACTCTGATTTTTACATGTTGCTAGTGAACATATAGATCATAGACATGGTTATTCACTGCTGACTGTATGAGAAAACTCATGGTCACTCAGCGGACTATGGAGAGGGCTATGTTCGTGGTTTCCCTGCGTGATATACTTCGCAATGAGGATATCCACAGTAAAACCGGAGTAACCGATACGTAGCTCAACAGATCAGTAAGCGAAAGTGGAAAGATCAGTAAGCGAAAGTATTGGGCGGCACCCCACAGGACAGGACCTAGTAAGAGATCGATGAATGTTGATAACTCAGGACTATGCCCTAACATTCTTTGGAGGAGCCTTTGTTCAACAGTGGACTTGTGAAGGGTTGTAATGGATGGTTCTGATGACGACATGTGGTTGCTACATGTTAAGGTACATGAAAGGTTACGTCTATACAAATTTCAGATGGTAGCAATAAACTTTTCAGTAACAGATACGAGACCAGCAGTTTATTGATTTTGAGCTGATACCTGATACGCTTATATATGTCAGATTGGTAGGCAAAAGCCTCCTCTCATTTTTAAAAGGGTTACAGCGGTTAGTACACCGCGCTGATCCAGTGCGCGTCAGCTGACTTCACATGTCCTTGCAAATTTTATTTTTTAAATTAACAATTAAATTGATGCGGACGGGGATAGCAATACTATTAACATTGCTAATATTCCCTTTTTCCACTCCTGGTAAGCTTAAAATGCTTGTGTTAGGAGTGGTTCGCGAAAGTAATGCTGGATTCGAACCCACGATCTTTTGAGTTCGCGGTCCGCACCTAGCTATTAGGATACTGTCGTTTCATTTAACCGCGACGCGACACAATCAAAGGCTATAGAATCCTTAAAACAAATTTCATCATTACGATAAGTATTAACAGGCATACGCAACTTCGGGTATGGTTATACGAGTACACTCGAATTTAACCAAAATTTTTCTTTTATAAAGACGCATTTGACATTCAAGACGCAGATATTCAATATTAAAGTGAAAATTTAGCTAACAGCATTATTTTAATACTGTTACGAATACCTCTTACCAAAGTTCATGCTCACTTATCTAGCTTAGCCACTTTAAAAAATTTAATATATATATATATATATATATATATATATATATATATATATATATATATATATATATATATATATATATATATATTAGCATAGTTTGATATTTAATATTGGAATTTACATTAAGTGTAATTTCTGCTATTTATATTCTTAAATTCACCATTAATGAATCTAAACTACTAAAAACTAGGCGTACATAGGCCATGTTGCATTTAGAATTGATATTGTAGTTTCTTTTTTTTTGTTTCAGGTACGCTCTTTTTAATATATTACGATGTGAACGTAGAGGATAAAGTTGTAAGTATCGATATTTTTTACATTTTGATAAAAACATTACGGTGTATTTTTATAATAATACCTTTAAGATAGATCGTAATTTACAGTTAACTCTTTCATCGAATACTTAAAATATTCTTTGAATTTTTAATACACTGTATCTTATTGATTTCAGTTAACGTCGTAAAAATAACCATGGATGACGGCTATTACATAATTCTTGATCACAGAACACAATTACTCTCTATGAGAACGAATTTTGTGTCAGCGTGAGCTACAGCGTACTACCAAAAGCATACACATCCAAAGAACAAAGAACTTCAAATACGATACTACCTACATTATTTAAAAAATAAAAATAAAGAATTAGAAAGTCATAAGGCTTCGGTGGGACGTTAATAGTAGATTTTCTTAAATAGTTTTTATTTCAATGCTTAATTTAATTATTTAAAACATTAATTCAAAAATCATTTATTTTATTCGTACTCGAAAACCTCAAGACAAAAAGACGTTCTCAGCCTAAAATAATTCATTTACAATGATATCGTTATTAAAGTATGTAGTTGTTGATCGACGGCTAAGAAATCGCTATTATAAGCTGTAATTGAGAGCACTACCGCAAATAACCGGGATTTATTTAAAATAAATTTTGTGGCTACAAACCTTGTCTTCGTTTTTTACCATATAAAAACGCAATTTAAATTAAAGTAAACAACGAAAGTAATTTGAATCATAGCATAAAATATTTTTGAAAGTCCCTTGTACATATTTTATATTTATTAAAAATCAGTAAAATAAAAAAAAACAATATATTATGTCCTTTTGTTAAAAAATACTTCATTAGGTTAGAATTATATACGAATAGCAAAAGGTCGCCGTTCATTCTGCCGGACTCAGTTCACTCGTCACGAAGGGCTACTTGAAAACCCGTTGAAAATCCGCTGCCAGTTCTGCTAGTCATATGAGCGGTCTGTTGCCTCTTCCTGCTCCGTTGATATGAGCAATTGTAGAAAACAATGCACTCATTCGATGAGTGCGTGTGTATTTCATTTCATTTTATTTCATTTCATTTCAATTATATTTTCCCCATAGTCATAACTTAATAATAAAATAGATTGATAGAGAACCGGAGACCCTTTTTATGGAAAGTTGGGGATTGTAATCGAGGATGGATGTGATGTCTACAAGGCGAAACAATAAACAAGCAATGCCACAATACATGGTCCTGAGCTACCTGCATCCTTCCACTTTCAGTGTATTGACTGCCTCGTTGGTCTAGCCCCTCAGCCCCCAAGCGGTCGAATTCGACCGCGGCGCCATTCCGTCAAAATTCAAACGGTCGAATTCGACCGCGCACACCCACAGCAATTTAAACCGTTAAAACTTATATTTAGAGACTACTTTTCTATGAAGAAGTTTGGCATTATAGAATCAATATAAAATTTTCTATCCTGTAGTGCAATAAAAAGTCAAGTTATCTAATGGATAATTATTTATTTTTAATTTTAATATAATTAAGTTAATTTCGTACGCCATTTTCGCGTGAATCCTATTGTGTTGATTTTTGGATATTTCTAGTGTTTTAGTATAGTGTTTTATTATAAAATTGTAGTTAAAGTTTTTGTGTGAATATAATTTATCTTTTTATGTAAATAATTTCGAGTAATACATATTGAAATAATTGTGATTTTCACGCTGCGGACATTTGCTTGGTATGTTTTATTTTTGTTATCAAAATACAATAGTATTTTTGTAATGAACTAAAAACTGACTTTTATATAGAGAACTTTGTATAGATTTTATAATGCCAAACTTCTTTTTAGAAAAGTAGCCTCCAAATATAAGTTTTAATGGTCTTAAGTGCTGCGGGTGAGTGCCGTCGCATGCGACCGCTCGGGATTTGCCGGGCGCATGCGACTGCATGAGAATTTTAAGGGGTCTGAGGGGATAGTGGTCGTAAACGCGCTTACTGGTCATGAGGTTTCGGGGTCGAATTCCGGGTCGGGCCAAAATTAGTTTATTGGGTATATCCGACAAGAAATTCTCAGTAGCAGACCGGAGTTAAGAAGTCGACGGTGTTTTAACCCCGTGCCTCGGAAAGCACGAAAAGTCGTTGGTCCTGCACCTGATCTCTCTCCGGCAGTGTCGCATTACCGTCCCATCGGACTTCGAGAGTGAGAGGGTAGCGTTGCGTTAGCGCTCGAACACTATAATCCCGTCTTGCGCAGAACAGTTTAGCGCCGCCGTAGCTGGCCACCTTACACTTCTGTTACCTGTATGACGTTGCCAATCGAGAAACTTTCTTCCCCATTGGTTGTCGATTATTGGAGCTATATTGCCAGCCCGTTGCCGCTACGGCTTACTGAATCATAGGCCAAAACCCTAATAAAGCGAGGCCCGACTCGTAAATGGCCGGTGTTATTGCTCGTAACAAAACATTTGTATCTTAGTCCTCAGGGATAAGATTTTGATTCTTTATCGGGGATAGATGACGTTGTCTATGAGTCAAAGTATTTGTTTGCCATCAGGTTGACTCTTTGCTTGTTTTTAACCCTTACTTGTAATAAAGCTATAGATTTAAATCTCTATTATGATGGTCTGAGTCTTGTTTGGAAAATTCTCCATCAATTTAATTTATGAAATTTATATAACAATATAAGTTTCAATAAAAACAATGTAGATTTTTGTAACACTAGCGTTCCGCCCCGACCTCGCACGGGTGATTTCTGGATCTTACCAACAGCGCCACCTATCGGATCCAAATGTAAATATAAACCGTCTAGGTACCTATTGAAGTACACAAAAGTTTCATCAAAATCGATTGGATGGTTTCAAATTCTATAACGGATATAATTAGAAACATTTTTTGTTTTATATAGATATAAGAGTTATAACAACTTTTACTATATAATATGGGTAACAAACGAGCAAACAGTCCACCTGATGGTAAGTGAATGCTGTCGCCAGTAGACATCTACATCTATTCTCGATTAAAAATCAAAATGCAGATGCGTTTTATCACCCTTGTGGACTAAGATATAATGCTTCGTTTCCAATAGGAGAACCGGAGACCGGTTCTCCACACTCACAACAGGAAACACAGCAGCATTAGGTTGCTATGTTTCGATTTACGCTGGTATTCTGTGAGAGCGTGGGTCCTATCCCGTCGAGTTGACCTATTTGTGCTACAATTATAATATAAATGCACCGTAACTTTATTTGTATCTATTTTCAACAATTGTTGTAGAAAAGCACTTAATTTTAATTAATCTATATCACAGCAACAATCAACAAGCCATGTGTTACGGAGACCTGAAATCTGAATCGTTTCTAATCTTAATGCCCGCGTAGTGATTAAAAAACAAACAGTGAAACAACAATTCGAGTATAAACGTCACATCAAAGAGCTATTCGCTTGTGGCTTTGCGGTTGGAATATTCTGACATGGGTTTCTATCTTGTTGACCGTATGTTTTTTTTCTTGTATTAAAATTAAAATACTTAGTACCATTACCAGGTATCTACCATTTTTTTCTTTATAAGCTGTAACTAACGTTATATCTATATTTTTCTTTCCATTAGACTTCTTTAATCAATTTCTGGAATATTGAGTCCTAAATATTGTAATAAATGAGATACATTTCTTAAAAGATTTGTCCATACTCACCACGTTATATTAATTTATAATTTAAATATACGAGTAACTAATCCCATATTAAAACTTTTTTTACTTTTAAAAGCTTGACTGTAAGCGGTGATGTCGAAGACGGTAAAAACAAAAGAGCGGTAGGTATGTGTATTATAGACTTTGCATCAATCATTGCGATCGTAACAGAAATTGGACAAGGTGACAAGAGTCTACTCTTCAATTATTAGCCAGTTCAATGCCAGTCTACATAGAATAAGTAAATTCCTTTCGAGGTAATTAAGAACACGAAATCCCTTTTAGCCATAACAAGACTTCTTAAATGTGACTAGAAATACTTAAATGTTTGTTCTGAAATTGGTTGTAAGAGCGCTTCAGTGATTCCTTTAGAAACATTAACTATAGAATACTATTTATAGAGAAAATGGGAGTAGCAAAGCAATAATTTATTTTAATTTTTTTTTAATTTTTTTTATATTTCTTTCATCTGCGTACAAGCGATTTAAGAAATTCGCAATTTTTTACTTAAAATAATATAAATTTTTTATTTATAACGATAAATCTTAAATTAAAGTATGTATACCTGTCACATTCATTCAAACATATTAATCGTAGGTTACCGTGATAATATGACGGCCATTTTGTCATGTGTATGTAAAATGTGACTATATAAAGTGTTAGAAACATATTATTGTTTCTAACAGATGCTGGTATAAATATCTCTTTACCCCAAATGTAAAATACCCAGATCAGCGAAGTGGAGTAAAGGTGCAAGACTGGAAGAAAGTTGTCTGGGTCTGCGATCGTTAATCCACTCGCCGAGATAACTATTGTTATTAAGCCAAATAATAATACTCTCGGAGACTAAAATGGAATACCTGGTAATTGTAAAAAATGTCTCAAATTGTCGTCACTCGTATATATACGAGTAATTTGTATTGAACTAAACAAGCTCGCAAAGTATCTTTTACTCATTGGTCTCGTTATCTGTCTAGAATTTTAGGTTGGTTACATACGACTCTCTTTCTACCGCCAAGAAACGGTGTTTTGATTTGAAGGTTAAAAGAGCCAGTATAAAAACAGGGTGTGGAGCATTTCTTTTTGAGTCTTAGGACAAACATTTGTTCAGTTTAAAGTTACTGGAATAGTGAGTAGGCTCCAGTAGTTACTTATTATCAAGTATACTGTTAGCTTGTTATTTTATCAGTCTAATATAAAAAAATATATCTAACAATCATCAAAATCCCAAAAACCATTAAATGTGTAATGACATCGCAATTAATATACTACTATTGCTGCTCCTAAGACACTAGATGTATGGCAGAACTGATAATAGTTAATTGTTTAAGCTGCCAATTTATTGGATATCTAACTGTGTCTGTCTAAAACCTTACATGATACACTTTTTACGATTATGGAGTCAATATGTGTTAAAAAACACATCCCAATAAAGCGACTTTCTTGTTTCGTAAAATAATTACAAAAATATTTCCACCAGTGAAATATTTATGAATCAATGGATAATAACCTAAAACTACTTTTACGAATTTTAATCAATGTATAGTGTTCGCGTAAATATAAGAAATCATTATGGATAATAAACTACTTTAGGTTGTTAAATATATTATCAATAGTAGATATGGCGATATACTACTATATATGCATATGGCCAGACAAAGTTATACTGCGCTAAATGTGATTTCTTACATTTACTACGCCAATGTAATGGGTAATGTATTAGGTACACATTGAATAAACGTAATTTACGCATTTTATCACTCATAAAATTTTAAATGCTTTCACAGGTCGAGTGGGCATGATGGAATCCCCCACAATTGTGTAGAGAACGTGTACTCTAGGGTTGGTACCGGTTCTAACGTATCTTTTTAGATACTCCTACTCCCTAGGCGTAGTAAAAACTCAAGGAAGACAGCTTTGGTCTACCCAATCCCTAAAAAAAGGGGCCATCGATCGGGTTTGGCTCAAAGCGTTACTTTCGAAGCTCTCTTCATATGGGCTTCCCTAGAAATTGTGCGATTATATCACAATCTTTCTTGCTGATCGGAGCATCACGAGCGTAGTAGACAGTGTATGCTCCGATTACATGCCTATTAACGCTGGTAGAATACAAGGCTGCATGCTATCACCAACGCTGTTTCTTCAGCATATCAATGATATGTTGCAAACCAGTAACATTCACTGCTATGCGGATGACAGCACTGTTGACGCTCTAAACACCGACCATGTCAACATTTCTCGGGAAAACGTCACCGAGTACCGAAACAAATTTGGGTCTACCGAAACAAAGTCGAGTATTTGATAAACAAAATCGCGGGGGTGACTGAATCTAGTCATATATCCCCTTTCTCGTATCTCCTCAATTTCACAGCAATCCCCTTGTTGCCTCAGACAGTATCTAAATCCTCGTTATGACATATCAAATAATGTGCAGTTTCATGATCGCTTGGAATAGAAGGCCAAATTGCCCTCTAAAAAGCTTGGCATGTTCAGCAGCGGGACAGTATTTCATGCCGGCACACTGCTTGCAACTTTAGACGGCGTTCCGGCAGGAAATACTGTCAAGGCGCAGGTTCGGTCACACATAGAATACTGTTCCCATCTCTGGGCCAGGGCTCTCCAGTACCAGCTCCTTCCACTTGACCACACCCAGCGCAGAGCGACTCGAATCATCAACGACCTAGTCATCTCCGATGCCGCTGCGAAGAGATGTTGCATATATTTTTGTATTTTCTATCGCATCTACCACGGGGAGTACTTTGAATAATTTTTTCGCATTATTTTCTACCAAATTTCACGAAGGCCCATCGCGACAAAACTCACGATACCATCTGCACTATCTGGATGCTTGCCGTTCTATGATTGTACATTTTACTAGAGGTTTTCTTCCTCGTATGACCCCTCTGTGGAATCGATACGACTTAGGGATCTACAAGAAAAGAGCTTACTCCTTTCTAAAAAGCCGGCAATGTACCTGAAATTCCCCTGGTGTTGCAGTTGTTCATGGTCGGTGGTAGTAATTTACCATCAAATACGTCGCATGCTCGTTTGCCCCCTCTTCTATGAAAAAATCGTTATCCTAGAATATCTGGTACCGCAGACGTTATTGTGAGAGTAAACAAAGAAACAAAAAAACAAAGAAGAGAAACAAAAAAACCCACAAGAGAGTGGCCATTTTACACTCATCGTGACGAAGTTTGCAAAGAATTTTTAACCTGAATGTTAAATAGCATCCATATAAGATTCAATTAGCGCAAAAATTGAAAGAGAATGACTTCGAAGTAAGGTAGGAGTATGATGAAGAAATGCATGAACAATTTTGCAATTTTGACAACATCCTTTTTTCTGTTTCGATAAAATTATTATTGGAGCAGTAAAAACCTTAGACTAAAGCACCAAAAACCGTTTTATAGTCTAAAAGTGACTGCATGAGCAACATCATCAAGCGAAATGATTATTTATTGGTCTTTTCTTCTTTGAAGATTCGCAAGGTTGAAATGTCACTATTACGGCTGACCTAATGGTATATTGCGACATTAGAAAGTTTTTTCACTCCAGAACTTGACAATTCAAGAATACTGAATTCAAAGACTTTGTTGCTACAAGACAGAGCAACCAGACCGATCTCAAGAAAAAAATACATTCTATGCCCCCCACGCAGTCCAGACTTAACAATTCTTGAATTTTTCTTCTGGGATACATAAAACATAAGCTCTAAATCAATAACCGGAGGAACATTGATGAGCTCAAAGAAAATGTCTGGAGTGAAATGGCAACGATCAAGCCAGCAATACTGAAGAAAGAGTTTTCTAATCAACGCTTAATATTAGATTAATGCTGCGTAGAGAGGGCTATCATATTATAAATTTATTTTTTATTTTATTTATTTTAAGCATAGCTTATATATTTTTTACAAAATTTTCAAATATGCATGTTACATTGTGCCAGGCTGTTGTAAGATTCAAAGTTACAAAAAGCTTTATGTAACTCCAAACAAAACAAAGAAGTGCTTAAGTGAGCAGAGAAAGAAACGCATTAGCAAAGTGTTTGCCTTTTCAAAACCAGTAACTTTTAAAGGTAGTATATCGACCAAAGCCTTTTTTTATATTTTTCTTGTATTAAACAGTTTTGAAAGCATCTTGTTGCAGCTTGATTTTGTGTAAATCATAAAGTGTGTAATTATTTGGAATACAAATTCAAATTCAAATTATTTATTACATGTCACATTACAAATTTGAGATGGTACAATTTTGATAGGACATAGTTTGCCCAGACGGTATTTCATCGTATGATGTTATCTTGATTAATATTTAACCACTTTTGATCCGAAGAAATCATTCAAGATTTAAAATAATCTACAGGGTCACTAATTTCTTTTTTCTTCTCGTCTTTTATCAACTCGTAAATACGTACTAACCAATCACGTTGAGGGGAGGATTCATAATCACTATGTTTGGCAGGTGGATATCAGTACTAAACGATGTTTGGGCCGTTCATTCCACTCAAACTTAAGCTTAAAGTGCCAATAATTATATTGTTTACCCTATATGTTTTCAGTTAGATACTTTATAATTTATAAAAAACTAGTTATGTTACCAATTGTTGTTCAACGAAAACAATAGTATTATTAAAAATGAATAAAAGTATCTCTAGCTAGTTGTGTATAAACTTCTAAACAAAATGAAAATTGTTTTCTCTACTTTCTCCTTTTACTGAGTGTCGTTAACAATAGACTATTATAATGTACCAAATGCCTCAGGATATATAACCTCGCCTGTTGTTCTAAAATGTGAATTATTTTTCAGAGTACTGTCGCCAAAATTTTCAGCTTGTTACAATTCTATTACATATTCAGTTGAGTCCTTGTAGACTAAGCTTATAGAAAAAGTGTTAATAATGGTTCGATCAAAACTCTAGGTACTATTTTCTAATTACTTCTGTTGAAGAAATTATGTAAGTTATACTGAAATCTCTCGTGTTTCGTTAAAGGAACTGTTTAAAGAAATTAATATACTAACTTTACAAGACATTATGTAGTTCAAGATATATATTTTTTAACGTACACCACCATCTCACACGTAATTAATATTTCTGTCCACGCAAGGCTGCCTGTAACTTTAAACGTTGTATAGCCACCTCATAGCTTTATTACGGACGTAACACTAATGGGTCAGACCTTAAAAGGACCCTGCTCTCACAGAAAATCATCGTAAAATATCAACGTATGCCACTGTGTTTCTTATGATGCGAGAAGAGAACAGCAGGCCCCTTTACCGGAGACAAGGCATCCCAACTTAATTCTCAGGAGTGACAATGCATCTGCACTTTGATTATTAATCGAGGATAGATTTAGATATCTATATGCCCCAGCATTTACTCATCATTAGTTGGACTATGCGCTCGTTTATCATAATTTATCTGTAAAAAAGTGATTGTGCGCTTTAACTTATAACTTCGCCTATGGTAGAATTAATATAAGACACGTTCTGCAACTTGTAATTTTTTTATGATGTACAATAAATTTGTCACCATCGTCATCATACCATTACAGCCCTTCGCATGTCCACTGCTGAACATAGGCCTCCCCCAAGGATTGTCACAAAGCACGGTTCTGAACCACCCGCATCCATCGTCTTTCTGCACATCTTACCAGGTTGTCACTCCATCTAGTGAGGAGTAACCCTACTTTACGCCTACCAGTACGTGGCTGCTACTCGAGAACCTTTTGTCCCATCGGTTGTCGGTTCTTCGAGTTATATGGCCGGCCTATTGCTACCTCAGCTTACTAATCCGTTGTGCTATGTGGGTCTCTCTGATTCTACTGCGGATATCCTCATTCCTAAGTTTATCACGCAAAGAAACCCAGAGCATAGCCCTCTCCAAAGCTCTCTGAGCGACCTTGATCGTCTTGATACGGCCAGCAGTGAATGGCCACGTCTCAGATCCGATAAGTCATCACTGGCAGCACGCACTGGTTGTACAATCTAGTTTTCAAGTTTTGAGGTATACCCGACCAGATGATGTGTCGTAATTTCATGAATGCTGCCCAGCCGAGTTTAATCCTTCGATTGACCTCTCGGTCGAAGTTGAACTTACCTAGTCGAACTATCTGTCACAGGTAAAATTGCTAGTCAACAACTTTGAGCTTAGTGCTCCCAACTACTACCGGCATAGATGTGACATGGACATTAACAATGATCTTTGTTTTGTCCACGTACATCTTAAGACCTATCCGTTGAAAGATACTATTTAGGTTATTGAGCATAGTGGTCCTCCGACGATTTTGCCATAAGGACTATATTGTCGGCAAATCAAAGGTGAGTGATGTACTCGCCATTGACGTTATTACCGTATCCTTTCCAGTCCAGTAGCTTGAAAACGTCTTCCAATGCAGCGGTGAAGATTTTCGGGGGATATGATTAATTTGGATTTATGTTTTATTATTAACTTAGGCAGATTATTACGCTGATAATTATACATTTACTTACGCAGTATAAGCTAGTAATATAGAGTAATCTCATTAATCGATCCATTTATTCCAATACTGCCGCGCACTTTGACTGTGTAAACGTTTGTGGTTTTCACATAAGCGTGCTTATTTCTTACTTGTTAGCTATGTTTAATTACGACATGTGTACAAATGTGTATCATAATATATTATTAAATAGACATTTGTTGACTAAACCGAACAAAAAAGTTAGTATACAATGTCTTGTTTTTGGATTTATGAGAAAAATCTAACTGACAAAAAGGACTTAAATTTCGAAATAGGATTACATATGGCGGTTCATCGATCACGTACCGTCAACATGCGCAATATAAATAACGAAAACCCGCTAATATCGGTATATCGTTATTATGTTAACTAAAACGTTAGGTATATTATTCAGTAATTTGGAAATTTTCTATTAATGGGAAAATATTTGAATATAATTATATACACAAGTAGACACATTTGATTTTAAAATAACATTTATAACATGCGACCCGCACTGACTTCGCTTGGATAAAATTATTTTTTAAAAAAGTATAAATTAGTAAATTAATCACGAAGATTATAAAATAAAACAACGTATTTCTTAAAATAAGTTTATAATTATTTAAATAACAGTTAAGAAAATATTTCAAATAGGACAGATAGCCAAGAAGCCAAGAAACACATTTATTTTTTACATATATGGTCTTAAAAATTAAATTATGCTACTTGAACCTTCACCGGAATCGTCTGAGAACACTTTGATTCCGGACATCACATCGTTATCTTCATGATTATTGTTAGAATCGGAGCAGCTATCGCTTTCACAGTATCTGTTCAGCCCAATATTAATTGTTTTCAATGTCATTTTCCTTCGTTACCTTCCTCGTCCAATAATCATTTTCCAATCTTTTTATGTGATTAACTTCTTTTCGCCAATCCACAGCCATAACTGAGGCTATTGCTTCAGGCGTTAACACTTCTTTTTTCCAGCTGATTGTCGTTCTTTTCGACCACTCTTTGTTTGACCAGATTCCACACATATTCTATCCGGTAAAACAACAAAAAATCGTTGGAAAATTCATTTTTTTTCGAGATTTCTTACATAAAGACCCCCACGGGCTTTAACATTTTATTCGTTTCATTATTTGCGATTAAAGTGACCATTTTAGTTACTAATAATTAAAAATTACAGCCCTGCGATAAAGACATAGATCAACGCAGTAATAGGGTTCCGTTGGGCATCCCGCGGTTTAGTGGTGGTGCAAGAATATCTACTACCCCATATCACCAAGCAGGTGTCGTAAGAGGCAACAGAGGGAAACAAATTAGGAGATGGGCAGCAGCATCTTCCTAATAACGACTAAAAATAAAAAACTGCCAAAATATTTGCGAAGCGTATCAACTATGGCAAAATCCCCCTTATGAGGATATCTATGGAGGCAGCTTATTCAGTAGTGGACTTAACGGTGGATGTAACGGTACGATATGGGGCACACTTTGGGTACGGAATCCTAAGAATGGACAACGCTTGATAAAATGAATATTGAATAGCGAATTCAATATTTTTGATTTATTATGTTATGGTACATGGTCTGTTTGAATCATTAATTATTAACAAACGGATAACTACCAGATAAACTGGGTACCCACCATCTTTTTTAATTTGAGTAACAGTCCTGTTGTCATACCCGCCTTTGCATTACTATATTGCAGTACGTGGTAACGATTCAGATTTTTCTCTTTCTCAAAATACTTTATTACGTTATATACAATTTTACATGTAACACTAAGCAGTACTTTTCCGCGTTACATTTTTAATAGAATATATAGATAAAATAATAAAATAAAAACACCAAATAACGTAATACGACGGCACTGAAAATTTCAGGAAGGAAGTGACACAACATTACTATTTAAAAATGTATTTATTGCTTTTCGAAGTATTCTCCGTGAAATTTGACACATTTTTCCATACGATGGAACCAATCATTGAAGCAACCATTCCATTCGGAATGGCCGTTTTGTAGGCGTCCACAGCTTCTTCAGGTGATGAAAATCTCTGTCCACGTAATTTATTCTTTATTTTAGGGTAAATATAGAAATCATTATGGCTTAGGTAGGGGCTGTACGGCAGATGGTCTAATAATTCTATGTTTTCTTGCTGTAAAAACTCTTTTGTTCTGTGTGCGGTGTGAGAACTCAAATTGTCGTGATGGAGGATGATGCGGCGGTTGCAGTTCTCTTTACGGAGTTCAGAAACGACCTGTGGCAAACAAATGCTAGCATACCATTCTGCATTAACCGTTCTTTGTCTCTCAAGAGGAATAGTCGTAACATGGCCGGTTTTGGAGACAAACGTGGCCACTATTTTTTTTGCAACACTCCGTGAATGAACAATTTTTGTTGGCTTTAACTCATTTTCGAACACACAAACTCTTGACTGGATTTTGTTTCGGGTTCGTACGCGTATTCCAGGATTCGTCACCTGATACGATGTTGTATACAGCATTTGAGGATCCTGTGTTGAATCTTTCGTGAGTTCTGACGCACCAAGTAAGGAGGCGAAGCGAATGCGGTATCCAGCGGGAAAACAACTTTTTTTACACCTAATTGTTGATGCAAGATTATTTGTATTTGACTCATGTCAATGTGTAAAGTTGCCTGAATTTCGCGGTATGTCACATGTCGATCAGTGATCAGTGATTCCTCAATCAGCTGATTGAGGAAGATCGACATGCGACATACGCACAGCATCAACGTTTTCTTGGATGACTGCAGTTTTTGGACGACCTTGACGGGGATCATCACTGAGCTTGACATGTCCACTTTGAAATTCAGCAATCCAGCGATAAATTGTGGTTTTGGATCTGGCTTCATCACCAAATGCAGAAATCATCCGGTCAACACACTGTTTTTGTGTTAAAACCACTTCGAAAGTCATAATAAATCATCGCCCTTGAATTTTCTCGACTCAATTCCATTTTCTCAACGACTAAACAAGTTTGACAAAACCTTGTGACAAAACCGAGAATCTTTTTTTTAAATAAATAAATGTTATTCGATTTTTAACACCAAGGGGTTTTCAATTAAAAAGATTTTAATATGACAGGAACAGTGAAAATATTCCATTCGCGATACTTTTAGTGCAGCCCTCGTAGTCAACAAAAAGAAAATAACTAACAATGCTATACATTAAATAATAATCGAAAAACAATAACAGCAACTTTATAAAAGTATTAAAAAAATAAACAATAATTATGTAAAAAAAACTCTGAGAACGCGTTTAACTCACAAATTTGCGAAACCAGGATATTTTTTTTAGTTTATGGCTTTTTGATACGATTTATGCCAATGGCAAGTTGGAGTGAAGTTGTAGCACATAAGAAAAACGCATATCGCAACATATTTTTTGTAGACTCTATCGGCGTGTGTAAGTAGTGTGTGTGGCAAGTAAATAGAGGCGACGCCATTTTCAGTCCCATTCTTTAACCTCACGAGTAGTCTATATTATATTAGATACTTTTTTTAGAAATAAGGAAAACTAAAAGGGTCATCTTGTAGAAAATAAAACTACATTTACAATTTTACTGTTATATTATAAAATGTATTATTACACAATAAAAAATAATATTCATTTAATTAAATCGTAATGTATCTAGTTCCAAAAATCCAAGAGTTTTAACGAGTAATATAATATTGTTATCGAAATTAATTTTAAAATTCTTGTTTGAGGATTGTTTGTAATATGATGTAATCCTTTGCTAAAGAGTTACCCTTAAGGACGCGTTTGCAAATCAACCAAAATTAGGGTGTTTTTCGGTAGATTTTGTGACAAAACTAAACCAAATCAAATATAAGTAAAAACTACCATGTATAGATTGGTTTTTCATCTGCAAATGTCTGTAACTCTTTTGTTGAAAATAGTAGTTTTTTATATTGTAAAAACGAACTTTCGTTGCCATTTTCTACAAAATTAACGATACCGGCTTGTGTTTCGGTAGATGTTTTGGTCTATTATCAACATATTTAAAAATTTAAAAAATACTATAAGATGACAGATATATTCAATTAAAAAACCCTGTGTTTATTTTTTAACAAAATGTCACAAATAGTCGTAAAAAAAATAAAAACTGATGCACATTTTTTCACATATTTTGGTAATATGGATGAATCATAATGTATTGCAATAAGGGCTATTTTATTGTTGGTGCCTGCTTTGATTTATTGTACAAAGATTTCGATGAAACCACAGTCCGCGCTCGGCCGCCGTCGTGAGTGGACACTGTATCGCCTGTTTGCAGCGGCTCATTCTGAAAAGATCGCTGTACATACACAAAATATTAGAAAAAAACAAATTGGAAACATAAGTACTTGACAAGTGATAAAATTATTATTTTTATACTCACAGTTTTTATTTAGCTAAAAATAAGTAGGATATATAAACTTACCTACTACTGCAACTCGTGGACGAGCGGAACTAGGTGTGCCGAGTTTGGGCTCGTTTTGTTGGTTATGATGAGACCTTACCTCTGGACTTGATGGCATGACCTGAAGGTGTACTTTCGTGACCGCTATTTGAACTTCTTGCAGAGTAAAACTAGGGGTGACGAATTTGGGCTCCGTTTTGTTAGTTATGACGAGTCTATACCTCTGGACTTGATGGAGTGACCTGAAGGTCTAAATCGGTGATTGCAACTGGAACTCCTAGACTGGTAGAACTAGGTGTGCCGAGTTTGGGTTCGTTTTGTTAGTTACGATGAGACCTTACCACCGGACTTGATAGAGTGACCTGAAGGGGTAATTCAGTAACTACTGCTGGAATTTCTGAACGAGTAGAACTAGGTGTGCCGAATTTGGGCTTCGTTTTGTTAGTTATGACGAGTCCATACCTCCGGACTTGATGGAGTGACCTGAAGGTGTAGTTCAGTGATTACAAGTGGAACTCCTAGACTTGTAGAACTAGGTGTGCCGAGTTTGGGTTCGTTTTGTTAGTTACGATGAGACCTTACCACCGGACTTGATTGAGTGACCTGAAGGTGTAATCAGGTGGTTACAAATGGAATTCCTAGACTAGTAGAACTAGGTGTGACGAGTTTGGTTTCGTTTTGTTAGTTACGATAAGACCTTACCACCGGACTTGATGGAGTGAAATTCGGCACACCTAGTTCTACTGGTTCAGAAATTCCAGCAGTAGTTACTGAATTACCCCTTCAGGTCACTCCATCAAGTCTGGTGGTAAGGTCTCATCATAACTAACAAAACGAACCCAAACTCGGCACACCTAGTCCTACAAGTCTAGAAGTTCCACTTGTAATCACCGAACTATACCTCCAGGTCACTCCATCATGTCCGGTGGTAAGGTCTCATCATAACCTACAAAACGAACCCAAACTCGGCACACCTAGTTCCACCAGTCTAGGAGTTCCAGTTGCAATCACCGATTTACACCTTCAGGTCACTCCATCAAGTCCGGAGGTATGGACTCGTCATAACTAACAAAACGGAGCCCAAATTCGGCACATCTAGTTCTACTCGTTCAGAAATTCCAGCAGTAGTTACTGAATTACCCCTTCAGGTCGCTCCATCAAGTCTGGTGGTAAGGTCTCATCATAACTAACAAAACGAACCCAAACTCGGCACACCTAGTTCTACTAGTCTAGGAGTTCCACTTGTAATCACCGAATTACACCTTCAGGTCACTCCATCAAGTCCGGTGGTAAGGTCTCATCATAACCAACAAAACGAACCCAAACTCGGCACACCTAGTTCCACTAGTCTAGGAGTTCCTATTGTTGTAATCACCAAATTACACCTTCAGGTCACTCCATCAAGTCCGCAGGTAGGTAAGGTCTTATTATAACTGACAAAACCAGTTCAAAGTCCAGAGCTAACATCTCACTACCAGTAGAGGGCTTCCAGTGCCAAGCAGTCTTTGGAGCAGGTATTCATATTTCGTATCGAAGTATATTTCTGAGGTAGGTATAAGAAATGAAAAATAAATTCAATCTTTCAAATTATCAAAATAATTTCATTTGACTACGATTCCCACAGCCAACCGTGCGTACACTAGTGTGTGTGTGACTTTTGTCAATGTAGTAGTGCGATTCTATACCTATCCATTTTGTAAACGCGTTACCCTTAATAAGAAAGATCTATTGTTATTGTTATACAGACCGTTTTGGGCGAGCAATCCTAATTGATGAGTAACGTGTACCTACCAATGTTACTACGAATACAACTTTCTCATTTCAGAGGTAATATTTTATATACCATAAAATACAACATTAATTTTTTTTGGGTGACATTAAAAAAGAATTTACAATAATTCGACTGTATAATATGCTACACGTTGTCTTCGTCAATTGTAACCCGATACATATGACCTTGTAATGTATTTCTCAGATATAAAGGTTTCGTCACGATGGTTTACTTGATCATCGAGCATGAAACAAATTAGCACTTAATTTAAAAATATACTAGTGAGGCTATTAACAATTAAGATTATTCTACTACAACTAATCTTTTTAACGACACCTGTTAAGCTAATAATGTAATACTTGATAGGAGTAGTTCACGACAGTAGTCGAATGGCAGATTGAAACAGTCATGGGTTCAAATCCGCCTTTTGAGTACGTGACCCACTGGCTATTGTCGCCTACCGATTGCAAGGGATTGTTAATTGTAAAGGACAATTTCATTGATGCTGACGTCCACTTGCTAGGCTACTGGTTCTCTCGGTGGTTCCTCTTTTAGATAATGGAATACTCATTTGGTTATTATCAGATTATAAATTGTTATAATTTAATAATAAAATATATTTTAAATGTTTTTTATTAACCGCCATATAACACCGGCAGCTTTATTTGTAGTAAGCAAAGGTACCAAGTAGGGTCGGAAAATCCACTACCACATATCATACCGGGGTTTCGTAGGAGTTAATGGAGAAAATGAAACAGGAGTTTAGCAGTGACGTCATTATGATAAAAATTAATAATAATAAAAAACTGTGGTTTTCCAAGTGTGGCAACTACGCCAAATATGTGGGAAGGCCCATCGATCACTATTTTTTATTAGTGATCGATGGGAAGGCCTATGTTCTGCAGTGGGCTTTTGGTAGGCTGTAACTACTGAAAATGTGTGACAAGCGAGTGCACATTCTACCTGATAATATTTTTTATAGCATTAGGGTGACAAACGAGCACATAGTCCACCTGATGGTAAGTGGATGCTGTGGCCATAGACATATACATTTATCCTCGATAAAGAATCAAAAGGCAGATGCCTTATCACCCCTGAGGACTAAGAAGGAATGCCTTGTTTCTAGTAAAAAAGGGTCTCCTGATCTACACTTACCATACGAAAGCACAGCAGTTTAAGCTGTGGGTATTTTGTGAGTCTGCGTGTTCCTTCCCTGGTCGAGCCGACCCATTCGTGCTACAACCATAATATATCTGCATCGTGGCTCTACCACGTATATAAGTAAGTGGAGAATGTGACTCAGAGACACTTATAACTATTCCTCGATTAAGAACCAAAACTCAGATACTTTCTCTTCTCCGAGGATCAAGATGGAGTGCCTAGTTACCAGTAAAAAGGGTATCCGGTAGTTACCGATCTCTTTCCAAATACAGCCACATCTTACTGGAATTTAACACTAGTGTAGTCGTAGTAGTAGTCTATAGGAGTGGAGTTCATTTTTGGTCGAACCGACCAATTATTCATTATGTTAAGCACGTGGGTTAGAGAGCACAGAAACAATTCTTTAGCACTAGTGATACGGTGATGCTGTTATCCATCACCTATTAGTGAAATATGTGTTAAGCAATTTTAGTATTATTTGCTTGCAATCAGTCGATCGCATGATACTATGTGCAATATTTTTAAACAACTACTACATCATCATTGTCATCATCATCAACATTACAGGTCCATTGCATGAGCATAGATTTCCCACAAAGAATACCAAAAACACGGACACCTGAACCACCCACATCCTTCGACTTCCTGCATCTCTTGGCGAGTCGTCGCTCGATAACTAAACGCTGATACTTAACAGCCATATTAGCCATATTAGTGGTGACAACACGCCTGTAGACTTTTTTGTTTAAAGTTGCCTGCTAATCATTTTCACAAAATAACAGACCCCTGTGTTTATTTAATCTTTCTTAATATTTGTATTTTAATAACATTTACTATTTAAACATATTATACTATTCATAAATATTTGTAGAACAGCCTAATAATATGTGCGACGCTACCTCCGTCTTATATTTTTTGTAAAATCCCGTCCTGTTTTACAATAGCATGTGACAGATTTTACTACTTATTAATCACGCGCAATATTAATTAAATTAAAGCTATAATAAAAAAAGCCATCCTCATTACCGCACAAAATTGTTGCGCATGTTCTATTTTATCATATAAATCATTGAAGTAATATGTACTTACGTGCTATAAAGCTATCTCAAACAAAAAATGTGCGTTACTCTGTGTTCGCACGGTTGTTTTTTTATCATAGAATATACATAGGTAGAATGGCCCGTAGGTAATAGTAGATTGTATTGTTAAATTATATCGAGAACAATATTTAAATTTTGTCATTTATTGTGTATATTATATTTGCTTATTTAATATAGTATTACATAATATTATATCACAATTACATTTTAATGATATTTTTATCTGAATATTTTAAAAGGTATCTAAGTCAAATATAAAAAACATACTAAATGTATGTTTAACAAAACTTATTAACATAACATTTAAATTACAAATATATTTATAGAAATAAAAGTCGTTCATAATTATGCTGGGCACGCGAGAGTTAAAATGGATGAATTTATACCAGTTTGACTTTGATGTGGAAACCTAAAAATAAAATAAAAGAATAATAAGCAGATTAAAACATGACAAACATCTAACGTAAGATTTAAGTATAAAAATTTTTGCCAAATTACATAAACTTATATATGTTTCTACAAAAAAAATGTGTATCTGAACAGAAATGTCGCATCTGAACATATTAATTTCATAATCTATATTCCCTGACACGAGAACACATGACGTCTTAGGAATAATTTGTTTTATTATTAATAGATAATAATTTTTTATTGATTAAGTATCTTATTAACCGATGAAAAGTAATTCCTTGGTTTTTACTGACATTTCTTGAATTATTTGTGCAATATCTAAGTACACGCGACGGCATAATATTTTTATCAAGAGATTTTTTTTTAAATCAACCCAACACGTGACAACTCTACAAGCGCCTAGCGAGTGACTGATTAAAGTGCGGTGTATGAACCACAGTTGAGTGGAACAGAGTAGCTGAATGCAGTGTCGCCTCTCGTACGTAGTACATAATAATTCAATGATATAAATACAAATTCCTTGAATAGCCGATCTCATTAACGTAGAAATGTTTTTAGGAAAAGGCGCGAAGCATCGTGCCACCTGTCGCACACATTAAAAGCTAATAGTTAATAACAATTATTTGTCTCCTGAGTTTTCATATATTACGAAAATAACGTTAAAATTTATTGAAATGACATTTTCCTTTAGTGGATATACTTTCACAGATTGTATCATTGGAGGGATAATCGAGGAATATTTGTGTCTATGAGCCACAGTCTCCACTTATTTTTATTCGTGGTAGAGATGCAGATATATTATGGCTCGACCGGAGAAGGAACACCCTCTCAGAAGAAACAGAATACCAGCGTAAAATAGCAGCTTAATACTGCTGTGTTTCGTATGGTGAGTGTATAGATCCGGGGACCCTTTTTTACTAGAAACAAGTCAATCCATCTTAGTCCTCAGGGGTGATAACGCATCTGCCTTTTGATTCTTACTCGAGGATAAATGTTGATGTCTATGGCCACAGTATCCACTTACCTTCAGGTGGACTATGTGCTCGTTTGTCACCCTAATGCTATAAAAATACTGTCAGGTAGAATGTGCACTCGCTTGTCATACTTTTTCAGTAGTTCAACCTACCAAAAGCCCACTGCCATAGTTGCCATAGTTGTCACGCTTCACAGGCGGGTTGGCAGCCGCAGCTTTTTATTTATAGTTGTTATCATGAAGACACTGCTGCCCAACTCCGGTCTCAGTTTCGTTCTGTAGCCTCTTACGACACCCACGGGACGACATGGGTAGCAGATATTCTGACACCGCCTTTAACTTTTTAATACGTAAACGTAATTGTAACTTTTTTTATAATAAAATTCTAAGATGTGACTAAGATGAGTAATCGATGAGTTATTTATTAAGTCAGCACCTCAGTTATTCTACGCCGGAGAAATCGATAATGAATTATTAAAATGGCAACGATCTGATCGAATTCGATTATAATTTTACAGGGAAAAGCAATTTAAATTCACTGAAGCGGGATTAAATACGATGTAAGCTAAATATAGGGGAACATTAAATACAAAATTTACCTAAACAGCACCTCCAGGTGCGACTGTGGTAAAGAATTGTTTAATATTATGTTATTATTATTTTTTATTATATAATTTTCTCATCTGGTTGGGTTCCATAAATATATAATTCCGAACGAAAATGATAAATATACATAAATAACAATAAAATAAAATAAATAAATAAAAAATACATAAATAAATAAAAGCCCAACCAGATGGAAGCAGGCAGGGGAGACCAAACGGCCGAGGGTTAGGGGGAAAGGGAAAGAAACCGGCGGACAATGCGGGCAGTATCGAGGAGCACCGCCCTCTGCATTTGAGCCTGGAGCGGTCCGTCACGGAGTCCCAGTGGCCTCAGATGACCCGAGAGGCTGACTGAGATTAGCCCGTTTGCAGAAATGTCGAATTTCGGTCGACAGCCCACCCCACATGTCGGTCACCTCATGAGCCAGGTCCAGATATTTTGTTTGTTTATCTGTTTCGGCTTTCACGAGGTTCTGGTCATACGGAATGGTAATGTCGACCAAAAATATCACAATATCAGGCTTATTCGCAAGAATAGTCCTGTCTGTGATGATGGCCCGGTCCCAGTAGAGCCTGGCGCATCATTTTCGAGCACGGCTTCCGGCAGATACTTGTAATACGGCAGTTTCCGGTCCACGGGACCGTATTTCACAGCGAGCTCCTGGTGTAGAATTCTAGCCACTAGGTTGTGCCTGTGTAAGTACTCAGAGTTAGAAAGCGCCGAACAACCGGAGATGACATGCCTAAGTGACTCACCGGGATGGCGACAAGCTCGACAGATATTGACGGTGCCATCCTTTAAGATTTATCTCCGATAGTTGTTGGTCTTAATAACCTGATCCTGTATCGCACAGACGAAACCCTCGGTTTCCTCGAAGAGGTCACCGAAACGTAGCCAGTTGAGGGAGGCGACTGTGTCTACGAAAGGTTCATGTAGAGCCTTGTAGAACCTCCCGTGGAGCTACTTCTCCTTCCACACAGTCTCCCGGAAATGCTCTGTACTGCCGGTTCTTGCCATTGCTCATATGCCAAGGATAGAGGGTTAAGCCCTTTATCACAACAAATGACATCCCTATAGAATGGATCATCCGATCTCGTCAGAAAGTAAATACGCATGGTAATTATGCGTGGTAATCGCGCTTAATAAGCCACGCCCACCATATTTTCGCGGCAAGTACAGCCTCATAATCGAAGATCTCGGGTGATGCATCCTATGGGACGTCATAGTAGTGTGGACTTTCCTATCCAGGGCGTTAAGTTCCGTCTGAGTCCACCTAAGTATGCCAAAGGTATACATGAGTACAAGCATGACCCAACCGTTATATGCTTGTGTCTTATTCACACCGGACAAAAGGCTGTTAAGCACTTTGGTCAAGCGTGCATAAAACACGTCGCAAATAGACTATTTCATACCAGCCTCATCGATACCGATGTTCTGTGACATACCCAGGTATCGGTATGTTTCAGCCTCGGAAAGGGTCCTCAAGTTGACGGGCGTAGATAAGTCTATGTCCTCAGAGTTAGCAACCCTTCCCCTTTCAACATGGAGAACCGCACACTTATCCGTTCCCAGCTGCATTCCAATAGAACTGCTAAATTCACAAGTGATATTTAGCAATTCCATAAGATGAGAGCAACTGGAGGCGAATAACTTGAGGTCATCAATATAGAAAAGGTGGGTCACTTTTGTACCTCCTTTCCGAAGCTGAAATCCCCTCCCGGAGCCCTCCAGTAATGTACTGGGAGGGTTCAAAGAGAGGCAGGACCAGATTGGACTCAGACAATCACCCTGGAAGATACTCCTTCTTATCCTTATGCGGCTTTCCGCAGCCGTCTTCCGCTCACCCAAATGACAAAGGATCGTACTCCACTGCCCCATACATTGCTCGAGGAAGTCTGTAACTGTACAGTCAATCTTGTACAGCTCGAGGAACCTCTTTAGCCATGTATGGGGAACCGCGTCGAATGCCTTTCTGTATTTTTTTATTTCTTTATATTCTGTCTATCCAGGCGAATCAACGGTTGCGTTTCACCACTTTGCCAACGACCGCGTCAATGAGGAGTGGTTCCTTGGTTCCACGACCACCGCCCCGACATCCATTTTGAGCACGCGACATCACCTGATTTAAGTCCAGGTGACGAGTAATTCTCGCGCTCAAAATGGATGTTATGTCTTGTATATGGTCGGTAGACACGTGATGGGACGGTATTTGCTCGGGTCTGTGGTAACCTGGTCTTTAGGAACCAAATAAGTGACCAAGTGGGCACACTGAAGTAATTTTAAAACCTTTTTTCGCAGATTAAGTGCATTGAGGAATAAAATTCCGATAGATATTCTGTAACATCTTTAGTACGTAATTGCGGATACATAATACATAAACATACGTAACAACACACACCTGTCACCCAGAGGGGTAGGCAGAGTCTACAGACTTCCATTTGGCACGATCCTGACACACCTCTCTCGCCTCCTTCACATCCATATACTTACGCATACATGCTGGTCGGTTATGGGTACTCCTAATTTAGCCCGTTTTCAATAAATCGCTAATTTGGTCGATACATTTTCGCCTAGGACGTTCCTTTCCGACTCTGCCATTCACTTCTGCACCATAAATTTTCTTTGTCACTCTTTCCTCATTCATTCATTCTACATGACCAAACCACCGCCACCATTGCGGATAGTACTTAGAATAATTTTAAGCATATTATATGGTTAAAAAGTCTTCAATAATTCCTATATTTGGCCCCTAATAATTAATATTATTAAATGTTAAGGAGAATATAACTTTAAAAATCAGTGCAAGTTGAAGTGAATAGGGTTTAAAATTAATTATAGATTAAGTTGAGAATATTATTTTAATGTTTTTTTTATAAGTTTAGTTTTTTGCCTGCCGATCGACACTTACGAATGTGTGCGTGCGCAGTAAAATCAGATAACATAATACATTACCGCGCATTTTGAATTTAAAAGATAAAAAGGACAAAACGGTTTTAATTTTTTTAATAAAATTTTCTTCACCATTTGCCTATATTCCTTATTCTAACCATCGCCGCAAATTTGACCGGTTTTTGCTAAATAACTCTGTATATCTATAACTGTTCTCTCTTAACCCTGTCATGCTAATCCATTCATGCTTCAGACGTCATACAATATCGTGTAGCTCCATCGAGCGTCATTATTTTACCGCGGTAAATAGCTTTAAAACAGTTATACAATATTCATGAATATTTACAACGCGCTGACTGTTGTCTGCTTCGTAATCTTTCTCTTCTGAGCTAGCTTATTTCATTTTAAGACTATACCTACTAATACGATATTATTATTTAGGCTAAGTTCGTAAGAGAGTCGGTCACCACAGCTGATCCCTTGGGTATTACAATTAGCGAGTATGCGAACATTAAAAAATATGATTTCCGACCGACGATGGCGTTATTATCATCTTGTATAAGTATCATATCAAAATATATGGGAACAGAAACAGAAACTTTTTATTCAATATAGATTATAAATTATACTTATTGAAAGTCTTTTTTTAATTTACCACTGGTTCAGAAAAAAAACCTCTGTCCTGGGAAGAACCAGCAAGAAACCCAGCGGGACTTTTTTTTAAATAACAGCTTACAATCATGTATGTAATATATTATATAGTTTGTAGGGTAGGTGGAATTTACTTATAAGAGATATATGTCAAAAGTGTGTAGATGGTTAGACAAGGATTGTGAATAGGCGTGGAACGATCGAGTGTTTTATTCTACAGTTACAATCAACAAAACAAAACAAATTTGAAATAAATTGATAGCGATCATTTTTCCCAGGGATTATCGTCCATAAATTCTTTTGATACAAACTTATTTTAATAAAATTTTTGAGCTTTTTGCAGGTCAAACTTTGTATATAATTTTTGGGGTTTTGTTGTAAAACCTTATACATCCCACCAAGAATGAATTACTGACTCGGTATAGTCGAGTAACTGGTACTACTAGCTTTTGTCTGTTCCTAGTATTTACAGAATGAATATCACTTAGTTTTGTAAAACTACTTTTATTTTTGTGCAAGTACATACATTACATTTTCATAAATGTATATGAGAGAGCCATAGTTAATATATTAATTTCCTTAAATTATTGTCTGAGCGTCTCTTTAGGTTTTAAATCATAGATTTCTCTAAGGACCATCTTCTGTAAAACAAACTCGCCATTTAAAATTACATTAGTATTAACATGTTTGACATTCGGAGTTATGAATTTCATACATTTAGTTTTAATGCCATTTAAACGCAAACTATTAACATTAAACCAATTTACTAATTTCGATATAGCATTATTTACATCATTATAATTTAGTAACTGTCATTTTAATTTGAAAATGAATGTATTGATATGAAGTATCATCAGTAAATAATACTATATCATGGTTATCCCCTACTTTGCAGCCTAAAAGCTTTACTATAGAGCGTCAAAGTTACGAGACATTTGGTACCCTGAATATTAAAGTACTTATTTTTAATATTTTTAATTAAAAATAAAAAAGACAATGATAAAATATTATTTATTATATCAAGGCAAAAACTATGGTTTCTAGGGGTTTTAACATGGTAGAGCCATGCTGCAGCTATATTGTGGTTGCAGCACGAATGGATCGGTTCGACCGGGGTAGGACCACGCTCTCACAGAATACCATCGTAAAATAGCAGCTTAATGCTGCTGTGTTTCGTATGGTGAGTGTAGAGAACTGGAGACTCTTTTTACTGGAAACGAGGCATTCCATCTCAGTCCTCAGGGCTGGCAACGCATCTGCATTTTGATTCTTAATTGAAGATAAATGTAGATGTCTATGAGCCACAGCATCCACTTATCATCAGGTGCACTGTGTGTACGTTTGTCACCCTTATTCTATAAAAGAAGAACTCGCTTAAAGCGATATGACCACCTTTGTACTTCATAAGTATTTCGTTATTGTATTATTTTTAGGTTGAAATGCGATAAAGAGATATCTATTTATCTATTTTCGTAATTGCACATATCCATTAGAACCTATATAATTCCACTGCATCTATCGCCTCTTACGACACCCACGGGACGATATGGTGTAGCGGATATTCTTACAAAGCCGAAATTTATAAATAAAATTATTAAAAAGTGTCGTATTTAAAAAAATATATTGTAGTAATAATTACTATTTCGCATTGGGGCTTTGACACGTCACAGCTACGTATGTACACTTAGTATATGTAGTCGAAATCATGTATCTAATCTAACAATCATAAAATATGATAATGACAATTTAAATCACTTATTTTAGTTATTACGATAACTTCCAGTTGTACAATTAGAAGTTGTAAGCTGCGAAGGAAACAGCCAAGTAAATATAACAAATTTTTGAAAAAGAGAATTGCTACGTAATTTTGAATGATTATTCTTTGCTTGGGGCGTTAAACTGAAGTTACTTTTTCATAAGCCTCATCGTTCATCTTTATGTGACTCAACCTTATAAAGAAAAAGTCGAAAGCGGTGATTTCCTTCGACATACTTTCCCTTTTTCCATAAATTATGAAACCGAGGCATTTTTAAATTGATGTTGGAAAACGTTATTTTTGCGTACAAATATTAAAAAAGGCAAATATAAAAAGTGTATTCAAAGTGTTTTAGGGTCAAGTATGTGAGAACATCTGAAAGCTGCGTTGTATGTATTCATACTTAAGCGAATACTTATAATAAAATATAAATTGGTTTTAGAGTCACGTAATTTCGCATTTGTTAATGTGACAGTGCTGCGTCGTGGATGCGTAAAAGAAATATAGTACACACTTTGACGTTTGATTAGGGGAGTCAAACTTCAAAGATAAAGAGAAATGAGAACAAGGTGTGAAATTTTGATAGACTGTAACGATGATGATTCCATTGTTACGGTACCTGTGACTACACCGTGGTACTACACACCAGTAGAAAATAATAATCTTTGTTAACCTATTAAGGTTAATAAAAATACATATTGTATTCATAAAAGGTGAATGTTAGAGCTACGCTACATCTGTTACATGACATTAATTTTTCGTATTATGTCTTTACCTACGAAATTGCCGTTTTTTTAAGAAATAAATTAACGTTTTTTTTCTTTATTTTTTATCTATATTTTTTATTTCTATCAATTAAAATGATCATGCCATCGATGCATTCTTGCCGACGCAGTGGCAGTTTATTAATGCCCTTCTTTAAAAGTCAGCTGAACGGGAAGTAACAAATTCTTCAAATGCATTTGTACTGTTTCTCAGGTGATATATAATTTTGAAAATTTGGCTCCATTGAACTGACATTAACACAAAACATGATAGGAGCAATTCTCAGTCCACATGTTATCTCTCTGATCCATGTCCAGTATAAATCATCTTTTTAGGCGTGTTGTAGTTTTGTTATTTAAGAGGTTCTTAGCCAATTCATAACCAAGAGAAAGTCCTTTTTCTTTTCCTAGATGTGGTTGGCCCATGTTAATCTTTGGTCTATATGTAGACCCAAATATTTTACACAGTTACTTGTTGGTTAATTGTTTTCCTTCTTAATAGACTGGTGTACATTCTCCTTTTCTTAGAGTATAGGTTGCCTGCACAGATTTGCTTTCATTAGGGTTTACTTTCCATTTTTGGAGGCATGGTCCTATTTTACTAATTTGTGTTAGGAACTTTTGTGAAGCAACGTTCTGGTTTTCGTCACTTGCAAGATATGCAGTGTCATCTGCATATGTTGGTGTTGTTACATATTCAGTGCTTGGTAGATCTGATGTAAATATGGCATACAGTATCGGTCCACTGACCTTCATGGGTCTGAAGGAGCGATGTCGTACGGGTTATAATACTCGTCTTCATATTTTACTTTAAACTTTATTTGGTGGAGGTATGATTTCATGATCATGAAAATCGAATTAGGTAAACTTTTTTAGTTTGTACAGTAGTCCCTTGTGCCACACTCTGTCAAACGCATGTTGAATGTGATTCCATAGTGGTGTTTTTTCATTGGAAAAAAACGTAAACTAAACCTAAAATTTATACATAAGTTTTGATCGACTTCTTACTTGCCGTAGTACGAATATTCTTACCTATTTTTGCATTTCAATACCAAAAATAGATCTTTGAAATTGTAAACATCTCAACGAAACCAATCTTGGAAAATAAACAGTCTCTCTGCTTGTGTTTACATCGCAAATGGTATATACTTTTATAAGAAATATTTTTATTTTTTTATTACTAACGTCCAGCCTAATGAATTATACAATGAATAAATACTGGTAATAATCCCAAAATTATTTACTTTTTTTCGAGTATAAAACTGGGATGTTTTCATTTTCATTAACTGTTTATTTAATAGGATATACGGTTCTTTAAAAGGAATGTCATAATTTTAAGTTGTAGTCGTGATTAAGATTTATTTTATTTTGAAATGAAAAAAAAAAACGTTAGTGAATTATTATTTTATTTTGAAAATTCAATTGCAGAGCATCAAGTGACTAAGAAAGAGAAGAAAACTAGGCATCGTACTTTATTATACATTACAGTCAGAAGTGTTTCCTGATCAAAACAACTTTTCATCACCGAAAGCGCTTTGTTATCGACCAATATCGATTTTACAAAACGTTTATTTCAAATCGATTTTTTAAAAAGCTAAAACTAGTTATTCTAAGCCCGATAGGATCAGCTAGATGTCCGCGTCTCGAGCTACTGTAAGTAATATCAGCATTAGTATGTTGAGGTGCGGCCGTGGTGGCCCTTGATGAAGGCATTAGGGAATGTTTTTGATTGATTTTGTAAAAGGATTACATGAACAGAATCATATCCTAACATTTAAGCCCTACAGCCAAGCCGGACATGTCGGACCAGGCCGGACAAGTCTATTTCAGAATATAATATATTGTAATGACATAATAATATAATATATTGTAACAATATTAGACGTTTGTTTGCAACACAAAAGGACGAAAAACGAAAAAGGTTTTGTAGTTTAAAAGTAGATATTTGACATTCTAATAATTTTTTGGTACGATACGAGCGCCACCTGTTGTAAGTTAATAGTACTATGTCTATAACCTTTACGCAAGTGAAAGCAATAAGATGACAAGGTTTTACAGCAACCTGATGAACGGTATGGTAGCGCATAAAATATGAACAAACAAACAAACATTAATTCTTTGGTCAACACTTGTTTTTCGAACCCAGGGTTGACTGGCAGAGAATACCACATGGTATTAAGTTCGCCCTATTTACCTTTAACTTTAAGGTGTAAGCTTTTTAAATGGAATAAATAAAAAAAACTTACACCGCTGTGGCCGTGGAGGGAAAAGGGGAGATCTCCCGCCGGGAAAGGTGTTCTGCCCGGGGAGCGGCCAACACTCCGAGTGATAGTTCGGAGATGTTCTATATATACTGTTTATGATTCGGAATTTTGATAGCATGATTTAGGCTTCGGTGTGTTCCGCTTGCGGCGTGACGACAGCGCCACCATATCACCCCCCTGCTCAGACCGGAGGTCGATGGTACAGTCTAGTTCTCGACGAATGTGCAAGTGCCAGTGATTGCCTTGTAGTCTGCGGTGAGTCGAGAAGAAGGCAAGTAATCTGTGAGAGTGCCGTGAAGCAGAGGCGAGTAGTAAGGCTCAGAACCGTGCCGAACACATTATAGCGCAGAGAGTAGCTTGAAGGAACAGGAAGCATTATTATTCCAATGCTGCGATGAATCTTGTGAAGCTAGATGGCTTGCATCCTGAAAACGATATGAAGACTGCAGACGATATCTCCACGGGGGCGAATGGGTGGGGTATTCTATTACGATGATGAAGCTTGAAGTTTTCCGAAGGTTGTTGGTTGCGTGTTCAGATCACGTCGGGGTCACCACTGTGGCCGTGGAAGGAAGAGGGGAGATCTCCCGCCGGACATTACACAGTCTGTTTATAAAAAACATGCAAATGAAGTCATGAACACATATAGCGTATAAAACAAATATAGATATGGGGTACAAATTTTTAAAACCGATTTTCTTTTATAGCAAAATATCACCCTTTCTATCAATAATTATTTGTTTAATTAGAGCCGATTTGCAGCCCTGGCCCTGGATCTAAGTGGGATAAGCTTTTGAGCAACACCGTAGAATTCTAGTTAGTTTATTTCAAATACTCAACTTTATACATGTTAGATGCTGTCTGTGTAATTTTCCTATTTTTTATTTATTCAAGGCAGAATTCCTTAAAACTATAAACTATAAATTCCTTAAAACATACCTGCAAAGCAAAAATCGTATAATGTATTGAATAATTATACGAATTCAATGGAAGTAATTAATTATAATAATAATTACTGCAAAAAAGACGCTGTTAATATGAATAGTTTAAAAAAGTATGGATAAATTATATGTCATATGATGCAATGAAAGAATATCTTAGTTATTACCTATGAAATTGCCGTTCTGCAGTACTGGCCATCTCAAATCAAAGCAACTGTCGTATGGCTAAGAATTTTAATTTCAAATTAATTTTATTTTAAAGACATGGAACTATTTTTCAAAATTAGTAATTTATTTATTGATTAGAGGTATCTTTTCATTTGAATTTGAATCTATTTCGTCATCATGGATACGTTAAAAATTCGAGTAATTATGGAATATGAGTACCGTCGTGGCTGCAAGATGGCAAAAGCGGCACGCAACATCTACGTTTACGGAGCGAATACTAAAAACGAACGCACTATCTGCTATTGGTTTGCCCGCTTCCATTTTGGAAATTTCGACCTGAAAAATGAACCCCGTGGTTATTCGAAAACTTTGGTTGACAATGACAAATTAAAGGCGATAGTGGAAGTTGATGATACCCAATCTAGGGCTGAATCAGTTTTCGACTTTAGCATCAGAACGATATTGGTCCATTTGCGTCAAATTGGCAAGGTAAAAAAGCATGACAAATTGGTGTCCCACGAACTTAATGATCACTAACAAGGAGTACCCGTCGAGACGTACGTGGCACTGCTCAACAGGCACACAAACGAAGTAATTTTGGACCGCATTGATACCTGTGACTTAAAACGGATTGTATTTGACAATTACAAGCGCTCAGCAAGTTGGTTGGATCCTGGTTCAGCACCTAAATGAAAACTTATCCTTAGAAAAATGATGGCCACTGTTTGGTGGTCTAGTGTCGGTGTGATTCATCACAGCTTCTTACCAAACGGGATGAGCATTACTGCAGACGTGTACTGAGCGTCTCAGCTAGCGTCTTACAGACCGCACGCTTACTTAGTATTGGACAAAATATGCATGCAGTGGACAAGGAAATAAGTTTTTTGCTCTAGAAAATCCTGGCTTTAAATAATTATAATACATTTTATGTGTCCAGCAACCCAAGCTACTACGCAAATGTAAACATTAGAAAAAATTCTTATATAATTAAGATTATGTTTTGTATTTATTATCTTAGAAATAATGGTGGCAAGATTAGTGTTTTTTTTTAATCTCTAATAAATGTTTAAATGAACGGCTTGGTTCACATAATTTAACACAAAAAATTTTTAGACGATTGATAGAAACACATTAACCAATGCCTCACACAACAAGAAATATTATGGGGAGAATTATAGACTTTTTTTTTTGCGGATGGAAAATCGTCTAATGACGCCTTTCGCTCTGGGTGGAGCGTAAGGGAGTGTCAGAATTTTACTGACTAAAAACCATCCGTGTTCCTTCAGTGCCCTTACGTTCCGGAGCCGCGGTATCTCTTTCGAACAGCCCGCAGCCCCGGCAGGCGTCGGCCCTTGCGGGCCCCTTCATGCTGCTGACAGCTCTTTGAGGCGCGCGTGGAACAAAACCCGCCGTCGACACGGCCTGTCGTCGTTAGACGGACGGACGGCGAGCTACCCATTGCTCGCCGTCCACAGGCCCGCGCCTACGGTGGCCGGGGGGCCACGACGTAGCCCCCGACGCCCGGGGCGTCTCCCGCGCCGGCCGGGGAGGAAAGCTGCTGCTCTCTCCTTCTCCCGCTCCGCCACCTCCTTCGCTAGCATCACTGCTTCGCAGAAGGTGGTGACGGCATCGGCAGGAGGAGAATTATAGACTAAAGAATTTTCAATCTAATTATGTAATAATTATATTCTGATATTCTCTGATGTGAAACTAGAAATCCGCCCTGGCTTCGCTCGAGTGCAATTTAAATGTAGTGTCACTTATGTTTAAAATTGCACCGTTCGATCGATTAAGAGTTTGTAACTTTGGTATCGATAATTTATCGTTAAGAAGAGTGCGCCAAGCAAGAAAATAGTGTATATATATTATAACGCTTATTTATTATTATATTTAATTGAATGGCTTAAATGAGAAATATAAACAATAACAAAATTGGTGAACGTTCATTGGTTTCATCAAAATTTGTCTATGGCTTACAGATTTAACAACTTTGGATAATTTTAGATGTTAATGTCAGAGTTTTATCATTATTATTAGTTATTACAGAATTTATTTACATACTATGATTAGAGTTAACTTTCCATTATACAATACGAACAGATTTTGTCTGGAAGTGACTCGCGAAAGGGCTATAACAGCTGTCAATGAGAAAAGTCTTTAACGCTCAGATCTAAGCCTGCACCGTAAAATGACAATTTTAGGGGAAATTACACCGTCATTTAAATTGGAAAGATCTGAATTAAAACGATTTATCCAGTTTCATATCCGATCAGTGTTGAGCACTCTATTATGAATGTTTTTTAAGATTTTATTGGCATATGTGTACCATTGCATAAACAGAATGGCTTAAGGTTACGTAACATAACGAAGGGACAGTCTACGTTTAAAAATGGGAGTTTTTAAGAGGGCCGCAAGAAATTGAGAAATTCTGTTCGGAAACGAACAGTTCCTCTAAAGCGGGCTACATACGACACGATATCGGTCGCGATCTAGGGTGGAAAGAAATCGGGGCTTTTATCGGGGTAGACCCTACACACGGGCCTGCCTAGCAGTACGCATTCGGACTTGGAGCGGAATGCATATGCGGTAGAGTTCTTCAAAATGCCTCCGACTCTCTTAAAACACCACCGTGTTGGTTTAGCATTAGCCATCTCGGTTAATTTATTCGAAAATATAAAAAGAGAAGTTGCTGGGTGAAAAAATGGCTCCAAAAGAGATAAAAATTAAGCCACATAAACGTACTAAATGGCCTGTAATCCAAGGACGTGATTAATTTTCTTCGAATGGATGAAGACAGTTTTTATAACCTTCTAGAAATGATTTCGCCACTTATATAAAAACGTCAATTTCTCCTACCTATGCTATTTAGTTATTTCTTCTCTTTGTTCATTTCTGCTTTGGTCAAAATCTGGTTATGTATTACACACAACAAACAAGGAAAAAAAATACTTTTGTATATTAATATATATACTTTTTTTAATGTAATCTTTATTTATGGACTAAAACTATCAGAAAATAAAATAGCTTATATCCTTTTTTAAACATAAAGAAACCTTTAATTTCGGACATACTCCCTTTTATATAACTTGTTTGTTGATGTGGAGATGGCGAAGGAGTAGAAGTTAGTTGTTGATAAGAGGATGAAGGCACGTAAGAGATCGAAGTGTGGTCTTGTGGAGTTGTAAGAGATATGAGTGCGGTCTTGTGTTGATAGCGTTGAAATAGGAGTTAGTTGTTGAGGAGAGGCTTTATCTTCTCCTTACTTACATCATACACTCTACTTTACGAACGACAATAAAAAAAATTAGTTTAGTAGGCATTCTTGACCATGTCACTTCGCAGGGTCACAGGCTGGGGTGGATATGATTTGAATTTCGATAAAATTTCAATTAATTTATTTATTTTATTTATTTTTTTGGTTTTTTGTAAAATATCAGTGCCATAGGTTTCTACTCCGTTTATATGATTAAAATGTAAAAATTTTGTTATATAAAAAAGTCATTCAGCATCACCGTTTTGTTAACTTCCTTCCGCGAGGGTTGCCGGCAGCAACTGCCAAAAGAAATCGGGCCGATGCGCCTACACACACGCAGTAAGGAGGGGGGCGGTGCCCCGATCTAGGAAGCATCGGCTGATCTAGGAAGCATTTTTGCTCCTGCCAGCCGATTAAGGAGGCGATATCGGCCGCGACTTAGGATGGCCCTACATACGACACGATTTAGAGGCAATCTAGGAGGCATCCCCACTACTCCACCCTAGATCGCCACCGATATCGTGTCGTATGTAGCCCGCTTAAGTCGACCACATTATCTACAGAGTGGTAAGTTTGCATCGGTGCGTTGATCTTCAAGAGAATTAAGTCATTTACCTTACCTACTTGATCATTAGTAGGTGACAAGATGTTGTCTCCTTGAGCCAAGGTATAAGTCCTAGAACTTATATTAATTAACCTCGGAACAAACACTGACCACTTTTTGAAGATCATTTACTAAAGCGCAAGCATTTTCATTGTCAAGAATAATTCTTATATTATCTTATAGAACGTGGCCTTCCAACAATAATTCTACAAAATACCGGTTTTTCATATCCAAACAATGAAGGAGGCCGGGGCAGCGCGGCGTGTCAGCCAACCGTGATTTTAAAGTATCTGAGGGCACGGCAGTGCCCCCGCCAAGTCGAGCAAAAAAGCGGCACGGCCGTACCATAATTTTCTCGAAGCAATTCAGGCCAATTTCGACCCCCTATAACTTCGTATTGGATGAAACTAGAATCCTGAATTGTATAGATATGGTATATTTCAAATTTCATTCAATTTGAATCAGTAGTTTAAGAATTATAACTAGTCAAAGTTTCTTAATTTTGTCACTCACTGACTGACCGATCATCAAAACTCTAAGGCACTTCTAGCAGACATAGAAGCTTCCAATTTAGAATACAATTATTGTTTGGTATATAAATCAAGGAAAAACTAAAATATTTTTTAATTTCGGTCCGGTTTTCTAGATATACCAACTGCATAAATAACTTTGTAATCCAATATAAATATATAGAATTACACAGTTACATTTGCAGTGAATGAATCAGTGTAATTGTATATTATGTATAATAGGTGTAGATAGGTACGTTGTTGGTATTAAAGAAGTAGAAGGTATCGGAAAGGGAAAAAAGTAGGACTATCTTATCCTAAAAAAGAAATGAGATGCCATTAAAACATAACTTGTAAAAAAACCAAGTCTCGCAACTCAGTTCTGCTACCGTAAAAAGTTGTGAGATCCAAGTAATACCAAGTCGGTTAATTTATTTATTCCCTACTTAAGGGTCTTTCTGTTTTAAGTTATTACGTAATTAGTTAACCTAACAAAATTTTATAGTGATCATAACAATGTAAAAATCTTTATGTGTGGTTGGATCACTAAACAATCTAATTACTTGTGAGATACATTGTGTTTACATGCGATGGCCAAGTCAATCTATTTATTTAAAACATAAAAGATTTTTAACATTGATATGATCACTATAAAATTTTATTAGGTTAGCTAATTACGTAATAACTTAAAACAGAAGGACCCTTAAGTAGGGACTGAATAAATTAACCGACTTGGTATTACTTGGATCTCACAACTTTTTACGGTAGCAGAACTGAGTTACGAGACTTGGTTTTTTTACAAGTTATGTTTTAATGGCATTCATTTAAATAATTTAATGCAAAATTTATTTTAAAATTAATAAAGTTATTTATTTTAAAATTAATAAAATTATTGATTTATATAAATTATTAATTATATTTATATAAATTGCATTAAAATTAAAATTATTTTAATTTATAATAATAATACTGAATTAGAGAAAATAGCATCCCAAGTAAGTTAATATTTTAAAAATAAAATCGTTACAGTGAGTCAATCCTAGTGGATAAGCCACTAATGCCAATAATTTTCACCAATTCTTTAGTACATTATTTTGATGAATCTCTTATGGTTTAGCCAGCGTAAAAGATGTAAGCATCTGAAAACAGATTTTTGATTACTTAATTTCAAAACATTGAATTTTCTTATAAATTTAATTAAAATTTATTATATATGGATATTTTATAAGCCATTATAATATTATATAACCCAACATTACGTAAAAAAGACTCTGGATGACAGTGAAAACCTTATCAAAATCCGTTGCGTGATTCATAAGAAGTAAATTAAGTAAGGGGTTGTTTTGAAAAATTCCTATTTATTTATTTATCAACAGAGCAGGTACTTTCAGTAGGCTTTAGTTAAGCGCCCCGAAAAATAAAAAGTTTTAAGAAAAAAAAATGTTGTTTCATACAAAAGAATTTTAACATTTTTATTTCGCACTTTACTCTTTAGGGATCGTTTCATTTATAGCGCACGGTATGATAAATAGAATGGTAGTAAATAAAGCGTTAACAAAAAGTGAAGCGGTTATGTTTTTCTTCTGCTCAACATATTGCGCGCATCTCATAACCTCCCCTCAGCGCACGTTACTATTCACGAAATTAATAATGTAATACAATAATATAGTTTTGTAACATGTTTTATCAAATTAATATAAATAAATATATAGGTTCATTTACTTCCTTTTCCTATTATATATTTTAAGACAAACCTTTTTCAGGAGTGAAATCCAGTTACGCGTCGAAACTGACACGCACAATGTTTTTCCTATTTCACCCTCTTAGAGGCAGAATTTTCCGAAATTCATTCTTATTGGATGTCTACGTAATAAATGATGAACCGATTGTTCATTGTTCAAGCTTTTAGTCAAGCGATTTGGGATGTGTGTTTAAATACAAATATTTTTCAAGCAAAATTCACACCCTCGTTTTAAAAACTTAAGTTTGATTTTTGAAAAAATACCTATTTTATCATTTTAATTCAAAAGTATATGCACGATTTTCAAGTAAAAAACACCATCAATTATCTTTTCTACAATCAAATTTGAACACCATCTGGCCATCTCGTATAGTGTTGTTTTGAAAAAATCGCTAAATTTGAATTCTTTTATTTTATTTACAGAGAGCTTATAGTTAATTTCGAGTCATTTTCCCAATAAAATAAAACTTTCATACAAACGGTAAAACTGTTTTTTACGTTCGTAGTGGCATCCACTAAGTTATAAAAGGCAGCTAATGCCCAAATTTACGATTTCTACGTCAACTGGTTTAGGCTGTGCGTTTATAGATGAGTCAGTCACTCAGGGTCTGTTATAAATATAGAAGATAGACAATCAGACCAGCCGTAGAGTATAACGTAACGATAAAGAAGAAGCAAATAAAATATTATCACGTTTGCCTGTTACTTTTTAATACTAGTTTTGTATCATCCACTTGTGATCCTATTTATAGAATCTACTCTGAGCGAATAAATCGTGTTCAAAAACGTTTTTATATGTCCTTAGTTATTTGTCGGCGTAGTAAAGGACATATAAAGAAGGTTTTCTAGTGCCTTACATTTCATTCTTGTAATGATCGACTAAATAATTTTATATTGAAACTGTTAGATATAATTTTTATGTATATTATCAATGATTATACTGCCAAACTTTATTATTAATTTTTACTTAATAATTTTGTACTAAGGAAGCATGTTATTTTAATAGTCTCCTGTTTTGTAGACGATATAAAGAGAAAAACAAAGAATAATTTAATTGAAAATAAAAACATTTTTTTATAGAATAAGGATGACAAACGAGTACAAAATCCACCAGATAGTAAGTGGTTGCTGTGGCCCATAGTCATCTATACCTACCCTCGACTATGAATCAAAATGTATGCCTCGTTTCTAGTAAAATGGGTCTCTGGTTCTCTACATAACATATTTCATACGAAACATAGCAGCATGGAGCCGCTATTTGACGCCGGTATTCTGTGAGAGCGTGGTCGGGCTGACCTATTCTTGCTACAACTATACTATTAATATAGCTGCAACATAACAGCCTGCTTAGTTTAAAATTCTTCATTATTATATAAAAGTAAAAAGATAACATTACATACATACATACATATATACATAAACATTCACGCCTGTCACTCAGAGGGGTAGGCAGAGACTACAGACTTCCATTTAGCACGATCCTGACATACCTCTCTTGCCTCTTCCACATTTATATACCTACGCATACATGCTCGTCGGTTAAGGGTACTCTTAATTTGGCCCATTTTTAATATATCGCCAATTTGATAACATAAAGATGAAATAAATCAAATCTAATGTAATCATAGGGAGATTACTTGACATTATTTTTATTAATTTAATTATTAATTTGAGATTATTAAATAGAATACGCTTAATATGTAAATTAATATGACATTACTCTTTATACACTTTGTATGAACAACGAAAGAACAGCTGCTACTGTCGCCGCTAAAATACCGCTAAATATCAGTATCTAAATGTAAACGTATAAAAATATAAAATGAATTAATTTCGTCGTGACTGCCATTAAGCGTAATAGATTCTTAAATACGCTAAGCTACAAATTTAAGGCGCTGACAAATTGCTTTTGAAATTATCTTATCTTGAATCTTAAAATATATTATGGGGATTAGGTTGCCTTTTGCTTGTAACTTTTCCTGTTCACGAGGATTGGATGAAATATACATGACATATACGAAGGGCTCTTATCTATCTAAATATTATGTCGACTTTAGAGCCTTACGGCGGGATAACTTGGACCCTTAGCAGAAACTTGCATGGAAAGCTATGTGCGTAGACACTAGCAGCCCCTCATCTTAGGGTTAACTAGTTTAGAGCCGAGAAGAATAGAAGGGGAGTTGATCGAGCAAGTAGATGAGTTTGTATATCTGGGTTGCGTATTTAGCAGGGATGGGAGATGAGATGAGGATATAGAACGACGAGTGAATGCAGGAAAAAGAGTAAATGGAGCCCTACACTCTATTGTAAAGAGTCAAAATGTGTCGAAAAAGGCACGTATGGCAATTCACAATGCTGTGTTGGTCCCTACTTTAACGTATGGTAGTGAAAGTTAAGTGTGGCAGAAGAAAAATAAAATAAATAAAACGCGATAAAATCCGTAAAAGTAGTTTTAATCAATGTATAGTGTTCGCGTAAATATAATAAATCATTAAATATTGGCAGAATAAATTGTATTAGTCTTATACCCATTACCGTAACTGTAACAGCTTATTAAAGTCCGCCGCTGAACTTAGCCCTCCCCCATTGATTACATCTTAAGGAGGATTTTCGCCATAGTTGCCACGCTTGGCAAGCGAATTGGCAACGGCATTTTTTTAATCGTTATTAAGAAGACTCTGCTGCCCATCTCCTGATTTGTTTCCCTCTATCACCTTTTACGACACCCAGGGGATGATATGCGGTGTCCGATGATCTCTGAATATTTCAAGGAAGTGTTTCAGCGCTACTTTCAGAGAACCGAGACATATCCCAACCCGTTTGTGGTAAAAGCATTCACTTACGTTCCGATTCCAAACGTTACAGAAAATCTCTGACAGCCCGCAAAGTTTTAATCGTACGCCCTGTTCAGCTAGATTCCGACGACCCAAATGTCGCCGGCCTGTCACACACGAACACTACACACGCACCTAGTGCAAGAAACACAATTAGTTAATCGGATGGGACGCAGCGAGTCCGCAGACGGGCGCACCGCACATCCCTCCACACCGCGTACACATCGTACACCCGCGTCCCTGGGCGGTTCTTACCGCCCAGAACATCGAACGATACGAGTTAGCCGTCGGAGCCGGGGAGCCCACCCCCTGTTCGGACGGCCGTTAGAAAACTCATTTACGTGCACTTTCAACTGACGTAGGTCAACATCGTTACACAAGTAACGAAGCAGAATTATTTAAACTTACCCTTTTTATTTTAGCTTGCGGCTTTTCAGGCCGCGAACCCCAAGACCCCTAAGGCCATGAAAACCAAAAAGCTAACAGCACATACATCACAGAAATAAGATGATATACGGTAGCGGATATTCTTAAACTGCCACTACACGATGTTATAACATTACTTTATTTTTTATTTATTTATTAGACTTACTCAAAATTAGATTGATCAAAATGTATGCAATGACACGCAATATCCCAAATAGCAATTACAACACAGCAAGGTATGACAGGAACTAAAGTCCGTTAGAGGTATTTTAGTATTAAGTATTTTAGTTTTTTTAATCTTACCTCCACACTAGGATACTCCCTGTATCGTGAGGGTAGTTTACGTACATAAATTTCACAAGGACGAACATCCAGACCCGGAACAATTATTTGTAAGCCATAAAAATACTTGTTCCGTGTGGGATTTGCTCATTACTAAGCCACTGTAACACGGAGCCGTCAAAACCAGGTACCGAAGTAGTTATGTATATAAATTCATTTTAATTTATTTCAAAGTAAGTGAGGGGCATAAAACATGTATATACATTATGATAATATCGATGGTTTATGTATTTGTTGGATAGTATTATATTTAATAATAACTAAATTTAAAAGTTAACATAAAAAGTTTTCAAAGGTTACCGCAATTTTGAAAATTCAGTTAAACGCGCTTACTTAGTTTTAATATGGGACAGCCGTATGAACCAATTTCACAGCCGAACATAGGCTCCCTCATATATTGATTAGTATTAGATATCCCCAATATAGATTATATTTGCTCTTTTAGGGGATTTTACCATAGATACCACGCTTGGGAGGCAAGTTAACAACCGCAGCTTTTTTATTATTTTCAGTTGGTATCAGATGTTTACGTGGTAGAGCCATGCTACAGTTATACTATTAGTATAGTTATATCACGAATGGGTCGGCTCGACCGGGGAACGACCACACTCTCACAGAATACCAGAGTAAAATAGTAGCTTAATGCTACTGCGTTGCGTATGGTGAGTGTAGAGAACCGGAGACCCTTTTTACTAGAAACGAGGCATTCCATCTTAGTCCTCACGGGTGACAACGCATATGCATTTTGATTCGTAATCGAGGGTAGATGTAGATGTCTATGGGCCACAGTTACCACTTACCATCAGGTGGACTGTGTGCTCGTTTGTCACCCTATCCTCTAAAACAAGGTGCTGCAGGAAGATCTCCTGTTTTAGTACTATAAACCTCGGACAATAAAGACTGTTCTATAAACAGAATCTTCGCGTCACGAGAATTGAGTGTTAAATGGGAGTAGCTATTAACACAAAATGCAAGAAAATAAAATTAATATCCAACGTTGTTTCGAATTTCGCTATAATTTAGGATTGGAGCGATATCAATAAAATTAAAATACATTCTTACAATAAAATGTAATACATTTATAGGGACCAAATTATGCATAAATCTATTTGGAAAAGATTTGGTATACAAATGTTTTGAAAAACATTATATTTATACACAAAATACAAGGCTATATTATTATTAGTATATATTCGTGTAAATTAATACACACATACATGTAGTATGAGTGTATTAATCAGAAATTAAACTTATCCAAAATTAATGGCCGTTAAATCAATTTGTACTACTGTACGTACTGTATATAAAGTTTATCACTGGTGTAATATCTAGCAAAACGAACAACAAACCAAAAGTTGACCCCTCTTATATATTAAAATAAAATATAACTCCCATGGAGACGGTAGTTGGGTTGGGGACCACAGATTTTTTAATAATTTAAATTGTTATTGTTGATTTATCTTTCACACCTCTTCCGACCTCCACCGAATGATATAATTTACATATATTTGACTGAATTCGGCATTATACTTTTGATATACTATAATTGTCTCAAGTGATGGTGATGAATGATGAAACCTAAAATAAATAAGTTTAACAAATCTTAAAAATCAAAATGATTGATCGTAGATTCAGATACTTGTTACTGCCAAAGGCCGTGTAGAGTTGTAAACTGCGATTGCTAATCGTTCTGCCAATAGTGGCAAATATTTGCTACGATGGAAGAGGCCGGTGTTTAATATATTAAATACGTATTTTTCACAGCCGTATAACTGTCTTTAAAACAATCCAAAGTCAAAGATGTAACTATTAAAAAAATAACTTATAGTTAATATATTTGATAAACCTGACCTTAATATAAATGTACAGGAGCAAATGGCAATACGACACGTACACGTTTTAACATTGTCCCCTAAAAATCAGTCTTGAATTATTCATCCTTAAATAAGATCATTGAGCGAGGGGAAAACCGCACGTTAGTTATATTTAAGTAAGGAACGAATAAATACCAAATTTTTCTCGTTAACTCCGTTATAGGCATTATGATCTCGTATTAAATGACTAATTCTAACGTCCTTATAATTGCTACAAAATTAAATTTGATTTAAAAAAATAACTGAAAACATAATGAGGTCTAGAGTATCTCAATGAGCTATGTTGTTCATTGTGTGATATAATCAGAAAAATTCACAGATTAGCAGTTTTTTTTTATAGAAGAGGGGGCAAACGAGCATACGGTTCACTTGATGTTAAGTGACTTCCGCCGTGCATGAACATCCGCAACACCAGAGGAACTGCAGGTGCGTTGCCGGCCCGGCGTTGTTGGCCCTTTAGAAAGGAGTAAGCTATTTTCTAGTTGTAGCCTCACTTAACAATGAGCGCAGTGCATCTTTCTAATTGACGAACGAGGTTAGGCTGAACGATTTATGTCGGAAATATCATTCAAAAATGCTGAAACCTGCTCTTGAAGACTCTCGATACGGTATTATCAGTGCAAGTATATCGGTCCAGCACTACACCATACCGCTTGCCTAGGGAGGTTGTATATAGGTAAATCGTCCAAGCAATACCAAATAGCTAGCGCATTTTCGCAAAAGTCCCGTTTTCAGAATTTATTTGTTTATAAGACATAAAGACATAAAGACATTTATTCCAACACTTACATCTACAACACTTCACCTACACATGACAAATTACAGTCAAAAATAAAACAAGTGACTTGTTATTAAGATAAATATACATAAATATGAATAAAATAAAATAAATACAAAAAATACACAAATAAATAAACATCCAATCAGATGGAAGCCCTCGGCAGAGGAGACCAAACGGCCGAGGGTTAGGAGGAAAGGGAAAGAAACCGACGGACGATGCGGGCGGTATCAAGGACCACTGCCTTCTGCATTCGAGCCCGGAGCGGTCCGTCACGGAGTCCCAGTCGCCTCAGATGACCCGAAAGGCTGATTGGTATTAGCCCATTCGCAGAGACGACTACAGGAATAATTTCGTCGGCCGACCACCCCACATGTCGGTCACCTCGTGAGCCAGGTCCAGATATTTTGTTCGCTTATCTGTTTCGGCTTTCACGAGGTTCTCGTCATACGGAATGGTAATGTCGACCAAAAATATCCTTGACTGTGCCCGGTCCATCAGCACAATATCAGGCTTATTCGCAAGAATAGTCCTGTCTGTGATGATGGCCCGGTCCCAGTAGAGCCTGGCGCGGTCATTTTCGAGCACGGCTTCGGGCAAGTACTTGTAATACGGCACTTTCCGGTCCACGAGACCGTATTTCAGAGCGAACTCCTGGTGTAGAATTCAGGCTACTAGATTGTGCCTGTGCAAGTACTCAGAGTTAGAAAGCGCCGAACAACCGGAGATGACATGCCTAAGTGACTCCCCGGGATGGCGACAAGCTCGACAGACGTCGACGGTGCCATCCTTTAGGATGTATCTCCGATAGTTGTTGGTCTTAATAACCTGATCCTGTATTGCACAGACAAAACCCTCGGTTTACCCGAAGAGGTCACCGAAACGTAGCCAGTTGAGGGAGGCGAATGTATCTACGAAGGGCTCATGTAGAGCCTTGTAGTACCTCCCGTGGAGCTCCTTCTCCTTCCATATGGTCTCCCGGTCGGAAATGCTAAGCACTGCTGGGTCTTGCCATTGCTCGTTGGCTAAGGATAGAGGGGTAAGCCCTTTTACACTAGAAATGACGTCATTATAGAATGGATCATCCGATCTCGCCAAGAAGTATTGACGGAGACTGCACACTTCACGATTATGCATGGTGAGCGCGCTCAGAAAGCCACGCCCACCATGCTTTCGCGGCAAGTACAGCCTCATTACCAACGATCTCGGATGATGCATTCTATGGGACGTCATGGTAGTGCGGACTTTTCTATCCAGGGCGTTAAGCTCAGTCTGAGTCCACCTGAGTATGCCAAAGGTATACATGAGGACAGGCGTGACCCAGCAGTTATATGCGTGTGACTTATTCACACCGGACAAAAGGCTGTTAAGCACTTTGGTCAAGCGTGCATAAAACACGTCGCAAACTGACTGTTTCATACCAGCCTCATCGATACCGATGTTCTGTGACATACCCAGGTATCGGTATGTTTCAGCCTCGGAAAGGGTCCTTAAGTTGACGGGCATAGACAAGTCTATGCCCTCCGAGTTAGCAACCCTTCCCCTTTCAACATGGAGGACTGCACACTTATCCGTCCCCAGCTCCATTCCAATGGAACTGCTAAATTCACAAGTGATGTTTAGCAGTTCCATACGATGGGAGCGACTGGAGGCGAATAACTTGAGGTCATCCATATAGAAAAGGTGGGTCATTTTTGTCCCTCCTTTCCGTAGCTGAAATCTCCTACCGGAGCCCTCCAGTAAGGTACTGAGAGGGTTCAGAGAGAGGCAGAACCAGATTGGACTCAGACAATCGCCCTGGAAGATACCCCTTCTTATCCTTATGTGGTTCTCCGCAGCCATCATTCGCTCGCCCAGATGACAAAGGATCGTACTCCACTGCCCCATACACTGCTCGAGGTAGTCTCTAACTGTACAGTCAATCTTGTACAGCTCGAGGACCCTCTTTAGCCATATATGGGGCACCGAGTCGAACGCCTTTCTGTAGTCTATCCAGGCGGCAGAGAAGTTCCGACGGTTACGTTTCACCACTTTGCCTATGACCGCGTCAATGAGGAGTGGTTCCTTGGTTCCACGACCACCGCTCCGACATCCATTTTGAGCGCGTGACATCACCTGGTTTAGCTCCAGGTGACGAGTGATTCTCGCGCTCAAAATGGATTTCATTGTCTTATATATGGTGGGTAGACACGTGATGGGGCGGTATTTGCTCGGGTCTGTGGTATCCTGATCTTTAGGAACCAAGTGAGTGATCCCAGTAGTGAAGAGGCTTGGGAGCGACTTCTGGTCGAGAGCCTCTTGAAACTGTCAGGCGAGCACAGCGTGACACACTATGAACCCCTTCAGCCAGTAATGATGCAGCCCGTCGATCCCCGGACTTTTCCAGTTCGGGGCCCTACGGACCGCCTCAGCCACGTCTTCCGGCGTTATGGTGGTGGGGTCCATAGACGTAACACTCGCACCCTGGCTCGCCACATTTTCCATCCAAGGGCCCTCGCTGTGGTTTACGGGCTCTGACTACAGGCCACGCCAGAATGCGATAATGTCAGCCTGATCCGGTCCTTGGCCCGCTCCACATACCTTTGGTCGCTCCAATGATTTATAGAGCCTCTTCTGATCACTCTGGAAGAGACGATTCTGGTTGAACCGCCTTGACCTCTCGGTAAATCGTCGAATCTAAATTATTATTATTATTAAAAGAATATTATTATTATTATTTTAAGAATAATAAAAAGAATATTTTATTATATTAAGGTTATGCTTTTGTGTTATTAGAATAATGAATAAAACACAGTCGGTAAAAATTTTGAAATAAACCTGAGATTTAGATGAAAATGTTAACTTCCAATGAGTTTATTGAACGTGATTAATTTTTGAATTAATAATGAAGTGAGGCGTCGTAACTAACACATTTATGTGCGTCGTTGTAAATTAGCAAAAACATTCATGGCATATTTTATATTTCATCAAATATCTAAAAATCTATGACGAATTTTCTGATACAGTAAATGGAAGAATGAATAAGGTCTTTAATAAAATATAAAAAAAAACATTTGATTTTTTGTTTTAAATCAAAATGTTATTATTTTTATTCGCCTTAGAAAACTAGTATGATAAAAAACTTCATTTCTTCTTATAAAACTATTAATTTTGATTAAAATTGAAAAAAATCTTATAAAATCTAATTATTAATAATCAGTGTTGTCACCTCTTATATTAACTAAACATCGATATCGATTTTTCATACTTAAAATTAAATTTTCAATGTCTTGTTGCGGTATGAGGTCCCATGTTCGTTGCAAGTGTTCCTAAAGTTGTTGTTCCGCCGTCAAATTTGGCGGGAAATCTCTCAAAGCTTTTCGTTGTAACATTTCTTAGGCATCCAATGCTTGATAATCGTGGTCTTGGAGAGCCGCTGACTCCAGCCGTGCCATATGATAAGGAGCATTATCGTGCATGAGTAGAAATTCCTGGCCCGTTCAAATTCTGTGTGGGACAATAACAGGCTCTACTACCTCCTCTTGGTATTTTTGTGCAGTCATGCTGCCTTGGATCCAAATGAGCTGGGTTCGTCCACCGAGACGAATTCCTGCCAACACCATGATTGTCCCCCCTGAGAGTGCCATAGATGGCTAACTCTCCCTGGAGTTTTCCAAACGCATGTTCTTCATGAATCCGAATGAAAAACGAACTGTTACTCATCGGTAAACAGCACCAAAGACCATTGTTAGTCACTCCATGGTAAATGCTCCCGGGCCCACGAAAGCTGCCGACCGTGATATGCTGGAATGCGGCCTTCAAGCTTGAAAAACAACTTCATACAACCTTCTTCGCACGGTTTGGTCGCTTACCAACAGCTGGTGGTCCTCTGAGCCTTTGTAGAAGTTGCATCGCTGTGGTATTGGGTTGTCTTCTAGCGGTCATTTGGAGAAATCGATCCTGTTTTTGTGTAGTAACACGATATCTACCCGTGTGACGTTCAGCCACATCCCCAGTACTGCGATAACGTGACTACAACCTTGATATAACGTTTTGGCTGGTGTGTAGAGCCACGATGCGTTGAATGGCACCTTTTTGTAATGTGCCCACGACTAGTAACATTTTATCTCGACTCAAATGACGACGTGACATGACTATTAAAGCTCACACGTTAAATTGAAAAAAGAAACAATCTAATCCCTTTAACGATTTTAATTTTCCTTGACGTAACGAATTACTAACAATTTGTGGTTTTTCTTTTGTTTTTTTTATATTTTGAAAATAGGGTAAAAGAGGTTTGAATTTGTATATAAACTTTTTATGGAAACTAAAAAGATTTCAAACTATAAAGACGTAAATAATTTATGATTAACGTTTCCCTAGATTATGGTGATCTGTTTAGTTGTAACCTTCGACCACAATATAAAATAAGACTATATTTTTTGTAATTATTTAAAATAGTGACTAAATTTAATGTATTTAACATCAATATGTTAATTCTATGGAATACCATTATAATAATGAACAAATATATTTTTATTTTAAGATTGGCCTGTCCTTTTTTAATCTAAGCACTACTAGTACTTGTAAGAGTCAACGTTCGAGGAATCCTATATAATTAGTACTAGAAGCACTAGTAATGATCTAAGAACCAGTTCATGGTACGAAGCACGACTAGGATTAGCCGATTTAGACAATACTTCAAGCAATGATATAATCCAACCAACTATGATGACTTTCATAACTAATGAAGAATTAGGCACGACTATAGAATCCGAACTAGCATACGTAACTGCTGCTCGCAATGAATCTTTTTTTGGATCAAACACCTATCTAAATATATTAATCGTGGGATATAAGATATAATGAGGTCACATACACTACTCAATTTGATTGAGGCCTGGTCACCTGGTAGCGGTAAGTTAAGTAGCGCCGATCCTCTCAACTCCCGTTCACACATCCTCTCAATCGTCTTTAGGAGAAAGGATGTGAGGCTAATAGGCCTATAGGATTTAGGGTCTGTATAGTCGTTCTTACCTGGTTTGGGTATGAACGTGACTTTCACTTCCCTCCATCCCCTAGGAACATATTTAAGAGCCAGACATGCTCTCATTATGGCAACAAGTCTGACTATTAGGACTTTACCCCCCCACGGAAGAAGTGCCGGGAATAAGCTGTCAGGTCCTGCTGCCTTATAGGGTTGGAAACTATTAATGGCCCAATGGATTTTGTCCATCGTCACCACTCTTTGTGCTAATTACCAGTCTTCTTTTGTTGGTGTCAGTGCATCTTCATGCCGGTTCACCCTTTCAACTACACAACAACCTGGGAAGTGTCACCTGCTCCTGGATACCTGCTCACTTAGTACTACTGCAGAACTAGGACACCTCAATTAAGTCTCTGGCGTGAATAATTCCAGTTGTTCGCAGTGTCTGATTTAGGGTTCCAATATTTTTAGGCTTACTATGAACATGCCCCCCCCCCCCCTCCTCACCAGCCGGTTCTCTCTGTCTGCTCAGCCTACGAATATATTTACAAAATTTTATATTTTACTAGCTTGCCACTCCGCGGTTTCGCCAAAATTAAATATATTTATTTTGATAATATGTGTCGACCATAGCCCATGAATACAACCCCTGGTGTTGCAGTTGTTCATAGGCGATTTACGGATCGTATTTCACGCATCTAGTGGTGTGGATGATACCATGAGTCCCTGTGTGCGTTGGTGGAATTTGCCGGCTAGAATTAATACGAACAATTTGTTAAGTAATCCCCATGCAAATTGATAAAACATACAATGTGATGCAACGTCTCCTCGCAGTGCCTGTGAATCCAGGCGATCGTAAAAATTCGATCGCTGACGGCTCGAGCCACTCTACGCTGGATGCGGTCAAGATCTGGCATTGGGGTGCCCCGGTCTAAAGATTAGTACTCCATGTGAGGGCGAAATTGTGCCTTGTAAAGTTGCAACGGTGTGCCCGAAATTGAGGAGATACGACAAAGAGGGTCCTTTTGGCAGTAAACGCATAAACCTGTGTCTTCTGACTTCTCAAGTTTAAACTGGACTACAGTAGTCCCTAATCAGAGACTTTGTTTATTAAAGACTCTCCACTTCAGATAAAATTTTGTTCCGATACTCGATGACGTGTTCCCAGGAAATGTTAACACGGCTAGTGTAAAAAGCATCACCAGTGGTACAACCAGTAACAGTGAAATATAATTGATATGCAGAAGAAACAGCGTAAGTGATAGCTACGAGAGAAGCGCTTTGTGCCACAGCCCATCGAAGGCCTTCGCTTTGTTCAAAGTAACGACCACAACCTCCCTCTTGAAATCTACTGCTTCCGCTCATATAAGTCAGTTAAATTAAAAGATCAGAAGAATTACAACCAACTGATTATTGACCGCCAATAATCTAATTGTCCTCATGGTATAAGTCTGTTATGAAACTGGCAGTTTATAATAGATCATATTATTTTGGAGAACAAACTGAGTAAAGTAAAGTAGTAAAATAGTAGTAAAGATTAAATATCATAAATCAAAGCATAAATATTTAACACAAATAAAGCTGTAATACTAATTAACTACTACTACTCTGAGCCTGATTAGTGTTTTTAAAAATAATTATTTTTAAACTATTCATCTCAAATTGCGCTGTGGCTTAAGTATAAATAAGCTATCTTGACTCTTATATTCTTTTTTATTCAAATAGTTGACTTATTTATTTATAACAACTTGCGACTAATTAGTGTATAAACTAAATTAGATTTTTTTGTTCTTGTAATTTTTTTTTGTAACAGAAAATGACGTTGACATACTTAAATATTTTGTTATTGAATATATTATGATTGTGCCACGAATGGGTTGGCGTGACCGGGGTAGGATCACGCTCTCACAAAATGCCAGCGTGATATAGCAGTTTAATGCTGCTGTGTTTCTTATTGTGAGTGAAGAGAACCGGGTCCTTTTTAATGGAATCGGAAACCCTTTTTACTAGAAACGAGGCATTTCACCTTAGGCCTCTGGGGTAACAACGCATCTGCATTTTGATTTTAAATTTAGGATAAATATAATGTAATATCAACGTATAATGTATAATGTAATATAAATATAATATCTGTTATAATACTTAGAAACAATGTTACAACGTGATTGAACATAATGAATATTAAATAAAAGTGATGCACAATACCGTAACTTGTCGTAACGACATTTTAAGTAGTAGGAACTCAGGCCATCAAATAACATCAAAAAACATTGAAAACATGGCATTTTAATCCCAATGCTACGTAATTCCAGTGGTACGTATCTTTTGTTTTTCTAACAAATTACGTAGGTCACTCAATAAGTTTTGAAAACATAAACACTCACGCCTATCACCCAGAGGGGTAGGCAGAGACTACAGACTTTCATTTGGCACGATCCTGACACACCTCTCTCGCTTCCTTCATATCCATATACCTACGCATACATGCTCGTCGGTGGGTACTAAAAAAAAGTTTTGAGATGCTCGAAATTTAAAAATGGAACGCACCCATGTTATATGTTTCTATAAAGAAAATGTATTTAAATATAGAACTCCATAAGCCAATTGCGCAATATTAAAATAAAACAAAGTTCTATTAATTTTCCTGCAACGCTTCCCGCGCTTTTCATTTAAAACGATGGATCTTAACCGTGAACATTTGTGCGCTATGACCTATTATGATTTAAATTTTGGGTTAACCGAAAAATTATGTTTACAACGGTTACAATCAGTATAAGGGGATTCAGCTCGACGCGCAACAATTTTTAGGTGGTTTGCTGAATTCAAAAGGGGTAAAATTAACCTTTAAGATGACCAAAGAACCGGGGCACCGCAAACAGTAGTAACGGCAGAAAATGTATGGACTACTGAAATGTTGGTGCGAGAAGACCCACGAATTATATATAAAAACATTAAAAGGATTGTAGGCATTAGTTTGGGGAGTATTCATACCATCCTACATCAACATCTTGGACTGAGGAAGCTCGATGTCGATGGATCCCTCGTTTGCTCTCTGAAAGCGAAAATAGGACTCGTGTGGATTGGTGCCATGAAATGCGTCTACGTTTTGAAAACGGGGCATCTAGGCGTGTTTCAGAAATCGTTACTGGTGACGAGACATGGATCTATTAATATGATTCGAAAAAAAAAAGGGACAAAACTGCAAATACCTCGCAACGTCGGTAAAAAATGATAGCTAGTTTTTTTTCGCGGAGCGGACATTTGTCGACGTCAATCCTGAAAAATTGTAGGTAAGTCAACTCTAAATGGTATAACTACAGTTACATTACTCAAAGCTTTTCAACCTGTGCGGGAGAGAAGACTAAAGACCGGGCTTCGGGGAATCATGCTGCATCACGATAACGCCTCTTCACATACCTCCCTTAGAACAAAAGCATTTATTGAGTAATCTGGTGTTAAAACTCTAAGTCACCCACCCTACAGCCCTGACTTAGGTCCTTGTGATTTATTTTTGTTCCCAAGAGTCAAAGAAAAAATAAAACGCAAGTTTTTTTCAAGTGCCGAAAAAGCCGTGGCTGCTTGCGAAGAAGCGATTTTCGACCTGTCAGATCAAGACTGGCCAAAGTGTTTTCAGAGTTAGTTTAGGCCGGGGGTAATCTGTGGTTTAGGCGAATGGAACTTTGTATAGAGCATTATGGAGAATATTTTGAAAAGATGTAAAATAAATATTATAAGTATCTATAATAATTTTTCTATAACTCAAAACTTATTAAGTGTCCCATATATGTATATCAACAAAATAATTTTAATTGTACGCCAGTTTTTATGTAAAACTAAATTAATAATTTGAAGTTATAACAAATTCAAACTTTAAATGACCGTACTGAAAATGTTTCACATTTTTATTACGACTAGGTTAGGTCGGAGGTGTCGATACAACGGAGGTGTTGATTTTATTACAGCTTAGAGAAGAACAAAGAACAAAACATTTGAATTTGCCTTTCATGATTGATACATCTTTTCAGGTGTCTAACATAACTTGCGAATTTTAATTATTTAAAGGTTTATTGGTGTTTGTGTCTAAAATGTTTTTATATATCGCATATTATACTTACGAGTATAATATGCGATTTTATTAAGCTGTAATGCAATGCATACATAATTATTCCTACAACTTATCTATATCTGCTTCTATTTACAAAAATCCAATCAAGAGTTAGTAACCGCATCAAACGTTGGGAGTGATTCACAACAGTAGTAGAATGTCTGATTCGAACCCTAGACTTTTGTATCATTAAGCTAATGTCGACTAAAGGGATATTGGGTTTGTTTGTGATTATGTAGGTGATGCACCGGCATGTCACTTCTTTTACAATTCACCGTCTAAAACCATATTTTTTGGACTCTGCCTACCCACTAGACGATCACAGGTGTAATAACGCTTTACGTATTATTTAACATTATATTAAGGCATTATATTTTGTAATACATTAATGTATGTTTTACATTATTAAATCCATACGATAAAGTTCGTGATATAAATATTAATCAAATGTGGCACTGAAATCACTCCATTCCACGTATTACAAGTGTCAGACGGCTGATAGGAAAGTTTCCGGAATGTCGTAATAATCCAAACGCTGATCTTAAGGAAATGGAAGTTGAAAATGTCACTTCCATTTTCATACTAGCAGTGTTAATTATCGAATCTTAGCGAGTTTTGTAAAATAATGTGTAATGCTTTTAAAATACATATCCTATACCTTTAAACGAGCAATTCTTGTATATATATATAATAGGAATCTCGGAAAGGGCTCCAACGATTTTCATAAAATTAGTGTCCAGGGAGTTTCGGGGGCAATAAATCGATCTAGCTAGGATTTATTTTTAGAAAATGTCCTTTTGTCCGTATTTTCAGGCAATAAAAAACTGCTACAATATAAGAAGATAAATTTTGACAGTTCACTAGCGATCGTAATAGCTCAGGTGGGATGTCGGTCGGGCGTGATACCGGAGTTCCGTGGTTCACGTCCTATCTCTGGTCCGGCTTTTTTCCTTTTTTTTCAAGTTTCCTTCTTTTGTGAGAAAATCTATTATTTCATGCCTTGTTTTAGTGTTTTTTTTTAAATACGAAAATTTTAATAAAACTAATTGCACTCATGATTTTTTATTCAAATAACCAGTTCAATTTTTTCTATTACGTCAATAAGATCAAAAAATATTATTTATGTTTCATCAGTATGTAATTTATAAATGTAATTTTAAAAAAACCGAGCAAAGCTCGGTCGTCCGGGATATCCGTCATGTCTACGAAATTTAAATGTTTTTAGAACATGTTGTGAAGTCTGCCAACATGCACTGCGAGATTAATTACTACAAAAACTTTCCTTTAGAAATTTGAAGACACCTTTGTCCAGCTATGGGATGTCTATAGGCTGTAGCTTTACAACACAAATTACTATCATAAAGTACAGCAGATGTTAAACACATAGACATCTTTTTTATAAAAAAAGAGTTCCATGACATCCTCTTCTGTGTACAAGCTGCTGAGAAAGATGCGTTTTAAGAAGATTTTGATATTTCAATATTGACATTAATTAATTCAATAACGAAATTACAATTGAAAACACTTTAATCATAATGAAACAATGAACGTGTATTAGTGGCGTAGTAGAGTTAACTACCCTATGTCATCTCGTGGATGTCGTAAGAGGCGACAGAGGGAAACTGAAAGAGGAGATGGTAAAAGCATCTTCGTGATAATAACTCAATAGCAAACATTGAAAAATATTTGTTTACATAACATTCAAATATTTAATATTTATTACTATAATTCAAAAAAAAAACTAGAAAACTTCAACTTTCATACAGACCTAATCTATACTTAATATTATAAAGAGGAAGTGCAAATTTTGTGAGCTTGTATCTATGTGAAGGCAATGTCGGAAACCATATTGAAAAATTCCTTCACCGTATGAAATATATGTTATTCCATATGTACATAGGCTATATAATACTTAAACACATTTAATATGGCTTAATATTGTTTGTAAAATAATAAAATAATGTTTGAGTGAATTGTTCCTCTTGAAAAGTTTTAACAAAGACTCTTTTTTAAACTTTTACAAAAATTTACACTTCCTCTTTATAAGTTGTAAAAAATACTGTTTTAGAACTTTTAAAATATTATGTTCATTATCTAAGGATAACTCACAAACACCATTTTGTATTCAAAGTCTCACGCGACAAGTCAGGAAATGCGGAGAACTACTTTATTTTTAAACTGAATTGTGATATACTATAAAGTTTTAAAACAAATTGTTCCTACCTATTATTTAAGACAGATAATTGTTCAGTACGGGAAAAATGAGGCGGACCACTAGAAAAATAAATAAATAAAGAATAAATACTAATAAAGTCAAAAATGAAAATGAGTGGCTGTTGTCAAACTAGCATTCCAAGCGTGGCAACTATTGCAAATATCCACTTTATGTGGTAATCTATGGCATAGGTCTGTATTCAGAGATGTACTTTTCATAAACTGTAATTTGTGCATGAATGAAATATCAATACATCCAACCATTAAACTGCAACTAAAAGATGCGTTATAAAAATCATATGAATATAAAAGTTATAAAATTTTATCCATGAAATGGGCTGTTAATATAGCTAAATGGAATGGAACGGTTTTTAATCCGGATATCTCCGACCTAACAGACAATCATTTTACAGTTCTGAATTGACTTGTATAATATTGGCCTATAGTTAATTTGATTATTGACTTTGCGTAAGGAGCATAATTGATTGTATTTTTTGCATTTAAAAACAACAAGAGCAGAAACTTTAATATGTTTAACAACAATGAGTTTGTTATTGTTAAACATTTGTATATGATATTTTATTTTTTATCGTGTTATAAACATATAATAATTACGAATACATACATATATGCATATGTCAAGAACTTGGGTTTCAAGTGGCGAAAGACCGAAACCAATAACGAACCATGAATGGATCATATTATAGAGAAGATAGACATACGCCTGAAAAGGATCTTGTACTTGAAGGCAATGAAAAAATACAGGGATGAAGGGCGACCAATTGTGTTCACTGACGAGTCGTATACTCATCACATACAAAAGGTATGGCGTGGTCAGATGGTTCCGCTCAAAGACTAAAGCGCCCGATATCAAAAGGTCAGCGAATAGTGATGGTACACGCTGCGTCAGAAGCAGGGTTTGTTCCGAACACCCTACTAATGTTCAAATCTGGAATCAAAACCGGAGACTATCATGATGACATGAACTTCACATATTATGAGAAATGGTTACGGACCCAACTGGTTCCGAATTTGAGCCATAACTCGGTGATAATTATCGATGATGCTCCGTACCACAACAAACTTATGAATCCTGCCCCTATATCTAATTAAAAGAAGGCAAAAATGAAATCATGCTTAGTAGAAAACGGTATACCCTATGAAAAGGGCATGCGTAAACCATAACTTTACGATCTAATAAAGAAAAACAAAGACCAGCATAAAAGATACGTAATAGACAAAATACATATATGCATAGAGGGAACTAACAACTTCACATCTGTTACTGTTACAGCCTATTAAAGTCCACTGGCGAACATAGGCCTCTGCCATAGATTGTCCTCCGTGGATTGTCCCATAGTTGCTACGTTAGTATTGAAAGATATTGCGTGTAATTTATGCGTAGAGTTTTAATGACAATTGGTGATCTTTGATCTCTTTATATTATGCCAAAGTATAAGAGTAAGTACACCCTTACTTTCTGATTTACTAGAAAAATTACATCCGTATTGCAGTAGCATTGTGTAACGTTATTTCACGAGATTTGACGTCTTCAAACTATAGTAATTTCCTTCTCAATGTTAGCAAGAATCGATATCGATATACTAGTACTATATTTTTGTAGGATATGGTGACAAACGAGCACACAGTCCACCTGATGGTAAGTGGTTACTGTGACTCCCATCTACATCTATCCTCGATTACGAATCAAAATGCAGATGCGTTGTCACCCATGAGGACTAAGATGGAATGCCTCCATTCCAGTAAAAAGGGTCTCCGGTTCTCTACATTCACCATAAGAAACACAGCAACTTAAGCTACTATTTTACTCTGGTACTCTGTGAAAGCGTGGTCCTTCCCCGATCAAGCCGACCCATACGTGCAACTGCACTACTAATATATTTTTATTAGTCACTTTATTATATGTCTAAAAATGTAAAAAAATAGGACTACACTCATTACTATTCGAGCGATCAAGTAATTTTTTTTCTAAATCAAGTTATAATAATCATATTACATTGCAAATATTTGTGTTGCAAAGTTTAAAAACTAATAGTTAGTCAAGTACGAATGAAAATTATTGACGGTCACGGCGTACATATGCGAGTTGGATCCCATTTTTAAATGCTGACTTACCACTGGCTCGGTGGAAAACAAAATGATCGGGAAAGCTATATCTGCTTGGGTGAAAATATTTCGAAATCATGAAGTGAAAGCAGGAAGCATATGATTCCGTATAGCGGTGGCGTCAGAGAATCCACTAGCCCTACCATATAATATACAGAAAGTAGGCAGCAGTATCTTCCTGATAACAACTCAAAACAATAAAAACTTCCGATTGCCAACTCACTTGCTAAGGGAGGTAACTATGGCATATATTCCCCTTATGAGGTCATATATGGAAAAGATCTACGTTTAGCAGTACTTACTTACTTACTTACTTACTTATCTTCACGCACAATCCCTAACGGGGTAGCCAGAGAGAACAGATCGCCAAGTGTCACGATCCTTACATACCTCTTTCGCTTCTTTCAGGTTCATTAACTTCTTCATACATGCACGTTTAGCAGTGGACTTTTGAAAGTCTATATTTAATGAATGAATGATGAATGGATCATATCTTTAGGTAGCAGGGAGAAAAATGGGTAATATGTTCGTAATCGATTTGTTGTTGTGATCCAGCGACAAAAGAGAAGGCGAGGTACGACCGCGGCATGCCAATGTTATTGTAATATCGTAGCAGTTCCCTCTGTGTACGTTCCGTGAAGTAAAACCCAGTGTCGATTAGACAAACACAAATACACAAAATATATTAAAGGTTTATTAGTTATATTTTTGCAGTGGTCATTTCCGTGAAACTAATAATAAAGCTGGGGATAGTTTGGCAGAAATGTACCGGATAAATTTAAAAAGACTAATATTTGTTATTTTGAATTATAAATTGATGCTATTATGACAAACAGTTTGCGTCGTAAGATGCGATAGAGGGAAATGAAATAAAAAATGAGCAGCAGCATCTTCCTGATTATAACTCAAAATAATTAGAAATGCAGTTGCCTACCAGCATCCAAGTGCGGCAATTTTGACCTTAATTTCTATGAGGCGATTTATCGGGTTTTACAGGTATCAGTTAATTTTACAGGCTGTGATGAATATAAGAGCATAGTTTTATTAATAAAGTTAGAGCACCGTCATAAATGATTATGTAATTGAGGAAATTAATTCAACGAAGGCTTTGTTTGTCTTAGTAAGATTAAAGTGGGCCACAATGTTATTTAAATGACTTCGTTAATATTTTTAAGACTTTAAAAAGAAAATTTACTGTATGATGGGAAAAAATGGATATTAACGAAAAAAAAAACAGAAAAAGGAATGAATTAATAGAAAATGAAACTGCGTAGGGGTGCGTATTTAAGAATGCTTTGATGCAATTTTTACTAATTTGTAGGAGATTGTGTGCTAATCCAGGACTTTTTTCTAAATTAAGGCATTATGCTTTTGTAATTATAAAGATGAAAACCAACATATAAATTGTGAAAGTTTTCAGCATGGCATCAAACTAGAAGCAAAGCTTTAAACTAAAAGCAAAGCTTTGAGTTTTTGGTAGCCTTTTTTCGTTATTTCTGTCCCCAAATAGCATTGCTGTGTTTCAGCCTGAAAATTAAATGAAACGAAAATTGCGCATCAGCTTTTTCATGTTGACAAATACAGGGTATTCGAAAGCTTAACGTCAAGTTTTGACGAAGAGAAAGCTCCGCTTATTACTGTTCCAAGGAAAATCATCGGTAAAAGCCTCATATTTACAAGTTTTATTTTCCATAATACGTCAAATTTGCCGCTGACGACCTTATTATATGATGTGGTTTATTGATAGGCTCGGCTTTAAAATATGGTTAAGAAAATTTTTAATTAAATATGGTTAAGAAATTTTTAACGTTAATAAAATAATCCTCAAGCACATTTGGGAAACAAAATGTTGATTAAAAAACAATTTGTTCAATGCATAATTGCATAATACCTAACTTAAAATTAACTAACTAGTTCTAACTTATTTTAAACTATTTTATATCCCCGACGTTGCGGACACTTTAAATTGTTTAATAAATCTCTAAATAATAAATCTATCTATCTTATACGTTTATAAGTTCATACTACGTTGATCGGAACAAAAATTATTAATTTTAGTCTGGAGGTAACCGTGGTTAACTATTACATTGGGACGTCGAACCCCTCAGCCCCCCCCCCCCGTGACTGCTGTAAAGTGCTCGAAACTTCGGGATTTTACAATAAATTAATATACACGATATTATCCGTAAAAACTAGATTTATTTAAATGTGCAGTGTTTGCGTAAATATAAGATATCATTATCTAACTTAGTTTTCATTAAATCAGAAGCTGAAGAAAAGGTGTACATACGCCCATATCTCCATTGTCATCCATTGTCATGCGATTTTGAAGTAACGATTGGTAGGTTTAAAAATATCGTGGAAAGTCATCAAAAATTTATTGATTTCTTGTAATTAAAAAATAACGCTGGCCCAGTCAGGATATTACGATTAGGGAGCCTATGCGCTAATGGTAAACTTTTATATATGTTTGAAATATAAACTTTGGTTTTCAGCTTCCACTTTATGAAACAATTTGAGAGAAGGTCCGTATAAGCTATTGTTTTTATAATTGTAACTAGTAATTATTTTAGTAATTGTAAAACTTTACTCTCATAATAAAATGACACTTAAAAATCTTTTATGTTGCTCTTTGAATTAGCATTTTTAGTAATTTTTAAATTAAAGTGATCATGTTTTAACAAAATAGTTCAGCCGAGCCAGCGTTTCAATAAAAATACTTCTAGAAAATAATAAAAACTACAACAGGATTTTGCATAGTTTTAATATTCGTTTTAAATTTTGTTTTCATTGAACAGATGTCTAGTAATAGGACTGCTATAAAGTGGCAAATGTTTATTTAGGATTGTTAACAGAGCGCATTTAATAAATAGAAGCTAGAATAATCGTTTTGCTATGATTTAATTAATTTTGTTTGTTTTCCAGCGAAATATTTGTTTTGAGTCTGAAATCTTAAACATTCTAGATGTAGACGAATCAAATTGAAATAATTAGGTAGGTATAGCGATAAAATATGATCTTAAGAGCCTTCTAAAATTTCGGCGATACGCAAATTTAGGTATATTACGCACTGAGCGGCGACGACCTACGCGAGCGATACTTTATTTATATTTCTATTCACTCGCTCGCACCACAGTATAATAAAGACATAAATACTCTTATACTATGCTCGCACTATGATCAGTAGTCCGACGAGGACGTCTAGACAGTGCAACTGTGCGGGGCGTGCGGGACGAAACGCAGGAAGGACGAGCCCGAGTTGCTTATGCCAATCTTATTAGTAACTCGGGACACGACTTTCAGGGTTAACAAGTGTTTGCTTTTATTATTGTTAAATTTAGTGTAAAAAGTAAAGTTACAGCCTATATACGTCCCACTGCTAGGCACAGGCTTCCCCTCATTTCTGAGAGGGTTTTTTTTCTGAAGGGAAATTTAGTGTAGGTAAAATGGTGCATAAGACGTGTGCTGTGAGAGGTTGCAAGTCATTATCTCGCATAAATAAGGATCTGCGATTTCACCAAATTCGAAGTTTGATTTTTTCTTCTTCATCCAAATCGTGTGGTTGGACAGGCTAAGGTCTTAGACTATACTATAGTGCCTCATCTTCGGTCTTTCGAAGTTTTTATAAAATATCAATTACGAAAATAGCATTTATTTTAAATCCAAGATGGCGGCCATTTTTAATATAATATGTATGATATGAATAACAATTTGGAGGTTTCTTGGGGTGTTGATTACGAAAATGGCATATATTTTCAAATTCAAGATGGTGGACATAATTTTTTAATGTTATCGATGTCAACTTTGAGGTTTCTCGGGGTGATGATTAAAAAAACACCATTCACTTTCATATTCATGGCGGACACTTTTTTTAAATATAATATGAGTATCAATTTTGAGGTATCTTGGGCTTCTGATTTGGAAAATAGAATCTATTTTGAAATCCAAGATGGTGGAGTTTTTTTTAATAATATGATACAGATGTCAATGTTGATGTTTCTAGGGGTGACAATTACGAAAATTTATTAATAGGTATTGCATTTAAAAATTTTAGATGCAAATTATTCATGGAAGCTATTAGAAGACCTGAATTAGCTGGAAGAACTTTCGAAAGTCTAAAGAATAAATACATTTGCAGTTTGCATTTCTAAAAGAGTATGCACGGGAATAAATTACTGAAGAAAACAGCTATACCAACGTTACTTTTACTAACCAAAGACTGTTAATGACGATGTAGATTTAAAATAAATAATTAAATTATAGTCAACCAAATCTAAGAAATACCTTTTGACAGCTGTCAGATTTATTGCACCAAGCATGCCAACCAAAAAATGAGAAGGCAATAATCGATTCTTAAAAAAATCGATATCGATTATTTAGAGTTGGTAATCATTCACAGTTAGGTTTAAATAATACCAGAATAAATTAGAAACGTATAATTTAAAACAAAAGATTTATCGTTTTCTTCGTATTTTTTGTAACTGCTTATTTCTAGAGGAAAAGTCATAAAAAATTAAGATTGAAACTAGATTAAAAATAAATTTATTCAATCACTTTCACTACTACTAGTTGAGCTGTCGTTGTTAAGATTTTTTGTTTTTTCTATCACTTTTGCCCAATCATTCTTTGTGACATGGGTACATGCTTCCTTGAGCAAACCTTCCATCTTCTTCGTCGTGAAAGGTGGCTTGGTGTTATGTCGTGCTACGTAGCCTGTAAAAAAAGCATAAGATATTTTCATTTTGTGTGTTTTTAAGTAAAGTTAATATGTTTTCACTTTTCATATAAGAACTAGCCTTTGATTTTGGCCCAAATCAATTCAATAGCATTATATTGGCAGTGGTATGGTGGTAATCTTATAACTTTATGCCCGTGCTCTTCTGCTAATTTATCAATAATATATAAAGGTTTACGTGGTTTATTTTGCTTTACTAATTGTATTAGCTCAGCTTTCAATAACTTCATGTCCGCTTCCACACCTTTGTGTTGCAGCCATGCTATTAAATCTGCTTGGGTTGGGGCTTTGTCGATTTGGACAGAATCGTACGGGGCGTTGTCCATTATTATGCTGCTATTCGCAGGAATATTTCGTAAAAGGGTTATAAACCACTCTTTCAATTTTTCTGCATCCATTTCCTCATGGTAATCTCTTGTACTCTTTGATTGGAAGGCTAATAAACAATTTTGTAAAAATCCTCCTCTGGCTGATCCCGCATGGCAAACTATGAGGGGCCTCCTTTCCCCGCGGGCACCTTCGAGCAAGTTGCTGTATTGTCATCTGTCCATATTTGCGCTAAAGTGTGGTTGGCGTTTAACCACGTTTTATCAAAAAATATGACGTTGTCCCAATCGTTTATATTTTTCATTTCTATTAAAAATGTTATTCTTTGCAAGACTATGTCATGTCTCTCCATAATTATTTTACGTTTGTCAAGTTTTTTGTATCGAAATCCGATGCGTTTTAAAATGGTTCTCAATGACTCTTTAACCCCACTCTGTAATACCACTGTACAAACCGGCATCTATTAAACTTACTTGCAACTTCGCCACAGTAGGATATTCGCCTCTTATGAAATAGCCGTAGACATGTTTTCTAATTGCATCTGCGTCGAATTGATCGATACCTGTTACTGGTTTGTTCTTTTTTCGTTTTTTGGGGTGTGAAGTAAATTATTCTCACTGCCTGAAGATCCGTACTTTTCAGTGACGATCTTTGCAACGGTGCGTTTGCCAATCCCGAGTGCTTCACCAACACGATCCAGCACTTATGTCACTGGTAAAAGAGGCCCACCGTTTTTTGACTCACGTTCAAAATATTCGTGTAATTTCACCACCAATGCACGAGCTTGACGGTTTAAAGTACGACTACCACAACTACGTTTTCTTTTCGACATTATGATCACTTGCTTAGTCAGAGTCCAGTATATAAATTGCCAAGATCAACGAATATAGAAGAAACGGTCCAAAAAGTTAAAGCCGGGTCACAAAATAAGAAAACAAACACAAAATCAAAAAAATTGCGGACAGTAAACTCCCAAAATGGCGGGAATGTTGACAAATTAAAAATAATAAACTTGTTTTATTTATGATTCATGTAATTGGAATTTTAAAAATAAAATAAAAATAAAACAAATAATACATTCAAGAAAATTAATATTTCGATTATTTGAATATTTTTACCGATTATTTGAATATTTTTGCCGATTATTGGCATAACAATGAATTTTAATCATCCAAGCACGGTGATCTACATAGCGACATATCATTGATATGACGTCAAGTAAAAAAAAAGTTGATACTGATTATTTTTTAATATTTTGCTTTGTTTGAAAAATTTAAATTTAAATTAGTGATAAAAAACTATACACGTTGTAAAGAAATATAGATAACTTCATAATTCCTTGGATTTACGTAAAAGGTTATTTTTAATTAATGTGAAACGTCAAAAGGTATTTCTTAGATTTGGTTGACTATAGTAAAGGTTGTTGATTTGTAACAACCCTAGCCTCCATGCGTTAGTCCAGGTTTTCGGCATGTCGTTTTAATGTGTCTTTATTATTATACTGTGATGATACTGTGAGTATAGCGACTAAACGATCTTGATTTTTTAATATACAAGTTTTCTTAGGATAGAGTTCAGTGGATGGAAAATTCTTGTTGTATCATTTTTATGTATCTAATTAATTTATTATAATCTATTTGATATATTTTTCATTATTTATGAACATTAATGTTGAAGTAAGTACACATACTACACGTGCGAATGGGACTGAAAATGGCGTCGCTTCTATTTATCTCTCGCTCGCACAATGTCGCTATCTATACTCACACCCACCGGTAGAGACTACAAAAAAATGATGCGATATGCGTTTTTCGTACGTGCTAAAACTTCAGTCCAAATTGTCACTGGCATAAACGGTAGCCAAATACGATAAGCTAAAAAAATTATCCAAGTTTCGCTAATTTGTGAGCTAGACGCGTTCTGAGAGTTTTTTTTTACATAACTATTGTTCTTTTTTGTTAATACTTTTGTAAAGTCGCTGTTATTATTTTTGATTATTATTTATTGTAAAGCGTTGTTAGTTATTTCGTTTTGTTGATATTTCGTTATTTGATATTTATTATTTTATTATTTCATCTACATTCTGTTAACATTGAAGTATAAGCGCGGGAAAGTACTATATATAGTGCTACACGTAAAATTGCATATAACGTAATAAAGTATTTTGAGGGAGATAAAAATCTGGAACGTTATCACCTATTGCAATATAGTAATGCAAGGGCGGGTATGGCAACAGGATTGTCACTCGAATTAGAAAAGATGGTGAGTACCAAATTCATCTAGTATCTATCCACTTGTTTATAATTAATGATTCGAACAGACTATGTACTACTAAATGACAAATAAAAGTATTGTATTCGCTATTCAATACTCGTTTATTCAACTGTTGTCTGTTTTTAGGGTTCCGTACCCAAAGTATGCTCCGTATCGTGTCGTTACATCCGATTAAAAGTTCCACTACTAAATGAGCCTCTCCCATACAGCCAGCTCATGAGGTACCTTGAGGATCACCAGCTGATTAGTGACCGCCAATACGGTTTTCGCCGTGGGCGGTCAGCTAGTGATCTTCTGGTCTACCTAACTTACAGATGGGCGGAGGCAGCAGAGTCCAAGGGGGAGGCATTGGCCGTTATTTTGGACATTGCGAAGGCCTTCGATCGGGTTTGGCACAAAGCGCTTCTTTCGAAGCTCCCTTCCTATGGGCTTCCCGAGAAATTGTGCGATTGGATCAGCAGCTTTCTTGCAGATCGGGGCATCAAGGTCGTTGTAGACGGTGCAAGCTCCGATTGCAAGCCTATTAATGCTGGTGTTCCACAAGGCTGCGTGCTACCGCCAACGCTGTTTCTTCTGCATATCAATGATATGTTGCAAAACCGTAGCATTCATTGCTATGCAGATGATAGCACTGGTGATGCTCTTTACACCGGCCGAGCCAATATTTCTCGGGAAAACGTCTCCGAGAGCCGGGACAAACTTGTGTCTGAAGTCGAGTCTTTGCTGAATAGAGTCTCGGATTGGGGGCGACTAAATCTAGTCCAGTTTAACCCCCAGAAGACACAAGTTTGCGCGTTAACCGCTAAAAAGAACCCCTTTGTCGTATCTCCTCAGTTTCAAGGCACATGCAAAGAGATGTTGCATCTCTTTGCATTTTCTTTCACATATACCATGAAGAGTGCTCTGAGGAATTGTTCGGATTAATCCCAGCCGCCAAATTTCGTGAACGCACTACGCGGCAAACGTCCCGATACCATCCACACCATCTGGATGCTTGGCGGTCCACCACTGTACGTTTCAAGAGGAGTTTTCTTCCGCGTACAACCTCTCTGTGGAATAGTTTACCACCAGCGATTTTTCCGGACCGATACGACCTGGACACCTTCAAGAAAAGAGCGTACTCCTTTCTAAAGGGCCGGCAACGCACCTGCAATTCCCCTGGTGTTGCGGTTGATCATGGGCGGCGGTAGTCACTTAACATCAGGTGAGCCGCATGCTCGTTTGCCCCCTCTTCTATAAAAAAAATAATACATGCCCCATATGGCGGATTTTGCCATAGTTGCCACGCTTCACAAGAGGGTTGGCAACCGCAGTTTTTTTTATTCGTTATAAGGAAGATGCTGCTACCCATCTCCAGATTAGTTTCCCTCTCTCTCCTCTTACGACACCTACATGGTGATATGGAGTAGTAGATATTCTTACACCGCCGCTACCCGGCGGAGTGCCCAATGGAACCCTATTACTGAGTATATCTGTTTTTTGTTGCAGGGCTGTAACTTTTTAATTAATAATTACTATAATAGTCACTTTCATTGCAAATTATGAAACTAATAAAAAGTTAAATCCCAAGGGGGTTTTTATATAAGAAATCTCGAAAAAAGTTATTTCGCAGCGAGTTTTTGTTCTTCTTATTCTTGTGTTTTAAAAATTGTAATAACATCAATGAATCTACTTATCTTTATTTCTAATTATCACTATAATAATACTACATGCTCTATACTTAAATAGCAAATAATAAAAACAAGATAAACAGTGATAGACTTGGTAGCACGCAGGTTCAGAAAATGTATTTTTGTAGGATGCTGAGTTAATTTTTTAGGCCAAACCCAAAAAAGAGGATTACCATGATGAAATTAATAGGCGAATATTTTCACTAAATATATTAAGGAAACATTAACGGACGAGGAAGGTAACAAATGAAAATGAAATCGAAGAGTTTATTATTAATATTGGGTTGAACAGGGATTGTGAAAGCAATAGCTGCTCCGATTCTAACAATGGTCAGATCAAGAAGATAACGATGGGATGTCCGGAATCAAAGTGTTTACAGACGATTCTAGGGAAGGTTCATGTAGCAGAATTGAATTTTCAAAGATTACTATACGTAAAAAAATGTCTATAAAGTTTCTTGCCTGTCTGACCTATTTGAAATATTTTATTAACTGTTATTTAAATTAATATAAACTAAATTTAATAAATACATTGTTTTATTTTTAGTCTTCGTGAATAATATACTAATCTATACTTGTAAATAATTCAATGTTATCTAAGCGAGGTAGGTGTAGATCACTGGTTATAAATGTTATTTTTAAATCAGTGTGTCTACTTGTGTATATAATCTATTTAAATATTTTCCCATTAACAGAAAATTTACAATTAACCGAATAATATAACTAACGTTTTAATTAAAATAATAACCCATTATTAGCGGGTTTTCGTTATTTGTATTGTGCATGTTGACGGTACGGACTCGATGAGTCGCCATATATAATCCCATTCTTCATCTATACGGGCTATAAATATTTTAATTGTTTCACAGTAAACGATTGTTAACCGATGTTGGTTAATAATCGATTGTATCTACTAACGGTAGCATATTGGTATAAATAAATAAATAAAATAATAAATAAAATAACCAACAGTAACTAATATTTTTTAATCGGTACTTACAGTCAATTACCATATTTTTTATTGTAAATATATCTGCCGCAACGGCATTGACCGAGCTTATCTCGAGTCAATAATTTCAGGCAGTACACACTTTTTATAAAACGCTTGTACCTTGGGTAACATATTCAAAATCCAAAATTTGTCGTCTTTTTAGATTTTTAATACTTTTACTGCATAATCTGGGCCAGTCCATATGGCAAGCATGCAGGCATTCTTATTCTCCATTATTATTTCTCCAGAGATAGGATATTTTTTTACGTTTATTAACACATTGAAACTTATATTTACTTTTCCCCATTCCGACTGGTAAGAAAGCTTAGCTAAAATCAAAATTACTATAATGAGTTAACTATCTGGTATAATAATAATGTGCGAACTTTAGACTAATTTAAATATTCTGTACGAAAGTAAATACTTCCAACAATCAAAAACTGCGATCGTAGTAATCGTATAATTTTAACGAAGAAACCTTGTTTTTTCACGTTTTTTGTAATACTTCTCTAGAAAGTAAAGCATAAGAACAGACAATGTACGTTATTATATTATATATATGTATGTATTCTTCAAGATCAGCCCGTTACAATTCATAGCTGGATATGGACCTTTATTATTGTTGGGAGGATTTGTATAACATGCAATGCATTACAGTCTCTAAAACTATACGGGCTTATTAAGGTTACCCTAGTCGATGGCACGAACTAAATGGTGGGCGGGGCAAAAATGCATGCTATCTCAGCCGACATCTCGTGCGAAAGGGATAGACACTGTGATGAGCAGTAAGAAGCTAGTGCGCACACACTTACGCACTCGAGTGACGCAATGCGCGACGGCATCATCGCGTACCTAGGTACCTACGCGGTTCATTTTAGAATAATAACATAAACTCAAACGGCAATTGTGAGCTTCGTGCTACAATGGCTTAGCAATGAGTAACTGCGCTGGGTGCCGCGGGTTCGAATCCCCCACGGAACAACTATTTTGTATGGACTACAAACACAACACGTACGAATTAACTTGAGACTCCGCTGGAATGCGACCCCCTTCCCGACTCCCCGCACCGCGTCCCGCGCTGGCCGTGCGCGCTCAGTACCGATAGCATTTTTGTGTTAGACTTGGAGAAATCCAACAGAGAGAATTAATTATATCCCTCGGAGGGGAAGAATCCAGCTCAGAGAGTGAAAGTGAGGACGATCTAATGGACGAATAGAACCGATCGTATACAGTGACAATGAATAATAAATATTATAATAAATCCTTATTAATATTCCTTACTTCTATTTCTTGATTTTACATAGTTTGTGCTGTTCCGCTTATCCAAGATTGATTCACTTTCACCCTAAGGTTGCCTGGGAGAGATTGCTTTTTAGCAATAAGGTCGCCTGTTATGCTTTGTATTTTATTGTGTACGAATCTGTTACACTTTTTATAGTGCAATAAAGTGATAATATTATAAATGAGAAAGTGTGTATGTTTATTTCTTTGTTCTTCCTTGACGCGTTAACTAAAAATAATATTATATATATTATAAAAATAAAATATAAAAATATATAAAAATGGCAACAGTATATCACTTATTACTTCACCCCTTGCCAGAACATTTTATTTTGTTTTTATTAATAATCTCATGCAAATCTCAAAAAATTTCAAATAAAAAAATATTACGACGCATTATTTTGCATACCGTACATTGACAATTACGTCATCGGCCCAGGTCTCAAGTTAATTCGTACGAGTTATAGTTGTTCCGGGTCTGGATGTTTGTACTTGTGCAATTTATATTTGTAAACTGCCTCCACGATACTGGAGAAAATCCTACTGTGGGGGTAACGTATTTTAAAAAGAGAAAGGAGAGAGAAAGCAAATTGGTGTTATTATAACTTAGGATCTGCTGTGTGAAACGTAATTATTATGAACCCAATTTATGTACTTAGTTATGATGAAAGTTCTTATGTGAACTTAAGTAGATGTTGTTATTATATAATAATTCCATTGATTTGTTTTTACCTACTTTTTAACCGACTTCGAAAAAAGGAGGTGGTTCTCAATTCGTTGGTTTTTGTTTATGTATGTTCTGTCCCCCGATTTCTCGAATATGCCTGAACCGATTTGGAAAATTATTTTTTTTTTGTTTGAAAGGATGTATTTTCCAGATAATCCCACGGTAATCGATGATGATCAGATCAGGATCTGATGATGGGATCTTGGAGAAATCGGGGGCACTCTTCAATAAATGACAGCAAATCAACCGCGATTGCTGCTATCGCCTATCTATGCATTCTTTACGCAATCACACAATATAATATCACGCCTGTACCCACTAAAGGGACATAACTCTAAACTAAAATCGGTAACATAAAAAACTTTTTTTGAAAAAAATATAACAATTTTTAAAACAAACACAAAAAAGTGTAACATAATTATGTTTTCTTTATGTTTTTGTATTTTACTGTAGGTTATGCAAATATTACTGTAGGTACTATGTATTCTAAATAGGTATTTACTTTCCATAGCTAGTTAGCTATAATAGCCCGCAGGCAACTCCCCGACCCCGAAGTATATGTCAGCCAGTGTCAGGATAACTGCTTTTTCGACAGCGCGATTTTGATGTGAGTGTGGCTTTTATATAGGTTAATTTAATAAAAAAATGTTAGTTTGTAAATTGTTTATTGATTGTTTGTGTTCAATAGCGGTTTGAAATATTCTCTTAGTACTTATAAAGTTATCAACAATAGGCATTGTGTCACTGCAGGGACAAGCACAAACGTCTATCGAAATAGTAACGTGTATAAACGGAATACTAACAGCATAGACTTCCTTACAGAAGTCCAAAGAACACGTCTAGGCAAGGTAAGTAATTAGAAGAAAACTACAATTTAGAGATCGATTGTGAATCAAATTCACAGTACAGACACAATTAGCAAAATATTAATAAAATTTTTATTTATTTTATGATAGATAACGCTAGTTGAAAACTAAACACTGTATGGGAATGGCATCACTGAACGAGTCAGGTGGTCAGTCCAAACAAATAAAAGGCACGAACAAAAAAAGGAAGCAATTTTTCTAAATAAAAATGTAGATATGTAGGTATTACAACCATAAATAGATAGCAGCGGCTAACCTAGTGAGTATGTGTGAGTGCACGCTGCGTCCCCCCTCCGTCCGTCCCACTGATCGAGGAAACAATTTGTAGCGAAAGGCAAGATGTTTTATAACAAAAACGGGCGCGCGAAATTTTATAAACAGACCTTTGGTAGTCTGGATGTCACGAAAAACCTATTGAATGTATCTGTTTAAAATAAAATTATTTGCATTTTTGAACTGCTAATCTATCCCTGTAGGGTAACTGTTTTGCAATTTTCGTTCTTCTTATGGTATTTATTTCCGCCCAAAGATGTGTTAAAAATAGTGTTGAAATTCGGAATTTTCGACGCTTATAACTTTTAAATACACTCTTTTTTTACTTTTTTGTTTCCATACAGGGCTAGATAATGATGAGACAAATTGAAATCATTTTTTATTTTGAACGTACACCATCAAACAGTGGAGTTATCGCCGGACTACGTTTGTATGGAAGAATAAGCGACTAGTGTACCCTTAACATTGGATTACAGCAGTGGATGCACTGTTTTACGGATAAATAGGAAAGGGTGGTATTTAGATGAACTCTTAGCAGAATTTAGGAGCTCTACCGCTACCTAGGCGTCAAGTCTCTTCTGAAATTTTCTAACAAAATATATATAATTATAGTGATGTACTCCTAGTCGATACCTACCACGGTGAAAACTTTAGAACACGTATAAACTGCAATGATACTAACGGTAATATGTTTTATTATATAATTATTAATTGTAATCAATATTTATTGTTTTATATTTCAGATTTAAATGGCTTCATTCAATTTAAAATAGAGTTACACGAAGTTTTAAATGTTGTTTGCAATTGAAAATTGATTCGAAAACACAAAAATGTATAGTCATCATGATAACAGTCCTTCACAAGTTTACGGCTAAACCTAGGCCTAGTTCAAGGAACAAAATAGAAAAAACGTTTGCATAATCAACAAGTGGTAAAATTAAAAAAAAATTGTACAAATGATTTCAATATATGTAAATAAAATGAGAACATCATCAATGTAGTCGAAGTCAATTAAATACGCATTATATATAAGAATAACTCAAAAACTACTCGTCAGATCTTGATCAAATTGATATGGGACCACATGAGAAGCACCAGTTTTTAAATAAAAAAATACGGTTGACCCCACAGGCCATCCCTGGAACTTCCTACTAATTTTAAATGCAAAGCGATTCAAATTACATGACGTTTTTATATAGTCATAATTTTAGAATATATAGTCATAATTTGAGAAACCACGTCTTTTTATGTACTTATTTTTTCAAAATAGAATATTTCTCGAACAAATAAATCGATTTTGACGAACTTGACGGCGTTCGATGCAGTTTTTATACAACAAAAACGATCCGTTTTAATTGAAAAAAAAAAAAAAATACTGATTTACTACAAAATTTTTTGTTAACGATTTCTCTTCAACGTATCAATCGATTTTGAAGCGCTTTGCAGCAATCGTCGGTTTTTTTTTTAAATTTAAGAGCTGATTAAATATTGGAATTGATCGTTACAGCTGTTTAAAATTTATTAAAGATAATTTTTTTTTGAAAATTTAATTAATGAGATTTTTTTAAATCTGCCGAGCCGTGGTAGCTCAGATGGTTAACGCTCGCTGTAAATATAACAGAACGCGAGTAACCCGGGTTCGATCCCCACCGGCACCAATGAAATTGTTAATTGCAATTTTAAGTGCTGATTTACCACGTGCTCGACGGTGAAGGAAAACATCGTGAGGAAACTTGCATGTCTGAGGAATAAGAAAAAAATATTTCGAAGACATGTGAAGTTCGCCAACACGCATTGGGACAGCGCGGCGGACACTTCCTTGCCCTAAAACCTTCTCAGAAATGAGGGGAGGCCTATGCCTCTGAGCCGTACGCCGCTGAGTTCGTTCAAATCGATCAAGCCCTTCGAAAGTTAACACACACACGCACACGCATACCTACATACATACATAGTAACATCCTCGTAGAAATAGTCAGAAAGGTTTTCCAGTATCTCAAAACGTGATCTGATGAGGACTCGAATTTCGAAAACCTGGGTGAAACAAATAACTTCCCGATTTTTTTAAATATTATAGATTTTCATAGCGGGAAGTTAAAAGGAATCATTAAAACTGGTTCATCAGAAAAAAGTTTTGAGGTAACTCATAAAAAAATACAGTCGATTTTGAACCTTCACCTTTTTTTTGAAGTCGGATAAATAAAAGGAATCATAAAAACATTCAACATGTGCCATATGTGTCCGTCAGTCAAAAAGTCCTAAAAAGTCTGTGGGTCTATTTTAAATTATATCTGTAAGATTTTACTTTATCACAAACTAATAAAATCAAGTTATTTTTAAAAAATATTATGGATGCATTAAATAATATGAGATTTATTAGTTTAGTAATATCTTATAGTAAAGTTTTCTTTTTGGGTAATCTGTCACAATTTATACACCCTGACGTCTGAGAAACTGCGTTATCATTCTATAATATTAATAACACTGAAAGGAATGATTCTGCTACAATCTGAACGACGAACTGAAATGTTTTCTGTTCCTAGGAAAGAACATACTTTGACAAATAAGATTTAGGTTTCGATTTTTCAATCCTTAGTTAAAATTTATTCATACAATAAAATGCAAGATTCGATTGATAACTGTTATCCGACGGTTGAAAAATCGGCCCTCAGACACATTATTCGAATATATTCATTAGATAAAGTCATATAGACTTTTCTTTAAAATTGTTCTAGTGTGTAAAATGAATATTGTGATACTGCACACATAATGATTTAGGTAATGGATTAAGGATTCATTGTTTGCTTTAATAAATTATACATCACATTCAATCTCTACATTTATATATAAATAAAATGGAAGTGTCTGTGTTATTTTGAAAAACTGACATTAAGCTCACGGGGTTAACTAGCGACCTGCCCTGACTTCTCATGGATAGAATCTAATAATCAGGCGTTATATATATTTAGAATAATCAAAGACCATTTATTACACCAATTTTACGTTTTTTTTTAAATATTTTCAAATTTTTCGGATAATAAGTCCCAACTGGGTGTGCTCTCCAATTCTTCGTAAAGCTTCATCACAGTTTGTTCTGTCTTTCCGAAGAATATCCCGAACAAACGCACAGACAGAAGACAAAATTTTTAAAATGGTGGTTTATGCCTTTACAGCATGCAAATAATAAAAAAGTTAGTGTCCTATTCTGTCTAGTAGTTTTCTCCTATATTTAAGGATTTTCTTATATTTTACACAGAAAATTTGTCCATTAAGTACATAAAATTTCACAAAACGAATAACATTACATTAGGTTATTATATAAATCGTATTAGGTTATTCCTGTCATGATAGTTGTTAGTTTCAATAAATAAAAATCATTCCATATCAAAAGTGTAAAAATTTATTTCGTTAAGAGTCAATGTCAAATCAAATCAAATCAAATCAAATCGTTCTTAATCGTATATTAAGAATGTCTTAAAAATGAACACGAGTTGAGTACTCTCAGAATACCAAATTGAAATCTCAAAGCCGATCGATTTTGTTTTTATTAGAACTGCTATAGTCAGCCTGATTTTTGAATTCAATTCGATTCGCATGAACGGGTTATAGCCGAATTAAAAGCATTTTTCCACGAAATAAATAATATCTCATTTACAATGTAGCTTAGTAGCCCCACAGATCAGTCATGATTTTGTTTATAAGGCAACATTAGTTTATTGGATAACCATATTGCTCTGATTTCGTAAAGCCAAGATGATCGCGTTGGATCACTTAAACAGTGGTATCTGATTCCTTTTCTTTTACTAATTGCCAGCTTTTAGACATATGAAGGCGTCTGCATTTTTAATTTTTTTCATAAGTTCATTGATATCTGCATATCGCCTTGCATTTTGGATTTTTATAAAACAGCGACATTCTAATAAGAATTAAAAAAATATTTTACGTATGAAACTATAAATATGTTTAAAAATATTTAATATGTAGAAATAACACAGATATTTCTACTCTATTGTGAAAGCGTCCATGGCATTCGTTAATTTAGGCAAACCTTATTGTGGTTCCCGCAAAATCCCACGCAGATGCGATATTTCAATTTTCTATTGTCAAATTTATTTTAGTAATATTTAACTTAAACTATAAAACAATTGATGTAATATCATGTGTAATAATGATATTATATCCAGAATACGGTTTACTTTATTATATAGTAACATTCTAATAAAATAAAATAACCTGTTTGTAAATGCTATTATAAGTCTTTGGTGGATATAGACAATGTCCTTTCTTCTTAAACGTTGTGTTGAAGGGTCAAACGAGGTTTTAAATCGTTGTTTTATGATAGTATACAGTCCAAATTGTTGACGAACTGTTAGTACATTCCATTCCTCGTATAAATCTTGGGTCGGGTAAAGGAAATGGTAAAAGTTTACAATACTTAGAATGGCACTTCTGGCTTGGACCACCCCCAGAGACATTACATAGGATTAAGCTGCACCTCCTCAAGCAGAAATACAAGACGTGGATGTGGATTAATATAGGGGAAAATGAACTAAATTAAAATAGGGTTAAAGTATAGGGTAGGTTGTAAGTTATAACTAAATATACTTTTTTTTCTCTGCTTACGTTCATCTTACAATGAGACAACACAATACGAGGTATCGACGAGCGATCACAATTTTGTCACACTTTAAGGTTTGAAATTAAGATCCAAGTTTCTTGTGGAGCAAACACACCGAAGTCAACAAATTGTCCATTAATAACAGCTGATATTCTTTGGATCTTTAAATCTCTATCTCTAGCTGATTTTTGTTCGTAATATTTTTGAATAAGCGTTACATACAACAAGAGAAGGTGCGAAGACGAATGGTTTCATTTGCATTTACGATTATACAAATCTCTTTCCAGAAACCTAGTAAGAAAATATAATGTTATGGAATGTAAAGAACTGTATTCACTGTCATTTATTTTGTCTATATTATTTATACTCGTTAATTAAAAAACAAATCGCAAATTTCCTGAGCTACCACGGCTAAAATTATAGTGCCACTTATTCATCACGTGCTTGGCGTTTAAGGAAAATATCGTAAGGAAATACCTGCATGGCTGAGAAAAAAATATTTTGAGTACATGTGAAGTCGGCCAACACGCAATGTGGCACCGCGGCAGGTCAAAATCAAATCTTTATTGCATTCCCATGTAAAAAGGATACGTGGGACGGACTTATTGCTTAAAGGCATTCTCTACCAGTCAACCCATGTAGTGGTGAGAATTTGACGTAGTCAAGCAATAAAAAAAATGAAAGGGAACAATCCAAAATAAGATCGAAGCGATCAGCTCCGGTTTCGTTTAGATTGATCGTATTAATTAAACGTTATGTAGAATTAAGATAATCAGTGACCATTTATTTTATAAATTTCTCGTTTTTTTAATCATGTCTTTAACACAAAATATAGTCTAGATGTCTGTTATTGCACTCCATCTGTTAGTAAAGATTCATCACAATCGGTTGAGCTATTCCACACATTAGCCCGGACAAATAGCGGACACACAGACAGACTGATTGACAAAAATCATATGCTATGAGCTAAATATGTGCCAGTTATGTCATTAATACAGACAGACATTTCAATTTGACTTATATGTGTATACGTGTATAGATAATGTGGTTCTTTATGGATACTTGATCGTTAAAATAAATCGGTTAAGTTCAAGCTCTTCTGGCACAATCGGTGTTCCGTGCCTGGAATATAAATATCACTTACTAAAATCACTATCTCCATTTTTATTCCTGAATTTTATTTCAAAACTTTTAACGATACCTGTATTCGATCTGAAAGCGCTCGTCTTAAATTTTTTACTTTAATTTAATTAGGTACTGTTACGAACAATTTATAACAATTATTGTGTTACTTTGATAAATAATTAAGTATTTAATAACCAATATTAATTCTGTAACTTCATTGATTGTAACTGTTTTCTTTTTTTCGAAACAGTGGTAAAGTGGCTTTCAATAGGTATTATTTATAACCAATATTGAAAAGAAAAAGTTTTTATTTCTTTCTATATTTATGTAATGTAGAATGCCTGTAATAATAATACTGTTCCCAAGTCAAATCTATACATAGAATATTTTTTTATATTTGAATAGCTTTATTATTCTTTATTGATATACATATAATCCATAAAAAATCTTTTTGATTTTTTGTCCATGTGTCCGAAGATATTTTTTTAGTGTCACTTACGTAATTAATGTGCGGGTTAAACCCAGTGATAATGGAGTATTAGTATTTTCTAATACTCCATTATTACTGGGTTGTAATGTATAATTTACAATACGAGAAAAAAGGATAATAAATATTTAAAAAATCTTTAAAATGACGAAGCTACATATAACCTATAAGGTCTATCACAGATGTAGCTGTAGTATCTACATTTGTATAAAACTTGATTAAATGTAATTAAATGGGCCGATTTATCAATCTATAGAAAAAATATATTCATAAGATTATTATATACAACATAAAGAAATTAAGAATTTCAGTTGTATGCATAAATTAACTCGATTACTTCACCTTTATTTTCAGACAGATTATAATTTATTCAATTGATAACTTTCATCCGACGTTAGAAAAATCAGCCTTAATATTACAATATTACTCTTTATTAAAAAAAAATCGAAATTTGAATTTGGCGTTTATTGTGCTATTGTTTACTGACAATATAACAATTTTTGGTGTGACGTGAGCCCGGATTTGGATGGAACTTTCGCTATAGGGAGAAGTGTTCAAACCGTTCGAATTTTCTTCTCTTTATATCGATGAATAATTAATATACAAATATGAACTTTATTATGTTAATCTTAAATGTATTAACCGCAATACATTTGTGATGGTTGAGCATTGTGTGATTTAAATTGTACTTTTTTTTGTGAAAAAGCGCATGTTTATTAAAAGTGCGAAACGTAAGATGCTCCTTCAGTTTGAAAGTAAAGTAACAGGCTATTCATTTACACTCAACTGCTGTACACGGGCATCTTTACATTTTTAAGAGTTTTTTTTTTTTTTGAAGTAAAGATGAGTCCGTCGCCTTGCCCTAATCGTGTTGGCTGACTCATTTTATTTTTAAAATGAAGTTTTTTTGTGAGGGTAAATTTAATTATACTTCTATAATCTGCATATTCACACTATATGTTAATATTTATTGCATATTTATGTTATATGTAGGAGTTCTAAAATATAATATAGTTGTTCTAGTTTGTATATATATACTACATATACAATAATAAACATGTTTAATTATGTACGTATTTATCTTATCCATATATTTATGAATAAACCTATTATATATTATTCATTTATATTACTATTTTGTATTTCTTAATAGAAATTATTGCTGTCGCCAAACCACACACATGTTTTGTTTTTAACCAACTTCAAAAAAGGAGGAGGTTATCAGTGCGACTGTATTTTTTTATGTGTTACCTTAGGATTTTTTGTAGGTAAACCGGTTTTGATGATTTTTATTTGTAGGCTGGTTTTTCTCATGTAGTCATAGAAATGTGATCAAGATCTGACCAGAGAATACGTATTTAATTGACTTGGACTACATTGATGATGTTCTCATTTTATTTATATTAAAGTCGATTCTACAAAATTTTTAATTATAGCACTTGTTTTCTTGTAATTCTGTCTATCCAAGATTGTCTGTAAAAGATCACTTTTAGTGATAAGGACCGCCCATTGTACCGAATTTCTTTTTCCACCTTATATTTTAGCTCACAATAAAATGTTATCTATCTAGCTATATTTCCACAATGTTTTCCTACACTATAAAGCATATGATAAATCAAATTTTAAAAGGGCTATTTCTTTGGTACTTTACAGTGACGTGTCTCCTGAGCTATAATGCTCCTGCTTTCGATATATAAATATAATGATGAATTAAATTTAAATTTTTTTTAAAACGTTACCTCCACACTAGGATTTTTTCCTGTATCGTGTGGGCAGTTTACAAACACAAATTTCACAAGGATAAACATCTAGACCCGGAACAATTACTTGTAGGCCATACAAATACTTGTTCCGTGCGGGATTCGAACCCGCGGCCCTTAGCGCTGTAATTCATAGCTAAGCCACTGCGCCACGGAGGTCATGAATGAACTCGTTATGTTGTCGTTAATTGAAAACCTATAATTATTCACCCAATTTATAGGTATTTTATAATGTGTCAGCCGTCTAGAAAATGTATCTTTTTATTTTTAAAATTGTTGATAAAAGTGCAATCTATGTTTAAATAAAAAATGTGCTGTAACTTTTACCGTTTTACTGCGGTTGTTTTTATTTCTTTTAAATCATTCATTTTCGAATTTTAAAAATTGAATAAAGTGAACCCCCAATTTGAAATTGGTTGGGAAGGCTAGTGTTTTTTCTTTTTTACTTTCCGCGAAGGGGTGGCGTAAGAGAATCTCTTGCTCCATTTCATCCCGTGGGTGTCGTAAGAAATGACTAAGAAATACAACTCTATTTTACATTTATTTTTTAAATCCTCGAGGCAACGGAATCTTGTTGATAACAACTCAAAATAACAAAAATATTGCGCTTGCCAACTCGCCTGCCAAGCTTGGCAACCATGGCAAAATGTTCAGCAGTGGAAATTCGATAGACTGCAATGAATGAATATTCTTTTTAGGTTTAAATTAATCGATGTGCTGATAAGCATTCGATGTAACCATACCTCTAGGGTTTCTCTACGTGATAAACTTAGAAATGAGGATATCCGCGGTAGAACCAGAGTGACCGACATAGCCCAACGGATTAGTAAGCTGAAGTGGTAATTGGCCGGCCATATAGCTCAAAGAACCGACAACCGTTGGGGAAAAAAGACTCGAGTGGCAGCGTCGTACCGGTAGGCAAAGTGTAGGCGACCCCCCACTAGATGGAGTGACGACCTGGTAATACTTGCAGGAAGTCGATGGATGCAGGTGGCTCAGGACCGTGCTTTGTGGCATACCTTGGGAGAGGCCTATGTTCAGCAGTGGGCTTGTTAAGGGCTGTAATAATGATGATGATGATGATGATGATATCTCTTAATGTAGAGTAGTAATGAAGCTTTCAGCATATATACATCCCAGTGCTGGACACAGGCCTCTTCTTATTTTTAAGAGAGATTTTAGGGCAAGAAGTGTCTGCCGCGATACCCCAATGCATGTTGGCGAACTTCACGTCTTTGAAATATTTTTTCTTATTTCTCAGACACGCAGGTTTCCTCACGATGTTTTCCTTTACCGCCGAGCACGTGGTAAATCAGCACTTAAAATTGCAATTAACAATTTCATTGCTGCCGGTAAGAATTGAACCAGGGTTGTTCGCATACTGTGTAATTTACAGCGAGCGCTAATCATCTAAGCTACCATGGCTATATGCATAATATCTCTTAATCCTGACGTAAAATAGTTGGATCGCGACTGACATTAGCGTCAAAGATGTGAGTCGTCTGGTTCTGCGATCGTAAATCCTTCCGTCAAGAGTGATAATTAAGACAAACCGTCCCTACAACTGGAGCGGCCCTTATTTTGCACGGGCCATTTACGTGATAGTGAAAAAGAGAAGCAGAAGATGGTAATCATTAAGAATGGCATGCTTGAAAAATACATCCATCATGATTTTTTATATTTACGCGAACACTACACATTGATTAAAACTACTTTTACAGATTTTATCGCGTTTAATTTTACGTCCCGATGTCATTGTTAAACCCAGAGTACCTTCAACTTTTTAATTATTGTTTATGGTCCGATCTATGACACACTCGGTTCATTTTGCATAGGACAACAATGACATCGGAACGTCAATCATCTCTGTCCCCCGTGACCATGGATGCTGAAAAGCAACTGAAACGTCGGGTATTAAAAATAAAATTAAATGCGACAATATCCGTAAAAGTAATTTTAGTCGAAATACATCCATCATGTTTCTTCCGTATTCTTTTCACATTACTTTCTGACTTGATATTTTAAAGAAATCAATTGTATTTCTTCTTATTATTGTTGAAACTTGCAGTCTATGAAGCTCTATGTGATTATAGATGTAAGAAAAGACATTAATCAACGCAATAACAATATTTATTTCAAGTAAACTAAATCAATGCCACAGTATAACGAAACAACATCATATATCACAAACCTTCTTGTTACTCCGGCGGCTCGTCTCTGAATGACTCTCGACTGCTAAGTGCTAACTTTTAATCCACAGACAATATTTGACGTCACTTCAGCACAATTGAGTTAAAATGTCATCGATTATTTTCTCGGGTATAATCATAGACTCTTTAGTATTGATGTAAACAACTACTCTAATGGACAAGTCTTGTTACAGTCGGCCATCCTTCGAAAACGTGTCCCTTCGTTTCTTCTTAGCCCATATCAGTTAACATCATGACACTATTTTTAATTCTAATGTACTATACAATAGTTCATATTTCCTGAACTTACATAATTGTCACATAATTTTGATTACTAGAGGTAACCACAGTACAATGTGTTATATCTATATTTTACAGCTGTGCTAGGTGAGAGCTACTTCCTTCACTCTCACAACGCTATCACTTATAATACTAGTTTATACGCCAATCCTACCTGTCTCTAATACCCCTCACTCAATCAATATCTATAGCCACGTGATGTAAGAGTTACTTCCTTCACCACACACCATCATCCACCCACCACCATCATCGGCTGCAGTACTTTAAGTCAATTATGGGCAACGAGTTCATAGGCCAATCCTGCTTGAATCTAATACCCCTCACTCAATCAATATCACCATCATCGGCTGCGATGTTTCAAGCCACTCATGGGCAGCGCGTTCGTACACCAGGCCTGCCTGGCTCAAAACATCCTCACTTGTGAAAAAAAAACTGTTACTGGATGTGTATGCTCATATTTAATAAAATACCCCAAAATATAAAAGACTTACCCCTTAATAGATTTAAAGGCGCCCTTTACAGGTGGCTAAATGATCATTGTTTTTATAATGTGAATGACTACCTAAATTTGATATGATGTGACACAACAGTAGTTATATATTTTTAATTGCATTTTCAATTTTAATTATGTATTTTAAGCTATTGCATAGCTTCTATCGCGGGCCTTGAGCGCGGGGACCGAATCCAGAAATTCCGTAACGAAAAAAACCTCACGCTCCCCACTCCGACGGGCACGGAGGTGTGGCCTTGAAAGCCGTGCATCGTCTTACGTCGTTTCAGTTCGGCAGACTTCGGCACACGACAGAGTTCGGCACGGTGTTTGTGTGCGTGCGACTAGACGTATGCGTGTACACTAGCTGCTAACTGAATGATATTAAAAATTCCTGAATAACCTACATGTATTGTAAGATATTAAAAATATTTGAAACAATATTAACTTCTCATTTATTCAATAAGAGAAAAAAAATTGTTTTCTTATCGGTCACCACTCTCAAAAAGTGTAACTTGATTTAATATCAAAGACTTAACTGCGTAAATAAAATAAATAATTATAATTGCATAAGTTGATAAAAAATGCTATGCAATAGCTTTACCGCGGCAGTCACCGAGTGCCACACGTATTTTTTAAATTTGTATGTATTGGTATCAGTATTGGTAATTTGTAAGCGATGACTGTTTTATGATGAATATTTTAATTGAATTCGATATTTTAATACAGTAAACTTAATTATAAAAAATGTATTTGCATGCTATCCATAGATGGCTGAAAAAGCTGAACTACACTTTGCAATAACCACCTTAATGTACCCTTTTTCAAAGCAAATAAATCTTCTTCTTATTCTTCTTCTTGTCTACATGTATGTTTCTTACTGCACTGCAATGCAGTAAGAAAATAACATGTTGACAAATTTATATTAAAAATTAGCGGTGGCCAAAAATTTCGACCTCTTTACCACAGCGGCTGCGATGGAGCTCATTGGTTTTTAAACCTAATCTCAGGTTGATAGAAAGAGAGAAATTAGTACTGTCCAAGAGTGTTCCGATATTCGATGAGATTCGCATTCAACCGATAGCCCAACTCCTTTCCCACAGATGCTTGAAGACGAGCTCGCTTTGTAGGTTTTCTGCAGTTTTCTAATAAGTTTTTCTGAACCTGGATACTTAGTGGCTCATCTCGATGTCCCTGCGAAGCTGGGTTTGTCGGAAAAACTTGGACCGGCCCGGTCTTATGGATCTAGGCTTCCTTGGCCTCAGTCAAACACGAGACCTCTACATCACCGAGTGATGGGTTAATATCTATTTCAATGAGGTCTGACGTGCTATGAACCTTATAACACTCGTGAGCATAATGCAGCCTTACGGTAGAGATCAAACCAAGGTTGAGATCCGCATCCGATGGCTACCACAGATGATGGAATAAATAGGTCCATTCCCTGTCCACATCAGTGACATAGTCAGCAACAGCGCTAGTATCATCCGGCGACAAGCAAACCACGGGTAGGATACAAAGGAGGACCACATTCCGTCCCAATCCGCCGACCTGTAATGCCAAACACGGCGGCAACGTGCAGAACGCAAACGCAAAGAGAGCGTGAGTGGCACCACACTCCGGATCAGCCAATGATCTGAAGAGCTCAGAGGGACATCGACGGAAACCTGATATCCGTCCGGATGAGAGGTCAGCAGAAGGTTTAACTAGGAAGGTCGTGAATTTGCGTAATCGTAGTAATCAGTTGTGTCAGAAGTATCAGCTGGAGAAGATACCTGCGTTTTGGTCAAAAAGAGCAAGGCCGGCTTCGCCTTCTCCAGATGTTAGTAGATGGCGTTAAGGTTCGAGTGAATTCCCTTAAGGTTACAGAATTCCATGGCTATCGTGGCAGGGGTGGCGATGGTTTCATTGTCTGTTTTCCCCATGCAGTGTTAGTAGTAAACGTGATTTCCGCCGCCCCCAACCTCAGAATACGCGGGGCAGCTTGAGCATCCACTCTCAGAAAGAGATAGGTAGCTTGGGCGGGGATGCTCAGTGAGGGATTCTCCAATTATCAGGGCTGCTATTCCCTCCTGACGTAGTCTGGCTAATCCATGGTGAAAAGGGGAGGGAGGAATTTAAGTTATAGAATTTCTATGCAAACTTTCTGAAAGGTATCCTCTAAAACATAAAAGGCCTAACTATTTTGCTCCTGTGAATGATGAATAAAAAGTTTTACTGATAATATAATCTTACGTAGATAATTACAAAATATAAGTATAGTATGTAAATGCTTACAGTTTCAATTTTATCCTAATTTTACTGATTTTATAATACGATATTTTAGTGTGACAAACGCAAGCCCGTACGTTGCTTGCAAATCGAGTTCAGCTGTGTTATATTGCCTATAATATTAGTAATCTGTAGGGCTCAGTGAAAATCAGCGCTGTAGTTTCGAGAGCAGCATAAGCTGAGAGAGGTCCATTTGCCCAACGGGTCACAACACACGTGACAGGAATGTAAATGTAAATTCCAAATATATTTTTATTAATCTTTATGCCTGTTCAAGTTGTTTTTTGCCTGATAAATACTGTTGTTTATACTTATTTCTTAAGTGTATACAAAAGTGAGTGACATTTGTGCAATAAATGTTTATTTTTTGCAATAAATTAAGATGTCTTTCTTTTTTGTTTCACATGATGCGTATTCCGAAGAAAATTGAACAAATTTCTCATTATTCATCGTTATACCTAATAAAAATCCAACCTCATAAAAGTTGAAGGCTTGAGTTTTCTCCAGCAAACAATTTCTTCCATTTCCATAAATTATCATGCAGTGACACTTTAAGTAGATAATGGCTAACGTATTCTTTTCCTCATACATAAATTAAACAGCATGGTTGGAGAACCTTTGTCATTCGTTAAAAGTTTATAATTATTACATAAATGGTGGCTAATTCTATAAAAATATCGATGACGTAAGAGACGGTGACGGGAAATACTAAAAAATATTACGGCCTCCGATAGATGATGGTATCAATTGTAAGCCAGATAGAAAATATCTAGAACAGAGACGGGAGCATCAAATTTCTTTTCCTTTTGATGGTACGCACAGGGTGACAGACCATTTTAACACCTACTAACGATTAAGACTCTATTGATTTATATAACACTAACTTTTTACCTGCGGCTTCGCCCGCGTGGGTTTGAATTTAAAAACATCGATAATACTATTTCGTACTTAAATTAGCAAAACTGGATCACTTGTAGAGACACGTCGGTATCTGAGTCTATATTTGCAATATTATAGGCTTCAGAAACACATAAGTTAGTTTATCAGAATGACATAAATATCAAACGTCAAGCAACACTTTTTTATATTGGGGTTATTTACATAATATTCATTATCAAAGTTGATATAGTCTTGATAAAATAAGATTTAATTTCATGGTCTTTATTAATATTGGCCCCATTGAATATTGATTAGCACCACATGCCAGTATTCTTTTACGTTCGAGGAGACTTCAAATTTTCATAAATGTGGTTCTATTCACGGAGAACCTGTGAGAAGACATAAATTCATAAACTGGAGTAGAAATCTACATAAGATGAGCAGCAGCGTCTTCCTGATCATAGCTCAAAATAAAAAAATATGCAGCTGGCAACTCGCATGCCAAGCGTGGCTACTATGGGTCTATGATAAATATCCAACTTTATTAACTATTGGAAATCCAATTGATGAACGGGAGTAAAATTAATATACTAGCCATGTAGAGGTGGCGAAAAATAAACCACTACCCCATTTCATCCCGTGGGTGTCTTGAGGCGATAGAGATAAACTGAAACAGGAGATGGGTAGCATCTTCTTAACAGCGCAAAGTAATAAAGAGTTACGTTTGCCAACCCGCTTGCGAAGCATGAATACTACTGCAAATACCCGATCTATACGTCATATAATGGTAGGAGCCTAAATACATCTCACTATGGGCACAGGCCACAGCGAGTTTTTGGTGAAGAAAGAGTTGATTAAGGCTCAAGTTGAATAATCTCAGATATGCAGATTTCCTGCGATGTTTTCTTCACCACCGAGAACGTGGTAAATCGAAACTTCAAATTGCAGTTAAAACATGAGTGGAATCGGTGCGGATCTAATTTGAGTTACGTACCAACTATGAAATTTACGTTTAGATCGGTTTGACAAATGACTTTCAAGATTCTACCAGTGCCATCCTACTCATAGTTTATTTATAGGATAGGGGTGACAAACGAGCACACAGTCCACCTAATGGTAAGTGGTTGCTGCGGCCCATAGACATCTACATCTATCCTCGATTACAAATCAAAATGCAGATGCGTTGTCACCCGTGAGGACTAAGATGGAATGCCTCGTTTCCAGTAAAAAGGGTCTCCGGTTCTCTACACTCACCATACGAAACACAGCAGCATTATGCTACTATTTGACGCTGGTATTCTGTGAGAGCGTGGTCTTTCCACGGTCGAGCCGACCCATTCGTGTTACAACTATACTACTAATATAACTGCAGCATGGCTCTACCACGTATAAATATTTTAAATAAAAATACTAAAATCGTGTTTAAAATTTGCTTTCTTTAATATTTATAGTACTTTTTCATAAAAAACTGTTCATTTATTCATTTGAGCTATGCAACTGGGACTGTCACAAAAATTTTCTTCTGAAGCTTCTAAAGCTATCTTAATATATGACAAACTGCTTTATAAATCTCATTAAAAGTAAAAAAGGCTGCATCAACGGTATCGGGAACTATTCGACCAATTATGGATATAAATCTCATAGTGCATTTAATATACAATTACTTATACAGACTTGATACAAAAAGAAATTGGTGAAATATTGCTATGCCGATAGACACACAACATATTCAACTGAAGACCTTCTCTCTTAATCAAAGTTTTCTGGACACAGTTTTGTTAGTAATTTTGGTAAAATTGACAATTATAATAAAACGTTCAGACATTGGCCATAGGTCTATACCGGTCTGACAATTTTTGATGCTGCAACATAAGTACATATTTAATAGAAATGTGTTTAATTTGACCAGTTATGTACTTATTATTAGTTTATTTAGCAGTAAGTAGATGGCGCTATTATTATATTAAAACTATGACAACCAAAACGTTTCCTTCTATTACTCAGACTCTATAAGTTGATGTGTGACTGGAGTGACTCTATCACACAACAAACACGCTAACATTTATATAATACATAAATTTGGCATAAATTTTGCTTTTATCAAATATACGCAATCAGCGCCGCTAGCGGTGTGTAATGAAATTATTTTACGATTTAACAATAACATCAAGAAATAGCAATGTCGTGTTTAGTTGTTAATATCGCCAAACAATCTCTATTCATTGATTTGGTCAAGCTATATCATGATATAGTCTACACTGTTAAACTTTATAAAATACCGCCATTTCACTTTCAATTATCGATTGATTTATGATATTATAAATTCATAGATCTGACCAATACATATATAAAACTCTTTTTATTTAAACTATAAAGATAATAAGACTTTTGTACATACTAATTGCAATTTTTATCAGTTTATTTATAGATAAAAACTACCTACTTAAACTTTTTATAGATTAGAAATTAAACTTAGAAACATTCTTAATTTTATGATAGATGTCACTACTATCTATTTAAGTAGTTATTAGTTACTATAAAGTTTATTTATATCTACAAAAATGAAATAACAAAAATTAAAAAACGTACATTAGAATTTTCAAATCAATTATGAATTTAATTAAATAACTTGATTTAATTAAATAAATTGATTAAATGTTGCAAAATGTCACTACTTTTTGTATTTTACGTTAGATGGCACTGTCTTGAAAAAGTGAATACAACATTAATATCATAGATTGTCGGCGTAGTTCAATTTATTACACAACGTTTAAAACTAATTTCGGGATTTATTTATGTATATTTTATTTATTTTAATAAAACACATCAATCGTATAAAATAGAAATTAACATCTAAAAGAAGGAAAATACTTAACCCTCCTTTTGCAACGGCTTCGGCGCTGCGGGAAGTGCAGCTCCTTCGCCCGTGCGTACCAAATCACAGGCACCCAGGCTCACCTCCGCAGCTTCCGCTTATTGGTCGCCTTCGGTGACCAGCCTCAGCCGCTACGGCACGCACAGACAAGACTACGTGAAGTCGCGGTGTTCTGATTCGGTTTCAGTATAGATTCAACCTATCTTTTCTATAATAATCGCTCATTCTCAGGTCTGGTAAGCAAGCCAAAGTCAAAAATAACGCAATCAAATCAAATCCAGAACCAAAGCCTCGGTTTTTTAAACTCGGTCGGAACAGTTCTAACTGACTCGCTTCGGAAAAACGCGTTTTGTCTAGTAAGAACTAGTTTTACCTGATATTCATTTTGAGCATTAGTTAATTCTAGTTGTAACAAAGGCATTAGGTAAAAACTAGTTTTAACTAGGAAAACGCGTTCTATCTAAAATCTGGTTTTAACTCGTTGTCGTTACCGTGGCTGATAATTATGAGACCAAAAATAATTCCAAAAATATGTATGTACTAATGTTAAACATACTTTTGTAAGAAAATATGATAACATATCAGTCTTAGTTTCATTTAATATCTGTATTATGTACATACCGTGGCTATGCAAAAAAATCTTATTACTGTTTTTCCTGTAATATTATGTAATATTTTAGACAAGGTTTATAAGAATCGTTCACGGATCTCGTAAATAACAAGACTCGCATAAACATCTTTCACTATGATAAAGAGTAAATTTGTACGTCAAAGCTTAATATCTTAGACAAGGTGAATGTAAAGGCCCGATTAAATAAAGACATTCATTTTCCACCCCTCTATACCTTTGATGGTATGATCTATTGCTCTGTTTAATCGAACATCTGTCAAAGTCATCTCAGTCATAAAATATTAAGAAAATCAACGGCTTAGAAAATGAATAGTGTCTATGTTTTATTAATTTTTATATAATATAACGCGACTGTAGGAGACTTTTATTGATATAATACTTTTCAAGATATTTTGAAAAAGAGGGGTGAGGGGCGAGGGTGGCCTTTTTTAGTCTGTCGCGGCCCCGAGCGCCAAAAACTAATACTACGCCACTGGTTAAGGCAACAGTGGGGACCGTCCGTCCAGCAGGCATGCAACGTGCAAACCAAAGAGACACTCTTCTATTACAATAAACCAGCTCAAAATGTATGATAAACGCGTCGCTACAACACAAACTTCAGCGCACTTTATTTACTGAGGCCTATCTTTATCTTAAAGAGATATGTAAGAAAAATTAATATTACGATACATAGCAAAAGAGAGCGCGATATAATATTCATATATTCATTTTTTTTAATTAATTACAGGAAAGTAGTAGTACTGACGATGAGGAGGAACGTCTAAGGTGTTTGACATCCAGTAGGTACCTACCTTTTCTTACAACTACACCTATTCTAATACTTACAGCAATCTTCAATCTGTCTGGTAAAGCGTGACTGGCTGCTAATCTTAAAAACTTTCCGCTATCGTTCGTTGTGATTTTTTGGCACTCATCATTATCATCATTATTATCGCCTTTCACAATTCCACTGAACATAAACCTCACCCAAGAAATGTCATGAAGTACGGTCCTGAGCCACCTGCATCCATCGACATCCTGAATGTCTTACCAGGTCGTCATTCCATTTAGTGGGGAGACATCCTACACTTTGTCTACCGGCAGGAAGCTTCCACTCGAGTACCTTTCTTTCCCATCGGTTGAGGATTCTTTGAACAATATGGCCGGCTCATTGCCACTTCAGCGCACTAACTTACTCTGGTTCTACTGCGGGTATCCTCATTTTTAAGTCTATCGCAGAGAAACCCCGAGCACCGAGCCCTCTCTGTAACTCACTGAGCGACCTTAAGTTTCCTCATACAGCTAGCAGTGAAGGACCACGTCTCGGATCCCTAAATCATGACTGACAATACGTACTGATTGTACAATCTTATTTTAATTGCTTAATTTTGGGGTATAACTGTCGAGAAGATTTTATTGAAATTGTGATTTTCCTAACGCTACCCAGCCGAGATGAATCCGTCGATTGACCTCTCGGTTGAAGTCGAACTTACCTAGTCAGACTATTTATCCCAGATAAACATACTCGTCAAGAACTTCGAGTGTAGTGCTTCCAACAACTACCACCATAGATGTCACATGGACGTACACATGACCTTTCTTTTGTTCATGTTCATCATAAGAGCTATCCGTTGGGAGACACTATTGAGGTATTAAGCATAGTGTTTAGGTCCTTCAGTGATTCTGCCATATAGATATATATGCCATAAAACTATATCGTAGGTGATGGGCATATTCGCCATAGATATTAGTACCATATCCTTTCCAGTCTAGTAAGTGAAAACGTCATCCAAAGCAGTAGTGAAGAGTTTCGGGGATATGACGTCACCCTGTCATACACCTCTCTGCAGTCGGTTTTCGTACTCTGGTTTTGTACTCGGACAGCCATCGTAGTCCTACTGTATAAACACTTCAGCACTTTAATATACCGCCAGTCAACTTGGTACCGCTGAAGGGACTGTGGCACCGTCCAATTTTTGACAAAATCCACACCAATGAAACCAATGAAATTGTTAATTGCAATTTTCGGTGCTGATTTACCACGTACTCGGCGGTGAAGGAAAACATCGTGAGCAGACCTGCATGTCTGAGGTATAAGAAAAAAAATATTTCGAAGACATGTGAAGTTCGCCAACACGCATTGGGGCTGCGCGGCGGACACTTCCTTGCCCTAAAACACTCTCAGAAATGAGGGGATGCCTGTGCCCAGCAGTGGGACGTATATAGGCTGTAACTTTACTTTTTTTACTTTATAATTAATTTGAATATATAAATATCACAATTTATCCCTACACAGAATGTTCAGCTTCATTTTCATGTAAATTTTACTGTAAATTTTAATTATGTTGGTGCTGGCGAGACAGGCGATGGTATCGCCTCGCTTATAGCTTTGTGTAATTAAAACAGTACTCTGAACATAATTAAATCACTATTTACTGTTAGTTATTTTAGTAGTTATTTCGTTTCATTAATAACGAGTTTCGGATGTAAAATATTTTCATTATGAATTTATTATAATTTGAAATATTTTTACTATCAACATAATGTTATTGCCTACGCAATGCAAAGGCTTTAATAATATGAACCAACTCTTCACTGTAAAAGCGCTGAAGATTTTGCATATTTTGTATGTTTTTTCAAAAAATGCTATTTGTTAAAAGCGCGAAAAGTGAGATGTTCTTTTTCAGTTACTGTTTCTTTTACCGTTTCAGCATGAGATATAACGGTGTTTAGTATTTTAACTATTAAAGTGTAATACTGAACATAGGCCTCCGCCATAGATTGCTTCATAGGGGTATATTTTCCATAGCTATAACGCTTGGCAAGTGGGTTGGCAACCGAAGTTTTTTTTATTTTTAGACGTTATTAGGAAGGCGCTACTGCCCATCTCCTGATTTGTTTCCCTCTGTCAACTTTAACGACACCCACGGGATGATATGAGTGGTGGTTCTTTAGTTAAAGTTAAATAATAGTTTATAAAACATCCCATGTTGCATACAGACGTATTTACATTTCTGAAAGGGACCTTTAGAACAGAAAGGGACTGACTGAAACTAAAAGTAAAAAATACTATGTCTACTAGAAATTAGAACACTAGAATAGGTGTGTCAAACTAACATTTCGCGCAATAGCTTCAAGTGCATTGTGTACATAGTCACACCGAAGGGTAGTAACTATAGCTTTATTTTCAGACACTAAACTATATAACATTTTTGCGGGGAGAACTCTGCGTCACGCATATCGTATCAGTATCACTCTCACACAAAAATAATGCATTATCGATGAAAAAGTGGATATTATTATTAAGATAGAACTTTATTTATTACTACTATAATTACCTATCATTTAACAAATAAACATTTTGGTGGGTTCACTTTTTTCATTTGGAATGAAATTCTTGTATCAGTACAGAGAGTTAAAGTAAAACCTTGCAGTTCTGGTGAATACTTAGCTCGTGAGAGCTTCCTACTTTTACATTTTTTCTTTACTTGACGCTTATTACGTTCTGTTACTTCAATAACATTTTTTTCCAGAACCATCCTTTCATCTTTATCAATCAACAATTTTTCATCCAGTTTCTAAGTAATTTCTTTCAATTCAGCAACTTTTTTCTATTAATTTTTTGCTACATGTTTCTTTCTTCTTTTATGTAAGTGCAATTGCCGGAAATCGAATTATAACTTTCAGATATTTTCTTTGACTGACCCTCAAAAACAAATAGGCTACATTGTGCAGTTATCATATTTCTATGTGGTTAACTCAATCTCAATAGTACAATAATACAAATTACAATTTGATAAATATGTACCCATTTATTTTAATCAAACTAAACTACAGTAAACTACTACATACATCTGAATGAATGGTTAACGATGTCAACGAATCGGGAATAGTGAAAGTGGCACTAATTGCATCCTAAAATGATAGTCCGTCATCTGGTAGAATAAATGATTACTGATGGCTCTGGAAAATTAGATTTAACATTGTACATTTCTGATGTGGAGAAGTCGAATCTTCATTTCACAAGTATGACTAACGATACATTGCATTATCATGAGGAATTACATCTTAGTACTCGGGGTTGACGACGCAATTGTAATCTGAAGCGGTTTGTTGGACTTGAGATCTAAATGTTTTTAACGTGGTAGAGCCACGCTGCAACTATATTATTGTTGTAGTGCAAATGGGTTGGCTCGACCGGGGAAGGACCACGCTCTCACAGAATATTAGCGTAAAATAGCAGCTTAATTCTGCTGTGTTTCGTATGGTGAGTGTAGAGATCCGTATACCCTTTTTTACTGGAAACGATGCATTCCATCTTAGTTCTAAGGGGTAACAACGCATCTGCGTTTTGATTCTTAATCGAAGATAGATGTAGATGTCTATGGGCCACAGCATCCGCTTAAAATCAGGTGGACTATGTGCTCGTTTGTTACCCATATACTATTAAAAAAATGTCCATGCTTTACAGACTATTAGCCATCACGTTTACTGTACGCTAGTTTGCCTTCTATGATAGAAAAAACCGCCCAAATGCGAGTCGAACTCGCACGTGAAGGGTTCCGTACTATCGTAAAACACGTGTCTAGTAGGGGACTCCCTCCTCTCTGTATTTTTAAGTTATTTTTATATTTATTATTTGTTCTTATAGCGGCAACAGAAATACGCATTCTGTGAATTTCAACTGTCTACCTATTACGGATCATGAGATACAACCAGCTGACAGACAGACGGACGGATGGACCGTCCCGCCCCTGAACGTCGGGTCTCGTTGGTGATCTTTTGAATGCGGAGCCCTAAAAAGCTTAAGCAATAAATGCAGTGTGGTAATAAAGTTGGCTAGGTGCCCTCGACCAATCGCCTTCTATTGTCCGCCAACACTTGAAATTCGGGGGTATGGAAATAATCTAAGCAAATTAAACTGTTTATTGTGACAGGTAAGCGTGTTGTAACAAAAGTTCATAAATATATGTCGCGTCAAAGGTGTTTTCTTCACGCTCCGACATGGTTTTATGTAAATGTGGGCACACGAACGAAAGATGATTTAAATCAAAAATAACTTTATTTAGACTAGTGGTTGTACACGAGAAACAAACGCGTGCGTCGGTAGCGAGCGTCCGCTCCGGCTGTCCGAACTCAACTGCTCCAACACTCGGTCCCTTCTCTAGCCCTCGCTGCATCCCCTCTACCGACGATCGTGTCCAAGCGGTAGGGCGCGCTTGCGTTTCCGGTAACGATATTATTGATTCGCAAAGCTAATTGTTAGATGGCGCTGCTTGTAGCACTATGGCGCCATCAATCCACGACACGGCCATCCCTGACTAGCACCCGTCCTCGGGTGCAGTGCCTGTGGACAAAATATGCTCAGAGAATAACTTAGCTCGGCTATCCTGCCAACGAAAACGAGGTTGATTCCAGATGGTACTTTATTTCTCCTAAATCTAAGTACAGTAATCAACTGCCATGATTGACAAAGCCCTATTATTAGGGCTTCTTACACAGTGCTTCCTGCACTACATGATTTATTGTGAAAGGCCCGATCAACAAGTTCCAACACAGCAATTCTGACAATTTTGTTACTCTTTACCATAATTCATAAGCAATGAATACTCAACTCGTGAAACTTTCATTGAAATCTGTGCACCAGCACAGACCAGAATCGCACCAACGATTCTTTACATATCTGCCGTCACATATGCCAGAATCGCACCAACGATTCTCCACATATCTGCCGCCACATACGCAACAACACATGAGGGGCTCTGTGCACCAACACAGGCCAGAATCGCACCAACGATTCTTTACATATCTGCCGCCACATATGCCAGAATCGCACCAACGATTCCCTACATATCTGCCGCCAAATATGCTACAACACATGAGGGGCTCTGTGTACCAACACAGACAGAAATCGCACCAACGATTTCCTACAGACCCATCGCCACATGTTACTCATGAGGTGCGGTCTACAGTTTCGAGTATGAGTATACATGCCATTCTTAATTAGATTTGGTTTCACTATCGCTGTCATCAACTATGACGTCTAATTCTCGAGGAACTTGGTGATCGGGGACCTTCCTCACACGATCATGGGGGTATTTGTAGGTTCGCTTAGAGTCAAGCGCCTTTAGTAGGTATCTATCCCCATCTAACACATCGATAATCTTAAAAGGACCTTTAAACTTGGGATCTAATTTCGTTTGATTCCTCTCCTCATTTTCAATTAAAACGTAATCATTGATAGCTAATTTACAAACCCGAGCCTTATTTCGGTCAAATCGATTTTTATCATAATTGGCATTTTTTTTGATATTCTGTGTCGCGTGCTCTCTGATCTCATCCAAGTTAAATTCTGTCACATCATCATCATCGGTGGTTACTAAACTAAGCGGTCGTGCTACCCTTCCTATCATCAACTCTAGAGGGCTATATTTAGTCACCCTATTAATAGTAGAGTTCATGGCCAGCTGAACCTCTCCTAATGCGTCCTGCCAAGAACGGTCACGACTAGTCTCTACCGCTGTTAAGATACTCTTAAGCGTACTCATTACCCTCTCGACCTGACCATTTGCACGGCTGCCTCCAGCAGCTATCAAGTGCAACTCGATGCTATTAGAAGTACAGAAACTAGAAAAATCTTTGCTTGCGAAACAACGACCCTGATCTGCTATTATGCGTTTCGGTGCACCAAACAGAGCTATACAGAAATTAATAGCACGAATACTACTATTAGTGTCGATGTTTAGCGAATGACGAAGTAGCACAAATTTGGTAAACGCATCTAATATGACAAACACGTACTCCTTGATGTCATTCTTCCCAGATAATTTACCAGAAGCGTCAATATGGATTGTGTGCCATGGGATATTGAACTTGGGAATCGGGTGCAGTTCTGCTTGAACTTTACCCGAGTGGGGCTTCGCTACTTTACATGTGATGCAGTTGTCCACAAATTTCCTCACATATTTCGACATGCCTTCGAACCAGTAGTGTTCGTAAATCTTTTCGAGAGTTTTCTCCCATCCTAAGTGCATGACAGACTCATGGACGTTATTAATAACAGACCACCTAAGCGATCTAGGTACAATAGGCAGCCATCGAGTGCGACCGTTACGCTGAATTTGGCGATATAGAATGTTTTTACGAACTTCGTAGGTTTTGCGAGTTTCCTCAGGAAAAACTTCGTTACGAAGATCAGAAACGATCTTACTAATCTCTTCGTCCTTTTCCTGTTCAGCTTGCAACCAGTTACTAGAAAGCTCAGCTAAATCGATACGCTTTTGTTCCACACGAGTGAAAGCCACTTTGGGCTTAGGGAGGGGATTTCTAGACAGGAAGTCTACATGGCTCATCCTACTGCCTTCACGATGGACGATATCAAACTCAAATGACTGCATGTAGGCCCACCAACGATGAACTCGTGGAGACAAGTCAGTTTTGCTTTTAGAAGCTTTAACAGAACTGCAGTCTGTCACAACGGTAAACTTACGACCTAGCAAATAATGTCGAAAATGCTTTATGGCATTGAACACAGCTAGCGTTTCTAACTCAAATGAATGAAACTTTGATTCGGCTGGGGAGGTACGACGACTATAATAAGCAACCACATGTTGTATCCCATTAATCTTTTGAATAAAAATAGCACCATATCCTTCAGCACTAGCATCGGTGTGTAACTCTATTGGATGTGCAGGATCAAATATCGTTAGAATAGGCTTACTGGTTAAATAAGAAATAATTTTCTGACGAACAGCCTCATGGCTAGGTTCCCACTCAATGGACCTGTCCTTGCCACTCGTTAGACGAAATAGAGGAGCCATCGTTTTTGAGAACTGTGGCACAAATTGTCTGAAATAAGTGGCCAGCCCTATGAACTGTCTTAGCTGAGTGATGGTTTTAGGCGGGGGAAGTCTGGACAAAGCTGCAATTTTATTTGGGTTGGGACTGATTTGGCCGTTCTCAACAACAAAGCCTAAATATTCTACCCGTCGCTTAAGAAAGGAACACTTAGCAAGATTTAGGGAGAAACCAGCTTTTGTTAATTTATCTAGCACAGTGCGAAGACGAAATAAATTCTCCTCCACAGACGATCCTATCACTAAAATGTCGTCGACGTATGTCACAGCATAGCTGTTAGCAAGATCGCCTAATGCCTTCATCACTGCACGTTGATAAACTGAGCTGGCATTTTTCAAACCGAACGGCATGGTCAAATATTCCCACTGACCATCAGGTGTGACGAATGCAGTGCGCTCTATCGATTCAGGATGCACTGGAATCTGGTGATAGCCTGACAACATATCGAGACACGTGAACCATGTAACACCACCTAACCTAGATATAAGGTCCTCTATCAACGGCAGTGGAAACCTATCCGATACAGTGTTGTCGTTCAGCTCCCTGTAGTCGACACACATGCGATCTGAACCATCTTTCTTCTTGACAAGCAACACTGGACTAGAAAAGGGGTGAACAGCTTGGCCTAATAATACCTGCTTCCTCTAGTTCACGAACTTTAGCAGTAACAACTTCACGTTCGTTTGCACTAAGCCTATAAGGGCGACGTTTAACCGTTCGACTAGGATCTATAAGCCTGATTTGCAACTGTCCTGTCGTTACACGGGATTAAGGTACACCATTAGAAAACGAAGATGAATATTCTGACAAAAGATCCATTAATTGGGAACGAAATTCTGGCGGAACGTCTGTGTCAACTTTATTTGAATCAATTTGATAATTAGTATCCGTCTTGGGCTTATTTGAAGCATCACATAATCTCACAACCTTATTACGACACAAAACAACGCTATGAGACGTCATACTAACGTTGAACCCCTGATCTAAAATCTCGCGGCCGATTAAGATATCATTTTTAAGACAACTATCCGGTACAACATGAAATAATATCTCTAACCGTAAATCGTTAATTATAACTTCAGATAAAATTTGTAGGGTACTTTGTACGCTAACGTGACCGATTCCGGTTAAATTTACAATATTATTTACTCGCTTGCCACTAAACTTTGACGCAACACAATCTTTGATCAGAGAGCATTCGGCACCAGAATCGTAGAAAAATGGGTATGACTCACCAGCATTCATCAGCACACCGCTGGGATTGCTGACATAACAAACGTCAACACGTCGCTCACTGGTTGCCGCTGCGGCAGGCGCTACCCCAGAACTGCTTGATCCACCCGCCGCGCTGGTGCCCGCACTATTACTTCGTGGACATTTTGCTGCAAAATGTCCGGCGTTGCCGCATCGAAAGCAGATGATGTCCAAACGCTGTTTTGGTCCTGAAGAACTTGACGCCGAGATGGTGGTATTGGCTGTTTTGCTTTTCACCTCATTTCTTGATCGACAGTCAGATGCTCGATGACCTAGTTTACCACAGTTGTGACACTCGACTGAAACTTGGATCGCTTGAACTCTGGAACGGCGTCGGTTGAGTTAACCGTTGAAGCTTTCCTTTTCAAAAACGAGAGCGCTTGAAGTTCACACTGCAGCTTGTTCCTGTTGTTGACTTCGGTAGTAAACACCAGCCTCTGAATACGCCCATCAAATTGTGCCATGTGAGCAAGCACCGTAGATATGGCAATCTGCTCAGTGCTCATGTTTTGCCAGCGTGATGTGAGCGTTGAAAGCAATCGGGCAGCGTACGCGGCATAACATTCACCTTCCTTGGGCTTGCCATTCATCATTTTGACAAGAGTAGCGGCTGGTGTGTCCACACAATCGTACCGGGATAAAAACAGGCTTTTGAAGTCACACCATGTCATCCCCGCAAACGACACTTGCACCAGCCAACGTGAAGCACTACCTTTCAGAGCCTTGCTTAGGGTAATTATTAGAGCACTTCCCCGAAGCGGTACCTCCGATAGGCACAGATCCGCTGTAGTACACCAGGCACGTGCGTCTACATCCGGCTTATCAGGGTCAAATTCAGGCAGAGAAATATACTTGGTACCTGCCGGGCCCTTGATGGCTTCTATCAAGGACATCATATTCTGGTTTTGAGCAGCCAGCAGCTCCCGAAGCATGTTCTCGTCGCACCGTGACGACATCGCTCCAGTCTCCGTGTTTTCTTCAACTCGGGTGCATCCCACTTCTGATGTCGCGTCAAAGGTGTTTTCTTCACGCTCCGACATGGTTTTATGTAAATGTGGGCACACGAACGAAAGATGATTTAAATCAAAAATAACTTTATTTAGACTAGTGGTTGTACACGAGAAACAAACGCGTGCGTCGGTAGCGAGCGTCCGCTCCGGCTGTCCGAACTCAACTGCTCCAACACTCGGTCCCTTCTCTAGCCCTCGCTGCATCCCCTCTACCGACGATCGTGTCCAAGCGGTAGGGCGCGCTTGCGTTTCCGGTAACGATATTATTGATTCGCAAAGCTAATTGTTAGATGGCGCTGCTTGTAGCACTATGGCGCCATCAATCCACGACATATATTTCTTAAACTCTAATCTTTAGGAAACCATTAATAAATAAAATAAAATAAACTATATGGTTAAAGTTCACATTTAGTAATTTTAATATAATGTATTTAATGTCAAACAATTTAAACGTTAAACTTTATTATAATAAAGCTCACAATATGTATAAAATAAATCAGAAAACATAATCTCAAAAATGATTATATGCACGAGAGACATGGCTGTAAAGACCATATTATGCCTTTGCCATTTTATCGATAACTAATTACAAACCGGTATATCAGAACTATCACTCTGTGACAGCGACAACTTGGATACAAACTCGGATCAGTCCCTCGACCAAACCGCATATTGTATTAGGGCTAACGGCCTCTGTTGGTAAACAAATCCGAAACAACACAATCCCACTGCTGGGAACAGGCCTCCCCTCATTTCTGAGAGGGTTTTAGGGCAAGGAAATGTCCGCCGCGCTACCCCAGTGCGTGTTGGCGAACTTCGCATGTCTTCGAAATATATATTTGTTTTCTTACTCCACAGACATGCAGGTTTCCTCACGATGTTTTCCTTCACCACCGAGCACGTGGTAAATCAGCACTTAAAATTGCAATTAACAATTTTATTGGTGCCGGCCGGAATCGAACCCGGATTACTCGCGTTCTGTTATATTTACAGCGAGCGTTAACCATCTGAGCTACCACAGCTCTGCTCAGATCAATAGTAGCAATGTCTTTAAGAATTGCTTACATATGAAAAGTAAATTCTTTTTGTAATTTTGACGTGGCTGATATCTTTTTGCAGCAAAAAACTAAACAATACCGCATTTTTGTAGGACGTCGATTCAGTCGCGCAAAATTTAGTTTTATTGTATGGACCGCATGGACCTCTACTTTAGCAAAGGAAAACGTCTGCGTGTGGCTACTCTCTCTCTACTACTCTGGTACGTCGACGGCCCGTGTTGTTTTGTAGGTTGTTTCAAACGTTCTAAGTAAAAATAAATAAAGATTAATTATTTCTTTCGTTTAAACAATCATGCCAGTAACCACATATTCAATTTTCTTTACAATTAATAAAACATCTTAAAATGGCATCGCGACATCCACATTTTTTCCGGCGCGTGTAGTAGATACTATTATAAAAAAAGAAAAATAATTAAGCAATGGAACAAAGTTTTGACTGTAAATTATGCAAAAAAAAAATAAAGTAAACGATTTTATTAAATCGGGCCTTTTTAATATCCATCGACACGTTCAATGTCTAAATGGTCTTACGAATAAGGTACGGGTATATACCCACTCTCGACGAGTAAATTGGCTGTTTATCGTTGCGAAGGGTGTAACAAAAACGCCTTATAAAAGCTAATTCAAACTGCTTTAAGGTTTCGCTGTATTATTATCTCGTAAATTCTTTCAGAAACATGTTAGAACTGCGTACGATATAAATATCTCTATATATAAAAATCGATTGTTGTCCGTTAGTGGCTCGACCGATTTTAATTAATTTTTTGTGTGTATTTGAGTGGATGGTTTAAAAATTCAATTGGCGCCGATAGATGGTGCTGTTGTTGAGATCCAAATATCACCTGTTCAAGGCCGCGTCGGATTGCTAGTCCATACTTCAATACTAATATTATTCATACTAATATTATAAATGCGAAAGTGTGTTTGTTTGTTTGTCCTTCTTTCACGTGGGTATTTTTGGTATGGGGATAGTTCGGTGGCTGTAGAGTGACATAGGCTACTTTTTTTCCGCGGAAAAACATATCGTGGGAGAATATGTTGCAAAATTAAATTCAGCTAGGTGGCGCCATCGTGATTCTACAAGACGGACGACGGTACGATGGACGAACACAGAAGGTCAGAATATCTGGATTATTATGTCTTTTTACCAAAATTAAGATAAAAAATGTATGCATCTGTATTTTTCCACGCAGGACCGGGAAGAGAGCGATAAAAAACATAAAATTCACCAGCTGATTTTCTTCAAACGTTTTGGTGCATTGTAATTCACAGAATAGGCGATAACCTCGCAGACGATATTAAGTAATCCGTTGACGCTCTGCCTACCCCGCCAGGGTTACAGGCGTGATTATAAGTATGGATCAGAAATATTATCACCACCTGTCACGCTTTCACCCTTAACTATTATTTAACTGTGGTAGAAACAGTTCTTAGTAAGCCTTATTAATAAGCCTTAGTAATATTTATTGAACGGAAATGAATACAGTTCTTATATGTGGTTATGAATAAATCGGTATCACAATAAGAAAAATTGTGCAAAATTATAAGAAAAATATTTTTCAGAGTTCTTATTAACTAACGCATACATAGCTTAAATTGATTCCGCTAGATGTCGTTACTAGGTTTTTAAAACGCGGTAACGAAATGCTTCCTGACATGTACTTAACTCCCGCCATTGAGCCCAGTTATAGTTGATACGGTACCTATACGCTTTAAATGTTTCTATTTCGTAGCTTATTCGACTACCCGCTTTCGATTTCGGTTGTTTGTTATTTGCTTCGTGATTTGGTTAAGGTTGAATGGATTTATATTGGCTTTCATTTTCGGATTTGTGTATATTCTTGGATCGGTTTTGTTGATTTGGTTGGTATTCCTTTATACATATTTAGAATCTGGCTTTGATTTTGGATTTTTTAAGCTATTGCATAGCTTCTATCGCGGGCTTTGAGCCTGGGGACCGAATCCAGAAATTTATTCCGCCGTAATGAAAAAACCTCACGCTCCCCACTCCGACGGGCACGGAGGTGTGGCTTGAAGGCCGTGCATTGTCTAACGTCATTTCTTTTTTCGGCAGTCTTCGACACGGTGTTTGTGTATAAAGTGTTTTGAATATGAATGAACAAAGTGCATTTATTATTAATGGAGAAAGTCACGAAATAATAGTGAAAGAAAAAGAGTGAGTACTCTATATACATACATTTTATTATTATCACAAATGCAGTACTAATTTTGAATTGAAAATATAATACTGCTATAAAGATAACCTAAATTTTTGATATTAAAATGAGCGATATTAAAAGTAGCCCTCTTTATATACACACAAACACACACATGCGTATAGTTTAAATTCTCAATTTTTTTATATATATATATATATTTATATATATATATATATATATATATATATATATATATATATATATATATATATATATATATATATATTAGAGATGGGCCGAAATTCGGTACAAGAAAAATAATACCTACTTGCACTTATTTTAACTAAAATATAAGGTGCTTCTAAACTACAATATGCCATGGCTGCAACTGGTGGTTCTACTCATGATACTATACCACTTTCCCAAAGGAACCCATAGTCAATTCTCAAAAAAAATTGCACTTTGTATGGAAATCGGTCAGCTGATTGGCCAAGTCTCCATACAAACAACCGTGGCATATATTTTAGAAGCACCTTATATAACAACATTAGATACTGTAAAATAAAAGATATTATTTTTACTCATTCATTGTCAATTATTTATTTATTTATTTCGGAACATTGTAAATGTAAACCTTATATTAAATCAGTTCCTATCTTATCATTAATCTTAATCTTAGTTCTTAACCTTAATCTTAGTAAATTAGTTATTAATCTTAGAAATCCCTGCCTAATTAATAATTAGCCATATTACAAAAATGAAATAAACTTTGTATTCTCCTAGTAAACATCTGGATAGGAGTCCGTAAATTAAATAAAATTACAATTAAAGGGTATTTGTTTTCAACAATCATATTAAACCAACTTTACTTGTCTATCTAGTCATATTTAAAATTTACCAGAGTCAGGTTATGGTGCAAAAACACCAAAGATCTGCCTTATCTGGCAGAAGTTTGTTACTTTTTTTTCGTAGGTATATGTTTCCTGCGGTGTGCGGGCGGGGTATTTGAAGTAAATGCGTAAACAAGTCACGACGCGTCGCTCTCGAGAAAGCGTGCGAAAATGAACCGAAGTTCGGCCGGATTTCGGATTCGGTTCAAATCACATTCGGCACATCTATATATATATATATATATATATATATATATATATATATATATATATATATATATATCACAATATTGATTCTACGTCCTTTCATTTCGCATTATTGAAGCGTCCACCACTTGTAAGCAATTTTAATATATTATGACTGCGAATATTGGTCCATTAAACAATTTCAAAGATAGTGTTTAACTCATTTCTTTGAAAATTTACCATATATCGATATACAAATATTCGTATATTGCCAGACGGAGGGAAACCAATCAGGACTCCCTTCCATATTACAAATTATCCAGAATCCCCGTAATATACATAGTTTTTAATTCATTCTCCTGCTTAAGGTGACACTAGTCGACATTATTTCCATAGAAATTTCGGAGGGGTTTTACTCCGCTGTTTGACAGTGTACATCAACAGTACATACAAGTGACAGTTAAACATGATATCGTTTTGTCTCATTATTAATTTTGTCTGTATGGAAACAGAATAGTAAAATAAAAAGTCATTAAAAAGTTAGGAGCTATCAAAGATTCGTTTTTATTGCTAATTTTAACACAACTTTGGGCGTAAATTAGTAATAAAAGCAGTGTAAAATTTCCAAGACAAAGTCGGTACCGACACAGCTCAATTATCGAAGAATTCAATAAATTTTATTTGTAATTGACTTATGCAGTGGTTTTTTCATAAAACCCCTTCTTCCAAAGGCCTTTTCGTATTTTTTTACGCGCGCGTGTTTATATGAATTATCGTGCATCTCACTGAATAATGTTTCCCCCCGGTGCGGTGCGGGAGGACGACACTTACACGCACATGCATGCGCGGTGACGCGCGCTTATTCTAGTTTTATTCGACTCAGTCAGCTGCGGCCTGTGACGTTCGTATGACTATAGCTATACCTGCGCTCTAAATTACTACGCTACATTGACCCCTGCTTGAACTTTGGATTTCGATACTACTCTGTTTGGCATAGAAATTGATATTATTGAAAGAGATGATGCGTTTTGGACGGCAGACAAAATTTTAAAATTAGATAGCTTTTATCAGAAATGTGTTTTGCCGGAGCTGATAGATCCCCGTTACCCTCGTAAACTACAATTTAGAGATCGAATGTAAATCAAATTGATATAAGCACAGACAAAAATAGCGGAATATAAATAAAATTTTGAAAAAAAAAAACGATCTCAAAATTTTATTAATGTTCCGCTAATTTTATCTGTACTTACCTATGTCAATTTGATTTACATTCGATTATAATTATATTCTCAGACGTGCAGGTTTCCTCAATATCTTTTCCTTCATCGCCGAGCACGTGGTAAATCAGCACAATTGCAATTAACAATTTCATTGGTGCCGGCGGGGATCGAACTCGGGTCTGCATGTCTGAGAAATTAAAAAATATATATTTCGAAGACATGTGAAGTTCGTCAACACGCATTGAGGCAGCGTGGCGGACATTTCCTTGCCTTAAAACCCTCTCAGAAATTAGAGGAGGCCTGTGCCCAGCAGTGGGACGTATATAGGCTGTAACTTTACTTTTTTTTTACTTTTATAAATATATTATTTTACCGACGAAAATTTTAAAGAAATAAAAAAATAAGCAACCGACAACCTCCTAGGTCCCTAGGTGACTTGCGAGATGTCAGTGTAACAAAACAAAACGGCCCAGAAAAACAGACTTTCCAACTGATAGCTAAATCAGCACGCAACAATTTCATTGGTGCCAGTGGGGATCGAACCCGGGTTGCTCCCGTACTGTGATACTTATAACGAGCGCTAACCATGTGAGCAACCACGGCTCTCAACGACATCGTTCCGTTCGTGTACAGCGCTGAAGATAGCAGAGTAAAAAATTAGAGATTGTGGTGTTTGAAATTTGTCATCTATGAGAGTGAATTTTATCTGTGTACTCTGTAACAAATAACTATATAGAAAAAAAATGTGAAAATGACATTTCGCCATTTTTGTTTGTGTACTGGTTAGGAACTCCATCAAAAATTTGATAATTTTTCTGTTTTTATACGTTATTTTTAAAAAAATGTGAAAATGACATTTCACCATTTTTGTTTGTGTACTGGTTAGGAACTCGATCAAAAATTTGATAATTTTTCTGTTTTTATACGTTATTTTTAAAAAAATGTGAAAATGACTATTCGCCATTTTTGCTTGTGTACTGGTTAGGAACTCGATCAAAAATTTGATAATTCCTCCATTTTTATACGTTATTTCTAATGTTATTTTACATCAAATTAATTGTGAAGATATTTTCTTTTGGAAATATGTATCATTACGACGATTCAAAAACGTTTACATATAATAATTTACCTCGAAATTCACTATACGCGATTATCGTTTATTGATTATATGTTGTTTAAAAAGTATTCTTATCAGTTTTTTTGTGTTAAATAGATGCTAAATATAAAAGAATGCTTCAGTATTGATAGCAATTTATTAACGAAATATCTGTTGAGATGTGTCTAGAAATTATTAATACTTATTTTTATTTATTTATTAAAATAATAAATATATAAAAATAAGTATACATTTATCTATATTGAGTACTAGTTGTTCCTCGCGATCTCGCCCGCGTGGAATATGGATTTCATGGGTTTTAATTTTTTTTGCGCGGAACCCTAATTCTTTTTCTAAAATAAAAGTAGTTCAAGTTATTCCTTATATCAACAGCTATCTGCCAGTGAAAGTCCCGTCAAAATAGATCCAGCTGTTTCGGAGATTAGCTGGAACAAACAGACAGACAGACAAACCGACAGACAGATAAAAATTTTAAAAATTGTGTTTTTGTTATTAGTACTTTCATATGCATGTAATAAAAAGCTGTTGTTTTAACATTACAAACAGACACTTCAATTTTATTTATTTGTAGATATAGATATAAGACATTATTCATATTGGTGTCATTTTAAAGGGAATATCATGTACTATTATAATAATAAAATAATTGTCTCCAGTAAATATTATACTTTTCTTGTAAAACTCGAAATAAAAAATAAATACGATTTATTTTTATATCCCCATATGCTTTATTTTCATCCTTTATTTTTTATTTGACCAATTTTCTTTTAACAAAATTAAATTCTGAATTCGTTGAGCTTTTTGAGAATATTTTTATTTGAATTTTAGGTAGGTACCTATATTAGTTTTTCAGTAGTAATCGTTTTTGTTGGGACAGTCTCGCGCGGTCGTAAAAAAAGTTACTGCGCGGACAGGTGGGACGAGAATCACTTGCACGGCGTTGACGGTTCGGTGGATAGGTACCTACCTACTGTTATTACCTAAATACCCATAACCTACTATACAACAAAATTTGACAAACTGTCGCTGCGTCGTGGACACTAAAATGTAAACTGCCTACCTACCTGCCTAAGTACGTCGGTACTAAGGAAACAGTCTTGACGGGTCACTTGTCTTGATAAAAACATGTGTTTACATCTAGTGATATTGTGTGTATATAAAAAAAAGTAAGAAGACAGGTAAGTATTTTTGAAAACAATTTATAGGTAGGCAGAACTAATTACAATTATTATCTAAATATTATAAATGCGAAAGTTTGGATGGATAGATGTATGTTACTCAATCACGCCAGAACAGCTGAAGGGATCTGGATGATATTTAGCTCAGAGATAGGTTATACCTAGTCTGGAATAACACATTTGATACCGTTTATTCAGGTATTTCGTTCCTGTGGGATAATTTTCGAGTTCACGCGTTTGAAGCCGCTGGCAACAGCTAGTACGGATATAAACTGCGATGACTGTTCCAGTTCATACTTCGGCGTCGTGAACTCTTGAGTGATCGCTGCATGACCACCCGGGGAAAACTAAACATAATAAAATAAGCAATCTACATTAGGTATCTATAGAGCCAAAGAGGTATAGTATAAAGCGATAACGCAGCGCCCAATAATTTAGTACGAGTGGCACGATGCCAGGTGAGACAACGTGCTTTTTGGCCGCGCCCACCAATGAGTTCGAGCCCGCGACTTGTGCCACCTACGCAATTCCTTTGTATAGTGCGACGTTGCCACTCTTATTAGTTATTCCGCTTTGTAATATTTTATTTATAGGTGATATTTTGTTTATGTAGGTATTCGATAGATTCCTATAGTCTGTTTTTTTCGCAGGAGACAAAAATAACAGATATTTATTAGATTCGTTTAGCACGAATAATACAGTTTTTATGATTCTGGTTCAGATTAGATTTAATTTTAGTCACTTAAATTTCGTATATTGTTCAAAATAATGAAATAAATCCACAGAATCTGCAGTTACGAAAAAAAGCAATATCATTTTAGTCTCCGGCGAAAAAAAAAGATATATATCATGATTAATTTACCAACTAGTTATTCGTTTACTAAATACGAAAAAATATTTAGACGTCATTTTTCTTCCAATCTTGCTGTACTGAATATTTACGTAGTCCTTATATTAATAATTATAATTGCATAAGTTGATACAAAATGCTATGCAATAGCTTTACCGCGGCAGTCCCCGAGTGCCACACGTCTTTTTTTTATTTAGAATCGTGAATTGATTTTCGTTGTTTAAGGTTGTTTAACAATATTTCAAAGGAATATTAATAGTATAGATAGTATATACGGTACCTATACACTTACTTCTTTTTTCGATGTTTATATTTATATTGACTACTGCTTTCGATTTCAGTTTTCTGCGATTTGTTTTGTGATTTGGGTTAAGTTGATTCGATTTTTTTGGTTATCGTTTTCGGATTCGTGTTATGTCTTGAATTGGTTTTGTTGTTTTGATTTTAAAAAATATTTAAAAGGAATATTTATTCCTTTTAGATATTTTGGATTTGCTTTTAAAAAAATATTTAAAAGGAAATTTAATTCCTTTTAGGTATTTTAACATTTTTTTTATAAATAGGTTTTTTGTTACTTCATAATGCCTCGCAAACGTAAGTCCAGCCTTTCAAGAGTATCTTCTCAAAGACAAGCGAAAAGATTAACTCGATCGCTAGAATCTTTAGAAGATGCTGAACTGAGAAGGCAAGAACAAGTAGAGCGTCAGGCTGCTTTTAGAGCATCTGAGACACCTTCTCAACGTCAGCAAAGGCGTCTTGAACAGACAGAGCGTCAGGCTGCTTTAAGAGCTTCCGAAACACCTTCTCAAAGTCAGGAAAGGCGTCTTGAACTGGCAGAGCGTCAAGCTACTTTAAGAGCTTCTGAAACACCTTCTCAAAGTCAGCGAAGGCGTCTTGAACAGGCAGAGCGTCAAGCTACTTTAAGAGCTACTGAAACACCTGATCAAAGTCAGCAAAGGCGTCTTGAACAGGCAGAGCGTCAATATACCTTAAGAGCTACCGAAACACCTGTTCAAAGTCAGCAAAGGCTATTCGAACAAGCGGAACGTCAGGCCGCCTTAAGAGCCGCGGAAAGACCTGATGAAACTCAACACAGACTCATTGAGCAAACTGAACTTCAATCTACTATAAGGGCATCTGAAACACCAGAACAGACACAGGCGCGAAGAGATGCAAATGCACAGCTCCAAGCTGAACATCGACAAAATTTTCAAAGAAACAATTGGTTGGTTTTTAATGACGCAGAATTCAATTACGATCCGTTGATTGATTATAAAAATCACAGGTTAGTTGTTATCGGACTGATGGACAAGGCGTGTCGATTTTGCAGCGCTTTAAAATGGAAAGATGAGACCGCAGGCATTTGCTGTTCCAATGGCAACTCCCTTTGAAAACTCTCTTTTTATATGATGCTAATGAGTCACGGCGCTTTTTAAACAGGATCCCGAAATATAATTCATGCTTTCAAATGAGGTCCTTCGGAGTTGACCGGGAAATAATAATGCCGGGATTTTCGCCTACATTTACGGTGCAAGGGCAAATTTATCATAGAAAAGGTTCACTTTTTTCCAGCTGAAAACGAACAGCATAAATTTTTACAAGTATATTTTATGGGTGACGAAGAAATTGAGGTACACCGTCGCTGCCAAGTTATCCAAGGAGTTGAGTGAGATATAGCGTTCAATATTCAAAGATTCTTGCATTAATATAACATTTTAGTCAAAACATTTAAAACTGCTTTAGAAAACCTACCTAAAGAGGATTATAAAGTCGTCATTCACGCAGAGGAGTCACCGTCAACTTTAGTGTGGGACGAAAGTACAATGTCGCATAAAAAAGCTGTAGAAGCACTAAATCGAACGCTCCAGGATTTGCATAGCAATACCTATGTAATGGGAGGAATGGTGGTTTTACTGGCTGGTGACTTTCGCCAAACTTTACCTGTCATTCAAAAGGGCACACCTGCAGATGAAATTAAAGCATGCCTCAAGTCGCCTGTTTTATGGAACAGGGTGACAAAATTCAGTTTAACTACGAATATGAGAGTGCATTTGTATAATGATATCAATGCTGGAAACTATGCTGACATACTATTAAAAATTGGCGATGGTCGGTTGGAAACGGATGCTGAGGGCTGATGTTAAATTGACGAGAGATTTTTGTAATTCAGTACAGAGTCATTCCGAATTAATAACGAGCGTTTATTCAATTTAACGAACAACAAGCATGAAGACAAATGGTTATGTGAAAGGGCGATTTTTGCACCAAAAAATGAGAGCGTTAACAAAATAAATTCAGATATATTAAGCGAAGTAGCAAGAGAAATAACAGAGTATTTGTCAGTAGACACAGTTATGGAAACAGAACAGAGCACTTCATATCCCGTAGAGTTTCTAAATTTTCTAGAGTTATCAGGTGTGCCCTCGTATAAGCTTCAATTAAAATTAGGTGTCCCAGTCATGCTAACATGAAATTTAGATGCTCCTCGGTTATGTAACGGGACAAAGCTGCGTGTGACACACCTTGGACGGAACATAATCGGTGCTACAATTTTGACAGGCGTAGGAAAAGGTGAAAATGTTATTGTCCCACGCATCCCTATAATTCCCACAGATCTTCCTTTTCAATTCAAAAGGTTGAAATTCCCTATTAAGCTCGGTTTTGCAATGACAATTAATAAAGCGCAAGGGCAAACATTACAGGTAGCGGGGGGTCAACTTAGAAAAACCGTGCTTCTCCCATGGTCAGCTGTATGTACCATGTTCGCGTGTGTCAAATGCCCAGAATCTCCACATTCTTTCCTCGAATGAAAAAACATATAACATTGTGTACAGTAGCGTCTTAAAATAGTGTTCAGTTAGTTTTTTTTTTTCTAAAATTCCCACAATCAATTAATCAGAATTCCCATAGATCTTCTCTTTGAATTCAAAATTTCCTATTTAGCTCAGTTTTTTTTCAATTCCAAATGCTGCACCTCTGACGGGCCTATTAAGCTTAGTTTCCTTTCAACTCAAAAGTCTGCATCTCTGACGAATCTTTTATTTGGCTCAGTTTCCTTTCAATTCAGAAAACTGCATCTCTGACGAATCAATTTAGCTCAGATTCTTTTTTAAAAGTCTGCATCCCTGACGGATAATTATGCTCCGTTTCCTTTAATTAAAAAAATATCCCATTTCCATTTGGAATAAACAGGCTATTTTCATGCTTTCCTATACGCTGCGTTTCAGAACATTTAAATAGGCTGACGAATCAATTTTGCTCAGTTTCCTTTTAATGGCTGCATCTCTGACAAATCTATAAAACTCAGTTTTCTTTCAATTCAAAAAGCAATGGATAGTTCATTTCCCAGTGACCATGCGGGCGAAGCCACGGGTAACAGCAAGTAAATGATAATGCGTGGCAGGCGCTTTTGTTTACACTGTACTGGTCTAGTGGTAGTAAGCCAGACCGCTAATCATGTAGTCCCTATATGTAGTCCCTATGGGTTCCTATTCTGGATCGTGCCATAAAAAGGCAGTTATGGGGTTTCAAGATATTGTAAGAGAAATTTGAGTGAGAAATTTAGCGAGGAGCGTGTATCGGAAAGTCCGTTAAGCTGTTGTTTCTGCCCTTGATATGTCTTGGGTCTTGGTTGGCTAGTCTCCATTGAGACTGGCTGCTGTAACCAAAATTCCGTCTTGAAAACATTACCATTAAAGGAGAAAAATCTTGTAGTTCAGATGTCAATTTAACGTTTCATGGTTTAGAAACCTAATCGGATCCGATAGTTGTATCTGTGTCACAATTTTTTTCTCTTGCAACAGAGCCCTAATTTTAATTTGTAGAAAGCGTCTAGTACGCCGCACCGCGAACTATGAGTTTTAACGCGTTAAAAATCCATTAATGACAGATTACGTCGTTTGCGACCGTTATAAAAACTCTCTCTCAATACAGTCGCCCCAAATGTTGCCTTACCATTACACACCTAATTCAAATGATGCTAGGTAGTGGATGGTATGTACTGTATTCTCACACGATCGAACGCGACGCGCACTGCTACATACGACGGAACGAGAGACGCTCGCACAGAATACCAGCGCGTAGCATTATAATACTTTTGAGTTTCGTAGGTTAAGTGACGCGGACTAGAGACCTTCTTTACTGGTAACGAAGCATATCATCACATTTCTCAAGAGTAATAACGCATGTATATTGATTTTTAATTCAAACAATTAATATAGTCGGGGGTTACTTTGCGGATATCAAGAAATCGGTCATATTAAAACCTAGCAGTCAGCTACAGCAGAGCCTAGTTTACCTGACGATTAGAGAAGTTTAAAGGCAAAACACGTGTCGTATTTTCGATATTGGTGTGTCTTTCTTAGCGTAGTGATGCCGGGATTAGTGTTGGCGGGGATAGTGCACGCAATTGAAGGAATGCTTTTCAAACTAGATATTATAGGGCCAATTTAATAGATCACATTTGACACTTCATCAATATTCAACAAGTTAATCTTTACAATTATTAAACAAGAACAATAATCTTGTCTTACTACGTCGAAACGAAAGAAAACGCTAAACAGTCAATTTCACGAACTAGTGGTGAAATTGTACAACTATTTAGAACGGGAATCAGTTAACGATGCGCCTGTTTTACCATTAACACAACCGAGAAAACGTGTTGCCGAAGCATTGGGAATAATTCATTGGGGCAGAGGACAATAAATCAAATTCTCAAAGAGAAATACGGACCATCTGGCTCAGAAGATAATACTTTACGTACACCGGAAAAAAAGAAAGAGGGACAAGAAAATTGTTGGCGTTGATAATTTTGATGCTCCTGCAATTCGCAACCACATTCAAGGGTATTTCTCGATAAAAAAAGTCTTACATAGAAAAAGCTATTGGTTTCAATAAAAGAGGCAGGCTTATTTTTGGCGGTAAATTGTCTCTATCTAAAGTTTAAAAAACTTTAGTTTAAAAAAACCCAACATGCGGATAATCCTGCTGGAACGCTATGATATTATTTTGAAGAGAGTATCACAACGTAACATTCTTACGTGAAGTAAATAAAATTAAAGATTGGAACCATGTCGTGTTTATTGACGAAACATGATTGAATGCACATCATATGGTTTCGCAGACATAGACAGACATAGACACAAAAGTTCATTAAGAAATCATCAGAAAAACAGGCTGCCATATTATATGTCACGCGGGCTCAGCTGCTCAAGGTTTTATTCCAGACTGCCTCCTCGCATTAGCGTCTAAAACTACAAGTGATTACCATAAGAAAATGAACTCAGAGGTTTTTAAATAGTGGTTTGAGAAGCTGCTAGTCAGCTTAGAAAACCCATCGAAAATTATTATGGGCAATGTACCATATCATTCTGTACAAGTTGACAAACCACCAACTCAATTAAATAAAAATCAAGAAATTGTCTCGTGGCTGGTAAGAAACAGTGTGAAAGCAAGTCCAACTTTATTAAAAGTTGAGTTGTTAAATATGGTAAAAGCACGTCCAAGCCTCGCTATGTAATCGATGAACTAGCCCTAAAGCATGGACACGAAGTTATGCGATTGCTTCCCTACCATTGCCAGTATAACGCTATCGAGCTTGTTTGGGCACAAATAAAGAGCCGTGCAGTACGGAACAATATTAGATCACCATTCAGTAATGCTAAAATGCTGACTCTGCTACAAACTGCGTGTGCAGAAGCCACTACAGAAGACCGGAGAAAGATCGTGGAGAAAACAAAGGAAATAATGATTTCTTATATTTACGCGAACACTACACATTGAAATAATACTAGTTTTTACGGAATTTATCGCGTACACAGACTGCAGACGTCTGCAGTCTGTGAACATGTACAGGATCGCCCCCGTCACTACATCAGATTTGATAGACCACAAATCCTCGCTAAAGAACACCAATTCCTTCCAAGGATGATTCGCGAGGCTATTGAAATCAAAAAACAATCTAATTTCAATAGAGAAGATGGCTGGGTGCTACCATCTGCTTGGGATCCTATAATAAATAAAATTAAATCCCAACCCAAGCATACAACTGCAAGACTCCATGATACCATAAGTTCATACTGTGTAGATCGGAACAAAAGTTAAATTTTAATCTATGGTAACCGCGGTTAACTATGACAGCTGGACGTTGAACATCTCAGTCCTTCCCGTGACCATGGGTGCTGTAAAGCTCTCGAAACGTCGGGTAATTAAAAAGTTAAATATACGCGATAAATTCCGTAAAAACTAATATTATTTCAAAGGAAATAATTTTACAAGGTTTGAACGAGATGTGAATATAGATAGTATTATTGAAAATGAATTAATAATATCTTTGAGTGTTGACAGCAGTGATTAAGATCACAATACTACTTACGATTCTAATAGTCCAACTGATTAAATGCTGTTTTTTGTTAAATTATATACTTGTCTTATATTGTTCCTTAAATTAACGATCGAAAATAATAATGGGACGAGGATTCGACGGCTATTTTTTTAAATAAAATTACAGTACTTATTCAGTTATTATGTAAAAGTACTTATAGGTACTGTAATTTTACTCACATATGTTTGAAGTCCGTATCGATTCATTCACTTTAATGTCCGGCCGCTGAGTTATTAACGATTTGACACATGACGAATTGACAATACTAGTGAAGTGACTGAACCAGTAACCCTAATATCATTTGGGAACAGTTTGTTTTTAAATATTCTAGTATAGTGTGTAATTAAATAAAATCAAAACAATAATAGTTAAAGACACAGGTTCTTTATTAGGTGGAGTATCCTTGATGGGCGTAGATAATTGGTCGAGGACATATAAAAATAAAACAAATTTGTAAATACTGTTACACATTTTAATGAATAGAGTAGGTACAAGATGTTTTAATAAATGACTACCTATCATTTATTAAAACAATTATTCAGACTCTGAACCAGATTCGCCAGAGCTGTCATCGCTATCAGTCACTTGTATGACAATTTCATTCTCTATAATGGTGTCCACTCTTATATCGCGTTCATAATCTTCTGTTATTAGTTTTCGAGTCTTTTCGACGACCTTGACCCAATCTTCTTTCGTTATTTTGCTGCAAGCATCTATTAATAGACCCATCATTTTATTAGTACTGAATAGCGGAGTCGTATTATTACGAGCTGCGTAACCTGTAATTTAAACATTAAATAACGTTAATTTATTACATTAAATAAACGAAATGTTACATAATTACCTACATGTAAGGGACATGAGATATTTATTTCTTAGTTATGTATCTTTTTACTTATATGCTGAATATTGGATGTTATAATAGTACAAATTATTCACATTCATAACTTATGCGATAAAAAACAATACCTTTGATTTGTGCCCATATTAGCTCAATGGCATTGTACTGGCAGTGATAAGGCGGAATTCGAAGTACCCGATGTCCATGTGCTAGAGCTATCTCATCTACTTCATAACGGACTCTTGATGTTTTATTTTCGCGTACCAACTTTACTAAGTCAGACTTTAGCATTTCGGCAGTAGTTTCAATTCAATTTTGGTGTAGCCATTCTCCATGTCACCATGTCTTTTGGTTTGGTTGGCTACGAGATCAGCTTTCTTGTCGGCCAGAGTAGGCGCTTTATTCACTTGTTTCGAGTGATATGAAGCGTTGTCCATTATTACGATAGAAGGCTCTGGCAGGCTGGGTAATAATTGATTTTCGAACCAATTCGTAAAAGTGTCTGTATCCATCTCCTCGTGGTAATCGGAAGTACTTTTTTGACGCGAAAGCCAGCAGTCCATTTTCAAAGAAACCACTTCCAGCAGAAACGGCGTGACAAATTATCAGTCGCGATCCTTTTCCAATTGGAACCTTTGAGGTTGATGCTTTTGTTTCGTCAATCCAAGAGCTTGACACAGTGTGGTTCGCATTTAACCATGTTTCGTCAACAAAAACGACGTTGTCCCAAGACTCGATTTTTTCTGTCTTCTCTTAAAAACTCGCTCCTTTTAATTATTAAATCAAATCTTTCCATTAATATTTTCCTTTTATTCGTTTTTTTTATACTCAAACCCAATTTCGTACAATAGTTTTGACAACGCCGTTTTACCACCTTTAAACAAGCCAGCTTCTTTTAAAGAGACCAAAAGCAAACGTCTAGTTGGAAACTCGTTCCTAGTATAATAACCATATATGTGGTTTCTTATTGCATCTGCATCAAAAACATCAACACCTGTCACGGACTTTTGTCTTTGTTTTTTCTTAGGAGTGCGTAAAACATTATCTGTATATATATTATGTGGTTTCTTATTGCATCTGCATCAAAAACATCAACACCTGTCACGGGCTTTTGTCTTTGTTTTTTCTTAGGAGTGCGTAAAACATTATCTTCACTTCCAGAAGCACCAAATTTTTCTTTATTTATATTATATAGTGTTTTTGCATCAATTCCAAGAGCTTGTGAAACCCGATCTTTCACTTGAGTGACAGGAATCAAAGGGCCGCCATTTTGTGACTCACGCTCAAAGTAATCCTGTAGCTTTAGTACAAGCTCACGACACTGACTATTCAATGTTTTTCCTCGTTTCGGCATTTTCAACAAAATTACCAAACACAAACAAAATTAGTCCAATAAAGCGCAACGATAAACAGGAGAAAGCCGAGTCAAAAAACAACGGTTACACAAGAGAACGTAGTCTGTGCGCACGAGAGTACGGAAGACGACTAAACAGATTAAAATAGCGGTGGTTAGGGTGTTGCCAGAATAGTATCGCCAATTACTTAAAAAAATACACCTATAACATTGAGGGAGAAAATTATATTTATTAAATGTTGTTTTATATATTATGAATGTTAAAAATTATACATAATCATTTTAATTGTATTTGTTTTTAAATCATAGAAAACAGTATTTCTGTCTTTGGATCACACATAAATCTTAAAAATCATAGAGATACTGGCAACACATTGCAATTAGGAGACGCAAAAAAATGGTAGCATTATAGTCTAGTTGCTCGAAGGAATAAGTAAAATAACAATATCCAAATAAAATAAATAGCATATCTGTTCCAATGAATTCGGACCGAATACTATCAAGCACATCACTATGAAAACTAGACGCACGATGTAACTTTGTACAAGCGCGCCAAAGAACAAAAAATAAATGTTGTCATATTATTTACAAACTATTTCAAGTTTTGAAACTGAGTTTATTGGAAAATTACTTGATTCTGACATTTTGACATAAAGTTTTATATTAAAGAGGTATTCTAAATCATTCGGCAAATGTGTCGCTCGTGCAAGGTTATATCGATTAATTTGAGAATAATCTGACAAATCGGTAATAACTCAGCGTCCGTACTATAGTCGATGTTTTTAAACAGGTCACTTCCATTATAAAGCTAAAACTGACAGATGTCAAATGTGATCTATTAAATTGGCCCTACTATAATTTAATCATCTTTAATTTTTCTTAATCCAGGATAGGTGAAGGTGTCGATAGGCCACAACATTCACTTACCATCATCCAAACAAGTTTACTTATTTATATAAAAATAACATCCAACGCCCTTGCATTGCTATCATGATGACTTGAGAAAATTAATCTAATAGTTTTCGCATTACTTGATGTTCGGGCGAAATTGCCCACGACTCTTTAACGGTTAAAAGACTTAGAGATTATACTTACTGAAGAAAGCTACGGCCCTCCGTGGCGTATCTTGCCCCAGCATATCCGAAATAACTGCTGGTAAGAAGAGATTTCCTAACTGATTCGTCATCGATAGGATCATTTGGCACTGACCCTATGCGGGCACTGTCCGCACATCCGCAACGAAAGCAAGTCACCGAGTCTTTTCCTCAGATCTTACAAATCGAATAAAAAAATTTAACCAACGCACTCATGTCCGGATATTATCTGCTACATTCAGGCTTCAAAGCGTAGCAGAATAACTCAAATAACGCATTTGTCCGCAAAACACTCCTCGCTGAGACGTCGGCGCCACGTTCATCCTACATATGAATTCTTGGGCGGTTCCCGACGAGCAATCGACTACAATATCAACACACCATTCAAAAACAAACGAAACAAAACAGAGCACTTCATATCCCGTAGAGTTTCTAAATTCTCTAGAGTTGTCAGGTGTGCCCTCACATAAGCTTTAATTAAAATTAGGCGTCCCAGTCACGCTAATGCGAAACTTAGAAGCTCCTCGGTTATGTAACGGGACAAGGCTGCGTGTGACACACTTGGACGGAATATAATCGGTGCTACAATTTTGACAGGCGTATGAAAAGGTGAAAATGTTATTATACCACGGATCCCTATAATTCCTACAGATCTTCCTTTTCAACTCAAAAGGTTGCAGTTCCCTATTAAGCTCAGTTTTGCAATGACAATTAATAAAGCGCAATGGCAAACGTTACAGGTAGCGGGGGTCAACTTAGAAAAACCGTGCTACTCTCATGGTCAGCTGTATGTAGCATGTTCGCGTGTGTCAAATGCCCAGAATCTCCACATTCTTTCCTCGAATGGAAAAACATATAACATTGTGTACAGTAGCGTCTTAAAATAGTGTTCAGTTAGTTTTTTTTTTTCCAAAATTCCCACAATCAATTAATCAGAATTCCCACAGATGTTCCCTTTCAATTCAAATTTTCCTATTTAGCTCAGTTTCTTTTCAATTCCAAATGCTGCACCTCTGACGGGCCTATTAATCTTAGTTTCCTTTCAACTCAAAAGTCTGCATCTCTGACGGATCTTTTATTTGGCTCAGTTTCCTTTCAATTCAGAAAACTGCATCTCTGACGAATCAATTTAGCTCAGTTTTTTTAAAAGTCTGCATTCCTGACGGATAATTATGCTCAGTTTCGTTTAATTGAAAAAATATCCCATTTCCATTTGGAATAAACAGGCTATTTTCATGCTTTCCTATACGCTGCGTTTCAAAACATTTAAATGGGCTGACGAATCAATTTTGCTTAGTTTCCTTTTAATGGCTGCAGCTCTGACAAATCTATAAAACTCAGTTTTCTTTCAATTCAAAAAGCAACGGATAGTTCATTTCCCAGTGACCATGCGGGCGAAGCCGCGGGTAACAGCTAGTAAATGATAATACGTGGCAGGCGCTTTTGTTTACACTGTACTGGTCTAGTGGTAGTAAGCGAGACCGCTAATCATGTAGTCCCTATATGTAGTCCCTATGGGTTCCTATTCTGGATCGTGCCATAAAAAGGCAGTTATGGGGTTTCAAGAAATTCTAAGAGAAATTTGAGTGAGAAATTTAGCGAGGAACGTGTATCGGAAAGTCCGTTAAGCTGTTGTTTCTGCCCTTGATATCTCTTGGGTCTTGGTTGGCTAGTCTCCATTGAGACTGGCTGCTGTGACCAAAATTCCGTCTTGAAAACATTACCATTAAAGGACAAAGATCTTGTAGTTCAGAGGTCAATTTAACGTTTCATGGTTTAGAAACCTAATCGGATCCGATAGTTGTATCTGTGTCACAATTTTTTTCTCTTGCAACAGAGCCCTAATTTTAATTTGTAGAAAGCGTCTAGTACGCCGCACCGCGAGTTATGAGTTTTAACGTGTTAAAAATCTATTAATGACTGATTACGTCATTTGCGACCGTTATAAAAACTCTCTCTCAATACAGTCGCCCCAAATGTTGCCTTACCATTACACACCTAATTCAAATGATGCTAGGTAGTGGATGGTATGTACTGTATTCTCACACGATCGAACGCGACGCGCACTGCTACATACGACGGAAGGAGAGACGCTCGCACAGAATACCAGCGCGTACCATTATAATACTTTTGAGTTTCGTAGGTTAAGTGACGCGGACTAGAGACCTTTATTGGTAACGAAGCATACGAGTATCATCACATTTTTCAAGTGTAATATCGCATCTATATTGATTTTTAATTCAAACAATCAATATAGTCGGGGGGTTACTTTGCGGATATCAAGAAATCGGTCATATTAAAACCTAGCAGTCAGCTACAGCAGAGCCTAGTTTACCTGACGATTAGAGAAGTTTAAAGGCAAAACACGTGTCGTATTTTCGACATTGGTGTGTCTTTCCTAGCGTAGTGATGCCGGGATTAGTGTTGACGGGGATAGTGCAAGCAATTGAAGGAAGGCTTTTCAAACTAGATATTATAGGGCCAATTTAATAGATCACATTTGACACTTCATCAAAATTCAACAAGTTAATCTTTACAATTATTAAACAAGAACAATAATCTTGTCTTACTACGTCGAAACGAAGGAAAACGCTAAACAGTCAATTTCACGAATTAGTGGTGAAATTGTACAACTATTTAGAACGGGAATCAGTTAACGATGCGCCTGTTTTACCATTAACACAACCGAGAAAACGTGTTGCCGAAGCATTGGGCAAATTCTCAAAGAGAAATACGGACCATCAGGCTCAGAAGATAATACTTTACGTACACCGGAAAAAAATGAAAGAGGGACAAGAAAATTGTTGGCGTTGATAATTTTGATGCTCCTGCAATTCGCAACCACATTCAAGGGTACTTCTCGATAAAAAAATATCTTACATGGAAAAAGCTATTGGTTTCAATAAAATAGGCAGGCTTATTTTTGGCGGTAAATTGTCTCTATCTAAAGTTTAAAAAACTTTAGTTTAAAAAAACCAACATCCGGATAATCCTGCTGGAACGCTTTGATATTATTTTGAAGAGAGTATCTTACATTCTTACGTGAAGTAAATAAAATTAAAGATTGGAACTATGTCGTGTTTATTGACGAAACATGATTGAATGCACACCATATGGTTTCGCAGACATAGACCGATGACACAGCGGCCTCCACCACAAAAGTTCATTAAGAAATCATCAGAAAAACAGGCTGCCATATTATATGTCACGCGGGCTCAGCTGCACAAGGTTTTATTCCAGACTGCCTCTTCGCATTAGCGTCTAAAACTACAAGTGATTACCATAATAAAATGAACTCAGAGGTTTTTAAAGAGTGGTTTGAGAAGCTGCTAGTCAGCTTAGAAAACCCATCGAAAATTATTATGGACAATGTACCATATCATGCTGTACAAATTGACAAACCACCAACTCAATTAAATAAAAATCAAGAAATTGTCTCGTGGCTGGTAAGAAACAGTGTGAAAACAAGTCCAAGTTTATTAAAAGTTGAGTTGTTAAATATGGTAAAAGCACGTCCAAGCCTCGCTATGTAATCGATGAACTAGCCCTAAAGCATGGACACGAAGTTATGCGATTGCTTCCCTACCATTGCCAGTATAACGCTATCGAGCTTCTTTGGGCACAAATAAAGAGCCCTGCACGGCTCTTGCAGTACGGAACAATATTGGATCATCATTCAGTAATGCTAAAATGCTGACTCTGCTACAAACTGCGTGTGCAGAAGTCACTACAGAAGACCGGAGAAAGATCGTGAAGAAAACAAAGGAAATAATTTTACAAGGTTTTGAATGAGATGTGAATATAGACAGTATTATTGAAAATGAATTAATAATATCTTTGAGTGTTGACAGCAGTGATTAAGATCACAATACTACTTACGATTCTGATAGTCCAACTGATTAAATGCTGTTTTTTGTTAAATTATATACTTGTCTTATTTTGTTCCTTAAATTAACGATCGAAAATAATAATGGGACGAGGATTTGACGGCTATTTTTTTAAATAAAATTACAGTACTTATTCAGTTATTATGAAAAAGTACTTATAGGTACTGTAATTTTACTCACATATGTTTGAAGTCCGTATCGATTCATTCACTTTAGTCGATGTTTTTAAACAGGTCACTTCCACTATATAGCTAAAACTGACAGGTGTCAAATGTGATCTATTAAATTGGCCCTACTATAATTTAATCATCTTTAATTTTTCTTAATCCAGGATAGGTGAAGGTGTCGATGGGCCACAACATTCACTTACCATCATCCAAACAAGTTTACTTATTTATATAAAAATAACATCCAAAGCCCTTGCATTGCTATCATGATGACTTGAGAAAATTAATCTAAAAGTTTTCGCATTACTTGATGTTCGGGCGAAATTGCCCACGATTCTTTAACACCAAACACCATGATCCAAGACTTAGAGATTATACTCACTGAAGAAGGCTACGGCCCTCCGTGGCGTATCTTGCCCCAGCATATCCGACATAACTGCTGGTAAGAAAAGATTTCCTAACTGATTCGTCATCGACAGGATCATTTGGCCCTGACCCTATGCGGGCACTGTCCGCACATCCGCAACGAATGCAAGTCACCGAGTCTTTTCCTCCGATCTTACAATTCGAATAAAAAAAATTTAACCAACGCACTCATGTCCGGATATTATCTGCTACATTCAGGCTTCAAAGCGTAGCAGAATAACTCAAATAACGCATTTGTCCGCAAAACACTCCTCGCTGAGACGTCGGCGCCACGTTCATCCTACATATGAATTCTTGGGCGGTTCCCGACGAGCAATCGACTACAATATCAACACACCATTCAAGCTGTCAGAGCAGTAATCAGCTTAACTCACTCGAATGGCGAATAAGATAATTCATCTTTTTACAGAATAAGTCAAAATCTGTAGGAAGATGTCATGATTTGATCTTTAGACTTGTAAGCAAAACATGTCTTTCACTCATCTATTAATATCAAATCATCAATTTCTGTTTCTATTCCTTTTAGAATTTGACATAACCTAGGCCCAATGAAGCTCTAAAAACTTAACTGCACAAACATTACAAACGACGTTATTAAAATACCAGTACAAGCGGGTTATAGTATTCTATGTAGATTGCCTAAGTATTTCTTAAAAGTACTACCTTGAATTTGCTTTATAATAAGTTTATTCAGTACTAGCTGTTCTCCGCGACTTCGCCCGCGTGATATGTTTTGTGATTGGATTTCACAGGTTTTAATTTTTCGGTCGGATCCCTAATTTTTTTCTAAATTGAAAAGCTTAAGTTACTTTACTTATAACATCAGCCATCTGCCAGTAAAAGTCCCGACAAATTCGGTCCAGCCGTTTCGGAGATTAGCTGGAACAAACAGACAGACAGAAAAAATTTCAAATATTGTTTTCTCTTATAAGTACGTATATAACGCATATACATTCATATGTATTTAGTAAAAAGCTGTTTTTTTTTACATTAAAAACAGACACTTCAACTTTATTTATTTAGTAGATTTAAAAAACTATGTTAATAAAATTATTTGAATTTACCCGTCTTTTTTATTTATTGTAAATATTGATCACATTGTAAACACTTTTAACCCGATCAGGGATTCGAACCCAGAACCTCATGATCAGCAGTCACGCTTACAACGTTAGACCAACGAAGCCGTCCTTTATCTATATTTTTATGAGCAATAAATAATTATTGGCTAATGTTTCTATTAAATAAACCTTGTTTCAGATAAAAGTAAATTAATAATATTCACCAGACTTATATTTGTTAAATATTTCATCTATCGGTATTGTGAATATCCTTTTTCTTTGATAAATATCCCTTTGTAGACATTTTAACGCCGTTTTTATTTGCTCTGCAAATTCCAGCTCAATAATAATAAAAAATAAATACTAATGACTCTTTAGCGTGTTTTCGCATCGTATATTCGAGGCAAAACCGCACACAAAAACAATGGAATTCATATTATTCGGTGTGTAATGAGCATTTGCCTACATCAAAATTAGTGAATGTGGGAAAAGATTTCAGGTCTTTCTGCATTTATTGTGTGTATTCTGTATTTATTTTACGTGGTAGAGCCAGTAGCTAGTAGTATAGTTGTAGCACTAATGGGTCGGCTCGACCAGGGTAGAAACACGCTCTCACAGAATACCATCGTGAAATAGCTCAATGCTGCTGTGTTTCGTATGGTGAGTGTAAAGAAACGGAGACCATTTTTTTATTGGAAACGAGGCATTCCATCTCAATTCTCATGAGTGACAACGCATCTACATTTAGATTCATAATCGAGGATAGATCTAGTTGTCTATGGACCACAGCAATCACTCCCCATCAGGCATTCCGTATTCTGGTTTGTCACGCTTATCCTATAAAAAATATACTAATTAATTATTGTGTATATTGATTATCACTGGTTCGGAAAATACCTCTGTCCTAGAAAGAACTAGCAAGAAACCCAGCAAGACTTTTTTTAAATTGCGTTTATTCTGCGTTCATCAGTTCACAGAACTATACTCTTTTGTGGGCTAGTGGTTAGTGGGCTATGCTCGGAGTTTCTCTGCGTGATAAACTAAGGAAGGAGGATATCCGCAATAGAACCAGAGTAATCGATGTAGCCCAACGGATTAGTAAACTGAAGTGCCAATGGGCCGGCCGCATAGCTCGAAGAACCGATAATCGATGGGGAAAAAGGTTCTCGAGTGGCAGCCTCGTATTGGCAGGCGAATCGTAAGGTGTCCCCCCACTAGATGGAGTGACGACATGGTAAGACATGCAGGAAGTTGATGGATGCAGGTGGCTCAGGAGCGTGCTTTGTTGCATTTCTTAGGGGAGGCCCATGTTCAGCAGTCGACTTGTGAAGGGCTGTAATGATGATGATGATGAGGTATTCCATCTTAGTCCGAATTCGTAACAATGGACCTATATTTTGTATACCAGTATAAATACACTTACCATCTTCCACTTACCATCAGAGATTTATGTGCTCGTTCGTTACCCTACTTGAGTAAAAATCCGACTGTTCTTAAAGGATATTTTTATGTTCACTTCAAAGCATTTTTATATTAAATAAATGTTTTTATTGTAAACTGTAAGTTTATTTCAATATATAAATTGTCATCGTTTAAACGTTAAGCAAACAAACTTTAGATATATGCAATAAAATAATGACAGTTAAGTGCAGTTACAATATTGATTTAAATGATAATACGAGGGTGGATTGAAAAGTACTCGGCCTAACCAAGAAAATAAACACATACTAAATCAGTTATATTTTTATTTTTCTACATAATCACCATCAAGTTCAATACACATTTGCCACCTCCCCTTCCAAGCATTTAGACCGTTGAAAAAAAATGATTCTTCCTTAGAGTCAAAATATGCGTCTACAGCTGTTTTGACCTCGTCGTTTGTCGAAAATCTTTGACCTCCCAAGTGCTTTTTTAGGTTAGGGAACAGAAAGAAGTCTGATGGTGCCAGATCAGGTGAATACGGCGGATGCGGTAACATTTCAAAGCCACAGTTGTGAATTTCAGCCATTGACTATACTGACGTGTGAACATGGGCGTTATCTTGATGAAACAGGACTTTTCTTCTGAGCATTCCTCGACGTTTTTCTTTTATTTCCTCTCGTAAACGACGTAGTAAGGTGCAGTAGTAATCAGAGTTTATAGTCTGACCCCTTTCAAGATAATTAATCATAATCACACCTTTCGAGTCCCAGAATACTGAAGCCATCACCTTATTTGCCGACAAAATCGACTTAGCCTTTTTAGGGGGTGGTGAACCAGGTCTTCTCCACTGTTTTGATTGTTGTTTTGTATCTGGTGTACAGTAATGAACCCATGTTTCGTCCATAGTAACAAAACGATTCAAAAAATCATCTGCATCGGCTTCAAATAACTCCAAACAGTCGCGTGAAATAGTCAATCGCGTCCTTTTTTGTTCAACTGAAAGCAGTCGCGGAACCCACCTCGCAGACACCTTGTGGAAACCCAACTCGTTGACAATGATGTTTTGAGTTCGTTCATAAGAGATGCCTATAATCTCGGCTATCTCTCTAATTTTTAATCTGCGGTCTCCTATTATTAAATCAAGTACTTTTTTAATATTTTCGTCAGTAGTTGACGTCGAAGGCCTTCCAGAGCGGGGTTCATCTTTCACACTCTCTCTACCACGCTTAAATTCTGCTATCCATTTTTTGACGGATGAATATGACAGAGCACAATCGCTTAATGTACTGACCATGTCATCATGGATGGCTTTTGATGATAGCCCCTTCTTATGGAGGTACTTAATGACGGCACGCTGCTCGATTTGCTCCATTCGCGGAAATTATGTCCGATTACTTTGTTAATAAATTTATAAAATCACAACTAATTATCGCACACGTTTCGAACTTCACACAATGAACTAGTCTGAACTGAACTAAATAATGTGGGTAGATTTGATTTTTAGAATTGAATGGATCTGTGTTAGGCCGAGTACTTTTCAATCCACCTAGGTATGATTAAAATTTAGCTATTTGAGGTTAACCGGAAAATGCCCGCGGGGAATCAAATTAAGCTGAAACGATATTTTCGTATACAGTTTACATCGCAATTCTTTTTTTATAAATAATACATTACTTATTATTGGAAATTTATTGATTAATTGTATGTGTAGATTAGGTAGGGTTCTCACCTCCTCCCCCCCCCCCCGAATGAGTTCCCGCCTTGTCGTGGCGGGGGAAGGGGGGGGGGGCTTAGCCGAAGCTTGGTCACCTGCGGTGAACTAAGATTAACCCACCTTACCCAACTCAAATGGCAGTTAGTGGACTGCGGTGAAAGGGGTGTCTTCTCCCCTACCGCCGCAGCCAAGGTGGAATCGCGGTATGGCATTGCGGGGTTTATGTGGTGGTGGTGGGGCTGTGGGGAAAGAGTAGTGACGGTACTGATAGGCACCGCTCCCCCCTACCCTCCGCAGCCGAAACTTGGTCGAAACCATCAACCAAATCCACCGCTGGGTTCAGGAAAGCGGGTGCTTCCGAGTGCTTGTTTTTCCTGATCTCATGGCCTCCGTGTACCGCGAGCCGGAGGAGTTGAGACCGCGGAGGAAGGCGCGCTTTGTGTTCCTAGTCATTCTCACTCCGTAGTGAGGATGACCTTCGCTATAGTGTTAGAGCGACAAACTAACGGTCCCCCTTATCATGTAGGATAGAGTTGCCACTTACCATCGTAAGTATAACGAGAAACGAATATCTTAAAGCAAAGAAAGCTACAGAAGCATTACCACTCCCGAGGACTAATATAAAATTCATACAGATTGTATTTATAGTATCTCTTTTACTTGTAAATACGTACTAACCTAGATTGGCTTCTAAATAGATAAAGAAGGAAAAGATTGCAAAAGCTAGAAGAAACTAGTGATCATAATACCTGACTACTGAGCCGCGACCTGAGTTTAACCGGGACCAACATTTCATCCCTTCTTTGCTAGTGTCATGATGGATTTTTCTTACTTGGAGTTGTTCATCAGAAAGATGCTGCTGTCTCGTATTCTATTTCATTCCCCTCTGTCGCCTCTTAAAACACCTACAAGATAATATGGGATAGTAGAATCTCTTGCTCCGCCACCACAGGGGGTCAATATTAAATCAAATTATTACTTGTAGGGTTTCGCGTCTGCATATATCTGCCACTTCATTGTAAATAATTAGTTGTATTATGTTTGCGCAAGTACCCGCAAGATGTTTTAACTTTGCTTACGTACTGTAAAATTAAACGGTTAATGTTTATTACTTGAGCCACTGCGGCTTATGTCGTCATACAGTTCTTTAATATAGTTAGTTAAGGAACAGTATAGTACAGATCCCGAATAACTTATATGTGGTCTAAGTATATAAATTTTTCGGCATCTGAGTGGGTTTCCATGTGCAAATTATGACGGTATTTTGAATACCTCAAGGGCACTAGAAAAAGCGTTTTAAATAAATAAAAGGAATAAATAAATATGTTTAGAGCCTGCAGGAAAATATTGATATTTTACGAAGATAATTTGTATTAAGTATGACACATCATGTACTTGTTTTACTTATGTTATAAATTTATTCATTGTAAAATCGGTCGGTTTCGCTCTATAGAAATAAGTCTCTCGGTATTCTGTAGGATACATTTTTTATAGCATTGGGTGACAAACGAGCACACAGTTCACCTGATGGTAAGTGGATGCTGTGACCCATAGACATCTACATTTATCCTCAATTATCGAAATGCAAATGCGTTGTCACCCATGAGGACTAGGGGGTATCCAGTTCCCTGTACTCACCATACGAAATACAGCAGTATTACGCTGCTATTTTACGCTGGTATTCTGTGATAGCGTAGTCCTGCACCGGTCGAGCCAACCAATTCATGCTACAACTATAATTTAGCTGAAGTATGGCTCTACCACGCAAGAAATTACGCAGAATATGCACAGGAATCACACGTAATCCTCCCGCTTCTTTTCACCAAGGACAACCAGGTCGATGGGTATTTATGCCTATGTTGCCGATATCCCACGCATTCGAATCAAACGTTTTGCTTCATATTTCGTAATGCGTACATCAAAGGAGTAAAATAATCTGCCAGCGTTGGTAATCCTGTCACAATCTGGGCGTCTTCAAGGCAAGAGTGAATGGACTTTGTTACGCTAAGACAGTACAATTTACCATCCAGGGTTTCGTCACCACTTACCACCAAGTGGAATTGCAGTCAGGCACTGGCTTTTAATGAGACAAAAAGTGAAACAAGTACATGTGCCGATCTAAATCACGAATGAAGATCAAGTTTCACTGAGAATATAATCACTACTTTTAGTGACAACCAAAGACATTTTATTTATTTATTTATTCTTTATTGTACACACAATAAGTTGGTAACAATTATTAAATATTTAAATAAATGTACAAAGGCGAGCTTAACCCTAATAAGAGTTCTCTTCCAGCAAACCTATTGGGAAAGAGAAATAGTTTTATATATAAAGCAAGTAGGTAGCAGCGTGCGTACTCAATAATTAACATAACGCTACTTAATAGAAATTGGCTATAAGTTACAGTTAACAATTAACATATAAGTGTATAACATATAAGTATAATTTATTTTCTTATTCCTTTTATTCTTATTTCTATTAATTTACATACATATATACCAATAAAGATAATAAAGATAATAAATATAAACATATATACACATATACACATATACACACACATATATATACATATATATATATACATATATATATATATATATACATATATATACATACGTATACGTACACACATACATATATATATATATATATATGTATGTGTGTATGTATATCGTCGTTCGCAACGTAACGCACGCGCTGTTAGCTCCGTCTAAATTTAAAAAAAAGATGGTGAAAAATAAGAGTTAAATTAGCTGTGGGAATGTGTTTTAAGTTAAGCCATGGATTTTGACTATTTAGTACAATAAAATAGTGAAATTATAAATCAGAACAATTATAGATGTGCGAAAATTTTTTCTCCAAGAATTTGATAAATGTTGTTTCGCTGTGTTGACATGAACGAGTAAGCGCCTTCACATGCACGGCGCTTAAGACCTTTTTTTGCGCGACCACAGCAGCTGTATATTGCAAAGTGCGTTGGATGGGCAGAGAAGTAAGCGAAGATACCCACTATTAAATTTATATTGAATACAAATTTAACAAATTATATCCGATTAATCTTCAACATTGAAAGTTATATAGTTAATACTTTTATTTACAAGTAACATGTCTTGCAATTCATGCAATACAACCCTACTTCAAAAAAGATAAGATTAAATGCACAGCCTGTCCGGCCGTGTTTCACTATCAATGTGTTGGTTTTACCAGTACGTCATTTAAGAAGACATCCCTAAGTGTGAAGTCATTTAAATGCTCATTTTGCCAGAGCCGTAACCAAACTGAAGGCCTTATGGCCTCTCCAATTACAAAAAATGATGAAATATATTCTTCTCCTATACAAACGCAGGCACCTGTAAATCATACCATAATATCCTTGATACGAGACGAAATAAGTAATATATTAGAAAATTCAGTGAGCCCAGACCTCAAAGCTATTAGGCTGGAAGTAAGTGGTATACAGGAAATTAAAAATAAAATGGATATATTACAATCTATGTACGATAAGCAACAAAAAAAATTAGAAGAGGCTGTGCAGGAAATATCGTCCCTTAAAAATGAAAATACTAAGCTTCGCGAAAATCAATTAAAAATAAATTCCAGATTGACTATTATGGAAAAAGAAACAAGAGTAAATAATTTAGAATTTCACTGCATACCAGAAAACCGTGGTGAAAACTTAGTTAACACTTTACAACAAATAGGAAAAACTATAGGTAGCTATGTAGAAGATGGCCATATAGTTAAATGCACCCGGATTGCGAAGTGGAATAAGGAGAACAATCGTCCACGAACTGTTTTGGCGAAGTTTGCAACATCCCTATTGAGAGATAAATTCTTTGCTAATGTAATAAATTACAATAAAACCCATCCGTCTGATAAACTGAACCCTTCACATTTGGGAATAGCAGGTGAAAAAATGCCTGTCTTCGTGTGTGAACATCTTACCCCGGAAGCCAAGGCATTACACGCAGCTGCTCGTCGATTTGCCAAAGAGAAATCGTATAAATTCGTCTGGTCGCGAAATGGTAACATCTACTTAAGAAAAGCGCCGTCCACTGATGTAATTCTTGTTAAGAACTTGGAGTTCCTTAACGAAATTTCTTAAAACCATACCATTTATTATTATTTTTTTTTTGTTTAGAAATTTAAAATATATAATATATTTTTAACTCAGTTACACTTTTGTTTAGTTGATGAACTGTATTAGTGTCTTTTATCAAAACATTAGAGGTCTTAAAACCAAAACTCATGAGGTATATAGTGCTATTTTAAATTCGGAATTTGACATTATTGTGTTAACTGAAACTTGGCTATGTGAAAGTATATTAAATAATGAAATTATAGATAAACGATACGTGGTTTTTCGACGTGACAGAGAATCTTCTATTTTGCGTACCAAGCATGACGGTGGTGGCGTACTTATTGCAGTATCAAAAAAACTTAAAAGTTATAGAGTTATGAAATGGGAAAGCGACTACGAGGATATGTGGATTAACATTGATTTTAAAGCAGGTAACCCAAATTTTACTTTATCGATTTGCGGTGTTTACTTGCCATCGCCTTTAAATTATGAGTGTCTTAAAAGCTTCTGTGATAATGTTTCCCGTGTATCAGTTGAGCAAAGTAATACAATATTAATAGGAGATTTTAATTTATCCGATATAATGTGGACTGAACAAACTAGTCAAAAATATCTTATTCCTGTTGGTAATAGTGGCAAGATAAACGAATATTTTATAGATTTCATAGCTGAAAATCGTCTTTACCAGTTTAATCAAGTCCGAAATCCTTTCAACAAAACTCTTGACCTAATATTAAGTAATAAAGAAAGTACATTTAAAATCAACGAAGTTAGAGAAAGCCCTTATCCCTTAAGCCACATAGACAGACATCACCCACCCCTAGAAATCAGTATAAATTTTACTCCAGTTTCACACCTAGAAACAAACATAAACGAAAGAATGAATTTTTATAATGCAGATTACAGCATTATTATCGAGGAGATAGAAAAAATATCTTGGAATGAAAATTTTATTACATGTGGTGATGTTGATGAAATGTTAAAAGTCTTTTATTGCAAGCTCCGCGAGATTATAGGTCGGCATATTAGGAAATATAAGACAGGAAATAGTAAATATCCGCGTTGGTTTTCAAAAGACTTAATAAAAAAGATTAAAAGAAAAAAATAAGTACAGAAACTTATATAATAAGTATAAAAACCCTCTTGATGAAATCTCGTTTAAATTACTGCGTAAAAGATGTGAAACCTTAATAAACTCATGCTATAAAAATCACATTAAAAATGTAGAAGAAAATATAATTAGTAATCCAAAATATTTTTGGTCATATTTAAAGGAGATAAGAAATAATAAAAGTGAATATCCTTCGTATATGACATTAAATGCACAAATTTTTTCCAATGGTACAGACATATGTAATAGCTTTGCAAAACATTTCTCAAGTATATACTCTGATTATCCTATAGGCAAAGAAAATAAGATTCCTAACATTGAATGCGTTGGTATTAATCAAACTTTATCTAATATACATATAAGTGTAGAGGAAGTAGAATCAAAGCTTAAGAAACTTGACAGCAATAAAAGCGCTGGTCCCGACAATATACCGCCTTTCTTTGCTAGGAAATGTGCAGCAGCCCTAGCGCGCCCTTTAAGTATCATATATAATGCTTCCTTGAAAGAGGGTCTTTTTCCAAGCGCTTGGAAGGAGGCTAGAGTTGTGCCTGTTTTTAAAAGCGGAGATAGGACCGATATAACAAAATACAGGCCCATATCAATACTATCCGTATTCCCAAAGGTGTTTGAGGCTATCATCTGTCCAATTATAAATTGGCACATGAAATCTATACTAACTGATAGGCAGCATGGATTTTTGAGAGGAAGGTCCACAGAGTCAAATCTTTGTGAATATATTGATAATTTATGTGTGTCTGTGGACAAAAACCTTCAAGTTGATGCAATTTATACAGACTTCTCCAAAGCGTTTGACGTCGTGAATCATTCCATACTAATAAAAAAGCTTGAATGTTATGGATTCTACAGCTCCTTTTTAAAATGGGTGTTTTCTTACTTACACAACCGAAAGCTAAAGGTTGTAATAAAAGGATTTCAATCTGAGGCATTTATAGCATATTCAGGTGTGCCACAGGGCTCACACTTGGGGCCAACTCTGTTCAATATTTTTATAAATGATGTAGTAAATTGTTTCCTGAATAGTGATGTACTTCTCTTTGCAGATGATTTAAAATTGTTTAAAGAAATAAAAACCGTTAATGATGGAAACTTACTACAAAATGATATTAATAGGCTGGTCTCCTGGTGCGAGCTTAATAATGTAATCCTTAATCATGAAAAATGTTACCAAATATCTTTTAATAAAAAAATCCATCCAATTTTTAATGAATATAAAATTAATGATTTTGTCATAAAAAAGACAAATGTTATTCGTGACTTAGGTATTTTAATTGACTGCAAATTAAGTTTCACTACGCATATGGATGAAGTTATAAAAAAATCATTGAAATTTTTAGGATTAATTAAACGGGTAACTAAAACTTTTAAAAATAAAAAAATCCAAAGTAATTCTTTTTAACTCATTTATTCTTAGTAATCTTGAATATTGTTCTTCTGTCTGGAATCCACATTATCAAACACATATAAATAGGATAGAACGAGTGCAAAAGAAATTCCTTAAGTACCTTTATTTCAATAATAACAAAATACACAGGCAATTAACTTACATTGAAAGACTAGATAATTGTAATGTGATTTCATTAAATGATCGAAGAGCGCTTATGGACATGTGCTTGTTACACAAAATCGTTAACAATAAAATTAGCTCGAATAATCTTTTAGGTAAAATATCATATGTTATTCCTAGACCTAATTCTAGAATAAGAAATTATAGTTTATTCAAAACTAGGTATTGTAGAACAAATGTCGGACTATCAGCTCCAATTAATAGAACCTTAAAAACTTATAATGTAATTTCTAAATTAGTCGATCTTGACATATTCAACGATTCTTATACCACTTTTAAAAATAAAATTAAAAAACATTTTTATAACAAAATTAAGATAACCTCATGAGTTATTGTAGAAAAAAAAAAGAGAGTTTTTTTTTTCTTTGTTTGATGTATTACAATAGGTTATTTTATTATCCTTTCTTCCTTTTTCAATAATAATAATGCGTTACTTATTATTTTACTTTAACATGTTAAGTTAGCCTATAAGTATGATATGTACTAAACTTCAGATTAATCTATAAAATTTGTAAACATTTTTTCATTGTACAATATCATGTTGGCTTCCTAATAAATAAATAAAAAAAAATAAAAAAAATATACAATTATACATATAAATACATAAAATATGTAAATATTTATAATTCTAAGTTGACAGATAATATTTCTTTACTCTGCTCCGAAATATATCAAGAGAAGAGCTAGCACGTATGTCATGTGGAAGTGAGTTCCATAGCTTGACCGCCCTTACAGTAAAGGATCCACCACAACGGCTTGTGAAATGAAAAGGAGTTTTGAGAAGTAGTTGTTTAGTGGTCCGGCACTGAGTTTCACGAGGTACAAGATACTCAAAACGCTCGCGGAGATATGGAGGTGCAAGAGGATTAAAGAGTAGAAAGTATAGAAATGATAACACATGTAAGTCTCGACGTTTACGGATAGGAAGCCATTTTAATTGAGCCCTGTACTCTGAAACATGATCAAACTTACGAAGACCGAAAATAAAACGTATACACAAATTTTGAACTCGTTCCAGTTTGTTCAACAGCTCCTCTGAAGCATCCAAAAAACTAACATCAGCGTAGTCAATGAGAGGAAGAAGAAGTGCTTGAGCTAAGGTTATCTTAGTTTTTAACGGTAAAAACATCTGGAGACGCTTGAGAGATTGAAAAGAGTAGTTCACTTTTCTGCTAATCATATTAATGTGAGCGACCCAAGACAAATTATTATCAAAAATAACACCTAAGTTCTTAGCGGTCTCTGTATATGGAATTTGAGTATTATCATACGTTACTGCAGGGATCTTCGAACGATCTAATAAATTAAGCATATATGAGCTGCCGATAATCATTACTTGGGATTTAGCAGGGTTAACAAGAAGACCAAACGATTTTGCCCAACTGCTTATGCTACTTAAGTCAGCATTCAGCTTATTAATAGCCTCATCTATATCTTGGACTTTGAAATGACGGTATAATTGCAAGTCATCAGCATAGAGATGATAATGAGAGGAGAGAACAGTAGTGAGAGCATTGATAAAAATAGAGAAGAGAAGTGGGGAAAGAACACCACCCTGAGGAACACCCGCCGTAAGATCACACCACTCGGAGAAATCCTCCTCATGGCGGACACACTGCGAGCGACCCCTAAGGTAAGAATTAAACCAAGAGATTACTGATGGTGAAATGTTTAAGGACGCAAGAATACCAAGAAGTATGTCATAATCAACTGAATTAAATGCACTGCTGAAATCCAATAATGTTAGAACAGTGAGAAGTCTTTTGTCCATGGCCCAGCGAATATCATCAGACACTTTAATCAGAGCGCTGACTGTGCTATGGCCTGGACGAAAACCAGATTGAAAAGGACTCAGCAGGCTGTGAACAGTTAGGAATTGAGATAGTTGCCTCTGAACTATATTTTCTAGTACTTTAGATAAGATCGGAAGAATGGAAATAGGGCGGAATTGGGATAAAGATGTAGGATTAGAAGTTTTTGGAAGGGGAATGACGAATGCTTTTTTCCAGCAAGTCGGAAAGGAGCTCGTCTCAAGCGAAGAAGAGATAATGTGAGTGATAATAGGGACAAGTTCATTAGTGATAGGTTTAATCATTTGCACACAAAGATTGTCATAGCCAATAGCTTTAGTGGAAATAGATAAAAGGCATTTTTTTATGTCACCATCAGTAACTTTACTGAAATTAAAAGGAGAACACAGCGGTTTAGGAATATTGGAGAGAAGATTAAGTGTAGTAGACTTAATAGAGTCATCAATAGAAATCGGAGGCTCAGAAAAGTGCCGGTTGAGTGCAGTCAAATCAAACGAGATATTAGGATCAATATATGATTTGCCTATACCCAGGGTTCTAAAAAATTTCCACATCTGAGCGGAATGAGAATTTTCAACCTCATCATAAATATGTCTCCTCTTAGCATCACGACACATCTTACTACAGCGATTACGCAGTTTTTTATATGTGAATAAATTTTCATTAGTAGGGTGCTTCTTATAACGCCTCTTAGCTTTATCTCTTTTGGCCATTACTGCTTTTATAGACTCTGAAAGCCAGGGAGCTGGAAAGTGTTTAACCCTGACTCGCTTAAGTGGTGCATGTGTATCGAATAGTTTTAAAATGAGGTGATTAAAAGCATAAACCTTATGATTAACATCTTCGGAATTTAGAACAGGGGACCAGTCAATATTATTTACATCATCTCTCAAACGCTCCAGGTTAATTGATTTAAAGCTTCTTAGGAATAAGAATTTCGATTTACGCCTAGGACGTTGAATTTTATAGGAGAGGAAGATAAGATCGTGGTAAGAGAAAGACGCAGATAGTTGTCCATGCGAAGCAACCCGGTCAGCATCAGAAACAAGAATAAGGTCTAAAAGAGAAGGGGTATTATTAGGCGAATTGTGAGTAGCAGAAAGAGGAAGAATATGTAAATTAAAAGATGACACCAGGGAGAGCAGTTTTTTGCTACGAAAATCATTCTTTAACAGGCATGTGTTAAAGTCACCTAAAATAATGGTATTATCATAAAGCGGAGTTAGATTAACAAGTTTTTCTTCCAAAGAAGAAAAATAATTTATATTGCGAGAGGGGGGGATAATAGACCCCAAGCAAAGTCCTAGAATGATTAATAGTAATTTCAATAAATAAATGTTCAGCAAAATTTGTGTATATATTGGGTGAATGATCAACTATTTTATAAGGAATGTCAGCTCTCAAATAGATTGCCACTCCACCATAACCTTTGCCGACCCTGTCATTACGTATAAGTTGAAAACCAGGGAGACAATACTGTACCGACGGAAGTTCAGGCTTTAGAAAAGTTTCAGAAACAAGTATGGCATCAACATATTTAGAATCGAAGGTTGATAAAAGATCAGCGTAATGAGCATGAATGCTTTGAGCGTTAATATGGACTATATTAAGATTTTTACTATAATTACAGAATACGGCTACTAGTTGATCATGTAAATGAGTGGAATCATCGCTTAAGGCGCTTTTATAGGTCTTATCGGATGAACTAGAAGAAGAGCAAGAAAAATAACTATCATCAAATTCCAAAATATCACACATGCTAATCAAAACTATAACATAAACTAAGCTATAACAAAATCAATAAAAATTAAATATATACTTGTATAATGTAAAACAAATAAATATTATATAAGTCTGGATATAATACCTACAAAATAAATAATAATATGTTATGAAATATTATGAAACTGTAAATATATTAAAATTAAAATAAAATTGCCAACAATTATGCACTTAACAAAACATTTCTTTCATACCTGCCGGCAGTGGCATCGGTAGAATTTTATATTTAGATAACTTACTATAATAAAAAAAAATATAGAAAAAGCACAGTCTTACCATAAATAATAAGACAGACAAATATTATCTACGGATCTTGTCTGGCAAAAAGACTTGTAGTATAAGCAATCGAATGACAGCATGACAGATATTAATAGCTGTCACTATGATTTATTTAATCACTAATGTCAGTGTCACATAGTAAACAAAATTATGAAGGTAAATTATTATAATATTAGAGATAACTACCAACTACGATGTTTCAGTTAACACACAAAATTGAAGAGATGCAACACTATGCAAATGGAGACTACACAAAAATACAAATAAATTGTGGTAAATAAACACTAAGTTAACGCGAAGACACTATCTCTTGCCTGCGGTGCCAGTACGTCGACTTTTGGAAGCTCCAGCTGGTTCCCTGACCGCGGTCGTTGTCTTCGACTTCGACACAGGAGGCTCAGCAATTTTATCGAGTTCGATCACAGAGCTAATGCGATGTCGAACACCACCGCTACCCAGTACAAAAACAAAGCCTTCACGTGTCCAGCAATTCGATATTCCATATCTCCGTCGAGCTGCCATAAAGGCTTCATGTCGAGTTTTAGTTAAAAACTCCGACAGAGTGATACCAGTGCCCTTCAAACACGTCTTAGCTTGCCAGATTTTGTTCTTCACCTCTAACTTACACAACTTAAACAAGATAGGTCTTGGTTTGTCAGAAGAAGAAGTATGGCCCATGCGATGGCAGCGAGATATATCTTTGTCCGAGAAACCAGACAACTTGAAACGGTCAGCAAAAGTCTTCACTAATACCTGTACAGTGTCCTCGTTCTTTTCCTCTGGAAGTCCATGAAGTAATAGAATCTTCCGCCGGCTCCGCATCTCCATATTATCCACCTGGTGCATCAACAGGCCTACCTGGTCTTGAAGATTGCGTAGGGCTGTCATGATAAATAATCTGAATGAGGAGAACTCGGATGTCAAATTGGCAATGGAGGCTGAAGGTGCTGCAGCTTGAAGCTCACTTTGATAGATATCCATGCGCTGAGTAAACATCTTCTGGAGTTGTGTTATTGAGTCTTGAATGGCATCCATTTTGAAAATATCTTGTGCAGTGATAATGTAAGAAAATTGTGAGACAGATTTTTATTGACTAAGTTTGTAAAAAGCAAGGATTTTACTGCCTGGCAGGTATAATGGTTAGTACATTAGTTTCCCATATAGTAACAACACTATTGTAATGTTTTATATATTAAAAATTATATTAAATTGGGAGACTTCACTAAAGCAATGTACTTATTGCACCTACCCACACTAGAAAGTGAACACATTTAAGTAGTCGAAATAGACCGGACATCAGCAACAAAATTGTCGTCTGTAACTTTTGTCCTGTAGGATATATCTCCGATTTTTGTCATTTAGTCTTAGTAACATCGTCATAAGATGAAGACACATTCGTTTCATAAATTAAAAAAAATATTTTATAGAAAATATGCCCGGTTGTGCATTAAGATATTGTAAGTCACGATATGAAGCTAAAACTGAACGAGATTTAGGTTTATTATCATATGAATAATGTATATTTATCAAATAATCCTTAAATTTTATTATTTCTAGCGGATTGTTCTAGAACATTTAATTATTATTGTAATAAGCGCACTCCGTTATTCAGTAACGTCACTATTAATTTAACAATATATTAGTAATTGAAGACGTGCCTAAGACGGATATTTACCTTACCTTATATTTAGTAGCGTCGCCTAATGGGGAATAGCAAAAATGTTTATGCTATTCCCCATTATTTATTATATATATATATAATCTCTTTGATGACAACGGTCGAAGTATAAATTACGTAGATAACATTTTAAAGCTACAAACACTAACGAGGTGATTCTTCGAAACGTAAAAAATCTATAGATATGCAATCAAGAAAACTAGCCATGAAACTTTAGTTTCGAATAAAGTTGAATAAAATTTCAATATCGGATATCGCACGTATTTATTGTAAAAGTCAATTCATGTTATAGGATTAAACTCATTTTTATTACCGTTTTATTAGCCTTAAAGCGATAATTTTTAACAAACAATATAATTTATAATTACCAGCGTATTACTGTAACACGAAAGAAGTCGTCTTTTACGATTTCTTAGATTTCGTTGCATGTAGCTATTTAACCTAACTTTAACGAAGTCGTATTCATAAGATGAAAAAAACTTTTTTACAGCCTAAAAACATATTATGTTATTGCAACTAACAAGATGTTACCTGCAATAGATAATCTTATAAGAAACTAGAAACTTTAAGCGCCAGCTCTACGCCGCTCTTTAGTTATGCGACTGATTCAATATATACCCTACACTTGCCCTGACCTCATTTTACCGCAAAAATAAAATCTACAAAAAAATGATCAGTGGTAATAGTACGTCCGAGTGAACAAGAAACTGAAGATCTATCCTTTACGCTTTTTAACTGTGTGTCATGTTTGTATTGCGCCTTGATCTACTGCTAAAATAGGATTTACGTGTCGTTGAAGTGGAACTTATTAATGTTATTATTTTTTATAGAAAATTAATTACAAACAAGCACACATTTATCTGAGTGTAATTGGTTTTTGTAGCTTATAAACACCTACACCTATCGACGGAATCAAAGGCTTTCTCGTAGTCCACATATGCCAGGCAAAGTCGCAGATTCTACTCTTCGGTCTTCTGTACAATCTGCCACAGGGTATGTATGTGGTCTATGGTACTGAATCCTTTTCGGAAACCGGCTTGTTCGGGAGGCTGGAAGTCGTCGAGTCTGCGTGCGAGACGATTCGTAATGAGTCTCGAAAATAGCATGTAGACGCGGCTCAGAAGGGAAATCGGTCTGTAGTTCTTCAAGAGAGCGTTGTCGCCTTTCTTAAAGAACAAGACCACCGCGCTTCTGCTCCACGCCTCCGGAGTAGTGCCACCGTGGAGCAATAAATATTTTTTATTATAGCAATAAATATTTGTATAATAGCAAAGGAGCATAAAAAGGTTGACACGACCCTGCATTTTTAACATAAAAAATAACTATCCAAATTGGTTCACAGTTGACGAAAATAACGCGTGAATATACATACAAAACATATTATAATCGAATTTTTATCGTTTTTTTTAAAGTCGGCTAAGTGATTTCTTGTTTGTACTTTCATGATGTCATTGATGTTTTGATTAACAAAATTGTAATATTAAGTTTTTTTATATCAAATATCAGTTAACTATTATGTCTTTTTATACACTACATAAGACATTTTTATTAGGAAATCTCTCTGCTGAAGTAGGCTGTAAATTTGTATTAAATGAAAATAAAACTAAGTAGTATGTATTGCTAGTTTGTGATTTTTGCATAATGTAAATATATTTTTTATATAATAAGAGCCGATCCTCATTATAATGCCGTTCACGGTTCGTTCTCGGTCCGATCGCGGTCTGATAAAATATTATCAAGTAAAAAATATGTGTGCGCATTCACACTATCCGTAATATTCAAGTTTCACTCGAATCCCATTCCAATAATATAATAAATCAGACCGAGATCGGACCGAGAACGAACTGTGAACGGCAAATGAGGATCGGCCCTAAGGGTACAAACGAGCGCACAGTCCACCTGATGGTAAGTGGATGCTGTGGCCCGTAGACATTTACATTTATCCTCAATTAAGAATCAAAATACAGATGCGTTGTCAAACCTGGTTTCCGGTTCACTACAGTCACCATACGAAACACAGCAGCATTCAGCTGTTATTTTACGCTCGTTTTAGAGCTGACCCGCTGAGCCGTGGTAGGTCAGATAGTTAACGCTCGTTGTAAATATAACAGAACGCGATTAACCCGGGTTCGATTCCCGCCGGCACCAATGAAATTGTTAATTGCAATTTTAAGTGCTGATTTACCACGTGCTCGGCGGTGAAGGAAAACATCGTGAGAAAACCTGCATGTCTGAGAAATAAGAGAAAAAAATTATTTCGAAGACATATGAAGTTCGCCAACACGCATTGGGGCAGCGCGGCGGACACTTCCTTGCCTTAAAAACCCTCTCAGAAATGAGAGGAGGCCTAGGCCCAGCAGTGGGACGCATATAGGCTGTAACTTTACTTTACTTTACTTTACTTATTAGAGCTGACCCATTCATGCTACAACTATAATATAGCTGCAGCGTGACGCTGGCACATGAAATTATTAATATTATGTAAAATTCACAAACTATTTTTTTAAACAACAAATAACACAATTTAAAATTTTAAATGTGTGTAAGGCAGTGTCATACGAACTACAATTCAATAAATATATTCAATGTACCTCAGGCTATAAAACACTAAAATTTAGATTTTAGAACATAGTCCAGAATTAATACGTCAACGCCGGACTGTCAAAAGTTCTTCCGTTTCATCGTATCCCGGAGTTCTACTTTTAAGTGAGGAGTAAACTGGGATAATTTAATTAATTTTGTTATAGATGAACGGACCTAAGGGATAATAAAATCTCCGAACAAATGTGCTATGAAAATGTTTCTGGTCAAAGTCCGATTGCAGTTTATTTATTATTAAATTTCAAGTTACAAAGACTCATATATGGTTAGTGGAGGAGTGTTAGTAGTATTTAAAATTTTAAAGGAATTAACATAATATTATATAAGTTTAACTAAGCATATAAGTAAATTTTACAGCAGTTAAGTAGAATTTTTTTTACTACGGTTTTTCATGAGCGACGGTAGTCACTTACTAACAGGTGAGCCGCATGCTCGTTTGCCCCCACTTCTATAAAAAAACTACTCCTGCTACTCCCCTACGATCCGCCGGTAGCCCGTGTTGCTCTATGATTTCAACTTATAATAAAATCAATATACAGATATTCGGAAAATTCTAAAGTGCACGCCTCACACGCTTATTACGTTAAAAATTAAAAGAGACGTAAAGAGTGACGATAATTTTAACAAGAAAAAAAAACAGAGAATCTGATCGACTTTCATTAATATCTTTTAAACGGTGTCGAGTTGAATAACAAAAATCAATAAGAATCTTCCTTAAAATGTATGGAATCTTATTTAATACTATATATCTCAATCTATTACTTCTCAGCGACGCACAGGCCAACGAACGGCAGTCCATATATTTTTCTATTTCTATTTTTGTTATCTAATCTATAGTGAATCAATTAGAAAATAAACTAATCTTATAATTGAATGTCTGTAGTTATTGTAACGTTAATAATAATACGGATTTGATGTATAGCTAAAAGTATAAGAACGATTTTATGTAGAGAAATTGAGGTATGGCATACCTAAATACATAATGAGAGTAGAGCACTCCCTCGCGTTGTGAGGCGTGCAATGATGATATTTAAATGTTACAGTACGTGAGAGTTATATGGTCATCCGATTAACATGGTCACTTTCTTTTAACTCAAAAACTTACAGCCTTTAGAGATTAAAAAGGGCGCTGCTTCATCGACGCTATTTTGACAGTTATAATATAATAAATATTTTAGTCGATTTTAGTATTGTGTAGTGTAGTTAGTTTTTTTAAGTTGTTTTTCGAACTTTTCCTAATTATTGCCAAAGTTTATTTGCTATTTTTCTTTCTTAATATGTATATTATAGTATACGACTTTGTGTTTTTGTCTCTGTCCTCTTCTTAGTTACGGTTTTAAAGTGTGACAAAACTTAAGAAGAGCATAAAACCCTCACGTACCTTAATCATAACAATTTAACAGTAGCCAGTTGCAATTGCAAAAATTAAGAGCTATTTCCTTCACACTTTATTGTCCTCGGTATGTCGATCAATTTAATTGTAGGCTTTTTAACAAAGCTTAAACTAATAAGTTTTTATCATTAAATCATCATTACAGCTCTTCACAAGTCCACTTCAGCAGTGAACATAGGCCTCCTTCAAGGAATGCCACAAAGCGCAGTCCTAAGCCGTCACTCTATTAAGTGGATTTTTAAATGTATAAATTATTATTAATTTTCATAAAATATAGGTTTTTTTTTCAAACTTAGAAAAGTGTAAATACAACATTGTGGCAAAAGTTCGTTAAAACTTAAATGTTTCCACGAAAACTGTAAATCAGGCAAATTTATTCATGTAAAAAAGCACGTGGAAAACAAAGTGGTCTCTGATATAATTGTAAATTTATGTCTCGAGGGAATAGTATGTTATCGGGGAAGAAACGCACCATTACGTCACGGTGACATTTAGGCTTCTCGCGGGAGTGGGATTTGCCGTAATTTATACCCTTGAATGGCTTTGCTGATGTATATAATTATTTTTTTACGTCGTTTCAGATAGAATAGTCTCATTTAATTTTACGAGATTATTTGTTTACAAAATATCTAGAAAAATGGCAATATTATCATTTTAACATACAATAAATTATCTAAGTAAATACTTACTTAGATAGATAGTTAAATTTAAAAGATTAGTAGTTATAAGTTCACGCTGTTTCTCTAATAGGCGCCAGAATCACACTTCACATTTCTATAACTAATTTTAATAATAATAATGATAATATCGACATTGAATAATATAATGATAATATTAATATTGAATACGTGGTAGAGCCATGCTACAGTTATATTAGAAGTATAGTTGTGAAACGAATGGGTCGGCTCGACCGGGGAAGGACGCTCTCACAGAATACCAGCGTAAAATAGTAGCTTAATGCTGCTGTGTTTCGTATGGTGAGTGTAGAGAACCGGATACTCTTTTTACTGAAAACGAGGCATTCCATCTTAGTTCTCATGGGTGACAACGCATTGCATTTTGATTCGTAATCGAGGATAGATGTAGATGTCTATGGGCCGCAGCAACCACTTACCATCAAGTGAACTGTGTGCTCGTTTGTCACCCTATCCTATATAAAAAAATTATTTGTTTAAAACTTGGTATTTTGTTGGTTGTACAGTAAAATAAGTTTGTTATGTTAATGTCACATACATTTCGGGTAACATTTACTTCAAAAAGGGTCAAATACATTCGTAAAAATTAATATCAACTAATCAATAATTTAATTGATCAGGCGTACTCTGCGGAAATCCATTATAATAAAGATATTAAAATACTCTTCAAACTACGTAAGCCACATCATTTTATTTTATTGATCGGATGGTTGCAAAGTAACTATTAATATCGTTATTATAATCAATAATTATTAAAGCTTAATGTCAATAAATTATTTAATATCATACACTTTAAGTTCAATAAGCCACTTAAAGAGTCTCATCGTCATCATCATCATCATTACAGCCCTTCACAAGTCCACTGCTGAACATAGGCCTCCCCTACGGTATGCCACAAAGCACGGTCCTGAGCCACCTGCATCCATCGACTTCCTGCATGTCTTAGCAGGTCGTCACTCCATCTAGTGTGCGGTCGCCCCATACGTCGTCTACCGGTACGAGGCTGCCACTCGAGGACCTTTTTTCCCCAACGGTTGTTGGTTCTTCGAGCTATATGGCCGGCCCATTGCCACTTCAGCTTACTAATCCGTTGGGCTATGACGGTCACTTTGGTTCTACTGCAGATATCCTCATTTCTAAGTTTATCACGCAAATAAACTCCATAGCTCGCTGAGCATAGCCCACATCGCATAGCCCTCTCCATAGCTCGCTGAGCGACTTTGAGCGTCCTCATACGGTCAGCAGTGAAGGACCACGTCTCAGTTCCATATGTCATCACTGGCAACACGCACTGGTTGTACAACTTAGTTTTCAGGTTTTGAGGTATACCTGACGAGAAGATGTGTCGTAATTTCCCGAACGCTGCCCAGCCGAGTTGAATCCGTCGATTGACCTCTCGGTCGAAGTTGGACTTACCTAGCCGGACTATTTGTCCCAGGTAAACGTACTCGTCAACAACTTCGAGCTTAGTGCTCCCAACAACTACCGGCATAGGTGTGACATGGACATTAAACATGATCTTTGTTTTGTCCATGTTCATCTTAAGACCTATCCGTTAGGAGGCACTATTGAGGCCATTGAGCATAGTGCTTAAGTCTTCCAACGATTCTGCCTTAAGGACTATATCGTCGGCAAATCGAAGGTGAGTGAACTCGCCATTGATGTCAATCCGTATCCTTTCCAGTCCAGTAGCTTGAAAACGTCTTCCAATACAGCGGTGAAGAGTTTCGGGGAAATAACGTCACCTTGTCTTACACCTCTCTGCAGTTGGATAGGTTTCGTACTCTGGTTCTGTACTCGGATAGCCATCGTAGCCCTACTGTACAAACACTTCAGCACCTCGATATACCGACAGTCAACTTGGCACCGCTGAAGAGACCTTAGCACCGCCCAAATTTCGATGGAATCAAAGGCTTTCTCATAGTCCACATACGCCAGGCAAAGTGGCAGATTGTACTCTTCGGACTTCTATACAATTTGCCGGAGGGTATGTATGTGGTGAATGGTACTAAAGCCTTTTCGGAAACCAGCTTGTTCGGGAAGCTGGAAGTCGTCGAGTCTGCGTGCGAGACGATTCGTAATGACTCTCGAAGGGCGGCTCAGAAGGGATATCGTTCTGTAGTTCTTCAAGAAGGCGTTGTCACCTTTCTTGAAGAACAAGACCACCGCACTTCTGCTCCACGCCTCTGGAGTAGTGCCACCATGGAGGACGGAATTGAAGAGTTTTGAAGGACTTCAAGTACCGGTGTTCCACCCGCTTTCAGAAGCTCCGCTGTAATTCCATCCTCGCCCAGGGACTTGCCGTTTTTAAGGTGCTGGAGAGCCATTCTAATCTCGCTCAGACTGACGTCCGGAATATCATCGGAATAGTGTCGGATAAGACCCGCTCTTGGATCGTTACTCACACTTGCGTGTGGCTCCAACAATGATGTGTACAGCTGCCCACAGAACCTCTCAATCTCACTCAGAATCTCAGGTGTCCCGGAAACGATGCTGCCACACTCAGTCTTCAGCTTTGACAGTTGGCGCTTACTGACAGACAGATCTCTGGAAAAGACTTTGGAGCCCTGGTTCCGCTCAATAGCTTCTTCAATATGAGCAGAATTAAATTTGCGAAAGTCTCGCCGCATGCATTTGGAGATCTGTCTGTTCAGTTGCCCGTATGCTGTCATATCTGTTGACGATTGCAGCCTCATCTCCCGTCTACCAGCCATGAGATTAAGAGTGTGATCGGAGAGCTTTTGTGTTCTTCTGCGGCCGGTCTGGCAGAACTTAGCTCCGACCGTATGGACAGTTTCCACGAGCTTGTCATTCATATCATATCACTGCATTATCATGCAGAGCTGAAAGGTTTCGGGATTCCGGATTAGAGCACGAGGGGGGACGGAGCGTTGACTTCATTAGACGAGACCTCTCCAACTTAACGTTTAGGTTCAGTGTGCCTCTAACCATTCGGTGATCGTTGCCAGTTTTCACCCTTGCGATCACTGAGACATCACTGAACAGTTGGCGTCTGGTCGTCATAATGAAGTCAATCTAATTTTTTGTCGAACCGTCGGGTCTCGACCAGGTCCACTTCCTGTGGGGCCGCTTCTGGAAGAAAGAGTTCATCATAAAGCGTCCCTCTTTCTTCATGAAGTCGGCCAGCTGCTGGTCCCTTCGGTTCCGTTGCCCTACTCCAAATTTCCCTAACTTCAGATCACCGCTTTCTCTTGTGCCTAGTTTTGCGTTGAAGTCTCCCATCAACACCATGTAGTGGGTTTTGGAGGAATGCATTGCTCTAGAAATATCCTCATACATTTCCTCCACCTCCTCATCGGGATGTGCCGAGGTTGGTGCGTAAACCTGTATGACCTTCAACGAATACCGTTTGGTGATTCTGAGTATCAGGTACGCGACCCTCGTCGACACACTCCCAATCTTTACAACGTTGTTGACGAGAGACTTGTGGACGATAAATCCGACACCTCCTTGGGACAGATGGTCGCCCTCCCGGTAATAGAACAAGTTGCCGGACTCGAGGATTACCGTGTCCTCCCCGTCTCTTCGGACCTCGGATAAACTAATAATATGCCAGCGCAACTTGTCTACCTCTTCTTCCAACTCCAGTATCTTCTCGTCAGTCCTCAGGGTGCGTGCGTTATATGTTGTCAGGTCGAGTAAAATGCCGTGTAGTGGCGGTTGAGAATATCCACTACCCCATATCTTCCCGTAGGTGTCGTAAGAGGCGACAGAGGGAGACAAGCAGGAGATGGGCAGCAGCATCTTCCTGATAACAGCAATGATATAATAAAAAACTACGGTTGCCAACCCGCTCGCCAAGCGTGGCAACTATGGCAAATATCCCCCATGAGTAATGACGCAAACAAACGGCCCCTAGTCCTCGGCGGCCCTGCTATTCATGGCTACGGTGGCGACCATGGTAACGGCGGGGCAGGGGGTGCTAAGAATCTCCGGTGGAGGCCACCTAAAGAGTCTCGATTTAAATAAATTAATTTTGAGGTTTTTGACGTCGTTGGAGATCTTATTTATGTCGAAGGTATATAACAATAACACACGTTGCTAAACAACTTTTCTGAATTTAGCAGATCTCGGAATGACGCTTAACACTAATCTATTCGGATTTCTTTTCGATCGAGGGTTTATATTTTAACTGTTATTTATTACATAATAGCGACCCGCTTGGCTTCGCCCGGATAGAATCTATTAATGATTATCAAAGATCATTTATTTTTACAGCGAGCGCTAACCATCTAAACTACCACGGCTCCACTCCACACGCTTTTAATTTCACAGTACGCGAGCAAACCGGGATCGATCCCCGCGGGCACCAATGAAATTTGCAATTTTAAATGCTGATTTACCACGTGCTCGCCGGTGAAGGAAAACATCATGAAGAAACCTGCATGTCTGAGAAATAAGAAAAAAATATTTCGAAGACATGTGAAGTTCGCCATTGCACACGCATTTGGGCAGCGCGACGAACAATTCCTTGCCTTGTAAAACCCTCTCATAACTGAGCCTGTGCCCAAGAGTGGAGCATATTTAGGCTGTAACTGTAACTAACTATAACTATTTATTTTTACAATTTTTGTTTTTAAAAATAGTTCAAGTTTAGTAGATAAAGTATAACCTAAGTCTCATTACGTACTGAGTAGTTGCTTAATAAACACGTATCTATTTAGCTTCGCCTATAAGTTGTTAATACAAGTGTAAAATCTTCAATATTTGATGTGTGGCAAACACTGCTTTGTGAGTGAACTTATGACCTATTTCATTGTGAAAAATCTTGCATAACAGTTCTAGTATCAATAAAATAAATGAAGTAATCTTGTAAAAACTATCTCAACATTACTAAATCTGCGGGTAATTATAAAGTGTCGGTGATTTTTGTGCACCAGTGAACAATTTACGTGAATGCTTTTGCCTCTAAAGACGAATTGCTAAACTCAGGTAGTATCGAACATTACGTAAAATTTATTAAATAAAATTACAGTGTAAGTGCGATTAACGCCTACCAATTTGCATTCAGCAACTTTGCAGTTAAGTGTATTTTGTTGCAAACCTCAGTGATAAACAATAGTATAATGTCTACCGACAACAATGATTGGGGATGCTGTGGTGATAACCCTGACACAGAAGAATACATTAAGTGCCAGAAATGCTCTAAAAAGTTTCATGTGGCCTGTCTCAGCTCTCCCTCCATAATAAAACCTAGTGAGTTTTTGACATGGGAATGTCCTCTGTGTACAAGCCTATGACCCAAAACTGGGCATAACGACAACACGCCGGTGCGACTTAACCATAATGTCACATTACGGGCTTCTAAAAGACAGGCACTCCAGTCACCTCCAATAATAGGAGCGTCGGCTGATGAAGTTAGAGGAATCGTGCAGGAGTATTGTAAGAGCATTACATCTAAAATCGATTCCCTAACTATTTCCCTTAGTTCTGAACTAAAATCAGTTAAGTAGGAGATGCTGGAAGTTAGGAGCTCTATGGATTTCATGAATTCCAAATATGAATTATTGATCAAAGACCACAAAGAAACTAAACAGGCGGTGGTTGATTTCCAAAAAGAAAACAGTGCTCTAAAGACCCATATTAAGGACCTCACGGCGCGAATTAATACCCTTGAACAGAACGCACGAGCTGTGAATGTAGAAATTCAGTGCGTTCCTGAGAAAAAAAAATGAAAACTTAATGCAAGTAGTGACCCAACTGGGTACTGTACTTAAGTGTAATGTTAAAAGCGAAAATGTTATCAACTGTACACGCATCGCCAAGATCAACCCTAATAGTACGCGAAGAAAATCAATTGTAGCCCAATTCGCCAATAAAAAGATTCGTGATGAGATTTTAGCAGCATCCATCAATTTCAACCGGAAAAAAGCAATGCAGGATATGCTTAATAGCTCGCATCTGGGATTTAACGGCGAAAAATCTCCAATATTCATTGTAGATCACTTGTCCCATATGAATAAATCGATTCATGCCGCAGCTAGAAAGATTGGTAAAGAAAAAAGGATACAAACATGTGTGGGTTAGGGAACGGGCGTATTTTTATGAGAAAAACTGATAATTCTGACTATATGCTTATAAGAGATATGGACTCATTAAATTGTATTAAGTAATTGTAATAATAACTATTATGTTAATTTAATACAAGTAATTGGATAAAAATCTATAAAATTCACTTCTATATCTATATATTATCAAAATGTTCGAGATTTACGCACTAAAACCCACATATTTTTACAAAACCTGCTTATTTCAAATTATGATGTTATTGTTCTAACGGAGACCTGGCTGAATAATAAAATACTTGACTCTGAACTTTTTGGTGAGGGATATGCCGTATACAGAAGGGACAGAGAAATGTCTGGCTTTAACGTGTAAAAAGAGGGGGGTGGGGCACTAATTGCAATTTCTAAACGTTTAAATTCGAAGCGTATGCAGTACTGGGAAAGCGAATGTGAGGATGTTTGAGTTGTTATTGATGGTTCTCAGTCATTAGCTCTGTGTGCGGCATATCTGCCACCCCCGGTTCAAACGTCAATGCTAAAACATTTTATCGATAACTTTAACCATGTTTCCGAGCAATTTAATTCACATGTTTGTGTACTTGGCGACTTTAATTTGTCGACCTTAGACTGGAATTTGGTCGGGAGTCCATCTTACAACTTATCATCACTGCACCAGTATTTCATTGATTTCGTCAATTTAAATAATTTAACACAACATAGCTCTGTAACGAACAGTAACGGTAGATCTCTCGATTTGGTCTTGGCCAATATGTCATCCTGCGTGGTTGCTGAGGCTGTAGACATTTTGTGTCCTATTAACCCACTACATCCACCTCTCTCTATAGAACTCTCTCTATTAGAGAGGCCAAAGCTACAGTCCAATGCTGTGAGTAGGTTTAATTTTCATAAAGCAGATTACGTTGCTATTAATGACTATTTAGCTGAAGTTGATTGGAAGTCTCTTTTTTATGGGAACTGTGATGTAAATAAGAAACTTGGATTATTCTTGGAGGTTGTTAACAAAGTCATTCATAAATTTGTACCAATTGTCAAACCAAAAACTAATAAATATCCTCCCTGGTTTAGTAATGACTTGATTAGTCGCTTACGGGAGAAAAATAGGGTTAGACTAAGGTACAAAAAATACAGCAACCCCCTGGACAGGATATCGTATCGTCTACTGACCGACCGCTGCAAAAAATTAGCTTCTGAATGCTACAACGCATACATTCGAAAAATTGAGGACGGAATTTTAACGAACCCGAAACTGTTCTGGTCTTATATTAAAACTAAACCTGGTGGCTCTGGAACATATCCAGCTACGATGACGGACGGTAATACGGTGATACAAAACGGTAATTACATATGCAACAGCTTTGCATCTTTCTCCACTACCTCAAATCTTGGTGTCCGATGTGACATAAATACTGACGAGAATATTTTTAGTACATCAATGGGGGGAGCAAGCAAATTTACAAAAAATTAGTCAATATTGATGTAACGAAAGGCACTGTAAGTGATAATATTTCACCGTTGTTTATTTCACGATGCGCGTCATGCTTGGTGGAACCTTTATTTATTATCTTTAATAACTCATACGGAAAAACGGCGGGTAGCTTGGTCGGCTGTCAAGTGCTTGTGTCCCGTATTAAAAATTATTTTAAATATAAAACAGCATTTTTAAATAAGTAAACAAGTATATTTAAGAACAATTTTAGTAGTGTTATAAGATACATTAGTAGAATAAAGTGAAAACAGTGGTCGTTGGTTGTTACAGTGCAAAATAGTGATCAGCTGTTCGAAACAAGATCAGCTGTTTGTCATTAAACCGTATTGCAAATTGCTGCTGTAAACATTTAAGTTATTTAACAAACCTTAAATAGTTAAATGTAAACAAGTTAGTAAAGCATAATTCTAGTTTCTCTATAATCATATCTTCAATATAACTTGAGTCTCACAAGTATCAATAGAGGTGCGGAAGTGTTTTCAAATATAAATAACCACTATCATTATCAAATAAGTGTATTTAATTGTGAAACTTTTACAAATAATATTTCCTTAAGCTGAAGTGATGAAAATAATATATTATTGCCATTTAATACCAAAAAGTGTGCGTCCAGTGTCAGAAAAGTAAATGATTATCATAAAAAGTGATTAACTTTACGGTGTAGCAGTGCAACGAACTTGGAAAAAATTCCTGAGTTATGAGTCACAATAACCGACTTGCCGTATTTAAAAAACAAGACTGCTAGGAACCATACCAAAAATTCAGCGTAATATCGAAATCACATCGTGGTCGAGTGGCACATTAGGCTACAATTGAACGAGTACATTGAAAGGCGATGATTCGAGCCTCTTAAGGACGCGTTTTCAAATCAACCAAAATTAGGGTGTTTTTCGGTACATTTTGTGACAAAACTAAACCAAATCAAGTATAAGTAAAAACTACCATGTATAGATTGGTTCTTCATCTGCAAACATCTGTAACTCTATTGTTGAAAATAGTAGTTTTTTATATTGTAAAAACGAACTTTCGTTGCCATTTTCTACAAAATTAACGATACCGGCTTGTGTTTCGGTACATGTTTTGGTCTATTATCAACATATTTAAAAAATTTAAAAAATACTATTAGATGACAGACATATTCAATTAAAAAACCCTGGGTTTATTTTTTAACAAAATGTCACAAATAGTCGTAAAAAAAATAAAAACTGATGCACATTTTTTCACATATTTTGGTAATACGGATGAATCATAATCTATTGCAATAAGGGCTATTTTATTGTTGGTGCTTTCGATGAAACCACAGTCCGCGCTCGGCCGCCGTCGTGAGTGGACACTGTATCGCCTGTTTGCAGCGGCTCATTCTGAAAAGATCGCTGTACATACACAAAATATTAGAAAAAAACAAATTGGAAACATAAGTACTTGACAAGTGATAAAATTATTATTTTTATACTCACAGTTTTTTATTTAGCTAAAAATAAGTAGAATATATAAACTTACCTACTACTGCAACTCCTGGACGAGCGGAACTAGGTGTGCCGAGTTTGGGCTCGTTTTGTTGGTTATGATGAGACCTTACCTCCGGACTTGATGGCGTGACCTGAAGGTGTACTTTCGTGACCGCTATTTGAACTTCTTGCAGAGTAAAACTAGGGGTGGCGAATTTGGGCTCCGTTTTGTTAGTTATGACGAGTCCATACCTCCGGACTGATGGAGTGACCTGAAGGTGTAAATCGGTGATTGCAACTGGAACTCCTAGACTGGTAGAACTAGGTGTGCCGAGTTTGGGTTCGTTTTGTAGGTTATGATGAGACCTTACCACCGGACTTGATGGAGTGACCTGAAAGTGTAGTTCGGTGATTACAAGTGGAACTCCTAGACTTGTAGGACTAGGTGTGCCGAGTTTGGGTTCGTTTTGTTAGTTATGATGAGACCTTACCACCAGACTTGATAGAGTGACCTGAAGGGGTAATTCAGTAACTACTGCTGGAATTTCTGAACGAGTGGAACTAGGTGTGCCGAATTTGGGCTTCGTTTTGTTAGTTATGACGAGTCCATACCTCCGGACTTGATGGAGTGACCTGAAGGTCTAAATCGGTGATTGCAACTGGAACTCCTAGACTGGTAGAACTAGGTGTGCCGAGTTTGGGTTCGTTTTGTTAGTTACGATGAGACCTTACCACCGGACTTGATTGAGTGAAATTCGGCACACCTAGTTCTACTGGTTCAGAAATTCCAGCAGTAGTTACTGAATTACTCCTTCAGGTCATTCCATCAAGTCTGGTGGTAAGGTCTCATCATAACTAACAAAACGAACCCAAACTCGGCACATCTAGTCCTACAAGTCTAGGAGTTCCACTTGTAATCACCGAACTACACCTTCAGGTCACTCCATCAAGTCCGGTGGTATGGTCTCATCATAACCTACAAAACGAACCCAAACTCGGCACACCTAGTTCTACCAGTCTAAGAGTTCCAGTTGCAATCACCGATTTACACCTTCAGGTCACTCCATCAAGTCCGGAGGTATGGACTCGTCATAACTAATAAAACGGAGCCCAAATTCGGCACACCTAGTTCTACTCGTTCAGAAATTCCAGCAGTAGTTACTGAATTACCCCTTCAGGTCACTCCATCAAGTCTGGTGGTAAGGTCTCATCATAACTAACAAAACGAACCCAAACTCGGCACACCTAGTTCTACTAGTCTAGGAGTTCCACTTGTAATCACCGAATTACACCTTCAGGTCACTCCATCCAGTCCGGTGGTAAGTTCTCATCATAACCAACAAAACAAACCCAAACTTGGCACACCCAGTTCCATTAGTCTAGGAGTTCCTTTTGTAATCACCAAATTACACCTTCAGGTCACTCCGTCAAGTCCGCAGGTAGGTAAGGTCTTATTATAACTGACAAAACCAGTTCAAAGTCCAGAGCTAACATCTCACTACCAGTAGAGGGCTTCCAGTGCCAAGCAGTCTTTGGAGCAGGTATTCATATTTCGTATCGAAGTATATTTCTGAGGTAGTTATAAGAAATGAAAAACAAATTCAATCTTTCAAATTATCAAAATAATTTCATTTGACTACGATTCCCACAGCCAACCGTGCGTACACTAGTGTGTGTGTGACTTTTGTCAATGTAGTAGTGCGATTCTATACCTATCCATTTTGTAAACGCGTCCTTAAGGTTAGTCTTTTTGTGATTAATTTTTCAACAAATTATATTAACATACTTAGTATCGCGAGACTTATCGACCCACATTTAACAGAAAGCAATAGATATTCGTGTGTAAGAATTATAAGCTGATTTCAACAGAGGGCGCTACGATATCCAATAATAATCATATAAAATTTTATAAAATGGATACAGACAGAAATAACATTACTTATCGCAAACCTTGTAGAACAAGTTCATTAAATGACCTTACAAACATGACAAATAACAATGAAAAAAACATATTTGAATCAACAGTAATGAGTATTCCGGATAGCTTACATGACAATAGTGACGTATTAAATTATCTGAGCGAACAAGTTAAAACACTTACGACGCAACTACAGAGTGCTCATCAAGAGATTGAAAATCTAAATAGCGAAAACTTTCGTCTCAAATCTGATCTTCAAAACATAATAAAGACTAACAACGCGTACAAAAAAATATACTCAACGCCTGAGAAAAAAGCATAACACCAGTTTCAAAACGAAAGTGCAAAACATTGCATAACAATAACGTGCCAATTTTTGAACACAATATTAAAAACAATATTAAAAACAATGACGAACTTTCTCAACCATCAGGAGAACATACCAAAAGCTCGTCTCAGATGCATAACAAAGAAACTCAAACGTGTTACGTCTATACAGCAAATAAATCAAAAGAAATATCTACATCCTTTTCTTATAATAACAAAAAACCTCAACTTAATGAAGAACTGACAACAATGATAGCAAATCGTAAACAAAAGAATAAATTATGCATTCTAAGCAGTAACAAAACAGGGTCCCTATCCATAATTGAAGACGTGTTTTCAAATTACTTTGATTTCTGCCATTATGTAATCCCGAATGGTACTATAAAGGAACTTTTATGCAACGTAGAAAACAAATTAAAAGACTTTACCATAAATGATTATTGTATTTTTTGTATTGGAGAAAACGATATTAAAGCTGAGGGGAGTCAAATTAACACAATAAATATGATAAAAGATTCCCTAAAACAAATAACCCACACTAATAAGATAATTTGTGTACCGACATATATAACAGGAGCACCTATATATAATTTTAAAGTTGAAATGTTTATTAATCTCCTTCATCTTGACATACAGAATAATGAATACGCATACCTATTTGACTGCAACCGTGATCTATCACTAGATATGTTTTCTTATAAAACAGGAAAAATTAATAAATACTGAATAAAAAATATATACGACCGTATTATGGACAATATTTTAATTGATTTGTGTTCATATGAACAGATCGACATACAAAAAATAATAGTATAAAACACAGTACTCCTGATATTTCGACAAGGTCTCTAAAAATTGACGAAAAAGAAACCAACACTCAGTTTTTTCTCTGAAAAATATATACATGTCTTACATCAAAATATTGCAGGACTACTTAACAAATCAGATGCATTATGTATAAATCTGGAAGAACTCAGAGACATTAACAAATTTATAGACGCTATATGTATAACAGAGCATTTTATGATGGCAGGTCAGGAATTAAACCTAAATTTACCAAATTACATTTTGGCTTCGTCTTACAGCCGAAGCAACAGCAACAGAGGAGGAACATGCATCTTACTGAAAAAAAGAACATAAATTCAGGGAATTTTCAGAAATTAGTAACTATTGTCTTGACTATGTATTTGAGTGCTGTGCAATTGAACTTATTGATTTTAAAATTGTTATTATATGTATTTATAGAATACCCAATCAAAATAACTTGTATACATTCTTTCAGAGGTTGGAAAAACTTTTGACTTATTTTGCCAATCTTAATTTAAAAAAATATTTTAATAGCTGGTGATTTTAATATAGATGTTTTAAAAAGCAATAATGTTACTTTAGACTTTGAATGTTTATTATTAAGTTATAATCTTAAGCTAGCACTACATGAACCGACGAGACTAGCCAGTCGAACATGTATTGACAATTTTGCACATAATTTAAAAAAGGGTTATAAAACTGAAATTTTAGAATTAGGTCTCTCAGACCATACTGCTCAGTTAATCAAAGCACCTGCTAAAAAAATACCGACATTAAATTTTTGGCGTACCAGAAAACGTGATTATAGCTCAGAGAACATTGAAAAATTTAAAATGTGTATTAAAAGTTTATCTTTTTGGAATATTTACCATGCTAATGACCCAAACATAGCCTACCAATATTTTATTGATGATTTTAAACTTTTTTATGACCTTTGTTTTCCGCAAATACAAGTTTTGATAAAAGTCAATAGTAAACCAAAATGGGTATCCCATGGAATCAAGGTTTGCAGTAGAAAGAAAAAAGATTTGCTTTGGAAATTCAGATTGAATTCAACTAAAGAGAACAAATTAAAATATGTAAAATATAGTAAATTATTTAAAAAATTATAACCCTAACGAAACGTGCACAAAATAATTATAAAATAAAAATCTCAAGTAACAAAAGAAAACAGTGTGGCAAATTATAAACAAAACAAGACTCAATACACCTAAAGAAACTATTGTCAACATAAAAATTAATGATCGAATTTGCATAGATAATCCTAAAAAAATAGCTAACGCTTTTAATAATTATTTTATTGAAAAAGTTAATCCCCTTCCGGATGCCGGGAAAAAAAGCAAATACTACAATAAAACACCAATTAAATTCAATGTCTCTCGCACCAAGTTCACCATACCAAATAAATAAGATTATAAAAACATTGAAAAACACGAACAGTGTAGGATACGATGGTATTTCCACAACAATAATTAAAGCTGTAAGTGAGGATATATGCCACCATCTGAGTCACATCATTAACTTATGTATATCAACAGGAATATTTCCAAAAGACCTTAAATTATCAATTATAAAACCATTATTCAAAAAAGGAAATAAACAGTTAATGGAAAATTATAGACCAATAGCATTACTATCAATATTCTCGAAAATTTTTGAAAAATATCTTTATGGTGAAATAAATTCCTACCTCGAAAAACACAAAATTTTGTGCAATGAACAAAAAGGGTTCCGGCAAAATAAGACCATAAATATGGCCATTTATGAATTCATTGAAAATATTATATGCCATGTTGACAAAAGATTTCCCATTTGTGCTATTTATTGCGATATGTCACAGGCATTTGACTATGTAGACCATAATATACTAATTAATAAACTTGACGCTTACGGTATTAGAGGAAATGTCTTAGATTTAATTCGTTCCTACTTAAATAATCGACAACAAATAACAGAAATAACTAGAGTGAATCTTGAAACCAAAAATGAAGAAATATACACTTCCAAGAAGCGCTATGTATCATATGGCGTGCCCCAAGGCAGTGTACTGGGGCCACTCTTATTTATTATATATGTTAACGACTTGCCAAATGCAACGACACAGCCTATTACACTATTTGCTGATGACAGTACTGTTACAATTGCATGTAAGGGCATTAATCATTATAAATTTGACATCAAAAACGCATTGACATCTATAATTTCATGGCTAAACAATAATAATTTAAAAATAAATTTAACGAAGACAAATATAATGCACTTTGGACAAAGATCACAAAATCCATTAAATATAAATTTGGTTTATGATAATTACACGATAAGTGAAGTTACTTCTACCCGCTTTCTTGGCTTAATTATAGACAGCAAATTAAATTGGAAAGAACACATTAACGTATTATGTAAAAAAATCAGCAATCTTTCATACGCCCTTCATAAACTTGCTCCAACTATCAACACAGATACGCTTTTTTCGGCATACTATGGTCTTGTTGAATCTGTTCTCAGATATGGCATCATTTTTTGGGCCAACTCAACTAACACAGATATGGTATTTAAAATGCAAAAGCGATGCATACGGGCCATGTTTGGTATTCAAAGTACGGAGAGCTGTAAGCCATTATTCATTAAACACAAAATTCTCACACTTCCATCACTATATATAATGGAAATAGCTTTATTCGTTAGAAGCAACCCACACTTGTTTCCTCGCCTAACAGACAATGTAAGACGTAATCGCCGAGACTAGTAGGTCTACTAATACTAATCTAGTTACATATGTGGAGGACATTGCAAGTCACATTGATGGCAATAAACAAGTGGACGCAATATATACTGACTTCAGCAAAGCCTTTGATAGAGTAATCCATCGACGGCTTCTGACAAAACTATCTGCATACGGAATAGGGGGTTCTGTTCTAGCTTGGTTCGAATCGTATCTAAGTGAACGCTCTTTCTATGTAGTCCATAATGGTTTTAGCTCAGAGCTACGAGATATCACTTCTGGTGTTCCGCAAGGTTCACACCTAGGCCCTATTCTCTTCAATATCTTTGTGAACGATATACCTAATTATATAAAATACTCGTCCCCTTCGATGTTCGCAGATGACCTAAAACTGTGGAAAGTAATTGAAACACTAGATGATGTTTTGCATTTACAAAAAAGATCTTGACGCGCTAGTGAAATGGTGTCAGACGAATGGAATGGAGCTCAATATCAATAAATATGTTCACATTAAATTCACTAGGAAATTGAATCCTATTCCATTCATCTACAGCATTAATGGGATTCGATTAGGAGAAAGGACAGTAGTAAGGGATCTGGGTGTGCTCATGGAAAATAAAATGACATTAATTTGTCCCACATATTTACTACATCATAGGGAGGGCGTCCAAGATGTTGGGTTTTATTATCAGGAATGCTAGAGTATTCAAACGCCATTCCTCAAAAATTGCGCTATACAATAGCTTGGTTAGATCGATCCTTGAGTATGGAAGTGTGGTCTGGCGTCCACATTATGCTACTCACACACTTCGTATTGAACGCATTCAAAAACGATTAGTAAAACGCTTGGTGTTCTCATACTTCTGGCATAAAAGATTTAGCCCCTACAAGGACCTACTAGCGTTCCTAAAGATGCAGAGCTTGGACAACTTGGCAGGGATATACTTGACCTATCCTTCTTTTTCAAGATAATAAGATATCAGTTGCATTGTCCTGCACTCCTGATAAAATTTAATTTTAAAGTTCCGTCACGAATGCCTCGTAAGCCCACCGAACCTCTCTCTCGTCCATTTCGCAAAACAGTTTTGGGAGCCAATTCACCGGTTTCCAGAATTTCCCAACTATATAATAAGTGCGGAGGGTCAATAGATGTTAATGTTATGTCTCTAGCTGAGTTTAAGGCCACAGTAAACGATACATTATTTAAGTAACTAGGTGTAAGTCATTGTTTCATATACTTTCATAATATTGTTTTGTTCTATTCTTAGTTTTTGTATTTTTTTTTTGTTTTTTACTTGGTAACTTTTTAGTATTTTGAAGCATGTGGTGTATACCTTTAATTTATTGTACAACTAGTATACGAGTATAAGTGATGTGTGTTTACTATTTCTGCATTGTTGTAACAATAGTTGGTGTACTTAAATAAATAAATAAATAAATAAGTCACTCATGGCATTGCTCTATATTCATCGCAATCGGTTTAGCGATTCCAAAAGACAGACATACAAACATTTCGAAAATGATTATTTCTGTCTCAATATCATTTAAATATCCCTAAACCAGTTGTTTCAATATTAGGGACTGACACTTTCATTTTATTTATACGATGAATAGATTTTAGAGTTATTCACTACCCATTGTCGTTTTGTGGGTGCCATCCTAATAGACAACCGTGGGAATAGTCAAAAAGATTTTATGATTTTTTTTATTATTTATTACCTCCTCATTTGGCGAAACTAATGTCCTCCGAGCGCAGACGAGGCAACGAAAAGAAGTCGCTCTTGTGAGTAAGGTGTGAATGGTCAAGCAGTTCAACCGTAATTCGTGGATTTTTGCTACGACAACCGCTGAAGGTATGAGACGGTGCGTTGTCATAGTAAAACAGGATTTTCTTTTTTTACAAATGTGGCCGTTTTTCCGCAATCTCTGCATTCAGTTTTATAAGTAATGACACGTAATATGCTCCTGTAATGGTGTTTCCTTTTTGAAGATAATCAATTAAAATAACTCCATAACTATCCTAAAAAATAATCTTTATGACTTCACTACAATTTAAGGCAACAAAAGTTATTTTTAAGACATGCTAATTTTTTACTACCGTGTAACGGAAGAAAACGATAAGCATTTTTTATTGGACTTTGACAATAATAGGTACTCAAAAACTTTAATAAAAGTACGAGTATCACTTTTATCATTAATTAATTTATTTATTTATTTAATCTTTATTATACACCTTGTATACTAAGGGGTATAAAATGCGGACTTAATGCCTTATGGCATTCTCTGCCAGTCAACCCTGGATGATTTGAGAAACTGTGGCAGGTGTAATTTTTTTTTTTTTTTTTATTTATTTTTTTTTTTATATATTAATTAAGTATGTATATTTTACTAACTATATCCATAACGGGTACTTCTATACAAAATCTATAAGTAAATAAAATATTATGAGACAAAAATAAAATAACACAATACATATTAAAATACATTATACAAATTTTTTTTAATTTTTCCAATAATTTAATTAATGTTTCCTCCTGATATGAATGTACTGTACTTATTTAGTGCGGTTTAAAAATAATATACCGAATTTAATGAGAGCGCGTAGCCTAATCTTGTCAAGTCGACAGCAGAGTCCTTGATATCAACACAGGGTAATCGATATTAATATATTTGTTCAATTCAGTCAAAATTCAAAACGAAGGCAACCAAGATTCCCACCAGAGATACACAATCGCGCTATTTATGTCTATTTAGACGAACTCTTAGATAGAAAAGGTGCTCTTCCATATGTTGTAGATCTCAAGACAATTGGTTAGAAAAATGTGCGTAATTCAGTGGAAAAACGTATTCAAATAGTCTTAGTTGTAGTGAATATCTACTACTCCATGTCGTCTCGTGAGCGTCGTAAGAGGCAACAGAAGGAAGCTCCAACAGGAGATGGGCTAATGGCTGGGAAACTAATCGTTGACTGGGAGAGAATTCCCTATGGCATTTAGTCCTCCATATGTACTACTTTGTGCATGGAAGTATAAATAAATTAAAATTATTTGTACGCAAAAAAATTTATCATCATCATCATCATTGCAGCCCTTCACAAGTTCACTGCTGAACATAGGGCTCCCCCATGGAATGCCACAAAGCAAGGTCCTACGCCACCTGCACCCATCGACTTCCTGCATGTCTGACCAGGTCGTGATTCCACCTGGAGGGTCACCCTACACTACGCCTACCGGTTAGAGGCTGCCACTCGAGAAGCTTTATTCCCTAACGGTTGTCGGTTTTTCGAGCTATATGGCCGGCCCATTGCCACTTCAGCTTACTAATCCGTTGGGCTATGTCAGTCACTCTGGTTCTACTGCGGATATTCTCATCCAAGTTTATCACGCAGAGAAACTCCAAACATAACCCTCTCCATAGCTCGCTGAGCGACCTTGAGCGTACTCATGCGTACAGTGTTGGACCACATCTCAGATCCGTAAGTCGTCTAGGGTAACACGCACTGGTTGTACAATCTAGTTTTCAGGTTTTGAGGTATATACCTGACGAGAAGATATGTCGTAATTTGCTGAACCATCGAAGTTGGACTTATCTACTCTGACTATTTGTCCCAGCTAAACGTACTCGTCATCAATTTTGAGGTTAGTGCTCTCAACAACTACCGGCATAGCCGTGACTTGGACATTAAACATGATCTTTGTTTTATCCATGTTCATCTTAAGACCTATCCGTTGAGAGACACTATTGAGGTCATTGAACATAGTGCTTAGGTCCACCAGCGATTCTGCCATAAGGACTATACCGTTGGCAAATCGAAGGTGAATGATGTACTCGCCATTGACGTTAATACCGTATCCTTTCCAGTCCAGTAGCTTGAAAACGTCATCCAATGCAGCGGTGAAGAATTTCGGGGATATGACGTCACCCTGTCTTACACCTCTCTGCAGTTGGATAGGTTTCGAACTCTGGTTCTGTACTCGGAAAGCCATCGTATCCCCTCCTGTACAAATACTTCAGCACTTCGATATAGCGACAGTTAACTTGGCACCGCCGAAGGGACTGTAGCACCGCCCCAATTTCGAAGGAAGCAAAGGCTTTCTCATAGTCCACATATGCCAGGCAAAGTGGCATAGTGTACTCTTGGGACTTCTGTACAATTTGTCAAAGGGTATGTAGGTATGTGGTCTATGGTACTAAAGCCTTTTCGGAAACCGGCTTGTTCTGGAGGCTGGAAGTCGTCTAGCCTGCGTGAGAGACGATTCATAATGACTCCCGAAAACAGCACGTAGACGCAATTCAGAAGGGATATCGGTCTGAAGTTCTTTAAGAGAGCGTTGTCGCCTTTCTTGAAGAACAAGGCCACCGCACCTCTGCTCCACGTCTTCGGAGTAGTACCACCATGGAGGACGGAATTGAAGATCTTCTGAAGGACTTTAAGTATCGGTGTTCCACCCGCTTTCAGAAGCTCCGCTGTAATTCCGTCCTCGCCTGGGGACTTGCCGTTTTTCAGGTGCTGGAGAGCCATTCTAATCTCGCTCAGACTGACGTTCGGGATTTCATCGGAATTAATATAAACAAAATAGACCAAAAAGATATGAAGAAAAAGATTTTCCCAGGCCAATCGAAAATATTCGTTTATTTATTATATTTTAATTATTCACCTGCAAGTCACGAACTAAACTTACACAAATTTACATAATTAGCAGTAAAGCAACAAGTACTGACTTGTGGGAGATTATTAAAATATGTCTAACGTTGGTTTTGCTTGCGGAGTCTGACGTTAACTGCGTTAGTTCACGCAGGCGGACAGTAAATTTTAGTTAGAGTTATTAATTTTCTGGATGAGTCGGTTTGTAGTACGATGATAGAGACAAATTTTTATACGTACAGCTATGCTGCAGCTATATTATAGTTTTAGCAATAATGTACCAACTTGACCAGGGTGGAGGTAAGAGTGATAAATCGTATATCGTTTCGTATGATAAGTATAGAGAACCGCAGACTCATAAGACCAAGGATCAATCCTTGAGGGAACTCCCATTCACATAACTAAACCTGAAGGCCACTATATATGCTATTTTTCTGCTCGTAATTTGATGACATAAGGTTCAAATGTATAGCTTCTAATGTCATATAACGTCAGAAGCGGGTTATCTACCTGACAAAGATAATCACGATCAGTTGGTTCTGAAAAATAACGTGAAAGAAAGGTCAGATATGCTTTCGCATTTACCTTATATTTTTTACAAAGATAATATTTTTTTATAAAGACGTTCCCAATAGTCAGATTACGATGATATCTATTGCCGCCAATACAAGGCAAATTAAATATGTTTTACTTCTTAATTACTTACTTATTTGCTTCACACTTATAATTATCATCATTTTTTGTATATAAAAATAACTGCAGTGATGTCCTCCACACTGATGTAACATAGGTTCATCAACAAGTTTTCGGAATATGGCACTTATAAATGAGTTCTAGAAATGCGTTTTTTTCTGCTTTTTCTTCGTATTTTAAATTTGTTAGTAACCAGGGCCGGAAAAAACTAAATTGAAAACATTACCCATTTTTTTTTTCAAACTTCACATTTGGCGGGTATTTGATTCGAATGCAAAATGGGAAAACTTGAACTTCGTGCGATTATTAAATATTTCTCTCTGAAAAATAGTCCGTTTTCTGGGATGCGGACAGTATAATAATGAACTAAAAATAATAATGTCCTCCAGACCGAATTTCGGCCACGACGGCTTGCCTCAACGGAGGCTAGCCATCGGCGCAGGACAGGATTATAGTGCCCAAGTGAATGCGCAAGCACAGGTGCACTCTTTATTCCTTCACTCTCATAATCCGATGGGACGGTAAACCGACACGACCGGGGAGAGATCAGGCGCAGGACCAACGGCTTTACGTGCTTTCCGAGGCACGGGGGTGAGACACCACCAACTTCCTGACTCCGGGCAGCTACTGAGAATTTCTTGACAGTAAAACTCAATAATTGATTTTTTGGCCCAACCCGGGATTCGAACCCAGGACCTCATGACCAGCAGTCCCACTTCTACGACTACTAGACCAACGAGGCAGTCTGTGATAATAATGAACTACTATTTAAGTAAAGGAGAAAAAATAAAGAAGATTATTACACATCATGAATCAAATAACAACGCGAAAAATTAAGAATAAACGTCGAGGAAAATTGCGTGCTGGAATGCTTTTTAATCATGATAATGCCCCTGCCCACCAATCTGATGTCGCAGGCACTGCCATCTGAACTGCTGGTTTTCAGTTGATGCAGCACCAACCATATTCTTCGTACCTAGGTCCGAGTGATTTTAATCTTTTTACTCATGTGTAAAAGCCCTTGCGTAGTATAAAATTTGAAGATGATGCTGAGGTGATGTGTACCTTTTTCGAGTCTCAGAATCAAGCGTTTTTAAGGGAATTAACCATTTTGCAAAAAGCTATTCAAGGTATTAGCCTAAAAGGCGATTAGATTGAAGGTAGGTTCGCTTTTTACTGGAAACGAGGCATTCCATCTTAATCCTCATGGGTGACTACGCATCTGCATTTTGATTTGTAATCGAGGATAGATGTAGAGTTTTATGAGCCGCAGCAACCATTTACCATCAGGTGGACTGTGTGCTCGTTTGTCACCCTATCCTATATTTAAAAAAAACATAAATACAATTTGCATGTTCGTCCTAGAGTTTTAAGCATTTCCAAAAAAAAACTTATTGATCAATTTAGTAGATCACTTCGTTACCCGCAAATATTATCGGAAGCTAGGCATTAACTGCGTACGCTATAGTGTTTTTTACGACTATTTGTTATTGCTCTTATGAAATCGTTTTATATTTCGACCATAGACTTAGAATATACTTACGCCATTATATTCTAAGTCTATGATTTCGACCATATTTGGTACATACACCGCGCTGCCCACCACTTGTAAAAACAACACCGAAAATGCGATTCGCTCATCACTTCTTAATTTTCAATAATTTTTGTCAGAAAATACCTTACTGTGTCATAAGTAAGAAATAGATATATACCATATATCTATTTCTTATACTACTACTACTACTATACTATTTTTGTGAAAAATTATATTTACGTACACTATTATATTATAAAATATTTAACACTAGCTGACACGTGTAGCCTGTTTCTCATAAGCCTGGCTATCATATACAAAAAGAAATTTTGAAATCGGACTGGTTCCAAAGATTAGCGTGTTTAAGCAAACAATAAAATCTTCCCTGCTTTACTGTATAAGTATAGATTATATTTAATATAATTGGTAAAACTATATTTTCAATGCAATATTAATGACATATAATATATCCTAGTAAAATTTGTTAAGATAAAATGATAATTTTACATTCTAAATACTTTAGTAAGTTATTATATTATTCGGCGCCAAACCCAATTACAGCTCATAAAGGATCAAGAGCGGAAGGTAGAGGTGATGGCGGAATAACAATTTAATTAGAGGGACTCTATCTTGAGGTTTGTCGTATATATTACGGATTTAGGGATTCGAATAGGACGGACAGTCAGTAAGTAATATTGTATTAGGATTGTATTTTTTTACCCGCGACGGAACTATGATGGTATATGCGTTTAAGGTGAGAGATTTTTTGTTTGTTTGTTGCAAACGAATGTTCCCATTTATCTCCAAAATAGTTATACCTTTTTAAATACGGTTTTCTGTAGAGGGTTTGTGACTCATCGGTGATGGTTCTTAGATAGGTGTTATGATGTTAACTCGCCAGGTGTCGCTGCAATAAACATTTTTTGTGGAAACGAATATTCCCATTTATCTCCAAAACGGTTATACTGATTTAAACACGGTTTTCTGTAAAGGGTTCGTGACTTATCGGCGATGGTTTTTAAATACTTATTTTAATGTTAACTTGCCAAAGGGCGCTGCAGTGAACATTTTTTTGTGCAAACGAATGTTCTAATTAATCTTTAAAACGGTTATACCGATTTAAATACGGTTTGCTTTAAAGTACTTGTGACTCATCGGCGATGGAATAAATAGCTTTGAAGAATATGAATAAAATGACGTCCGCATTCAGCTCTCGAGGAGATGGTGTTATTACTGTCTGGCTAAACGGTAAGACTTAGCGGGGTCCTGTATTAACCAATATCGACCTACACCCTGGATAAATTTTAGTGGTGGTGAAAGTATTTAAATGACGGAAAACAAGATGGCCGCCATATTAATTTTAAAGGGTTATAACTCGGCAAAGGTTAGGGGAAGGGAAAGGGGAGGGAAGTTAGTATGGTGGTGCTCGAATAAATGTTATAGGGACCGGCAAGTCACTGCTGAAAACAAAAGAAATCAAGATGGTGAATCTAAGATGGCGATTAAATTTTTAAAAAAAACCTACAGTGACATTAAATGAAATGAAAATGAAACATTAAATGAAATAAACAAACCTAAAAACATTTCCAGCGATAACTAATAAATAAAAATAAATTAATAGTAAAAAAACACAAGTTTTATTTAAATGCTCTAAAAGAAATTAAACTTTAATTTATAAACCCATCAAATTATTTACTACTTAATATATTACATTACACGATTTATGTGATATACCAGCTTATCGCGAGATTTGCCTGTATACTATACAAGAATACAATATCTGTATAACTTGATATTGATATAAGTAATTCTAAGAAAAAAATTATGTTGTTTTTATAAATAAAGAAGTAGCTGATACTATCCCACGCTCAGTTCCCCCCTTCGTAAATTTGCTATCCACACCATTTTGCTGACACATGTTACGTTTAAGTTCGCAAAATTCAAAGTAACTTATAGATGTCGTACCCCTTGAAAGTGTGCAAGTAACTTTTTACGGGGGTTAACTGACTCAAATCAACAAAAACGACAATATTTACACCGCCAAAAAGAGAGTCATTATTTTTTAACCTCTGAAGTCTCAACTGAATGCAATGAAACATTCCATATGGAACCATGGAAATCTAATAGACAATTATCCAGCGAATGGTTTTCCATTTGCGCATAATATCTCTTTAAACACTGATCACTTAACTGTCGATGAGTGATTGCACCATTTTCGATACTCATTTATAATGCAATGTGATGTATTCATCCATTCATAAGGCGACCTTCTGCTCCAGTGAGGGCAGTGACTTCAAAAAAACATGGCTGAAGTAAAGCAGATACCATTTGCTTACAACATATTTTAATTTGCACTATAATTGCTCTCTGAGTAAAAGTTTTACCAGATACAGCTCCTTCTGTTATTGATAATTTGATTGTTTCATCCGGTGGCTCTTTAGACAGTAACGTTAATGCAAATTCTCTAAAATAAAAAACAAACTCAAAAGTTTTGAAAAAAATCCACCACAGGTATAAAGGTTGTAATTCAAAAAGGATTAATTAAAATCTTTGAAAATCCCAGACTAAAAGAAAGTAAGTCACGAAAGATAAAATTAAAAAAGTGCTTTAAAAAGGGTTGATTTTCTTGCGGTCTGTGTGTCTTGACTAAGAAAAGTTATAATAAACAACTAATTATGACTTTCCTTAGTCCTTCCTAACTTTCTGCATCTATTTGTATGTCGCAGCGACAAACACTATAATAATATCAAATATAGGTACTACACATATTCACCTACATATTAGCTAATATAATTACAAACCCAAGAAAATCCGTCGTACACGTAGCGAATTAAGTGAATGAATACCTTCAAGAAATCAGTATTCAAATATTGGAGTGGCCAGCTTGTAGTCTAGATTAAAATCCAATCGAGCATATCTAGAATTAAAAGAACGATTAAATCCTCTCCTAGCCCACCACAAACTCTTGATCAACTCCAAAATGCAGCATTGGCTAAAAGGACAACCGTACCGCAAATCGAGACATATATATATATATATATATATATATATATGTGTGTGTGTGTGTGTGTGTGTGTGTGTGTGTGTGTGTGTGTGTGTGTGTGTGTGTGTGTGTGTGTGTGTATTATGGTGTTAAGCAAATAAGCTACTTGATTATAAAATTAAAATATTACTCATCTCTATGTTTATATACATGACATTAGGCACAATAGGCATTATGTACATGAAAGTAACACTAAGATAAGTCAAAGGGATTAGGCGAAAATCGTTAAGTAGAACACATACCTAAAGCCGGGTTCCATTCAGCCGTATCCATTACCTGGGACCGAATTCAAGATAAGAACTCTGATGCTTCGTATACATTTGGGGATTACGTAAACGAGTATAGACTTGTGGGAATGTTACTGATGTTTTTGCATGATTGGCATAAAAATTTGTATTAATAAAATTTTGTATTCCCTTGTCAGTTGCCTTTTTGGTATTATTTTTATATAAAGAAGCCAAAAAATAAATGCTTATATTGTAGAGAATATAATATAAATATGGCGTGTGGTGGCGGTGTAAAAATATCCACTACCTCATAGCGTCCCGTGGGTGTCCTAAGAGGCGACAGAGGGAAACAAATCAGGAGATGGGCAGCAGGGTCTTCCTTAATGACGAATAAAAATAAAAAACTGCAGTTGTCAACCCGCTTGCCGAGCGTGGCAACTATGCTAAATATCCCTTCTATGAGTCAACCTGTGGGGGAGGCCTAAGTTCAGCAGTGGACTTATAAATAGACTGTAATGGTATAAACTTATATACATTCATACTTCCGCCACCATGGATACACCTAGATATTGTTTCACTCTGACTTTCTTGTCACTATCGGTAAACTGTATTTTATTTGTATTGACTTAAAACCTTTATTGCGTTTACCGTATAAGATTACAAAGGATGAATGCCAGTCGGCGTTCTCTACCAGTGTACTCATGGTGTGGTGAAAAATAAGTAGTAGATGTCGTAAATAAGAAGAACTATATAAATATTATAATTTATAAATGTATACACATACATATTATATACATACATACATAAATACATAAACATGTTTAACAAATTCCGGTAAAGATAGCTGGTTTTATTTATAAGTATGAATAAGTCGGTGTTGATGTTTCCAAAAAGCGTTCTCCAACGAGTATATTGTAAACGTTCCTATTTTTCGTTATGCTAAAATATATAGGTAACAAAAAGATAAATTATAAGCATAAATAAATGGTTTTTATTTCTGTAATACATGGAATGATCATAATTTTTTTTAAACTGAAACATTATCCATAAAATCATAATATTGAAACATTGAGGCAAATATGTAGAGATTAATATAGAATAAAAGAAATATATATTAGGAAAAGCGATTGAATAGGCTATGTTATTAAACTAAAAAACATTCGAATATTATCTGACATGACTTAGTAGGCTGTATGGTCATTGATTATTGCCTGTTCCGAAGGCGACTTACATAACTTGACAACTTCGAGTTTGAAATTACCATGCGGCCATGCGCATTTTTGGTTGTGTTTGTGGATAGATTTCATGTTTTTACTTTTTACCTTCGTGGATTTATTTAACTTGACCCTTGGTTTTTTTCTCGGATTACAGAACAGTTGGTTGTAGCGCCCACATAATGACTGGTATATAAGTCAAGACAATGTACAACCTCCAGCTGTTTTTCTAGATGACATTTTAGTAATAATTGCAAAAAAATATTTAAACAATTAAAAAGGTTGAGTTTTATTGTAAGTAATTCATTTAATAATAACTACAAAACCGTATTCTTTTGTTTTCTTTTCAATTTATTCAAACAACTTATCACAAGAACGAGTGATCTAACTACGTAACCTACGAATCATAAAATATAAAATAAAAACAAAACCCCAGGTCCTGTAAAAGTATGATTTTTTAAATAAGTAGCTAAGCCATATTTTAACTTTGTTTGACGCCAGGCCCAAGCTTGTAGGGAATCAAGTTCATGCCCTTTTATAACAATTTTTTATCTCTCGATTGGAAAATGAGCCTGAGCGTCAGTAAAGATAGTGACACGAAATATAACTTTATTTACTACACAAAAAATAAACATTTTGGGTTGGCTATAGACATCCGGTACTTGATTTCGATAATGTTTTTAGTCTAGGAGGCTTGTTAGGGTTAAGCTTGAACCTATTACACTGTTTTAGATGCCGGAAATGCGTTTTGAATTAATTACGATAAAAACAAATTTCACAAAAAATTGTGTAATAACGAAACGCAAATATGTCAATTTGTTCTCGTATTATGAAGTAGATGTCTGGTACTTGATTTATAATTTTGTTTTCAATTTATGAGGATTGTCAGGGTTAAGCTTGAACCATTTACAATGTTTTTGGATTTCAGAAATGCCTTTTGAATTAATTACGATAAAAATAAATTTATAACTATACATTTCCGCAACGGGGGAAGGGTAGGGGGTGCTTCCCACGTTCCCCCCCTCTCCCCTCTCCCAACACCGTATAGCCGTTGCAGAAGTAACTTTTTGTCAATATTCCTGTATAAAACAGTGAAGTTATAAATTTACAAAAAAATCATTACTCATAAACTATACATTTCCGCAACGGGGGAAGGTTAGGGGGGGCTTCCCATGACCCCTCCCTCCCCCCTCCCCCTCCCAACACGGTACGCGAGTATCGGACGTCTATAGTTTAACCAACATTTTATTTAGATGAACATTTTATTTCAAAATGCTCCGCGGCGTCGCGCAACGCCGTGAGACATCTCGAGGCACAGCGTGAAGCATCACAATTCACAATGCAGCGATGCTTCGTCGGTAGGCACAGCGTGAAGCATCACAATTCACAATGCAGCGATGCTTCGTCGGTAGGCACAGCGTGCAAGAGTGGAGATTCCTCGCGAAGACGCGTGGCGCAGTGCATCGCACCGCCGCGCCGCGTTGAGGAAATTGAAAGGATAAAAGGAAAATAATTAAAGATCGATGCTCAATGTAGGCATCCACGACTTTTCCTGCCACCAGGGTTACCTGGTGGCAGGAATACCTTTAACCTTAATTAACTTAACTTAATTTCATAGCGGGGAAGTAAATTTGTTCGGAAAATGTAAAGGTTAATGTTTCTTTCCGCACTATTAGTTTTATTTTATATTAATTAAATTAAAAATAAATAGACTAAACCTAATATTCATAAGGGTAGAAAAAAAAAGAAGAAAAGAGTTAAGATCTGCAAAAGTTAAAGAGCCAACCACTGGGGGATTTGTTTTGTTTAATAACATAATACTCTAGAAACTGATACTTTTATTAAAAACTAACTTCCCAATTAAATGACATTGTGTAACAAAAAACTTCACCTCGGTGTCAACTAGCGACACCTGGTGAGCGGAAGATTATCAGCCCTTATCGATATCCGCTTTAATTTTTAAGACAACAGATTACTACCTACTTACTTTGTTGCCCGATTAAATGTAGAGTTATTTATAAGCTACCTTTAACTTAACTTTTTTTAGCAATAATTCACTACTTAATATTATGGTATATACGATGAGGCTTTACTTTAAATAAAATTGACATCCCATTTAAGGTAAAGAGCAGCTCTATTTGAATAAAAGATTAATCAAATACTGAAAATAAAGTGTGACATAAAGTTGTTACTGAAACAGAAATATAGTCCTTCCTTTTGACCTACAAATGACCTACAATTCCGGGTCCAGAAAATGTATGTATGTAAACTGCCCTACGATACAGGAGAAAATTCTAGTGTTGAAGGTAACGTTTTTTCAAACAATACAATACAATATCATGCTGACATCTTGACGACATAGGTAAGTTTAACACCAAAACAATAAAAGGTAACGTAAGGACAAAACCTAAAAAATTGCTCTTGAGAACTTAAGACTAAAGTAGTGATTGTAGGAAGAGACAAAGCAGCGTGGTGAAAGGAGGGATATAGTTTATATAGTTATACGTGGTAGAGCCATGCTATTAGTAGTATAGTTGTAGCACGAATGGGTCGGCTCGACCGGGGGAAGGACCACGCTCTCACAGAATACCAGCGTGAAATAGTAGCTTAATGCTGCTGTATTTCGTATGGTGAGTGTAGAGAACCGGAGACCCTTTTTACTGGAAATGAGGCATTCCATCTCAGTCCTCACGGGTGACAACGCATCTGCATTTTGATTTGTAATGGAAGATAGATGTAGATGTCTATGGGCCGCAGCAACCACTTACCATCAGGTGGACTGTGTGCTCGTTTGTCACCCTATCCTATAAAAAAAAAAAAAAAAAAAAAAAAATATATAGTTCGAGAGTGTGCTACTCTTACTGATTGGCAGGCCTGGAGCGCTACTTGAAACTATTTACAAATTAACAAAAACGAAAAGCATAAGTTTTAATAAACCTTCTAACCTGATTTAAAATCTCTAATTTATTATATATTTTCTATAAACCGTCTAATATTTTAATAAACTAAATATTTTACTAAACTAAAAAAAACTTTTATTAAATATTCGGTGTTTCAATTTATTCGAGAAGCTACAATACTGATAAATGAAAATTACACATAAGACAGAAACAAATTAGCGTTACTTGACGATGGCAATTCATTCTTCTCATGAATTTAGGATTTCGCTGCTTAATTTATGTCCCCAGGTTATTCCTTGATGTCCGGAAATTATTCTTTTTGCTGTGGTTCACTCCTTGCAATACCGAGAAAGCAACATTTATTCGCAAAGTTGTTGCTTACGTGGAATAAACGTTTTATTTTATAAAAGTCCACAGTAATCTCGTATCATTATTTTCATTATGACCGTAATTTAGGTGAATTTTCTTAATGTTGTTGATGAGAAGTAATATTAATTGACCTGGAAGTAACGGAGAATGCTGTCATACTTATTTCGGCATCATGCAACTACACTACTCAATTATTAACACCTATTAAGTACCAATTTGATAAAATTAATAAAAATTTACTTTTTCTATTAAACGTATCTTTGTGTACATTGTGATATAGAAGCACACTTTTTTCTGTTTATTGTTTATTACGTAACCCTACCTTGAATGAGCGCAGGTACAGACTGGTATGCTTTTCGAACCAGCTTCTCCAACTCAAGCGCCCACTGCTGCTGGTTTTCGTTGCTGCGTTGCACGCGATCTTTCAGCTGCGCAAGAAAGACGTGTTCCAGGTGAGCGTCGCCATATCTCACCTGGAATGCCTCAAGAAGCTGTTCGTAAGTCACTTCCTTATCGAGAGCTTCCAGACAGTTATGGCCTGGTCGCGCAGGCCTAGCGTGAGTGCAGTCATAGCCTGACTTTTATTCCAGCTGTGCTCCTTCATGACAGCTTCGAACTGGATGTTGTAGGCCGATTAGGAAGAAGCACTGTCGAATACTTTACTAAACAGTGGTAGTATAAGAATATCCACTACCTCATAGCGTCCCGTGGGTGTCGTAAAAGCCGACAGAGGGAAACTGAAACAAGAGTTTATACGTGGTAGAGCCATGCTGCATTTATATTAGTAGTATAGTTGTAGCACGAGTGGGTCGGCTCGACCGGGGAAGGAGCACGCTCTCACAGAATACCAACGTAAAATAGTACGAGTAGAGTATAGTATACTGCTGTGTTTCGTATGGTGAGTGTAGAGAACCAGAGACCCTTTTTACTGGAAAAGAGGCATTCCATCAGATGGAATCGTCCTCATGGGTGACAACGCATCTGCATTTTGATTCGTAATCGCGGATAGATGTAGATGTCTATGGGCCGGAGCAACCACTTACCATCAGGTAGACTGTGTGCTCGTTTGTCACTCTATCCTATAAAAAAAAGAGATGAACAGCAGCATTTTCCTGATAACAATTCGAAATAAAGTTGCCAACCCGTCTGTCAAGCGTGGCGTACCAAAATCCCCTTATGAGGGATTCTATGGGGGAGGCCTACTATATTCACTAGTGAATTTTTATGGCCTGTATTGGATGGATGGATGATTGTTTTCAAGAACTTATTTTAAAATAAATATTACTTAACCAGAAATATATGTATTAATGAATGATGTCATAATTTTATCCTCTAGAATAGAGGAAAAATCATCCTCATAAGCTTTGACCTGCCTAGAAACTGGATTATTGTGGAGCACTGACATGTCATAATAACAAGTGGAAAATCTAAACGTTTAGCCGCAGTACACATTTTGGAGACACCGTGTGAAATATATATATATGTTATGTATATACATATATATAGATAGTTATATATATATATATATATTTATGTATGTATATATATTTATATGATCCTCTTGTGTACACCAAAGTATTGTCATTGAGCAATGAAATATGCAGGTATTATTGTCACATCATAACACGAAATAAAAATTGAATCCATAAAATTGTTATGTCTGGACCAAAGTAATTTAAATTGGGGTAGATAAATAGTGAGTTCTGTCGCCGAGTTATACTGTTATAATTCCAAGTAACATATCAAAGAAGTATAGCAGTATAACGGCAGACTTACACATCGCGTCAAAATTCACGATACCATCCTCACCATCTGAATGCTTCGCGGTCCACCATTGCACGTTTTACGTATTATAACGAAAAATTAAAACCCGATATTCTGCAAGGGCTAGTAATTCTGTTTAACAGTTGTACAGTATTTTATTTAAGCCCAAAGTCGTTTTATTTGAACTAAAGATAAGAAAGAGTTTCAGAATATATAATAAAATAGGTATTTTTAATAAGGAAGGAAACCAGTAAAGCGTTGATCATTTATCTCGTTTAAGTGTTTGAATTTGAATAATCCCGTCTTAACTGATACTCTATTTATTAATCCTTTAGGCCTACAAATAGGACAGCTAACATTTCCTTCCCCGAGTTAATTACTTTGGTCCAGACATAACAATTTTATGGATTCAATTTTTATTTCGTGTTATGATGTGACAATAATACCTACATATTTCGTTGCTCAATAACAATACTTTAGACCAAGTCATAGAAATTGTATACTTACAAAATGATATGTTATAAAATAACTATATATATTAAGTAATACATAACAATGAGAAAAGGCCAGAACTATATAATTTCAATCGATGAGAGATCTCAAGATTTAAATAACTGATAAGTTAGTTGCGGTAACATCGACAACTTCGCACGACAGGCATTTAAAAATATTTTATTATATTGTTAGTACTTCAGACCAATACCGAACCGTAATACTTTAAGGTGTATATAAACCAGATCATAGACGGTAACGCAGCACGACCTGCGACACTTAAGTGATTATGCTGCATGACGAACCTTTATAACCTATATTAACCTATATTAACGATAATTTTATCGAATTTCAAAACCTCCTACATAATACTGAACAGGTCTCCAAGCTGATGATGGAGTGAAATAATATTTCTCAAAATTTTAAGTGACAATGTCAAATACAGGTTTATTAATTCTTCTAAAATATCTTTACGCGAACGGGAGGACTGGGGTCGACCTGAAACGTGGAAGATTAAAAATTAAAATTAAACGCGATAGAATCCGTAAAATTAGTTTCATTTTCTAAAATAGCTGTGCAGCAAAAACAAATTGTGTTTGTTTTAAAGTAATATTTTTGTCATGTTTGCACGACATGCCAATCCGAAGAAGATTATGCGTGTATGTCCGTTGTAAAATGAAATGAATTGTTTATCAACCCTCAGCACGTATTTAGCACGCCATTCACATCAATCTTTGAGTATTAAAACATCAATCAATAGGTAGGCCTTAAGCGGTAATGCAGTGTGATGGTATGAAATGCTTTACGTGCTGCCATACATGCATGTTAGTTCTTTAGGGTAGAATTTTAAGTGATCATACTTCATACTTGCGAACTGAACTGATCTGCTCAGTTTTGCTAGATGAGCTACAAATTTTGAAGGTTCTTTTTTGAGTGCATCAAAGAATATGTTTCAATAACGTCTGAGTCAGTTATTGTTTTTCATTCTGTCCGTGTGCAATGGTATTGTAATTTATACCTACGGCGTTCCTTTTACCCTTTCTTTTCTGGTCAAACCTAATTTTGAAATGACAATTGATTTAAAAATAATCATATTTGACCGTTCCTCAAATATCATTATTTTTAAATCAATTGTTTTCAAATATGTATAATCCATTTCGTGTATATCAGGACACATTTGAAACCATTTAGTGTAGCATACATACATATAGGGAAAATATATTCTAGATTTACTGAACATTTATGGAATACCGAGCTTGCAGCGAAAGTACATAAACAATTTACTCGCTGCCGATAGCGAATAATTAACGTACGACTTCAATTTCCTTTGCTTGATTTAAACCACGCGAGAACATCGCTGCTGCGTCAACCTCTTAGTATTTGCATTACGAGTATATTCAAAATTAATCATTTAATAGCTAATAAATCGTCATAGACATTGTAATATTAATTATTAAGGACAATGCCTTTCCTTAAGATGATTAAGATATTCAAACTGTGTATTTTATCGCAATTAGGCTCCATTTTAAAATTCCTAAAATGTTCTTAATTGGAATGGAGCTTAAAAAGAAACTAAAAACCTGAAGCAAGCGGTGTTTTCGACCGATTCATTAATTATTTTATAAGTTTAAACTTCACGTATTTTATTTAAGTTGCATTTGAATATATATAGATATATAAGAACAAAAATTGATATATGCTATTATATATATAAGGGTTACGGCAGAGTTAGGATTTTGAAATGAAATAAAAGTCAATTTGCATATTTGCATTTATGGTATATATATATATATATATATATATATATATATATATATATATATATATATATATATATATATATATATATATATATATAGTGTTCCCGGTGGTAAATAAATACTTTAGCCCATATAGGTCCACATTTGCCCTTAATTGAGAATCAAAATGCACATGCGTTGTCACACCTGAGGAATAAGATGGAAGGCCTGGATTCCACGAAAAAGGGTATCCCCTTCTATATATAGCATCGGCAGAGGAAGACGACCATCCGTTTTAACTTTATTGTACGTACTTATCTACATTATACTGATGCTTTTTACTGAAAAGTTTTCGTTTAGCACGCTGATTGCATTCATTTTCATATTATTCAGATTAACACACTTCCTGCTAAGCGCCTTACATTCTTTGACGGCAAACAGTACATATTTTGGATCCGACAGAGAGATTATTTTTGAGATGGAGTCACAGGATTTTGGTAATAAATAAACACAATATTATTATTTTCAGTACTGTTACTTACTCAATCACATCCAATTTGAAAGCTATTAATGGCAAACCCATTAATAACTTTTAAATCGGTTGTCAGAAATTTACCCATATCTTTTTATTTATTAAACTGACATACAAATATGTAGTCTTATGGATTGTAATTTGCAGACGGACGGACAACAGAGTGATAAGAGTTCCAATTATTCCTTTAGAGTTACGAAACCCTAATACATCGCACATAATTTCAATGGAGAAGATGGATAGGTGTTACTATCGCATCGGTCTGGTATTCAAACAAGAATTCAAAATTCGTTCTGAGTAGATCTTAAGGTAGACTTGGTTAATAATGACATTAGAAATTCGGTTCATCATTAAACATTCACCACGTTTTATAAACACCTCAGAACGTAAATAAAATCGTTTCCACATATTAGCTTCAAAAATCAATGCTAAGACATAGTGTATATATAAAAAAAAACAAAGCATTCATTGTTATGGGCTTGTACATTTTTTGAACCTTTTGAGTGAACTAAAGAATATTACAAGGTCAATGTAAAAACTAGAATCTCGTCTAGATAGTTAGTTTTACGTGGTAGAGCCATGCTGCAGCTATATTAATTATATAGTTGTAGCGCGATAGGGTCGGCTCGACCGGGGAAGGACCACACTCTCAGAGAATACCAGCGTCAAATAACAGCTTAATGCTTTAGACCCTTTTTACTGGAAAAGAGGCATTCTTATTCCTTAAGACTGACAAGGCATCTTCATTTTGATTCGCAAACGAGGATAGATGTAGATGTCTATGGGCCACAGCAACCACTTACCACGAGGTGGACTGTGTGCTCACTTGTCACCCTTTTCCTATAAAAAGATTAAAACTGTATTCCCTATTGTCCTCTCTTACAGGTGGAATTGTTTACTCTAAATTTATAGGAGATCATCTCTAAAATAAAACCTATTAAATTGAAAAGAATTGTTTAAATCTGTTCACAATTAACATAAATAAATATAATGCGCATAACAAACGTAAAAACATACAGTTGAATTAAACATTCCCTTATATTGAAGTCGGCAAAAATAGGTTAAATAGATGAAATTCACGAAATTAGTTTTATTCAAAGCAGAACTTGTTGTGTGTTATAATCGGACAAGCTATTTACTTGGAGTCGATAAAGTCCAGAACGCCATTTCCGTTTCCGTTTCCATTTCCGAAGCCGTATATACAACATACTCTTATCCCTTTCCATTGTACCTACACTGAATATTCTATACATTACTATGTTATTACTACAACTATTATACCACGATTGTAATGTACATGTCATAAAGTGACGATCTAAGACATGAACGAAGTTTTTTTTGTGTAGGCAGCGCAGAATTCAGGATTTGGAATTGTTGGAATTGTTCTTACTTGGGAAGATAGGTTATATCTTTTGGTATTTTGGTAAGAGGCCTGAAGTTTATTTTTTACCACCTTTTGACTGAAATGAAGTAATGAAAAATGTAGCTTAATTTAACATTTCATTGAAATAGTGTGCACATAAATACAAATTAGCGATATCTATAGATATTGCTAAAGCAATTCTAATGCTGGTTTAATCCTGTATTTTATCACAATTTTAAACCTTATTAATTTTGCACCTTAGTTAACACTTGGTGGTTTTTTATGGATTATTAAGCATATAAGTATATCATATTTTGCCAGAAATAGAGACCATTATGTCCGTTTTGTAAAAGAAGTTTCAGAAAATCTAATATAAAATATTTTAAGAAATATTTATAAGTAAAACTACTTAGTTAAACAGGCATTAATATTTTATCCAGTGCAAGCCACGTTCTAACACTGAGTTTATTTAGATAAATGCAGGTTGCATTTATCTATGCTATAAAGCTATACGATGCTTTTGAAATAAACCTCGTTGAATTATTCACAGTAAGCTTTCATGGAATGGAAAATGTCGACCAATTTTTGTCGTTTTTAATGTTCAAACGGGTTTCGGTATTAATTACACTATTGGAAAATATAGTCACGAAATTAGTTTAACATGTGTGTGGTTTTTTTTTACAAAACTGATATAACGGAATTTTAGTCTATGGTAAGTGACTACTGCAGTCTATGGAAACCTGCATCTAACTTCAGAATTTTTGACATTGTTTTGAATACAGTGTTGTCACATCTGAGGACTAAGATAGAAGAGAAGAGAAGCCTGTAATTATACTGACTCTCTATTCTGCTCTTTGGCGGCAGAAATAGGAGAGAAGTAGTAACCAGGTGGACTGCTATGCAGAAAAGTATTCCTGCTACCGTGCTAGCACAAGGCGCAAACACAGGTACACTCACCATTCAGTCTTTTCTCCTAATCCGATGGGATAGCAACTTATCACAACCGAAGAGGTATCAGGCACAGACTGCTTCTAAGAATTTCTTGACAAAAGTCTAATAATTGTTTAACCCGACCCGGGAGTGAAACCCGTTCACTAAAGCAACAAGGCAAGCATTATGTGGACTGTGTCATTAAGCTAGTATCTAATGCATGTATAAAGTCTTTTGATAGCATTATTTCTTTCATATAAATGTCCGACAAAATAAAAACAATGAGCAATAAAATAGTAAAATAGTAGCTCGTTAATGTTTATGTGAAATCATATATTGGTTGCGCGGAAAACCATTCGTATTTATTTAATTTGACGGTAGGCTGCCAAATCGGTTATCCCTTTCCAAACGATATCATTCATACCCTCCTATCGACACATCGGGGTGGTGGGGTGGGAGGGGAAAGAAGATAATTCTAGAACATCACGTAATCATCGGAACCGAAGATATATAAGGCACGCGCGACCGACGCGCAGCCTCTTCCCGCCGCGCTCGTTGTTGGAACCACACCGCTAGAAGAACCGCTTTAGCCTGGAATCAGTCGAGCTCCAGGAAACCCGCCTCACCTCGTGTGAGATATAGTCGCGCACCGCCTCTTGATATAACTGTGTTTTAACCCGCTCCAATTTTGTTTTCTCCTTATCAAGCAGGATTCCTTTCATCGACTTGGCAAATAATAGTTCGTTTTTTAGGAAAGAGCGAGTGCATTATACCACATGCTATAGTCGCCGTTTATATAAGTGTAGAAGCATTTTGTAGATACAGTCCACTTAGATTAATAGCTCGCGTAATAGGTTTAAGGTTCGACCAGGGAATTAGACTTCGGCAACCTTAGGCTCGACGCTCCACCATTTTTTGGTCACTTCGGCAGGATTTGGACTGGTGTTTAGTAGTCGTTCAACCATTTTCTGGTCGAATTATTAGATTTATTATTTAGATAATGCACTCTAGTTTATGGAATAGTCTTAAATAGTGTTCGTTTAAATTTAAATTTTGGTTAGGTACTCGCAAACAGAATTATTCTGTTAAATAGTGTTTGTATTTGGTTTAAATTTAAAGCTTATTAGTCGCTTAAATAATTGAAACAGTGTAATAGCAATCGTTTTGTACGCGTATCCGACAATTTTGATAAAAATTATATTGAGTCTAGCGAGCGACACGCGTCACCTCGACTCGCTGTAACAGGTGTTCGATTTAATTACGTAATACAGCATACGAGTGTCCATCCTTCATTATTTGTGCGTTGTGAGATTAATTGTGATTAATATAACTTTATTACAATAATTTAAAATGGCAGTTAGTGGAAATGAAATTAAAATTAAAACGCTTTATGCCGAGAGGGACATACTTTTTTCACGTATACAAAGTATTAGTGATCACATAAAGAACATCAATGTAGAAGCAGTGCGGGAAACTTTTTTGAATGAAATTGAAACGGTAGATTCTTTGCGGACGGATTACGAAAGAATATTAGACCAAATTAATCATTTGGAATTACAAATCGACCCGAAATACATAGTGAACTACCAACCGCTTTTAGCATTTGAAGATATGTTGTGTCGCGTGAAAAGAACGGAGAAACTCTTACAATCTCAAAACGAAGCAAAGTCGGAAATACAGGTACGTCCACGTGACACAATTAGGTTGCCGCCAATAGATATTCCGGTATTCAATGGTGATATTAAGACATGGCCCTTCTTCTTCAGTAGTTTTCAAAACAATATACACAATAACCCATCGTTATCGGACGCTGAAAAAATTATATTATGTAATTAGTAAACTTAGTGGCAGAGCACAGTCAATTTGCTCTGGTTTTACACCTACAGCAAACAATTAGTTGTTAATACTCGAAACGCTTAAAACTAAATGTGAAGATAGAAGAATGTTAGCTTCCGAATATTTGAACCAGATATTCGATTTAAACCTATATCATCCGCGAACATCAACGGCTTAGAGCAGTTCTTAGATAAATTTGTGGCATCGGTAGCTGCACTTAAGAATTTGAAATTTAATGACCTTATGGACGTGGTGTTTCTCCATATTGCACTAAAGAAATTAGACCCCGACACCGTGAGGGCGTTTGAAATGGAGCATCGTAGCTCGGAGATGCCTTCCTTTTATTCATTAGCATCGTTCGTGCGAGATCAAATAAAGGTGATGCAGCGCTCTCCGAACGTTAAACAGGAGATTAAAAGGTGCGTCGACCGTAGACAGACTCAACCATCTAAAATAGCAGGGTCGTTAACTTACGTAACCGCTACGTCAACATCACTTCAGCATACTTGTATCGTATGTAAACATAAACACGGTAATTTATATAATTGTGCGACTTTTCGTAAATATTCACCAAGCGAACGTTATAAATTAGTAAAGACAAACAACCTATGTCTGAACTGCTTAAGTGATAAGCATTTAGTTGCAAAATGCAATTCGAGTTCCGTATGTAGCAAGTGCGCCAGGAAACATCACACGCTATAACATTTTGAAAATAGCAACATAGCAGCGTCAAGTAAAGTGGATAAGGAATTCACCCCTACTAAAGTCAACGATTCTAGCGGTCGACCTGGTGATGTCGCTCTGTGCTCATTGGCAAATATGGAAGCACAACCTCCTTCAACCGTGTTACTGGGTACGGCGCGTATTGTGGTTAGGGATTCGCGTGGAAACGAACAAAGCGTCCGTGCACTGCTGGACAGCGGAGCCCAAAATAGCTTTATAACGCGACAATGTTGTCAGCGCTTAGGCTTAGTAATAAATAGGTCACTTTCATGTCCTGTAGTCAAAGGCATCGGAGGTACTAGTAAAGCTACCCAGGGATATATAAATTTAAAATTTTATTCTCGGATAGATCGTAATGTTAACTTTGATATAAATGCACTAGTAGTGGATAGGGTCACTGAACGGCTGCCAACCGTTTCGGTTGACACCTCGGCAATGATTGAATTTAAAAATTTGAATTTGACTCTAGCAGACGACACTTACGCCGTTCCTGGAAACATAGACATGCTCATTGGAGCATCGCTTTTCCCTCATCTTTTGTTAAACAATAAGGTCAGGGGCAACTCCTCGCATACCGCGTCTTACGCACTGGAAACCGTATTGGGCTATGTTATCGTTGGCTCCGCCCCCATCATAGATAGTATTTTGGCAACCTCTTATTGTGGTATGGCTGTCGAACCGCTCGAGTCGTTAGTCCGCAAATTTTGGGAGATGGAGGAGGTGAACGTCCCACCCATAGCTAGCTCAGATGACAGATTATGCGAGGAAATTTACGTCCGCACCACCGTTCGTAATCGCGACGGTAGATATAGTGTAGCGCTGCCTTTTAAAGGAGATGTTTTATCTCTCGGCGATTCGCGTCAAATGGCGGAAAAACGTTTCTACAGCTTGGAGCGTAGGATGCTCGCTTCACCCCAGTTAAAGGAAGCTTATGACGGCGTCATTAACGAATATATAAGAGAAGGTTACATATCACTCGTGGCTTCGAAATTAGATAACTACGAAGACACACCGTCGTATTTCATACCACACCACGGGGTCATTAGGGAGGACAAACTTACATCTAAGTTACGTGTAGTGCTCGACGCTAGTGTTAAAACTAGCACTCGCCTGTCGCTTAACGATATCCTCTATAGTGGGCAAAATTTACAGGGCAGTTTATTTAATATAATAGCCAATTTTCGTTTGTTTAGTATAGCACTATCCGCCGATATTCACCAAATGTTTCTTTGCATAGGGGTTCGTGAATGCGACCGTAGATTCCAACGCATTTTATATGGTTTCAACCCAAAGGAACCTCTAATGGTGTTTGAATTTAACCGCGTTTGTTTTGGTTTAAAGTCGAGCCCATTTCATGCGTTACGCACGGTGAAACAGCTCGCCCACGATGAAGGTCCCTCTTACCCTAAAGCTAAGAGGGCAATTGAGAGCGGTTTATATATGGATGATTTTGTATACTCGGTCGATAGCGTGGAGGAGGCTACCCTAACCACCGCCGAGGTTATAAAGCTCATGAAATCGGGTCAATTCGATCTTGTGAAGTGGACTAGTCATTCGCGTCCGGTTTTAGATACAATCCCACTATCACACCGTCTTTCGGCGATAAAGGAATTCGACGATTCTGATTCACACAAGGTGCTCGGTCTGTGTTGGTCACCAGAGTCCGACGTGTTTAGCCTTAAGGTAAATCCGCCCGTAGAGAAATGCACAAAGCGCACAATACTGTCATGTGTTGCTAGATTATGGGATGTCATGGGTTTCGTAGCTCCAGTGGTAATATACGCTAAGCTTTTGATTAAACAACTTTGGTTATTTGAATGCGATTGGGACGATTCGCCGCCTGACAGCATTGTTCGGTTGTGGCAGCATTTTAGAGAGGAACTTCCTTTACTAAGAGAAATTAAAATACCGCGTCATATAAACGTCGATAGAAATAGCGTCATAACGGTCGTTGGGTTTGCAGACGCCAGCGAGATGGCTTACGGAGGCGTTATATATTTCCACGTTCAGAATAGTGGTAGAAATTCGATTAGCCTCATTAGTTCTAAATCGAGAGTCTCCCCCCGTAAGGTTGTCTCTCTGGCGCGCTTAGAGCTTTGCGCAATATTAGTACTCACCAAGCTTATTACCGCAGTTATCAGCGCATGTAGGGATAGAGTTCACATAGAAAGGATATTTGCCTTTTCCGACTCCACCGTCGCCTTATGCTGGGTTCATTCTTCACCCCACCGTTGGGATACGTTTGTCGCGAACCGAGTGGCCAAGATCCAAGACGAGTTAGAAACGCGGAACTTTTATCACGTGTCCGGTACGGAAAACTCTGCCGATTGTCTATCCCGTGGACTCACCCCGATGCAAATAATGGACCACCCGCTTTGGTTCCACGGACCTTCTTGGTTTCACTTGGATCCCTTGCAATGGCCAATAACCGATTTCGAACCTTCGTCAGTGTCACAACCGCCGGAAGAGAAGAGACACGCTCTAGTGGCGAACGTTTCGAGTGAGGTTTCTCCAATCCTTGCTTTGGCGAACCTCTTGTCCTCTTGGTCGAAATTATTGCGTAGCGTAATTTACGTTTGTCGATTCGCGAAGCTTTTACCGCGACGTTCGTATATCTTAGCGTCCGATTACAACTATGCCGAGTCGCTAGTATTACGTGAACTTCAACGTACACACTTCTCTGAAGAAATTACAAGATTACAATCGAATAGAGCTTGTAGTCGCGCCTTTCAACGCCTTAAGCCATTTTTACAGGATGAGATTGTAAGGGTAGGTGGACGCTTGTCCAACTCGCAGTTGAGTTTCGACCAACGGCACCCTATAGTTTTACCGTGCAAAGACCATATCATGAATTTATTAGTCGATTACCATCATAAATTGAATTCGCACGCTGGCCCCGACTTGCTGATGTCGATCTTGCGTCAGAATTATTGGATTCTTTCTGCACGTAGTTTAATACGCAATCGGGTGCACAGATGTATAGCTTGCTTTCGGGCACGCCCCAAGCCGTCATTTCCGGAAATGGCGGAACTTAGATCTTGTAGAGTAATACAATCAGTAAAGCCCTTTACGCACACCGGGTCTGATTTCGCTGGTCCGTTTAAGGTCACGCTCACTCGCGGGCGTGATATAAGATCCACAAAGGCTTACGTCTGCATTTTCGTATGTCTAACTACTCGAGCGGTGCATATAGAACTCGTTGGTGATCTAAGCACATCAGGCTTTATGGGTGCATTTAAAAGATTTCTATCCCGCCGTGGCCCTGTAAGTAAATTATATTCGGATAACGGTACGAACTACGTCGGTGCAAAACGTATTTTATCAGAACTACATGAGCTCTTAGCTAGCTCACATTCTAGCCGAGAACCGCATTGAGTGGTCTCTGAACGTCCCAGCCGCGAGTCATTTTGGGGGCAATTGGGAGACTAATATTAAGAGTCTAAAGAGTCACTTATACCGAGTAATAGGAGATCAAATTTTGTCCTTCGAAGAGCTAAGTACGGTGCTCGCTCAAATTGAATGCGTAATGAATAGCCGCCCACTTTGTCGTACGTTGTCTAGTGACCTCTCGGAACCGCTGGCTCTAACTCCAGCACATTTTTTTAAATTTAACGCCTTTAAAGTATTTGCCCGGCGTAGATATGGATGAGAACAGACTTAGCATTTCCGCACGCCACAAATTATTAGACCGGTTAGTGCAATCCGAGTGCGATGGAATACTTGCATACTTTGCAGTCTCGGCAAAAATGGAACACAGCAACTGAGCCTTTAGCTGTAGGAACTGTAGTTGTGCTCACCAAAGAGAATACGCCGCCTCTCCACTGGCCGTTAGGAATTGTCGGAGAAGTCTTTCCCGGTTCCGACGGAGTAATTAGGGTAGCTCGCGTTAAGACCACGGTTGGGTCTTACCTGCGTCCTGTTGTCCGTTTGTGCCCCCTGCCTCTTCCATAATTTAAATTAGCTTTCTAGATTAGAAATTGTAGTTGAATTTAGGTAATTTTAGCGTTAGTTAGTTATTTTGTTAGTTTGATCTTAGCTCTCGTTGTTTTAGTTATTTTTTTCCTCCCTCTCCCCCGCCCTTGAAGGAGATCCTTCAAGGGCGGGGGAGATGGTTGCGCGGAAAACCATTCGTATTTATTTAATTTGACGGTAGGCTGCCAAATCGGTTATCCCTTTCCAAGCATCATTCATACCCTCCTATTGACACATCGGGGTGGTGGGGTGGAAGGGGAAAGAAGATGATTCTAGAACATCACGTAATCATCGGAACCGAAGATATATAAGGCACGCGCGACCGACGCGCAGCCTCTTCCCGCCGCGCTCGTTATTGGAACCACACCGCTAGTAGAACCGCTTTAGCCTGGAAGCAGTCGAGCTCCAGGAAACCCGCCTCACCTCGTGTGAGATATAGTCGCGCACCGCCTCTCTCCAGAGTGTCTGTGCAGAAGAAGTTCCAGAAATCGCAGCTATAGTGCCCAACAGCATAGAAGACACCCCCGGTGAGTCAATATTCCTAATAATATAGCCTGCTTGATATAACTGTGTTTTAACCCGCTCCAATTTTATTTTCTCCTAATCAAGCAGGATTCCTTTCATCGATTTGGCAAATAATAGTTCGTTTTCTAGGGAAGAGCGAGTGCATTGTACCGCATGCTATAGTCGCCGTTTATATAAGAGTAGAAGCATTTTGTAGATACAGTCCACTTAGATTAATAGCTCGCGTAATAGGTTTAAGGTTCGACCGGGGAATTAGACTTCGGCAACCTTAGGCTCGACGCTCCACCATATATATATATATATATATATATATATATATATATATATATATATATCTATCTATCATATATATATCGGTTGCCAACCCGCTCGCCAAGCGTGGCAACTATGGCAATATACCCCCCATGAAGAATTACACAAATAGACGGCCCCCAGTCCCCGGCGGTCCCGCTATTCCTGGCTACGGTGGCGACCATGGTAACGGCGGGGCAGAGGGTGCTAATCTCCGGTAGAGGTTCAGTTGCCACCTACGACGACTCGACCTGGCAACATCTAACGCACGCACCCTGAGGACTGACGAGAAGATCCTGGGAGCTGGAAGAAGGGATAGACAAGTTGCGCTGGAATATTATAGGATTATCCGAGGTCTGAAGAGAGGGGGAGAACACGGTGATTCTCGAATCCGGCAACTTGTTCTATCACCAGGAGGGCGACCATCTGTCCCAAGGAGGTGTTGGATTTATCGTCCACATGTCTCTCGTTAATAACGTTTTAAAGATTGGGAGTGTATCGACGAGGGTTGCGTACCTTATACTCAGAATCACCAAACGGTATTCGCTGAAGGTCATACAGGTTTACGCGCCAACGTCGGAACATCCCGATGAGGAGGTGGAGGAAATGTATGAGGACATTTCTAAAGCCATGCATTCCTCCAAAACTCACTATACGGTGTTAACGGGAGACTTCAACGCAAAACTGGGCACAAGAAAGAACGGTGAGCTGAAGGTAGGGAAATTTGGGATAGGGCAAAGAAACCCAAGTGGCCAGCAGCTGGCTGACTTCATGGAGAAAGAGGGACTTTTTATGATGAACTCTTTCTTCCAGAAGCGGCCCCAAAGGAAGCGGAAAAGTGAGATTGACTTCATTATAACGACGAGACGCCAACTGTTCAGTGATGTCTCAGTGATCGCGAGGGTGAAAACTGTCAGCGATCATCGAATGGTTAGAGGCACACTGAACCTAAACGTTAAGTTGGAGAAGGTCTCGTCTAATGGACTCCGTACCTGCACTGATCCAGGGTCTCGTAAACTTTTAGCTCGAATTACAAAACCGTTTTCAGTGCCTTGAAGACTGCAATACAGTGGACGATATGAATGACAAGCTCGTGGAAACTGTCCATGCGGTTGGTGCTAATTTCTGCAAGAACCGCCGCAGAAGAACACAAAAACTCTCCGATCACACTCTTAATCTCTTGGCTGTTAGACGGGAAATGAAGCTGCAGTCTTCAGCAGATTTGACAGTGTACAGGCAACTGAATAGACAGATCTAAAAATACATGCGGCGGGATCTACGCAACTTCAATACGGCTCGTATTGAAGAAGCGATTGAGCGGAACCAGGGCTTCAAAGTCTTTGCCAGAGATCTGTCTGCCAGAAAGAGCCAACTGTCAAAAATGAAGACCGAGTGTGGCAGCATCGTTTCCCGGAAACCTGAAAAGATTTTGAGTGAGATTGAGAGGTTCTATAGGCAGCTGTACACGTCATCGTCGAGCCACACGCAAGTGTGAGTAGCAATCCAAGATCAAGTCTTATCCGACACAATTCCGATGATATCCCGGATGTCAGTTTGAGCGAGATTAGAATGGCTCTCCAGCACCATTTAATAATATTAAATATTAAAAACGGCAAGTCCCTGGGTGAGGATGGAATTACAAGTAGCTTGTGAAAGCGGTACTTGCAGTCCTTCAGAAGCTCTTTAATTCCGCCCTCGGTGGTGGCACTACTCCAGAGGCATGGAGCAGAGGCGAGGTGGTGTTGTTCTTCAAGAGAGCGTTGTCATCTTTCTTGAAGAACTACAGACCGATATCATTTCTGTGCCGCATCCACGTGCTGTTTTCGAGAGTCATTACGTATCGTCTCGCACGCAAACTCGACGACTTCTAGCCTCCCGAACAAGCCAGTTTTCGAAAAGGCTTCACCACCATAGAAGCCAACCATAGTAATTTTACTTTCTTTTACCTTTACTTTAAGTAGTTACAGCCGTGGATTGTTACGGGCTGGTAAGGAAGTAGATAGTTTTTGGATGTGGGAATTTTTGTAAAAATTATTTAACTGGCTTAACCTCATAACCTGTTACTTTTACTAGTCCTTACGTTTTGGAAAAGGATCTCTATAGACCACAAATCTATAAAGTGTGTTCAACGAAATCAATTTGCAGTGTAGAATATAAAACTGTATGTAAATTTTAAGACTATACGTGGTAGAGCCACGTTGAAGCATGAATGGGTCGGCTCGACCAGGGTAGGACCACGCTCTTATAGAATACCAGCGTAAAATCGCAGCTTAATACTGCTGTGTTTCGTATGGTGAGTGTAGAGAACCCGAGACCCGTTTTACTGGAATCGAGACATTCCATCTTAATCCTAAAGGGTGACAACGCATTTTGATTCTTAAACGAGATTGAATGTAGATGTTTATAGGCCACAGCATCCATTTACCATCAGGTGGACTGTGTGCTCGTTTGTTACCTTTATCCTATAAAAAAACTATATATTTATAGAGAAACAAAAACAAAGGATATATTGCAAATTAAAGATTAAAAACTCCGAACTACCGGAGTTTGTTTTAGAACTTTCATTTAATAGTTATTAACATACTTACTCAAATCTGTTAAAGGCCGGTTTACACTTTGCGAAGTGTGAAGTGATAAGTATTAAGCGTTAATTTTACGCAAGAAGTCTCAAGTGTTAAGTAGTCTTTTCCATCTCCGTTTACACAGTGTTTAGGAAGAAGCTCAAAGTAGTGGTACTGTCCGTTGTGCATAGTGTCTCTAGAAATGGAAGATGAACAGCGCTTAATATTGAGACAAATATTTAAGGAGATTGTATCTGTTGTGGTATCTGATATAGAAAATGAACTCATTTTTGAAATCCTAGGCCTAAGGCCTAAGAGATTATGGCAAAGAAAATGGATTACCAGACGTTCTCAGTATGGAGCCAGCAATAAACTTATTGAAAAAATTGCTAAGGAAGATCCTGCTGAATTTTACAGATCAATGCGAATGACAGAGTTGCTGACGCACGTTGAGCCCGCCATAAAAAACAGATACTTTTATGAGGAGTGCACTCACGCCAAAAATAAAACTTCAGATAGTGTTGTATTTTCTTGCCACTGGTTCTAGTCTGCGTACTTTGTCACATTTATTCAGAGTATCTAAACCAGCACTAAGTTTAATGATACCGATAGTCTGCGATGCTGTATACAACGCCTTAAAAGATTATATAAAGGTTAGTAAAACACATTAACAAATATTTTATATCGGTTTTATTTTTAGATATAAAATTACAAACATAAAATTGTATTGGAATGCTGTAAATTCCTTATGCAGATTTCACCCAAGCTTGGGTTAACACATCATTTCTATCAACAACAGAAGTAAATGCATTTTCAGAATTTGACTGACTTGTCACAACAGTTTTATTTGTATTTTCAAGATTTCCATAACTCAATGTGGTATTTTCATTGTATGTGTAACCGTTGCTCGAATAATAAGAATTTCTAGAAATGGTTGAAGTTGGAGGAGGCGACATAAAATGTGGTTGTGTTCTGTTTTCTACCATTTCATAAATGAAATTGGATGTTTGAGACTGACGGCGGATATGTTTCAAGCGCAAACCAGAAAGATAATTTTGAATATACTATTGTGCTTCAATTGCTGACTCCATTGGTAAATTTTTCAATTGAACTGCAACCATTCGTCCAAATAAGTCGAATTCATTCTCTGATACAACAGAGCTGTTGACACTGTTGGCTACATTTTGGGCCTTTGTCAGGAAGTTATCATAGTCTCGTAGCATCGTCCTTTTCCGAGGATTTTTCCCTTTGAATGACTGGCCCGAGTCATTGCTTGAGGTTCCAACTCCTGAAGTATTTTCAACAGCCTTCTCGCCTTCAGTGTCTCTTGTCTCAACATTATCTTCATTGATTTTATCTTGAGACTCCAGGCTCTTGCAGATTCCCAGAAGTATAGAAGAATGGAAAAGTATTGAAGAAGGATTCAGTCAAAAATGGAACTTTCCCGGTTGCTGTGGTGCATTAGACGGTAAACACGTCGTACTAAATGCACCAGATGATTCTGGAAGTTATTATTACAATTACAAGAACCAACACAGCATCGTTCTTATGGCATTAGTAGACCATGATTATTGTTTTATTTATTTTGACATTGGATGCAATGGACGAATCAGTGATGGAGGAGTTTTCCGAAACTCCAGCTTGAGCCACGCTCTAGAGAATAATTTTCTACCACCAAACCGTGTGATTGTTGCAGATAATGCTATCCCATTGAAAACGTACCTTATGAAACCATACGGAGGAAATAATTTATCTCTTAAGCAAAAATTGTTAAACTACAGATTATCACGGGCCAGATAGATAGTTGAAAATGCCTTCGGAATATTAGTGTGTAAATTTAGAATTATTATATTATATTATTTATATACACCTATTCTGAAACCCCTCCCATATGCTCCCGCTAAAGCTGATAAAATAGTTAGAACGTGTGTTGCTTTGCACAATTGGCTTAAAAAAACGCAAGGTACTATTCAAAGTGTAACAGTTGATACAGAAAACATCGAAACGGGGAACATCGCACCTGGTTCCTGAAGAGAGTTTCTAGCAACAGGTATAGTAAACATTGATAAACGTTTGCAAAATAGATCATCACAACAAGCTCACAATATACGAGATAGCTATGCAGATTATTTTGTTGGTGAAGGCTCAGTACCCTGGCAGGAAAGAATGGTACATTAATAGCAATCGGTTTCTGAACAATTTCCTACCTAGTAAGTTAGCATATAAGATACTATAAATAAATGTATTCTCAATAATTTTGTGTTTACTTTCACTCTCTCGCTATCGGCCGGCCCCTACCTATTGAAGAATAAATGATATAAGAATAAATTCTAAGCTTTCTTTGCCTACCCGTAGTGCGGTGAAAAAAAAACATAGTACCTATGGAATACTCACCTTATTACTCGATGTTTCTCTGCATTCTCCAACATTTACTGCCTTTAGGGCATCATCCATCACTTTGTACCATTTGATATATGTCACATATATATCATCAAGCCCTGCACCCGATTTAATAGAATCTTTTACTTTTTTGTGCTCTTGGGACAAAGAATATATACACTACGCGAAAAGAAACGACACTTAAGCATGTGTGCACGTAAAGTCGCTTGCGGCTATGTGTGGGTGTCTGGATGTGTGCGGGGCCATTGAGAGACGCGCGGGGCGTGGAACGGGCAGTCGCCGACTGCCCTGGCCGGCCGAGGGCTAGTAGTAATACCGATATTTGTCAGTATTAGTTAATACGAATATATTCGTCAAGTGACGAATATATTCATATTAACTAATTCAAATAACTATTTCAATTAATATATGAATATTACTGATATCTTAATGTACATATTACTATTCTATTCATGTAGGTATTAAGTTTATGTTACCAAGTAACGTTATTAGTTTTTATAGCCGTGTATGCTAGGTTTATATGCTTTGATAAATATTAATATTGTTATTAAATAAATGATATTATAGTATATGTATAAGTATTACTGAAAGTGATTTTAAGTGATTAGAATTAAAATAAATACCACTGCACAAAACAAGGGCCCTTGTTTTGTTAGTTTAATTTTTAATAATGTTTTATGATACCTAAAAATATGTGAACTCATTTTAATGAAAGTTGATATGATCTTAACAAGAATTATGGGGAAATACCATGACAATAAAACTAATATGTCGCCAATAATTTTATTATATTACATTAACTGAAATATACACTATTAAAAATGCCACTAGAGAGTAAAGAAATTTTAGATCTATAAAGAGTTTTTGTATTTGTTCATTGTTGTATTTATGGATTATTTCATTAGAAATAGAAATGACATCTCCTCAACACATAGGGAACAATTTGTTGGCCGCCATGTCCCAGGAAACCTGCATACCTTTGGATTTTCTAAAAAGAATATACATGCTACGAATTTTTGCAATTGTTAGAAATAATAATGAAAATTAAAAAATTTATCGAAAAATTCAAAAATATATAAGAGTAAATAATTTTTAAAGGATAGTAGGTAATACTGATTATTGCGTACTGAAATACTAAGTGTTGGTTAATTATTTAAGATTACCATTAACTGTCGTGCATATTTGGTTTTGTCAGAAGTTTTAATTCCTCATTTAATAAAAGTTGATTTAAAATTGAACGTATCTTTCACTACCCAAATATATAAGTTTACATAATATATAACACATACCTACTATGTATCTTCTTTGGTACAAGTCTATAATATTCCATTTCGGTTCGATATCAACCCTAGCGTTACACGCTTCGACTCAAGGTCACCGGCGCTTAAGCTCTCACGTACAGGGAGTGTCACCGCTGTGCTTGGGAGAAGGTCGATTTCAAGCTTCGTATTTTGTTGTACGCTTCTTTGGGACCGAAGTCGGGAATTTCCATCGCTTCACTCAGTTCCAATAGGACCGTATCTCTCAACTGTTTGTTTTTAAATTCTGCTCACTTTACATTGTATAGACATTCATACTTTATGTATTCTTGTACGAATTTTAAAGTATGTTGTTCCGTCCACTTCATTTTCGCTTTGAACTTGACACTGCGCACTAAACACACACATGTTTACACACTGATTAGTACAGGCGAACTCCGAGAGAGAGAAGTGGAACAGTACAAGGGGGGGAGGTCACTTAACAGCAAAAATAGACCTTGATTCTATTCACTCGCACTAATCAATCAGCACTAATCGCACTTAACACTAATCACTTCACGCTTCCGTTCACACCTTGATTACTAAACACCTGCACTTGACTACTAAACACCTGCAGTGTTAACTTAACAAAGTGTAAACCGGGCTTAAGTGTGAACAAGACGGGAAAAATTTGAATGCCGTAAATGGTATGTAATTTTTCTGCCTGACATATCTCGCGTTCAGCTACTATGTTTATATGTTACGCTTATATTGTTTAATAAGGAATGATTGATAATAAGGAATATTCATTGAAATTGAAAGACTTTCAAATAAAATTGTCGGTACCATATACGCGACACCTAGTGTTAGTTAATTATATGCCTATATCTCGGGCAAGTGCAAGCAATAAGTTGACAAAGTTTTACTGTAATCTGATCAACGGTATGGCAGCGCATAAAATCATTAATTATTTAAAAATTGATCGAACAAACAAACATTAGTTTTTATATATATGTATTAGATATAAATATTTAAAAAAAAACGCTTTCTGGCCTTGACATACATTTCACACACTATTAAAAAGGGAACATCTGAAATCACACAAAATACAAAGGTTAATTAGTCGATCTGTCAGTTATTTGTTGGCAATATTTTAAAATTCTTTGAAGATTAAATCTCTACTCTACGCAATTGTTTGACTACATATTATTAAGTATTTGACATTAGTAGTAGTATTAGTATTTGACTTACACCTGGACTTTAGCTATATGAACGTTAACAAACAGCATAATTTGTCCAAGCGACAATAGCACCCTCGTAATGCTATCACTACGTTTCGGGACCACTTCCGAGACATCGTCTTCCTCGGGGTTACATCCCTAGGGTTCGGGGCCCCCACCGCAAGCGTCTGCAACACCAGAGCCCGGCCGTTTCTGGTCCTGATAGACCCACGGGTACGCCCAATCCGAGCTAGTTTTGAACCGCGGTGATTTCCCGCTACCACCCATCTCTGGGTGGCGTTCCCCTATCCGCTACCGGGTGACGCGCCCTTTGGAGGGAATAGCAACTCCACACCCAATGTATGCTAACCTAAAATGTTGGTGAGTTGTCAAATCCGTCGCTGAGTTATTAAATTAGGTGATTTGTAAATCAGTGCGACAATTAAAAATAATTGTTGTTCTTTATTTGACGCTTTTTTTTTTTGGAATTTTCAGTTGGCATTTAAAAAAAGGTTTATTAGAAGCTTTCTCATTTTTCCGTTGTTTAGTTATAAAATCAGAGGTTGGGTTCCGTGGCCAAAATAAATTCTGTGGCTTAACTTATAATTCCCTGTTAACAAATAAAGGCAATGGAACCTCATACATTTATAGTTCGCAGAGTTGCATGTAGTTCCTCATCGACGTTCTATGTGCTATAACAGATGTGCACGTTGTTATTTTATCAACCTTCGTTCACATGGTCATAAGCTTTTGTAACAGTTCACTATTGTATAGTGTATATTATTATGCTCTACCAAATTCGGAAGGCTTGACAGTCGCAATACCAGATGATATTTCCCGAATGAGTTATTTTATTGCTGGCAGTTTGCAAGATTATGCCGCAATTTGTGAACCGCCATAAAATATAATTAAGAAAATACCTACAAGTAACAAAATTTAGTTATATTTACATCAAACATTGTTCTTTGATTTACTTAATAGAATTGCGAGTTTATAGAGTATAGGACTGTGGGACGGAATGGTCGTAATTATTTGATTCACATTTCACATTTCGCAAATGCTAGTGCATTCAAATTAATTTCAAACACATATCAACGTTCACATAATATATTACTAAAACCTACACTTCACAGCGCGCAGCGTTGCAGATATAAATCACATTAATAGTAGAAGCTTTTACGGAATGAAAACTGCGGTCAATAATAAAAAAACACACATTACACATCATAAAATAAAAAAAGTATATTCTCTATATTGACAATAAAACCCTTTTTATTATAATCGTGATTATCAAAATATACATTTTACAATACTTACAACATTAAAAAGCTAAAATGCAAACATATATGTATAGTACCCAAAACGCTTTTCTTTTGTAATTTAACATTTTTGTCTTAATTTACGAATCTTGAAATTAAATATTTACCTATACCATAATCAATTATAAAGTCAGCCAAAGCTAGCTTAATATGGAATATATTATATCCCCGTATTTTACTTATAAATGCCCTTAATTGAATTTATTATCTATTTCTAATCCATTATAGGTTTAGGAGCTGACTCCATAGGGGTGCCTATTGGTGACCATAATAAAAGATGAAATAACTTTGCTAAAATTTATTATAGCGGAACGTACAATACAGTTGGCGGGCAACTAGTGACTAACTGAAAAATCTTATTCACTAAGTATATAGATACAATATTGCAAAGTATACATGCGTGTATGTGTGTGCGCCGCACACCTACAATACTTCCCCCTTTATAAAAAAATAATAAAAAACTTAAAACTATACAATGAATATAAACCAAAACTTAAAACTAACAACAAAAACTTGCTAACGCGCTTGTGCGCAGGGCTGCACGGAGACCCCCTCGAAAGGGGCGGCTGCCGCAGCGGGCGCGGGCTCGTGCTGCAGACTGGTGCTAGAAGCACCTATCATCTGACCCATATTCTGGTCCGATATTGGAACACCTGCCAGTAACACTTGACGGCGAAGCCAGCTTTTGAACTTCTTATCAAACTTTACCCAAATAGTGTACAGGATTATCGCCCTCATAAAACTGGCTATCACATATAACCATATTTGAAAATTATCCACTTTATTCTCTACAGTATTTTGAGCCTGAGAAACAATAACTGGTTTTTCTTGAAAATTACCCATAGTAAAAATCGTAAAACTTTTCGCACTAATGCTTTCGCAAAGGAAGTATTTCGAATGAAATGAAATTAAATACATTATAACTAAACTAACTACCTAGAACCTTAGTGAAACTGCAGTATACGCAAAATACTGAACACAATACCTCTACAATTACATTCAACTTAAATAGTGTAACTTGTATATCCTGAATGAAAATATTATGCACCTAACAATGCAAATAATACTTTCACATCCATAGTAACTAAACCTGATTATCATTTAGACATGTAATTGTATTATATATATTTTATATTAACACTAGCTTATAAATCGTGAAGGTAACTTAACAATGCGACCACTTCGCGTTGTTTTCACGGTTATCGAGTTGCTCGGGCCGAATAACGACGACGTCACCGGTGTGGGCGGTGGTAACGCGAACCTTACCTACATGCGCAGGTACCACATCCGCTGCGTTGTCAGCGTTACTGTGGCGTAGCGTTGCTTCGTTACCATCACATTCCTTTAATACATATGCAGGCTTTAATCTGTCGATATAAATATGTACCTGTCTATCGGGTAATTGAATTAGGTAAACCTTTTTTTTTCACGAGGTATGGACCGTCGTAGGGTGGTTTCAAAGGTTTACGTATTGAATCGTCCCTAATAAAGACATATTCACAGTTACGTAAGTCCTTGTAAGTACACAAAAAAACTTTGACAGTTACGTGAATCATCGGATGTAGGCTTATAACTACGAATAGTATCTCTAATCTTATCCACTAAACAATAATCATTGACGTTACGGTTGTTCGAAGAGCTGTTATAAAAGTCTCCCGGTAGACGTAAGTTTCGTCCGAACGTTAACTCGGCGGCGCTAACCCCTGAGTCGCTGCGGGCGGCCGCGCGAAGCCCAAGTAATACTGTGGGTAGATCTTCCACCCAGGACCCATGTGACAGGTGAGCTGAAAGTGCTGTTTGTAAAGAACGATGCCAACGTTCAACTGCGCCATTGCTTTGCGGATGATAAGGAGTAAGTTTGAATTCTATTAACCCCCAACATTTTTAACAGCTGTTTAAAAAGACTACTCTCAAACTGGCGACCTTGGTCGCTAGTTAACTTTATCGGGCAACCGTAACGACAAATCCAACCTTCATCAAATCAAAGCTTCAGGCCACCTAGTTCTCCTATCAATTATCGTGAGTAAGTATCTATAAACATCTGGTGAGATCTCAAGAGGGCCAACGATATCGATGTGCACATGCTCAAAACGATCTACTTCCGGAAACTTAGTCAGATTCGATACCGTATGTCTGTTAACTTTAGAACGTTGACATTGTATGCACGTTTTTGCCCACAAAGAAACATCACGATTCATACTAGGCCAGAAATACTTTTTGGCTAACGCGTAGAACGAATTCCAGAATGGCTCAAATTATGTAAACTATCAAAAGCTAGGCGTCGAAACTTTTCCGGTAGGTACGGTCGAGCTGTATCAGTAGACATCTCACAAAAAATAGACTTATTTAACATAGGTATAACTAGTTCCTTTAACAAAATATTATCGGTATTTAAACCAGACATAACATTCGTGATATAACTATCGCTACGCTGTTCATTTGCAATGTCATCGAAATTCAACGCAGTTGGCATAGTCACGGCTTCGATGCGCGATAAGGTGTCAGCTACGATGTTATTCGTACCGGTTATATGTTTTATATTTGTAGTGAACTCACTTATGAAAGCTAAATGTCGTCCCGAGGCGTTTCGCTTTCATCGCGTCCTACCTTTTGAAATGCAAAAGTTAGGAACTTTTTAGGAACTACATGGAGTGGACTAGCCCACGCGCTCTTGAAGGACGACAGATGCCCAGTTCCTGCATGATGCGAAATTCTTCTTTAACTTTTTTATACCTGTTAGGTGGCAACGGGCGCGCTTTCGCGTGCACGGGCGGGCCAGAGGTCTAGATATAGTGGACGACATCGTGTTTCGCGGTTTCTCGGAATGACACTGGTTTAGTGATGTCCGTGTACTTTAACAATAAATCCTGATACGGATGATTTACTTCAATAGTTTTAACACTAGGTTGAGATACATTGACAACAGATGCCGAAACATTAAATTCTGTAGTTTTATCTATTAATTTACGCGCGTTTAAATCAACTAATAATTTATGGCGCCCAAAATTGGTTGTTTGACATCTGCTACAACGAATTCCCAACGATAAGGTCGACGTAAGTTTAAGTTTAACACTAGTGTCTTGGTACCGTAAGTTGCGATTTCACGACCGTTAGCTGCGTATAATTTATATTCACTACACTGATTTACACGATCTTTTCTCACGGCTGGTAAAACAGACACATTGGCACCGGTGTCGACTAAAAATCTAAGCCTAGAGTTACTGTCTGACACACACAAACGATTGAATGGAAAAATGGTACAGACCTGAAGATCCTCAGACTGTACCTCGCCGCTCAGTTTTCCGGTTGTGTTGGTTTCCACGCGCAAGGCTTCGTACACTTGTTGGCCTTTTCTCGGAACCGGTAATGGTAGAATCATAAGTAGTTCTCCTTCCGGGGCCGGCGGGAACCGCTACGGCGCCTGGACTGCAAACGACGCCGGTTGCGATCAGGGGCGCGAGACCGTGACCTCTGCTGATTGATCTGGTCCACGGTAGCCTTTATTTTAGCCACCTCAGCCCTCAACAGGGCCAAGTCAAGGGCGGCCGTAGATGTTGGCGCTGGCACGGCATAGGTAGCGGTGGCGGCATAGGAAGGCCGCACAGCCTCCATGACGTTATCTGCGACTGCTGCTAGGTTGTCCAGGTCCTTGGAGTCAGACACAGTGAGCACGGCTCGCACTTGTGTCGGAAGACGACTCTGCCACAGCACGCGAAGGGTTTCACCAGGAACCTTGTCAGTAGCGAGCTCACGCATCCGACGAAGCAGCGGAGATGGTTTCTGCTCGCCCAGCTCTAACTCGCTCATAAGGTTCTCGATCTGCCTCGACATTGACTCCTCATAGATGTGGAGCAGCCGAGCTTTGAGTGCGTCGTACTTGTAGGTAGGAGGCGGGTTTAGTAATATGTCCGTCACTTGCGCGATAACCTCCTTACTTAGCTTGGACACGACCAGGTCAAACTTCGCCTCATCACTCATCCTCCGAGGTGCGAGGATAGTTTCTGTTCGTACGAACCATACGCGTGGCTGGTCCGTCCAAAAGTCTGAGAGGCGAGACTGTAGAGACACTGCATCTACACCTGGCGCCATAATGGGCGGTGGCGCGGGTGGCTGGATGTCTTGAACGGGTGGCACGTTAACAGGCGGCACGTTCTGTGGCGTTGGCGGAAACGGCACACTCATGTTACTATATAAATTGTCCGTCCGATCACAACCACGCGAATATTGCCCACTACTGAATTAACATCACGTCGGGGTCACCAGTTTAGGAGCTGACTCCATATGGGTGCCTATTGGTGACCATAATGAAAGATGAAATAACTTTGCTAAAATTAATTATAGCGGAACGTATAATACAGTTGGCGGGCAACTAGTGACTAACTTAAAAATTTCTTATTCACTAAGTATATAGATACAATATTGCAAAGTATACATGCGTGTATGTGTGTGCGCAGCACACCTACATAGGTATGGCTTTTGAAAAACTGTATTATTGTAGCAATTACAGTTTGGATGTTCGTGAGACAAGACTTTGTAGGTAGGTGAAACAGATTTTTGTGATCAGAATGGATATGGATAGATTTGTTTTTTTGCGCATTTACATTCATTCTCACAGAACAGCAGCGTAAAATAGTGAGTGTAGAGAACCGCAAACTCTTTTGACTGGGAACGAGGCATTCCATCTTACTCCTCAGTGGTGGCAACGCACTTGCATTTGATTCCTAATCGAGAATAGATGTATATGTGTATAGGCCACAGCATCCACTCACTCACCACTGTGTTATCGTTTGTCACCCCTATCCTATAAAATAAAAATTATGACAACCCTGTGTCATACGAAATTAAAGCTAACTTTTAGTTTATTGTGATTGAGACAGGTGTCGTCTGCAAATTATTACGCTGAGCCAATTGTGAAGAAACTATACACATAATTTACATAAACTCGTAGGTAGTTAAAGTATATTAGACTATTGATTGATCCTTGGGCTGTGCCCTTTTTAGTTTGAACTCTGTAACTAAGATATGGTTAGCAAATTGAACACACGTTTGGTGTGAAAATTCAGTACCTAATAACATTATGTGAGGTCCCGCATACCCAGTGAAAAAAAATAAAACGCAATCACTTTGTTTACCTTTGTTACCTAATTCTCTCTAAACATTATATTTTACTATAGAAAGTCAAGGTCAAAGTTTAATGTTTCTATTCAAAATTGGTCATAGGCTCGCCATAGCTGCAACAATTCTTTACTGCAAGGAGACCTTGTGAGAAGAAGCGGCTACACAAGTAGACTATTTTCCCAAGTAACATGACAACTAAAATCGATAAAAAGAACAATTATTTTTTATTTATTTATTTAAAATATTTATTGTTCTAACCATAAAGGTTACAAAGGGCGAACTTAAGGCCAGTTAGCATTCTCTGCCAGTCGACCCAAGGCGTGATGAGAAATTAGTGGCAGGTGATTTAAATAACTAAATATCTCTTATTTTAATGTGTGTTATATAAATATAATAAATTATATAGATATAACACACATTAAAATAAGACTTGTATATTACACAAATGCATATGAATACAAATACTTAACAATCCATATATAACAATAATCCTTAAAACCTACATATATATACATACACATAAATACATATATACGTACATACATAATATGTCTGGATAAAGGTAGCAGTATTGACATTATGCTGACGACATTGTTTTTGAAAGATGTTCCCGGATCAATCTTTTGAAGGCTATCTTATTTGGTGTTTTCCTAATGTCTTCAGATAAGGAGTTCCAGAGTAGTGTAGCCTGAACAGTAAAAGAAATGCCGATAAAGCCAGTAAAATGGAGTGGAACTGCAATCTTCAGATTAGTTGAAGATTCAAGTACCTTGTCGTGTAGTAATACCTTTTTTTAAATCTGGCAGTACATTGGACTCCGATAATTTTAGACCTATTTCTATACTGCCAACACTTAGTAAAATTTTTGAAAAAATTATTCTTGATCAAATGTTAATTTTTTTTAATGTAAATAATTTACTTCATAAAAATCAATTCGGTTTCACAAGGGGTCGATCAACAACTGATGCTGGTGTTGAGCTTATTAAATATATCTTTAATGCATGGGAGAATTCACAGGAAGCTTTGGGTATATTCTGTGACCTATCCAAGGCCTTCGATTGTGTTCACCATGAAACATTAATCAGGAAACTTCAACACTACGGTGTAAGAAGTGATGCTCTTAAATTAATTATTTCATATTTAAGTGACAGAACGCAAAAGATTTTTTTCGACTGTACAAATGGGCGTGCCTCAGGGCTCAATTCTCGGCCCCTTTCTGTTTCTTGTATATATTAATGACTTACCTTACATAGTAGGAGATAACCATGATATAGTATTATTTGTTGATGATACTTAATTAATTTTCACATTAAAACGACAGTTATTAAATTACGACGAAGTAAATAATGCTATAGCTAAGTTAGTCAATTGGTTTAATGTTAATAATTTGCATTTTAATGGAACTAAAACTAAATGTACGAAATTCGTAACTCCTAATGTCAAACATGTTAATACGAATGTAATTTTAAATGGGGAAGAACTGAGTCTTGTTGATACCACAATTTTTCTTGGAATCACACAGGACACAAAGCTTCAATGGCTCCCTAACTATATATATATGGTATTTTGCTATGGGTATACGCTACTGACACTGAAATTATATTTATTTTACAGAAGAGAGCCATTAGAGCAATATATAATTTAAAACCAAAAGAGTCACTGAGACAAAAATTTAAAGTAATTAATATATTAACTCTGGCCTCTCAATATATTTATGAAAATGTAATGTACGTACGTACATAAGAATAAACGTAGTTTTGCAAAAATAAGTGATATTCCTTATGTAAATACTAGGAACAGACACAAGCTAGTAGTACCAGTTACTCGACTCCACCGAGTCAGTAATTCATTCTTGGAGCGATATATACGCTTTTACAACAAAATCCCAGAAAATATACAAAATTTGTCATACGCAAAGTTCAAAAATTTTATTAAACTAAGCTTGTATAAAAAGGGTTATTATAATATTAAGGAATTTATGGATGATAATAACCCCTGGGAAGGGTGATCTACCAAGCTATTTCTAATTTGTCTTGTGTTATTAATTGTAAACATGATTGTAAGCTATTATTTGAAAAAAAAATAGTCCCGCTGGGTTTCTTGCTGGTTCTTCCCAGGACAGAGGTTTTTTTTTGCGAACCAGTGGTAAATGAAAAAATTGACTTTCAATAAGTATTGTTTATAATCTACATTGAATAAAAAAGTTTCTGTTTCTGTTTCTGTTTCCGTGGTTAGAGGAAAGGTATTGAAATTTTTCTTTGAGGTAGGAAGGGGATGACAAATCATTTAAAATGGAGTAGAGAACAGACAATATTCTGGAAGTGCGCCTTTCTCGGATAGTTGGCTATTTAAGGCGGATACGAAATTGAGAGATCATATTTTCGAAGGCCAAAAATGTTGTTAAGAAGGCGCTCAAGCTTATTTGAGAAGATTTTGGTTCAAGTCTGAATAACAAACATCTGCATAATCAATGACAGGCAAGATGAGTGTTTGAACAAGCATTATATGCTTAGTTTTGTATGGGAGAAAGATTTTCAGAGGTTAGTAGCTAATTATTGTTTATCGTGGCGTACTCTTACTAATATATGTAAAGCTCTTCTAGAAGCAAAAGGAAGTCCGTGCCCAGCTGTGCAACATAAGTATACCGCTTTACTCGATCAAAGGAATTTAGCACTATACAAAAATGCAGGATATTAGACAACAGTTTAATCGTTATTTTTATTCCTGATTCTGTATTTTTATCCTTTTCAAATTAATTTAGTGCAATAATACTTTTAAGAAACTAATGTAAAGTTGTGTCGTCAAGAGCAGAACAACGTGCCTCGTTTAAGGGACTCAACGAGTGGACGATGCGCTATTTACTCTCAATCAATACGTGCTATAATACCACTATTCTATTTATATTTTCACGGCCATACATATTTTCTACATACAACGTACGAGTAGTATCGTGTATTATGCACTCGTTCTACAAATTTCTGCCTGATGAAGAAAATAAATTAATTTATAACACATAGTTAATGACTAAAAACTATTTATACTTACATTTTTAAAAGATAATATCACTGTAGCTAATGGATTGCTGCTTGCAATCCATTAGCTACAGTGCAAATTGAAATTAAGATGGTTCCACCCCTGAGTCATTGTCATCATTACAGCCCTTCCCAAGTTCACTGCTGTACATAGGCCTCCCCCAAGGAATATCACAAAGCACAGTCCTGAGCCACCTACATCTATCGACTTCCTGCATGTCTTACCAGGTCGTCACTCCATCTAGTTGGAAGTCGCTCCACACTTGGCCCTGGCTTGGTACGAGACTACAACTCGAGAACCTTTTTTCCTATCGATTATCGATTCTTCGAGCTATATGGCCGTTCCATTGCCATTTCAGCTTGCTAATCCATTAGGCTATGTTAGTCACTCTAGTTCTACTGAGGATAACCTCATTCCCTAGTTTATCGCGCAGAGAAACTCCAAGCATAGCCCTCTCCAGAGCTCGCAGAGCGAATTTGAGATTCCTGTGAAGGACCACGTCTCAGTCCATAAATCATCACTCGCAACACGCACTGGTTGTATAATTTCGTTTTCAGGTTTCGAGGTATGCCTGACGATTGTCACTCTCGGTTAAAGTTAAACTTACCTATTCGGACCATTTGTCCCAGATAAACTTACTTGTCAAAAACTTCGAGCTTAGTGCTCCCAACTACAGTACCGGTATAGGTGTAACATGGACGTTACACATGATCTTCTCCTTTCCGCACCAGTAGCTTGAAAACGTCTACCAATGTAGTCGTAGGAAATGGAAAGCACTGAGTATCGCATCTACCACGTACGAATCGACGTATCGATCGACGAACCGAAATGGCTTGACTAAGTGGTTATTTTTTACTACTATATGTGAGATTTTCATCCTAAATTTTTTGAGGAATTCTGAAAAACTTTAGACTGTTATACCTTGTCGGCCAGCTAAAGAAACGTAGACATTTTTAAGTACATCTACAACATACCTGCCATAATTTTTTTTAAATATTCCTCAAAGAAAAAAATACTTTCTACAAATTGCTTTTTTCAACTATCAATCATCTACCACGAACCAGATTGTTTATTTACTTAAGATCTTGGTGCTTAAAATAATAAAGCAACGTATCTACTTAACAAAAGTTATAAGAAAAATAAAACAAGATGCACCAATTACAAAAAAAAATGTACTATAAACAAAAAATTGCCAATTTTTATAAAAAACTTAAATATCTAATTTCCTGTAAACGGTTAAGTTTGGGGCATGGTGTTTCATAGTTTAAACAGTCGGTAATGATGGAAACTACAACCCCCAAAACCCTAAAGTAGTAAAAAAATAGAGTGTAACAGGTGAATGGAATAGAAGCCCATGGCACTGATATTTTACTTTAACATATTACGAAATTGATCTATCAATATATACTACTGAATAGTGTGGGCAAGAATTCGTCTTGACGGACGAACTCAGCTCGTTTGAATCCAAGGCAGCATGACTGAACAAAAAATACCACGAGGAGGTAGTAGAGCCTGTTATTGTCCCACACAGAATTTAAACGGGCCAGGAATTTCTTCTCATGTACGATAATGCTCCCTCCCATACGGGCACGGCTGGTGTCGACTGCAGTTCGAGATCATGATATTCAAGTTTTGGATTGGCCTGCACAGTCGCCCGACTTAAATCCTATCGAGCAACAACGGAACAACAACTTTACGAACACTTGCAAAGAACTTGGGACTTTATACTGCAGCAAGACATTGACAATTTAATTTTAAGTATGAACAATCGATGTCGATGTGGTAATAATCTAAGAGTTGGCAACACTGATTATTATTAATAAATGGATTTTATAATAGTTTTTCAATTATAATTAAAATTAATAAATTTTAAAAAGAAATAAAGGATTATATCATACTAATTTTCAACGGCGATTAAAAAAAGCTCTCTCATTTTTGCTGAGTGGCCAAAGATATGTGCGGTCTGGCATTATCATGATGAAAGACCATTCTCTTTCTATGATTGGATCCGGCCGTTTTTTTTTTTTTGCTTGAGTCTCATTATTTGTTAGCAGCAGAGATCCGAATCGATGGTTATGCTCGGCGATAAGTGCTCATAATAAACGATGGCCTTGCTATCCCACTATACACACAGCCTTATTGCATGTTAATCCGGGTTTCGCTACAGTTTGTGGAGCTTGACTATCCTTTGACTATGATCTTGTTCGCACGTTCTTATCATAGGTAATCCACTTTTCACTATCTGTTTTCAAAAATGGTTGGGTTTTATTACGTTTCAATAGAGAATCGCAGATGAGTACACGGTTCAGTAGGTTTCTTTCAGTGAGCTCGTGTGGTACCCAAATGTCAAGCTTTTCTGTATAACCAGACTCTTACAAATGGTTCAAAACTGTTTGTGGTCAATCCTCGATTCCTAAGCTATGTCGTAATTACTAATATGCCGATCTGGCTCCACTTTTTCAAAAATAGCATCGACTTTATTCGTATGAGGGCAAAGCGAGCTGCATCTTTGACATTAAAATTCCTGGACTGAAAACGCTTAAACCAACTTTGTGCTACTGTTACCGACACTGCATTTGGTACTTAAACGTCACAAACATTTTTCGCGGCCTGAGTCGCATTTTTCCCTTTTTTGTAATAAAACGTCGGAATGTATCGAATTTCTTCGTTAGATTCACTCATTTTGGCAGACACAAAAATAATTGAAAAATGGCGGGAAAGTTTTTTTTAATATTTCTTTTTATTAATGTCCTATATTTATTGATATTACCATCCAGATACAAACAGCACAACCAAACATATATTTTTCTTTTTCAAATTTATACAAACAATATACGAAGAAATTTTTCATCGACCTATTTATAAGCGAAATACCTATCACTGACCGACTGACTCATCACGAGATCTCTGTAACAGTACGTTTGCACGGAGAAACATCCAACAAGTAATGTTTTGAAACAAATCGCATAAAATAAATCACACAACATGTCTTGTTGTTGGTGGCGTTCGCACTCACAAAAACTGTGTAAAATTTTCAACAGATATTCACTTAACTTATTTAACATGACAACATTTCTACAATTTTGTTTTCAAACATTTTATTTCTGCAGTTATTAAGATATAATATAGTTAAAATATGTAATGTACAATAAATTGTCAAACATATTTCACAACAACAAGTTCTTTGACGATGCAAACGCTTTTTGATACATTGACAGAAAACGGTGTTTAAAACATGTTTTTTGTGAAAATCGCGTCAGTGCAAACTCACGGTAACTATACACCAGATTGACTTCAAAAGTATAGTTACTGATTTCGCAATTAAGACGCTCATTAAAATCAATGATTTCAAAAGGAAGGAGGATCAAGGATATGCCCATCTAAATATTTTACTCAAAACTTTTTCATACAAGAAAAAGTAGCTCATCTGTCATAATACAAACGTCATATACGTTAATCATATACGTTTAACACAACGTAACCAGGATCAGATTTCGTAGTATAATTATTATCCTAATTGTACCATTATTTCATAGTTTGTAATATGTAGTATCGCAATAATACTAAGTGAAAATACCATAATTTTACCTAAATGTCGACTTGTATTATTATTGGGTCCTTTTCCTTTTTAATATTAACCCTACGATATCGAGAATTTCTGTATTGTACATGAGTATCGCGCTTTTTTAATAAAATAAGAATTAGCTCCCTTTCTGGTCAATCAGTGCTCGATCGATGCATTTATGTTGAGATAGAGGGGTTGTTGAATTGGATTGAAAACAGAATATCAAATATTTGAATCAGATTCAGATTCAATTAAGAGAAATGTTTTTTTGTATCTTTTTATTTACCCTCATTAATATATACATTAGGTACCAATATTCAAAATTTTACTTACATTAAGCTCTTTAGAAAAAATTAAAAAGAAATAATAATATAACCGGCAAAAAAACGAAACGTATAGATAAACTAGACACGTGACCGCAAAATCCCGGCAAATAGGAAAAAAGAAACATGAAACGTCATACGTGATATAATTTTTGAAAAATGGTATACCTTATTTTATTTTACATGTACAATATTTTTGAGGGTCTGAATCCAACCCTGGTCTAATCTTGGTAACGTAACTAAACTAACTGTAAAATAAAACTTTAAAAATGCGTTTATATAATAATGTTATAATAACAAAATGAATATAAGGTAATTTTACCGATGATACGATATCCCATGTTCCTATTTAATCTTTTTATCGTAATTTTTGCACCCTTTTACCACGCAACTAGACATATTTATCTGTCTTGCGCGCGCACAACTGTCGACAAGGTCGCGTTGGCCCTAAACTGTAATTTTAGGGCCAGCGTACTGGTCCGTTTTATTTGTTCGGTCGGGCCGGTTCTTACGCTAGTAATATATAAGTCAATGATTAAAATAGAGTTTTACGATAGTTCCATCAAAAAAAAAATCTTGATATTTATGATGTAGGTTCCGCAATCTCATACCTTTCAACGAGCAATTCTTGTATATATATATATATATATATATATATATATATATATATATATATAATCGGAATCTCGGAAACGGCTCCAACGATTTTCATAAAATTTTGTGTGCAGGGAGTTTCGGGGGCAATAAATCGATCTAGCTAGGATTTATTTTTAGAAAATGTCTTTTTGTCCGTGTTTTTAGGCAATGAAAAACTGTTACAATATCGTTAGAATAAGAAGGTAAATTTTGACAGTTTTTTAATGATTACAAATAGCTTAATTGGTATATTGGGCGGTCACAAAATCGTAATACCATGGTTCGAGCCCAGACCGGCCGATCTTTTTTTTTTATTTTTTTTCAAGTTCCTTTCTTTTTTGAGAAAATCTATTTTTTCGAGCCCTTTTTTTAGTATTTTTTAAAAATACGAAAATTTAAATTAAACTAATTGCACTCATGATTTTTTATTCAAATAACCAGTTCAGTTTTTTCTATTATGTCGCTAAGATCAAAAAATATTATTCGTATTTCATCAGTATGTAATTTGTATTTAAATATAATTTCCAAAACACACGAATTAAAAAAAACCGAGCGAAAAATATCGAGCAAAGCTCGGTCAACCGGGTACTAAAATATTATCGTGCGCCCAGCGAAGCGAGCGTGTATCAGTTAGTAGCTACATATAATATATACATATATAAATAATTTAGGTACTATTCAAGTACCTTTCGGCTTATATTTTTAACAACCTTATAATATAATAATGAGCATGTAATTAATAAGTATATAAATACAAGAGCTCAGTGAGGAGAGGAGGTGGAATGCTTCCGGTTGCAGACACTGAATTACTTTTGAAAAAATAGTCATAGCCATAATATTAACACCACTTAGAAATTATTGTGTTTGGGGTAATCCCTTTTGACGGTAGTCGAATAGTAGATTGAAATATAAGTCAATGATTGAAATCTACTAAAAGCTAGTTATTCTTTTGGAAGCGACAGTCACACAATGGTCGATGATATACATAAACTGCGAAACTGAAAGGTCTTGTGTTCGAATTCGCCATTCAACTGCTTCATTTTTACTTTATTTGGTATAGATCTAAAAGTAACAATACCAATAGAGTTGATAGTATTTGATTATTTAAAAAAACAACAAAGACAATTACTGTGTAGGTTTATTTATAACTTCATACGTACAACTTGTACATTACATTACATATCGGTTGCCCATTTACATGAAATCACATTGTACAGAAAATAACATATTATATTGGTCTAGATGCGTTACTTCGACGTTACGAGTGTTTATTCTGTGCTCTTCGACTAATAAACACAAACAACAATGCAACATACGGTCGGATGACATGCGCATTTTAAACAACTCTCTTTCGCCCCTTACGGGAGGAAATGGAGTAGTAGTTATTATTATACCGCCACAACACGTTCGCTTGATTAATTTTAGTTTTTTATAAAACCAAACCATATATAATAAATTTATATAGATATATAGATATAACACAAATTAAAATAAGGCTTCTAAATTACACTAATGCATATTAAAACAAACAAATACTTAATAATCCATAATATATAAAAATTATCCGTCAAACCTACATACATATACATACACATAAATACATAAATTCGTACATACATAAATACATATATACGTACACACATAATATGTCTAGATAAAGGTATTGACATTATGCTGACGACATTGTTTTCGAAAGATGTTCCCGGATCAATCTTTTAAAGGCTATCTTATTTGGTGTTTTCCTAATGTCTTCAGATAAGGAGTTCCAGAGTAGTGTAGCTTGAACAGTAAAACAAATGCCGATAAAGCCAGTAAAATGGAGTGGAACTGAAATGTTCAGATTAGTTGAAGATCGAAGTACCTTGTACGGTAACGGTATTGAAATTTTTCTTTAAGGTTGGAAGGAGATGACAAATCATTTAAAATGGAGAAGAGAACAGACAATATTCTGGAAGTGCGCCTTTCTCGGATAGTTAGCTATTTAAGGCGGATACGGAATTGGGAGATTATATTTTCGAAGGCCAAAAATGTTGTTAAGAAGGCGCTCAAGCTTATTTGAGAAGATTTTGGTTCAAGTCTGAATAACAAACATCTGCATAATCAATGACAGGCAAGATGAGTGTTTGAACAAGCATATGCTTAGTTTTGTATGGGAGAAAGATTTTCAGAGGTTAGTAGCTAATTATTGTTTATCGTGGCGTCATCATCATCATCATCATCACAGCCCTTCACAAGTCCACTGCTGAACATAGGCCTCCCCCAAGTAATGCCACAAAGCACGGTCCTGAGCCACCTGCATCCATCGACTTCCTGCATATCTTACCAGGTCGTCACTCCATCTAGTGGGGGGTCGCCCTACACTACGCCTACCGGTACGAGGCTGCCACTCGAGAACCTTTCTTCCCCATCGGTTATCTGTTCTTCGAGCTATATGGCCGGCCCATTGCCACTTCAGCTTACTAATCCGTTGTGCTATGTCGGTCACTCTGGTTCTACTGCGGATATCCTCATTTCTGAGTCTATCACGCAGAGAAACTCCGAGCATAGCCCTCTCCATAGCTCGCTGAGCGACCTTGAGCGTCCTCATACGGCCAGCAGTGAAGGACCACGTCTCTGATCCGTAAGTCATCACTGGCAACACGCACTGGTTGTACACTTTAGTTTTCAGAGATTGAGGTATACCTGACGAGAAGATGTGTCGTAATTTCCCAAACGCTGCCCAGCCGAGTTGAATCCGTCGATTGACCTCTCGGTCGAAGTTGGACTTACCTAGTCGGACTATTTGTCCCAGGTAAACGTACTCGTCAACAACTTCGAGCATAGTGCTCCCAACAACTACCGGCATAGGTGTGACATGGACATTAAACATGATCTTTGTTTTGTTCATGTTCATCTTAAGACCTATCCGTTGGGAGGCACTATTGAGGTCATTGAGCATAGTGCTTAAGTCCTCCAGCGATTCTGCCATAAGGACTATATCGTCGGCAAATCGAAGGTGAGTGATGTACTCGCCATTGATGTTAATACCGTATCCTTTCCAGTCCAGTAGCTTGAAAACGTCTTCCAAAGCAGCGGTGAAGAGTTTCGGGGATATAACGTCACCCTGTCTTACACCTCTCTGCAGTTGGATAGGTTTCGAGCTCTGGTTCTGTACTCGGATAGCCATCGTAGCCCTACTGTACAAACACTTCAGCACTTCGATATACCGACAGTCAACTTGGCACCGCTGAAGGGACTGCAGCACCGCCCAAATTTCGACGGAATCAAAGGCTTTCTCATAGTCCACATACGCCAGGCAAAGTGGCAAATTGTACTCTTCAGTCTTCTGTACAGTCTGCCGCAGGGTATGTATGTGGTCTATGGTACTGAAGCCTTTTCGGAAACCGGCTTGTTCGGGAGGCTGGAAGTCTTCGAGTTTCCGTGCGAGACGATTCGTAATGACTCTCGAAAACAGCACGTAGACGCGGCTCAGAAGGGAAATCGGTCTGTAGTTCTTCAAGAGAGCGTTGTCGCCTTTCTTAAAGAACAAGACCACCGCACTTCTGCTCCACGCCTCTGGAGTAGTGCCACCATGGAGGACGGAATTGAAGAGCTTCTGAAGGACTTCAAGTATCGGTGTTCCACCCGCTTTCAGAAGCTCCGCTGTAATTCCATCCTCGCCTGGGGCCCTGCCGTTTTTAAGGTGCTGGAGAGCCATTCTAATCTCGCTTAGACTGACGTCCGGGATATCATCGGAATAGTGTCGGATAAGACTTGCTCTTGGATCGTTACTCACGGGCAGACAGATCTCTGGCAAAGACTTTGGAGCCCTGGTTCCGCTCGATCGCTTCTTTAATACGAGCAGTATTAAAGTTGCGTAAGTCTCGCCGCATGCATTTGGAGATCTGTCTGTTCAGTTGCCTGTATGCTGTCAAATCTGTTGACGATTGCAGCCTCATCTCCCGTCTAACAGCCATGAGATTAAGAGTGTGATCGGAGAGTTTTGGTGTTCTTCTGCGGCGGGTCTTGCAGAACTTAGCTCCGATCGCATGGATAGTTTCCATGAGCTTGTCATTCATATCGTCCACTGCATTGCAATCTTGTAGGCACTGAAAGCGGTTGTGTAATTCGAGCTGAAAGTTTTCGGGATTTTGCCGTTCGTTCCTCCGTCCATATACAAGCATGAACATTTTCAGGTGTCAAGGATGCCTTTGATGTTCCAACAACTATCTACTGTTGAATTATAAAGGTATAACTGACGCGAAAAATATACGGATTGATCAGGAACTTTTGGTAACGGTAGGTTTTTTTGACAATCAAAACTGAGTATCTGTAAATTTGGGGAATCGTCCCTTAAATGATCAAAGTAGCATTTCGCTCTAAGTTTATGAATTCTGTACTGTGCTCGTAGTCTTTGTGTTTCTTGTTCGTTACGGGATAATTTAATGCGCTCAAGTAATTGAAGACAATCCGAGCAGACGTCTTGTCTAGGAGACCCAAATCCGATATTAAAACTTGTATTAAATACTTTCCTAAAATATTCAATTGTAACGTCATATCCGGGCAAAGCTTCATCATTATACATTTGCCACATTTTCTTTACATTTAGATCTGGAGACAAATACATACGTATTTTAATTTTAACTCTACAATGATGTGTTTCTAGTGGCTTAAATTTTTTAATAAAATTTCGAATTGCCTCTTTTGTGACGCAAATTGAAAAGCCTTTTGGTCCCCACCTCTATTTTCTTTAACCATCGTTCCGGTTTCATCATGTCTTTTCATAACACCCTCTACGCGTGATTTATTTATTCTTAAAATACTGATGAACGCCGTTTTACACACTTGAACGTATTTCTTCTGTTTTTTAATAAAAGTTTTATAACTCAGAGTAAATTTTCTCTGAATTTCTTTAATGTTATTCCGCGGATGTCGGCACTTTATCGGAGTGGCTGTCACATGCTTTATAATAAAATTGTCCTGATCAATCTTATTTAATGTAGGGTAATAATTGCGATGAAAGTGAAACATATCATTTGGGGTTAGCGTAGCACACTTCAAAGTTTTGTTATTATGACCACATGCTGGTCTTTTCGGTAATCCGGGAGCTGAATACCTATAAAATACAGACAAATAAACTGTTAGCTCAAAAACAAAACATAATTATCTAAATAAGCCAGGTGAACAGTGACAAGCGCAAGTAGTTTTAGTTATTGCTGTAAAGTAAAAATAAAAACAAAACCCTGTTAAGTAGTCATAGGCTCATAGGCAAAACAATAAAAGACAAACACATGGAAAAGTCAGCACCTAAGTAATATAAATATTGTTTGTTCCTAATAAAGATCCCTAAAACTTTTTGAAGTACTTAAATATACATGCCACTTGTCCTTATATTTAAAATCCAATAAAACAATGGAAAAGTTTAAAACAAACACATTTTAAGGCTGTTCAGACCGCACACTTGCACCTAAAGGTGGGCGAAACTGTTATATTTTTCTAATTCGTTATGTTATTGTAATATATTTTTCTAACTGTTGTTTTAAACTGTTATAATATATTATAACAGTTTCAAATATTACATTGTACACGCGGTTAGTTCAGTTCAGTTGTTGGCTGTGTTAGCATTTTTTTGTATGTTGTTATAACGATTATAAATATTATAAATATTTAACGATTATAAGTATTATATGAAGACAAAAAAATATTTTTAAGTTGTATTAGCATCATTTGAGTGTTTCATGTTTTAAAAGAGAATCATTTAAAATATGTATGTTAAGTTTAATGAACTTCCCTTCCTACTTTTTACAGGCTTAGGACTGTCTGAATGTATGTTAAGCTGTGTAATTATTTTATCTGTTATAATTATTTACTCATATTTTCAAACATTTTAATAAAAATAACTCATTCAGGCGTGGTTAGAAGTTTATGGATATTATGTACATTTTGATTGAATTTTTACATTATTTAAACTGTGGTCAAAGTTTTAGTTATCTACAATTATTTACATTTTTTTTCAGTTACATTATTTTTATTATTATATTATTATTATTATTCAAAAACATTATTTGGTTTACTTTTGACGACGTAAGCCTTGTGAGTCTATCCGATATTAAATCCGAACAGCAAAACTCTTCATACAGTCTTACGTGTCTTTGCTTAAGGTGAAGTTTTAAATTTGTAATTGTACTTTTGAAAGATAAAGTTTTTTTAATTGCACACTGCTTTTTTTTCGTCCACACTTTGTACTTAGACTTAAAATAGTTCCAAATGGCTGCGCTATGCTGACGCGACATTGTTATACACTTTTACATACAACACGCTAAATCCTATCTATATTACACTAAATATTTAAAATTACTTTAGGAATAAAACTTAACGAAAAATAAACAAAAACAACAATATCTTTTTCTCGTAAAATGGGGACCTGCTATCAAAACATTACGTATATAATTTAACAGATAACAGTGTCATTGTCATCTCAGCTAGACAGCTAACTGAACACTAATATTTTATTTATTTACAACAGCCAAAAAATTAAATAACAGGCACAACAGGCAACAGCTAGCAATGAAAGAAATAATATATTTTTTTTACCGTTATAATTTAGTGTTAGTAAAATAAGCTCTTATTAAGTTAACTTAGAGTTAAATTAGTGTAAGCTATACGCAATCCTTGTGGCATAATGAATGTAGTATTTTATTGACTCCCATTGTGGTGCCGCGTCTCGGCCGACGGCTGGACCGTAAACGTAAACAGATGACGTTTTCTAACGATAATGAATATATTATAACAGTCAATGGTTCATTATTCTAATGTGTTGTAAGATTACAAATATATAATGAAATATATTATCTGTTGTATGTTATAACGCCCAACTTTACTTGCACCGACAAGTCGTTTGATGTCCTAAAATAGACTAAAAGTAATATATTTTTTAGTGTAGGCGCTAGTGGAGTCTGAACAACCTTAAGTTCAATGCAATATATTTATAAACTGAGTGCGGTACAGACCAACGTTACTCGTAAGTATCATTTTTAATATCAGAAAACCTGTCCATTGATATCTAAAAACAATAACTTGTAGAAAATCACAGATACAAGTAAACATGTAAATCTTGTGTTAAATATATGTTATAATAAGTGCATTTCGTCCAAAATAGTGTTATTTTTTAGGTCAACACCAGATAGAGAGAAGAAGAAAAATTAACATTTTCAATGAAATTTTATTTAGCTATAGGTACGTGTAAGTACGAAAACCATACCAAGCAGATTTCTGATTAATAATTAATTAGATGAGTTAAGCAATTATTATTCACACCCTGTTTATAAACCTTGAACTTACGTTTTTACTGCATAACCCTTTCCGCCGTTACGCTAAAATAAACATTATTTTATACTATTTATAAAATTTTAAATTATCGTTACTCAATAAAAAGATAATATAAATTTTCAAGCTGAGTACGACCCTGTAGTAGAAAGTCAGTTACAATACAACTAAACTTATCTAGGTACTGATTTGATGTTTCATTTACCTTTTTGCTTTTTTCGCGGCCCATTTCTATCTAGATATTACACAGTCTTTTTCCTTACTTTATCTAGTTCCACCACATTTATACTAAAACTATCTTCACTCATTTTTATCAAAATAATTAAATAAAAACTACGAGAGCAAAGTGTTTCGCTTCCGATAATTCATGCGAATGGCAGCCATCTTTGCGTTATACTTTACTCTGATTGGCCGGTGCGGACATGCTTGAGATTGATAAACACTTGTCAAAGGACTTACCGGGATATGGAAAAAATCGCGGGTTTTGACCGTTATTTTCATAGAGTTTTAATTGACATACCTCAATTCGGTAAAAACGAACTTATTACGATTTTAATTTTAAATTTGGCGTCACTAATAGTTTAATTTTGAGTAGTGGTGGGACTTACCGGAATTCGATTTTTAACTACAATATGGAAGTTACTAGAGCAAACTGGCAATTTCCTCCATGTCAATGATTCATAATTAGCGGTATGCTACATTAATAACGCCGCCTATAGAATTATACACACGAGTGCGTTATATTTTCCGTTATATTATGTTCTGGAAAGTAATATTACTTGTTATTTTTTATACTAGCTGGCCTGGCAGACATTGTTCTTTCGTTTCTGGTTGGTGGCGCGATGACTTTAACTTTGAATTCAGTCTAGTGTTTTACAGTTTAAAAATAACATTTAACATATTATAAAAAATCGAGCTCAGTACCACTCAGGCCCAGATTTTGTTACTTTCTTTTTAGGCACTAAATCAACATATTTTATTGTAAATGTAATTAATTTTTGTTCGTAAAAATCAGAATATGCTGATAATTTGACTACAACACCAATTATAGGTTCCTTTATCTTAGCTATGAACCATCGTCTTGAGAAAACAAATATTTTGTAAGGATATAACCACAATCATTTATCGTAAAGAAGTTACACGATCGCTAACAGACGCACCAGTGCTTGAAATATTTGAAGCTTCTTCAAATATTTCAAACACTTTGAATACTACTTGTCGGAAATATAGTCATGCGCAAAACAGTGCGTTTTAAAGTGATGTATTATGACTTTACATTTCGTACCGAGGAATGTTGCATTACACCATGACTCCAAACATGACGTGAAATGACGTGCTAGTGCCACACGCGATGGCCATTGTTGTGAAATGCTCGCGTGGTAGTAGAAGATATACATCATTTCAATGAGATACCACGTTATATTATCATGGTGTGACATGGGAATCGTCAAACGAAATGCGCCCTCGCTACGCCGGAATGTACCTACACTTTCTTTTGCTTTACATAAAGTCAATTTTCCTTCATACTTAACCCCAATCTACGGAATCATTTAATCAAAGGGGTGTGGCCGAAGTAGGAAAAGGGGAGATCTCCCGCCGGGCAAGGTGTTCTGCCCGGGGAGCGGCTAACACTCCATGTGATAGTTCGGAGATGTTCTATATATGCTGTTTATGATTCAGAATGTTGATAGCGTGATTTAAGCTTCGGTGTGTTTCGCTTGCTGCGGGACGACAGCGCCGCCACATCACCCCCCTGCTCAGACCGGAGGTCGATAGTGCAGTCCGATTGCCGGTGTGTCCTTTTAATGCCGGTGGGGAATGCATGCTGTGTGCGTAAGGGCAAGTGACACCGGTGCGAATGATATGCCGATGTGTAATGCATGCCGTACTACGCACTGGCAAGTGATGCCGGTGAGAACGATGTGCCGGAGCAAGTGCCAGAAGTCTGCCTTATAAATCTGCGGTGAGTCGAGATGAAGACAAGTTGGACTGGCTTGCAGGAACTGAAGACTGCAGAAGACTGAAGAATGGTAAGGGTTCTTGAGGGTTCTTGAATAATGACGAAAGCTTGAAGTTGTAGTTTCCGAAGGTGTTTGGTTGCGTGTTCAGATCACGTCGGTTAGTCACCACTGTGGCCGAAGTAGGAAAAGGGGAGATCTCCCGCCGGGCAAGGTGTTCTGCCCGGGGGAGCGGCTCACACTCCATGTGATAGTTCGGAGATGTTCTATATATGCTGTTTATGATTCGGAATGTTGATAGCGTGATTTAAGCTTCGGTGTGTTTCGCTTGCGGCGCGACGACATCGCCGCCACAGGAGCTTGGTTCCTGTCGCTCCGCAGGAACCAAGCTTACGCGCCGATAGTTTAGGTAATTTCTTTTTACAGTGAAAATAATGATATTTTAAAAAAAGTAAATAACATAAGCACTGCTTTATGGTTAGTTCAGTTAGTATGCAAAGTTTCATGATCTTATTTAAAGTATTTTATGAATAACAGCGGTTTATTGTTCAGTTTGGAGGTAACTTTGGATTTTTTTTCTATCGAGAAAATTTTACGGAATCGTGTTTTCGTCCAACATAAACCTTAACATTAATCCTCAACTTTACCATATATTTATTTCAAAATTAATGCTGCAATACTTTCGGCATAACGGAGGATCTTGCTAAGCCATTTGAGGTTATATTTCCCCTTAATTTGGTCGAGTCATGTGTAATGCTACAGTACGCGGTCGGGCTATATGACGCGCAATGCAACAATCGCATTACTTACACAAGTCTATCAGAAAAGTTAAAAGTAACACATACAACAACTATCAATAAGTAAGGGTGAATAAGCAACATTTAATAACAATTATAATTAAAGAATGATCTAATAAAAATGATGGTGAAGTACATTAGCTTTTTGAGATCCGGTATAAATAACAATACAATAACAGCAGCAGCAGCAGCATTTATCTGTTGTGAATATAAGAATGGCGAAAGAATATATGCATGTAAATTCACAGAAATAAAACCCAACTCGTCAATCGATCTTCGCCATTATTGCTTTGTAGATACGCAAGACTTCACACTGCTTGATAAACAACATTAATATTGTTAATTATTTATTATTTTTAATCAAGTGTATCTGTCTCATTTTAAAACTTAAAAAAAAACTTTTATTATTTTTTCTCCATACAAATACGAACAGGCTCAAACCCCATCTGTGAGAGTGCGCGGTGAAAATTCGCAAAATCCGTATTCATTTATTTTATCTAAATAATACATATATACAATAGTAAGTTTCGAGTCAATCGCCCCGTACTATAAAAAGTTTCATACAAATTTTCACACTCTACTCCGGCTCCGGCTCCATGGCACAGTGGCTTAGCATTAAGTTGCATTGCTCAGGTTCACGGCTTCGAATCCTGCACGGAAGAATTATTTGTGCGTCCTACAAATAATTATTCCGGGTTTGGATGTTTGTCTTTGTGCAATTTAAAAGGTTTCTAAACTGCATCTACGATAAAGGGCAAAATCCTAGTGTGGGGAGAAGGGGAAAAGTAGATAAAGAAGGAAAAAAGTTATTGGTATTTCGCTTATATAATTATGTGTATAGACAGATATTTTGCGTTGCGTTGTCACCTCTGAGGATCTGAGGACTAAGATGGAATGCCTCGTTTCTAATAAAAAGGGTATCCGGTTCTTAAAACTCACCATACAAAACACAGGAGCATTGAGCTGCTATTTTACGAGCTTCTTTAGTCAAGCACGGCTCTACCACGTAAAATACATTCTATTGGGCGTACGATATATTCTTACCCGGCAAACGCCGGGCGTTGCAACTAGTTTTTTTCTAAAATTGCTGAACAGCTCACAAAAGCAGCTACAGTTACAATTAACTAAAACGGCTACAGTAGTAAGAGTTTATTAAAAAGCACTAATACCGTGCAACAAAGAGGATATAATCACTACGTTTTACCTTGCAACGCGGTGGCGCTGTATTAGCGCATGCGTACATTGTGTAATTTCGATATTGAAGTTGAACACCATAGATAATTTTTTTGCTCTCTGGCAAACAATACTGCTTTTTGTTTGTAGGTTATGTTTTAGTCTTCAATTGTCAAAATTTATGATAATTTAGGTACTTATTTTGTGAAATTCTACAATGAAGTGGATAAACCTATACGTTTATATTTTGTGGTGATTGTGATCAATCGTGCGTTATAAAATAAAACGTTTAACACTTTTCTCTCGAAGATGGCTGTGTAATCTCCAATATTGTTTGACATTGAATATAGATGTGAATGCGAACAGCGATAGCGACTTCTCGCTATAATTATCATTTTCACATTCAATTCACTAACATTTGTGAATAAATATAGTCGCGGACTCTTATTTGTTAAATTCGCATTATAATTGCAATCAAAATGACGATGAGTCAACTGTCCGTCATGAAACTATACAACACCGTGGTAGACGATGTCATTGCCGGAGTTCGAGATTGCTTTTTAGATGACGGTGTAGACGAACAAGTGTTACAGGAGCTCAAGCAGCTATGGAAAACGAAACTTGCTTCAAGTGGAGCTATGGATCCACCGCAACCTGACACTACGATCGGACCCCCACCGCCTCCTGTTCTCCAAAATTTCCAAAAAGCTAATGGAAATAATTCTATTCCTAAAAGAACTGAAACACACATGGCTCAACAAAGTTCAAGCCAACAGAATGCTGGTGTGGACCATGGTGTTCCTGCCTCAAATATAGCTGGTGCACATCCACATCACGTATTAGACCCTAATAATAAAGTGCCGGTGCAACTAACACTACCAGCTCAGCCTGGTGTACCAGGTTCACAGCCACGGTCGTTTACGATTCAAATACCAGCATCAGCACTTAATGGAAACAAACTGCACCAGGTCTTGACTGGACCCATCATCAATGCTACAATAAGCTTACCGCAACCACTAGCTGCAACTTTGCTTCAACAACATATAAACTCCGCCTTAGCTGGTCAACAAAGCGAATTTGATGGTGGTGGAGGAGGTCGAAGTGGTGCTGCACCATTTTCTTTAGATGGTGCCATGGATTCTTCAGATGATGAAGGTTCTAATGTCGGTGATGGCTCTGAGGATGGTGGAGCTGATGATGATGATGATGAAGAATCGGCAGAGGAACGTGCTGAAGAGGAAGAAGATGAAAGAGATGAAAGTGGTGGAGCTGAGGAAGAACCTCTTAACTCAGGTGATGATGTGTCTGATGAAGAACCCGGTGACATGTTTGACACTGATAATGTGGTTGTTTGCCAATATGACAAAATAACTCGCAGTCGTAACAAATGGAAATTCTACCTTAAAGATGGTATTATGAATCTAGCTGGCAAAGATTACGTTTTCCAAAAAGCCAATGGTGATGCGGAATGGTGAAACTTTTATATGTTAAGTGTTTAATATGTTTAACGATGGTGTAATTCATTATGAATGTTAAGATATTACTGAAGGAAACTTGTAAAAGACTTGTGATATTTTGTCGCAAATGTAAAATATCATTGACTTTAACCTTTTAACTAAGTTTTGTTTAGAGTAATGCCAAAATGTTTCTATTGTTTATTCCATTTCTGTAATTAACTATGTAGTATTTGGATATATATATATATATATATATATATATATATATATATATATATATATATATATTCAAACCAAGTATTATTTATCAAACTGTGTATAAATGTATATATAAAGGCTGACAAAATTTGTAAATTACTTTTGCTAATAATTATATGTGGTAACTAATTAAAAAAAATAGGTTTAAAGACCAAAACAATGGTTAAAGTCAGTGTTGTGATTTGCTCATTGTGGACAAGTACCCATTTAGGTGACAGATTAAATATTCTGAGCTTTTCATATTAGGTATAATGAATAATGATTGTGTATATGTAAGGTGGAAACACAATTACTGTTTTAGCTTCACTAATGTTTATCCACTATACTATTTATGTCCATCATCCATTATTACAAATTAAAATTAAATAGTATAATTTCATACTGTATTTTTGTGCCATAAATTAAGACCTATAAGGCAGTTGGATCTTTTATTTGTATATTTATTCATAACATAAATTAATGTTTGCTTAAATATGTTTATCTATATATTATACAACAAAAGTGAAGCTAATACATAACTTGGAAAGAAGCTCGGTTTGTAACATTTAGTTGGCATTTAATTTGCCTTTGTGACAATATTAACCAATACACTTTGTAATTCTTCAATCTTTTCTTATAAACTAAACTACAGCACCTAAATATGGGTCTATTTGTACATTCATATAACATATCCTGTGTATTAGTCTCTCTGGAGAAACCTAATCAGTTAATATTGCAAATGTGATTATATGAAGTTGAATGTAGTATGTTGATTATTTTTTTGTTTTATTATAATTCAGAAAATCTTCATATGAATATCCTTTCAATTCAAATTATGCACAAATCCTATTTTAATTTAGTCTAATACTGTAATATGAATATTAGTTTTTTTTATATTATGGGAGCTAAAATTACTTTACTTAAGTTGGAAATGCTTATGATAAGTAAAACATCACCCACAGCAACCTCTTATTTTGTAGTTATTTCTCAAATACAATAAGTTCTAAGGGTTAGTTTTAATCCCTTAAATGATGTTTGACGATGGTAATAAAGATATGTTGCATTCATCTGCTTTTTCCTATTTTTGCACTTAAACAATACCAATTTTAGCAAAGTCAAAATTTATCTAATATAGATAAACTGTTCATGTCCTACTAAAACATTTTAGACTGATTTGTTTCTAGGATGGCACATAGAATTTTTTTAATTTAAATGGTATTTCATAAAATTATAAATTACATTATTTTTTGATAATTCGATAACTTGATTTAAATTAACTGTATTATTCTGTATCTTTATTATAGTAATACCCATATCAATTTAGACGTTTGGCAGTATCGTTTCTGAAAAAAATTGGAAGTTAAGACTCCTAACCCTCCTCAATTCTTTGCAAATCTTTAATATTGGTTGCCCTTTAAACTTTTACTTTTCTTATGTAGATAGCTTACAAGATGAAGACTTGAGATAGAAAATGTGTCCATTACTTTTTATTACATTATCATTATTAACACTGCATTTATATTGTCTTGTCTTTCGTGGTATAGCCATGCTGCAGTTATATTAATAGTATAGTTGTAGCACAAATGGGTTGGCTCGACCGGGGAAGGGCCACGCTCTCACAGAATACCAGCGAACCTGCAAATTATCGACCAATCTCAAATACCTCCATATTCTGCAAGATCTTGGAGCGTATATTGGACGCCCTCTTAATGGCATACCTAGAACAGAATGACCTCGGGGACCGCCAGTACATGATTCGCTTAAATCGGTCAGCTGGGGACTACGCACATTTGGGGCGAGGCACTCAAGAATAGTGGGAAAATACTTGCTGTTTCCTTGATGTCTCGAAGGCCTTTGATGGAGTTTGGTATGCTAGCCAACTGGGTAAGCTTCTAGCGTATGGCTATTCCCCTGGTTTGATTGACTAGGTGAAGGACTTATTGAGTGAACGGTCTCCGGGTCGTCGTCGATGGCTGCTCATCCGATCCTGTGGCTACGCCGGTGTTCCTCAGGGGTCCGTTCTCTCCGCAACTTCCTGCTGCGTATTGATAATCTGCTCATGCTTTGTATCTATGAGTATGCAGATGACAGCGCCGTTGTTGAGAAATACTAACCAAGTCCTCAGGCCACTCGGGATGAAATCCAGTGCGAAAGAGAAGCTAGGGTTGAGTGTGTGAATCTCACACTACAGGCAGTCTCCGAATGGGGTGATGCCAAACGAAATTCAATGCCTTCAGAACACAAGTGATTCTTCACTGCAAAAAGGAGTCCGCTTGCCTTGGCTCCTGCTTTCCGAAATGTATTACTGGAATACACCGACCGCCTTCAGATGGAGTTTGGTATGCTAGCCAACTGGGTAAGCTTCTAGCGTATGGCTATTCCCCTGGTTTGATTGACTAGGTGAAGGACTTATTGAGTGAACGGTCTCCGGGTCGTCGTCGATGGCTGCTCATCCGATCCTGTGGCTACGCCGGTGTTCCTCAGGGGTCCGTTCTCTCCGCAACTTCCTGCTGCATATTGATAATCTGCTCATGCTTTGTATCTATGAGTATGCAGATGACAGCGCCGTTGTTGAGAGATACTAACCAAGTCCTCAGGCCACTCGGGATGAAATCTAGTGCGAAAGAGAAGCTAAGGTTGAGTGTGTGAATCTCACACTACAGGCAGTCTCCGAATGGGGTGATGCCAAACGAAATTCAATGCCTTCAGAACACAAGTGATTCTTCACTGCAAAAAGGAGTCCGCTTGCCTTGGCTCCTGCTTTCCGAAATGTATTACTGGAATACACCGACCGCCTTCAGTTGTCAGGGGTTGAGATATCCTCAAACCTGAACTTCGGGCGGTCCCTTGAGTTCAAAGCCAAAGCAGCTTCATGGAAGCTAAAGAGTCCTTGCAAAGGTGCAGCGGTACTTCACGCCGGGACAGCTGATTACTTTATATAAAACGGAAGTTGGGTCATGCATGGACTGTTACTTCCAAATATGGGCTGGTGCTACGAAATGCCATCTAGCAGCTTTGGACTCAAAGAAAGGCGTTCTAAGAGGTTTATTGGTCTGGTTGAAACCAATCTTACCAGCCTCGAACACAGACGCAAAATAGCCAGCTTTTTGGTTTTCTTCTGGATGCATTTCGGAGAGAGTGCGCAGTAATTGCATAATTTAGTCCCCCCCCCCCATTTCAATTCCACCATCGGACAACCAGACGTTCGGCTATTCTCCAACCTTTCGTTGTTGGCTTACCATGCATTCGAACCAAACGGTTTACTAAGCAAGGCAAGAATGAATAGGCTTTGTTAAATCGGTGCGCTTCACCATCATAGTGGGTGGAGACCCACCATCAGGTGGAATTAAATTATTAAATTATTACAGCGCTGGCTTAGAATAGTAAAAAACAGTCATTCTCACCAGTAGTATGCTATAACGTAATGTCAAGGACAATTACAACACAGGTTGTGTCAGATTGGAAATCCAGTAATCGGTTGTCCAGTCGGTTCTATTGCACAAATGTGAGATTCAAACCCGTGACCGTGACCATTTGACGTAGCGGACGTTGGAGGTATTTTTACTATTAGGCCATGAAGTCCCCGTAACAATTGTGCGACGAATCGTTAAATTTTCCGCCTGATCGGGAAGCGTGTCAAGGAATACATGCATGTGTACGAACACAATAATCTGACAACTACACAAATCGCAGTCATAAGCGGCGGCGTTGTCGAAATCATTCTGCAAACAATGGAGCAAAATATTTTTTTCCATTGTACCTAATAGTAGGTACACAAACGGCCTTACTAATAAAAATCGACGTCAATTTAAGCAATTCTTTAGGCTCCTCTCTCTTTACCAATTGACACTATAAAATACAGATATTATAGGTTGAGATATTTATTTATTTATTCTTAATTGTACACCTTAATTAAAAGGATTACAAAGGGCGGTGTCGAGGCGCCTGTGAAAGAAAATTAGCAAAAGGTTGTGGGCGCTCCGAAGTGACATTAGTGACAGGACAATATCCGATTTTACAGTATAACACTCCTGTAACGTGTCGCGCTAGGTATGGAAGTCTTGTCAAACTAGACATATAAAATAATTAGTTTATTACATCTTTTATTCGCTACCGAATAAAGACAGACGGATTTAATGCCTTTTGGCATTCTCTCCTAGTAAATCCGAAACGTCTGGAAGTAATGTGACGGGACCCAAAAATAAAAGAACATTACTGTAAATTAGTAAAGAAGAAGAAAATAATATACACACACACACACACACGCACACACACACACACACACATATATATATATATATATATATATATATATATATATATATATATATATATATATATTTGTGTGTGTGTGTGCGTGTGTGTGCGTGCGTGTACGTGTGTTTTTTGTGTTTACCTTTAAAAAGCAGTCTTTTTGGGTGTTATTCTAACGTCTTCGGGCAAGGAGTTCCAGAGTAGTACAGCCTGATTTGCAAAGGATATTCCAACGAAATAATTATACTTAAGTAAGCGTTAATCAACAATTATAAGTAAGGCCTTATAAGTTCACTGACAGGACTATTACCTTTTGATTATAAGATGGAAGAGAAAGAGGTCCGTTACCAGCAGTGAACTTTTGTGGGCTGATTAAAAGTAAACGTTGTGTGCACTATTTGCTAATTTTTGATGTAGTAATGACCGAAAAACCTTTCTGACCACATACCGCCTATCCAGAGTAGGTCGAGTAAAAGATCCGCTGTGCCGCCCCGCACATTAGGTAGCGGATTCGCGTGCTTGAAATAGAAAGTTTTAGCAGACGTATATACATATAGGTTTCTTAAAGCTTTCCTAAGTTTTGTTTCAGTAGAACTGGAGATACAGCTCGACCTTACAATTGACATTGTTCATCACATACAAATTTTTGACGTGACTCATTAGCTTTTCTCGGAACAAGTATTTGTATTGCCCACAAATAATTGTTCCAAGTCTTGATGTTTGTCCTTATGAAATTTTAGTATGTAAACTGCCTCCGCAACAATTTTTCTTTTTTAAATTAGATGTCAAATACCTATGAAATAGCTGTTTTCTAGCTAGATTTGAAATTCGAAATCTGGCATCTAACTTGAAAATCCAAATACAAATTAATAAAGGCACATGAGCCGTAGCAGCTCAGGGGCTAAACGGTCGCCGTATACTCAATACGCAAGAAACCTGGGTCCCTGGGTCCGGCACTAGTACCTAACATTAAATGCAATTTTATGTCTGCTGTTATTACACGTGCTTGACGGTGAATGAAAACATCGTAAAGAATCCTGTAAGATCCACTAATAAACAATGGAGCAGCGCAGTAAAGTAATAACTGCATAACTGTTTCTGAAATAAGAGAAAACCTGTACCCAGCGCAGCGGTAGGACGTATAAGCTGTGGCTTTATGATGTAAAAACTTTAAAAACGGGTAAGACATTATTTAAAAAAAATCAGTTGTTCATTTATTTGTTTGTTATCAGGTTTTTTTTTAATTGTAGGTACTGTATTAAGCATTTTTGAGTATGAGCACAGAATACATAATAGTACAGGTAGTATGAGCAAAATATTATTTATTCTGTGGTAATACCAACCTCGCACCAAACAAATGAACGCACGGTTCGCCGTTGATTTGATCGCTTTCGTTCAGAAAAATTTCCATTTTCTTAGACGACGGGGGTGTTAAGTCGATAATAACGAAATTAAAGCTAACTGTAAAAATAAAAATCTGGCTACCAACCTGCTTGCTAAGCGTGGTAACTTGGCCTTTATGGCGAGGCCTATGTTTTAGTAATGGACTTTTGATAAGCTACCTATTATTTGATTGTAGCAGGCCTGTCTCACTCCGCGATTTAGGCATTAAAAATATACCTACGCTGCGCGGCCGCTAACGTTAACAAAAAAGTATTTTTCACTTATAAGTATTTAGGTAGGTACTTTTGATATTTATTTTTGAGTTTTTATTCAAGTATGATCACTCAATAAGCCACAAGGTACTAAGGTAGGCATAGCATAGGGGTGCTTAATAACAATATGAATGTCGACTTTTCATTCTGTACTGTTTCTTTTTTAGGTACCTCATTTTTAGGTAATTAGGTACCTAGTTACTAGCTTCATAGTTCCAGATTTATTATTTGACTAGGGACCCGACCACAGCTTCGCAGTTTTCGATTTTTACGCGTATAATGTCAATGAACTTAAATATAAGTTCACTGTAAGTAGACCTCGCAGTACTAGTTATTGCCTATTAATGCAAGATTAGCATATTCTGGTTGGTCTTGTTATTGGACACTTGATCAATAAAAGAAAGATTGAAAATAGTAGCACTTCCCATTGCCACTCTTTCATTAAATAATGCCGTCGCGTGTCACGAAATTAGCTTACCGATAAATCGTCGAAAAAACGACGATTTATCGGTAAGCTAATTTCACGATGTTATGTAGACATAGGCCGGTGGTGTTTGCATCTGATTGTATTCTAATTTCTCCCATGTCTATGAAAACGTGTTCATGTCAATCCTACATTCAACATTACCAAATAAATTTAACATCGTATACAAAATAGTTAGGTTACAAGTTTACTAGTTTACGTATTTCTTTAGTAGGTACGATGAAGTGCTTACAGAAGTATGTACAGATATGTACGTCACTAATATGATATAAGTATAAAATTATTTAGCTTACCTTAAATGTTCTGTTGAGGCTATAGAATGCCTTAGGGATGGGCAAGTGAAACAAAATATATCAATATATATATATATATATATATATATATATATATATATATATATATATATATATATATATATATATATATATATATATTTTATATATATATAGTATCGATATTTTACACACTAACGATATATATCACGCGATAAATACCGATATATCGCTATTGTTTGCATAATGTAGTAGGATAAGGACCAAAAGTTTATTACTTGACGTTTGAACAACGATAAAGAACGATAACAGCACATGAATGCTTTTTTAACTGCTTGATGTTTTGACGATTAATACAACATTATAAAATATATCCAAATTGATACGAACTCGAAACTCTAAAATAAATACCGAATGTCGATATATCGCGATTAAAAATATTGCGACACGATATATATATCGATATTTTTATGAGAAGCTATCAATATTTCAAAAAGTATAGAACGCCTCTTATTTTTGAGAAGTTTGTGGGATTGGGATAGTTAGACCGCGGCGCTGCTCCAGTGCGTATTACCAAACTTAATATGCTCCTCAAAATATTTTATTTAACATACATGCAGTTTTCTAAAGATGTTTTCCTTCACCACTGAAGTCATAACAATCAGAACTTAAAATTGCTATACTTGATAATTTCACTGGTGTTGGTGTGGGGCTTCTGATTGTGTGCAAAATTTGTCAGTAGACCTTTAATCGGCCTATACGTCATAATATTTTGGTAGTTTATTATTTTTTTAACGATTTGTATAACTTATTATATAAAAAGGAATAAAGTGTCAATACTTCGACACCCAGTGTCAAGCGCAGAGTGTAATTTGTTATTGTGGTGAAGAATCATCGTCTTAAAATTAAAAAGTTTTACATTGTTTTAAATTTAGGTTATTTATATTAGGTTTGTCGAGTGTTTTAAAGAATTCATCAACCCATGTCGTCACGTCGATATCGTAAGAGATAGCTATGGGGTATGCCAAAAAGACCTAACGGCTTCCGACAGATGGTAGTATACATAAGTACTGAACTATCTCGTGTACACGAGACACAAAACGTCTCGCACCTATGCCACAATATTATAATAAATTCTTAGCGAGAATTTCAATAGATATCAATGACTTTGTGAATGTTGAAAGTGGTGAGTAGCTTAATAGGTTATAAGGCGTTGCCTAATGCTCAGACTTCAGATATTTTTGGTAGAACGAAATCATACCAACATGAATTTGGGTAGATAATAAATAATATTTAACAATGCCTAATTACTTATAACTTAAAGTGTTTCTAACTTTTAATGTATATTCTTAATGTCTTTTTAATAAAGGCAGGCGGTGTACAAACGATTAAATCTCCTCCCTAATTAGACGGCACCTATGAATAAAAATAATTGTGGTCATCGTATCGTATTGTTACATGACCTTTGCATTCGATAAATTTTACGCCATTACAATTGCAACAATATATTTTTATAGTAGTTTATACTACTTACTATCTAATAAGTGTTACTTTATATAAAAATAGCTCTTAACTTCGTTGTGACGCGGATATGATTGCCTGTTACTTCCATTGTCGTTATTCATGGAGGGCTTTGAGGAAAAAAATCCTTCATATATCTCCTTTACCAACTTAACTCCATAAAAGTTAAGATTTTATTCACTATAGATTTTAGAGGCAAATATTTATTTACTAGCTGTTACCCGCGGCTTCGCCCGCATGGTCACTGGGAAATGAACTATCCATTGTTTTTTGAATTGAAAGAAAATTGAGTTTTATAGATTTGTCAGAGATGAAGCCATTAAAAGGAAACTGAACAAAATTGATTCGTCAGCCTATTTAAATGTTTTGAAACGCAGCGTATAGGAAAGCATGCAAATAGCCTGTTTATTCCAAATGGAACTGGGATATTTTTTTAATTAAAGGAAACTGAGCAAAATTCTCCGTCAGGGATGCAGACTTTTGAAAAGAAACTGAGCTAGATTGATTTGTCACAGATGCAGTTTTGAATTGAAAAGAAACTGACCCAAATAAAAGGTCCGTTAGAGATAGAGCCTTTTGAGTTTAAAGGAAACTGAGCTTAATGGGTCCGTCAGAGGTGCAGCATTTGGAATTGAAAAGAAACTGAGCTAAATAGGAAATTTTGAATTAAAAGGTGTGGGAATTCAGATTAATTGATTGTGGGAATTTTGGAAACAAAACTAACTGAACACTATTTTAAGACGCTACTGTACGCAATGTTATATGTTTTTCCATTCGGGGAAAGAATGTGGAGATTCTGGGCATTTGACATACGCGAACATGCTACATACAGCTGACCATGAGAGAAGCACGGTTTTTCTAAGTTGACCCCCGCTACCTGTAACGTTTGCCCTTGCGCTTTATTATTTGTCATTGCAAAACTGAGCTTAATAGGGAACTGCAACCTTTTGAATTGAGAAGGAAGATCTGTGGGAATTATAGGGATCCGTGGTATAATAATATTTTCACCTTTTCCTACGCCTGTCAAAATTGTAGATCCGATAATGTTCCGTCCAAGATGTGTCACACGCAGCCTTGTCCCGTTACATAACCGAGAAGCATCTAAATTTCGCATTAGCATGACTGGGACGCCTAAATTTAATTGAAGCTTATGTGAGGGCACACCTGACAACTCTAGAAAATTTAGAAACTCTGCGGGGTATGAAGTGCTCTGATTTGTGTCCATAACTGTGTCTACTGACAAATACTCTGTTATTTCTCCTGCTACTTCGCTTAATATATCTGAATTTATTTTGTTAACGCTCGCATTTTTTGGTGCAAGAATCGCTCTTTCACATAACTATTTGTCTTCATGCATGTTGTTCATTAAATCTGAATAAACGCTCGCAATTAATTCAGAATGACTCTACTAATGATAATTACAAAAATCTCTCGTCAATTTAACGCAGCCCTCAGCATCCGTTTCCAACCGCCCATCGCCAATTTTTAATAGTGTGTCACCATAGTTTCCAGCATTGATATCATTATACAAATGCACTCTCATATTCGTAGTTAAACTGAATTTTGTCATCTTGTTCCATAAAATAGACGACTTGAGGCATGCTTTAATATGTACAGGTGTGCCCTTTTGAATGACAGGTAAAGTTTGACGAAAGTCACCAGCCAGTAAAACCACCATTCCTCCCATTACATCGGTATTGCTGCGCAAATCCTGGAGCGTTAGATTTAGTGCTTCTACAACTTTTTATGCGACATTGTACTTTCGTCCCACACTAAAAGTTTGCATTGTGGTAGCATTATACCTCGTGCACTATTTTTGCTAAAGTTGCAGATCGGCGATTCTTCCTGGGCTAGATTTAGAGGGAGTTTTAAAACAGAATGTGCAGTGCGGCCCCCGCTTAGCAGCGTGGCGGCTGTACCGGAGGAAGCTACGGCCACAGCAATGTTTTTATCTTTTCGTACTTGCGCTAATAATAAATTTAACAAAAATGTCTTCCCAGTTCCTCCAAGGGCATCTAAAAAGCAAAGTGCACCATTTCCAGATTGAATTTGTCCTAATACTTTGTCAAAAACTCGTTTTTGTTCGGGAAGCAAGCGGGGTAAAAATTCGGCTACTTGCTGCTGCAAAGCTGGTAATCGTAGTTTGTTTCACGTATAATTTCATCACTTAGTTCATTTTCGGTTGTTCGCTGAGGGCTTATCATTCCAAAGTCGCTTAATTTTTTGCCTACCATTGCCATTACTTTACCTTCAATTTTTCCAAGTGCTTCATTATAAATGTGTTCATTGTATGTCAAGTTCGCGTGTGTCTGCTGTAACCTTCGTGTACTCTTTATATTTTTCCCACAATTCATGTGCATTAGATAGCCCGCAAGATGATATGAGAGTTCTTCCTTGGCTGACTGACTCACAGCTTCCTCAATGGTTTCATCCAAGTGATTAACTAAAAGATGCGGAGCTTCACATGCTTCTCTATAAGTTGCGCATTCCTGACCGTTGACAGTTTAAGGTCTTTATATCCTCTAGGACCCCGAACATGGTGCAGCAGCAATCGTAAACAGAAACATTCAAAATTAGTTACATGGACGGTATACACATGACCAAGAGCATTTGATGACTTTACACCGGGCCAATTTGCTAAGGGCGTGCCTTGAATACGGCATTTCTACTCCTTCCTAGATGTGTTCCAAGTATAATAGCGGGGGACTTCAGAATATAACAACGTTTTTGCAAAGGGGTCGGTTTGACAAAGTTGAAAGAAGGCTGTTAGTGTAGTTTTTGGCGGTGATGCAATTCTTTCTTGGAAATTTCTTTCGGTGAAATATACACGCTCTCCATTTTCTAAGTGCACAGCAAGGTGAGTAACTGTTGGGTGCATTTCGTGTAAAGGGAAGCCAAGGAGGCGCCACGCTTCCTCGTTCCTGCTGACATAACGCCCTCCTTGAAAGGTCTGTACTTCATTAACGGGATTTGCCTCACCTTCACTCCTAAGATTAAATATTGCTTGGTCGGTTCCTTTATTTATGTACTTACAGATATACTTGATTGCGCGGACAGAGCTACATGCTTCTACATTAATGTGGGCATTAAACATTTTACATAAAATGTGCGAATACGGGACAATCCAGCTGTTATCTAAGGTTTCCAACGCTCCAGAGCGAGATTTTATTGTAACTTTTCTGCCACCATCTTCGGGAGCTCTGCGTCTGTATAAAGGGTAGCCATTGTCATTGTGCACTGTTTCTTTCAATAGCTGTTTAGGGAATTTCTTTGTACATTTTCCTTCTTTCATACATGGCGATATTGAATTTCGTGCTCCACATGGACCGTGAATCATATTTCGAACGATAGTATCATACAATTCTTTATCTTGCTCAGGATCCGGAATCTCGGCGCTTATTATGTCGTCTATTTGGCTGGGCCGCAACTTCTCTTTAAGCCATATTAGAATGTGGGCATGCGGTAATCCTTTTTTTTTTGCCATTCAATTGAATACATGAAGCACTGCACCTCTCCGAAAATTTTCCCTTTGTTAATTACATACATTAATTTTTGTACTTTTACTCTAAATACTCTAGCAACTAAATCGTGTCTGTCAGTACTTTTATGGCCCAGCATTAGCTCATCGGTTATTTCTTTCCATGTGGGATTGCAAGTAAAAGTAACAAAAAAGATTAGGTCTTCCGTAAATTCGTACATAGGCGAATGCGTCTTGTGTGTACCCATGTAGGTAGCGGGGACTGTTAACGAATGATGAGGGCAGAATTACCATTTTACCTAAATCTCTGGGGTTTACATCGGCGTCGCTAGAAACTGCATCTTGTAAATGTGTGTAATTCTCAACGCGCAGTTTTTTTTTGATTTAAAGATATATAACGGAGACGTTCACTTACTACCTTCACATACATGTCTACCAAAAATTGATGAAATAATTGTCTACACCGGGCTAAGAGGTTAAAATCATTTTCTCGCATTGAAGTAATATGTACTTACTAGAACAGCTATCTCAAACAAAAAATGTGCGCTATCTGTGTTCGCACGGTTGTTTTTTTTATCATAGAATAAACATAGGTACAATGACCCGCAGGTAATATTAGATTGTATTGTTAAATAGGTAAATTATATCGAGAACAATATTTAATTTTTGTCATTTATTTTGTGTATTATAGTTGCTTATTTAATATACTATTACATAATATTATATCACAATTACATTTTAATGGTATTTATATCTGAATATTTTAATAGGTATCTATGTAAAATATAAAAAAACATACTAAATGTATGTTTAACAAAACTTATTAACATAACATATACATTACAAATATGTTTATTTAAATTAGAATAAGACTCGTTCATAAATGCTGGGCACGCGAGAGTTAAAAATGGACGAATTTATACCACTTTGACTTTGATATGGAAACCTAAAAATAAAATAAAAGAATAATAAGCAGATTTAAATATTCAAAATTTTGCCTAATTATAATAATTTATATATGTTTCTACAAAAAAAAATGTGTATACTAATATATTCATCCCATACTTAAGTACCCACAGAAATGTCACATCTGAACGTATTAATAGTCTATATTCCATGACACGAGATGGCGTCTTAATAATAAATAATAATTTGTTTTATTATTAATCTATAATACTTTTTTTATTGATTAAGTATCTTATTAACCGATGAAAAGTAATTCCTTGGTTTTTACTGACATTTCTTGAATTATTTGTGCAATATCTAAGTACACACGACGGCATATTTTTATCAAGAGATTTTTTTTAAATCAACACAACACGTATTCAACTCTACAAGTGCCTAGCGAGTGACTGATTAAAGTGCGGTGTATGCACCGCAGTTGAGTGGAACAGAGTAGCTGAATGCAGTGTCGCCTCTAGTACGTAGTACATAATAGCTCAATGTTTTCTCGCAACATCATATGATACGCATAAGAAAACAATACATGATACTTTTTTGTTCGGAGTAGGCTGTGACCGGGTTAATGAGTGGAATTTGTGAAAAAATGATAACCCTCTTGTCCTTTGCAATAAATCAATGGGTATTGCAGAGCGTCATAAAATTTGTGTGTATCGGCTACCCGTTGCAACGTATCATCACGTGCTCGCAAGACAATGTCTAGTGAAGAAAATTGATCACCACTAATTACGGCTGCTATTTCGTTTATCAAAGGTGCATTGTAGCGCCTTTCATGCTCTCCTCGACGGGTCCGATCTGCGTGAATGACGACTTTATAATCCTCTACAGGTTGGTTTTCTAAAGCAGTTTTTAATGTTTTGACTAAAATGTTACGTTCATGCAACAATCTTTGAATTTTGAACACTGTGTCTCTCTCAACTCCCTGGATAAATTGGCAGCGACGGTCAACCTCAATTTCTTCGTCACCCATAAAATATACTTGTAAAAATGTATGCTGTTCGTTTTCAGCTGGAAAAAGTGAATATATTCTAAGATAAATTTGCCCTTGCACCGTAAATGTAGGCGAAAATCCTGGCATTATTATTTCCCGGTCAACTCCGAAGGACGTCGATAGGACGATATAAAAAGAGAGTTTTCAAAGGTTCTTCTGGTTCCCCAAGTAATGGAAGAGACACTTTGCCATTGGAACAGCACATGCCTGCGGTCTCATCTTTCCATTTTAAAGCGCTGCAAAATCGACACGCCTTGTCCATCAGTCCGATAACAACTAACCTGTGATTTTTATAATCAATCAACGGATCATAATTGAATGCTGCGTCATTAAAAACCGACCAATTGTTTCTTTGAAAATCTTGTCGACGTTCAGCTTGGAGCTGTGCATTTGCGTCTCTTCGCGCCTGTGTCTGTTTTGGTGTTTCAGATGCCCTTATAGTAGATTGACGTTCAGCTTGCTCAATGAGTCTGTGTTGAGTTTCATCAGGTGTTTCCGCGGCTCTTAAGGCGGCCTGACGTTCTGCTTGTTTGAATAGCCTTTGCTGACTTTGAGAAGGTGTTTCAGTAGCTCTTAAAGTAGATTGACGCTCTGCTTGTTCAAGACGCCTTTGCTGACTTTGATCAGGTGTTTCAGTAGCTCTTAAAGTAGCTTGACGCTCTGCATGTTCAAGACGCCTTTGCTGACTTTGAGCAGGAGTTTCAGTAGCTCTTAAAGTAGCTTGACGCTCTGCCTGTTCAAAACGTTTTCGCTGACTTTGAGAAGGTGTTTCAGAAGCTCTTAAAGTAGTTTAACGCTCTGCCTGCTCAAGACGCCTTTCCTGACTTTGAGAAGGTGTTTTGGAAGCTCTTAAAGCAGCCTGACGCTCTGTCTGTTCAAGACGCCTTTGTTGACGTTGAGAAGGTGTCTCAGATGCTCTAAAAGCAGCCTGACGCTCTGCTTGTTCTTGCCTTCTCAGTTCAGCATCTTCTAAAGATTCTAGCGATTGAGCTAATCTTTTCGTTTGTCTTTGAGAAGATACACTTGAAGGGCTGGACTAATGTTTGTGAGGCATTAGGAAGTAATAAAAAACCTATTTATAAAAAAACGTTAAAAGGAATTAAATTTCCTTTTAAAAAATTTTTTTTCAAAATCGAATCCAAAATATCTAAAAGGAATAAATATTCCTTTTAAATATTCTTTAAAATCAAAACAGCAAAACCAATTCAAGATACAACACGAATCCGAAAACGATAGCCAAAAAAAACCGAATCAACTTAAACCAAATCGCAGAAAACTGAAATCGAAAGCAGTAGTCAATATAAATATAACCAATGAAAAAATAAGTAAGTGTATAGGTACCGTATACACTATCTATACTATTAATATTCCTTTGAAATATTGTTAAACAACCTAAAACAACGAAAACCAATTCACGATTCTAAATAAACAAAATCCAAAATCAAAGCCAGAGTCTAAATATGCATAAAGGATTACCAACCAAATCAACAAAACCGATCCAAGAAAATACACAAATCCGAAAATGAAAGCCAATATAAATCCATTCAACCTTAACCAAATCACAAAGCAAATAACAAACAACCGAAATCGAAAGCAGGTAGTCGAATAAGCTACGAAATAGAAACAATTTAAGCGTATACGTACCCTAACTACCGTATGAACTATAAGTTGACGCGTGGCTCAACGGCGGCGGAGTTAAGTACATGTCAGGAAACATTTCGTTACCGCGTTTTAAAAACCTAGTAACGACATCTAGCGGAATCAATTTAAACTATGTATACGTTAGTTAATAAGAACTCTTAAAAATATTTTTCTTAAAATTTTGCACAATTTTTCTTATTGTAATACCGATTTATTCATAACCACATATAAGAACTGTATTCATTTCCGTTCAATAAATATTACTAAGGCTTATTAATAAGGCTTACTAAGAATGTTTCTAACACAGTTAAGTAATAGTTAAGGGTGAAAGCGTGACAGGTGGTGATAGTATTTCTGATCCATACTTATAATCACGCCTGTAACCTTTGCGGGGTAGGCAGAGCATCCAACGAATTACTTAATATCGTCTGCGAGGTTATCGCCTATTCTGTGAATTACAATGCACCAAAACGTCTGAAGAAAATCAGCTGGTGAATTTTATGTTTTTTATCGCTCTCTTCCTGGTCCTGCGTGGAAAAATACAGATGCATACATTTTTTATCTTAATTTTGGTAAAAAGACATAATAATCCAGATATTCTGACCTTCTGTGTTCGTCCATCGTACCGTCGTCCGTCTTGTAGAATCACGGTGGCGCCACCTAGCTGAATTTAATTTTGCAACATATTCGATTTTTCCACGGGAATGATATGTTTTTCCGCTGAAAAAAGTAGCCTATGTCACTCTACAGCCACCGAACTATCCCCATACAAAAATCATGCCATGCCGACGCTCTGTTGCGACGTGAAAGAAGGACAAACTTGTGCAACATATTCGATTTTCTCACGGGAATGAGATGTTTTTCCGCGGAAAAAAGTAGCTTATGTCACTCTTGAGCCACCGAACTATCCCCATACCAAAATTCATGCCATGTCGACGCTCTGTTGCGACGTGAAAGAAGGACAAACAAACAAACAAACAAACACACTTTCGCATTTATAATATTAGTATGGATATATTATCCCTAGATGTGTTCATTATCTTTAATCCTATTAACACCATTAATCGTACTTTGTATAGGAAAAGTCCCTTTACCAACCGTTATTTATGCAATGAATGTTATCACCATCCATTACAGTGAGCAACCGTGTGAAAATCTTTGTTCCGGTGAATCTGATAATGACAGTAAATACAGGTACAGGTAATACAGGTATTTACTGGAACTTCAGCACGTCGAGCAAGTATTGCACAACAAGCTTCGGATCCCGCGCCCACGCTATAGTGACCAAATGAGACCGGTCACAGTCAAATGTTTATATTCATTTGGATGTGGTCGATGAGTCGGTCGGACCTATAAAGGCATCCATATAGGCGGGGGTAATCGTCGCCGTCTATGCGTAGGCATAGGATGGACAGGTCCCTAACTTCAAGACTATTGAGGCGTCAAGAACAGATGTCCTGTCTGACGTACACACAAACTCCGACTCTAAGCAGAAATGAGTCTTCCAGTTGAGATATATTAGCTAGACATAACTGCGTCTCGGTGAAAAAGAGCAAGGCTGGTTAAGCCATCTCGTGCTGTTGGTGGACAGCGTTAAGGTTTGAATGAAGTCCACTTATTTTGCAAAAATTCACAGCGAGTGTAGAATGAAGTGCCGTGCCGTAGTGACCTTACTCCATTTGCTTTATGTAGATTGTGAACAAAGTTAAGTTGTGAGCACCTGCAACCACCCAAAATACACGGGGCAGCCTATACATCCACGATCTAGAAGAAGATAGTTTGAGCGTGGATGTCCAGTGAGGGATTCTCCATGGAAATCGATGCTGATACCCTCTTTGGACATATTTTTATTTAACACCGCTTTCATATTTTTTCCACTGAACTATGTTATAAATTATAACGTAGTTTATTTGCAAAATACCTAGTTATAACTTATAATACATGGCCTCCATGGGGACACCAAAATGGTGCTAGCCTAGGGCGCTGTCGACATGTAGGTAATCCGCCTCTGCCACTGCAAAGCTTCAAGATAGGTACTGTATGCCCTTTCTGCGTAGATCGTATTAACAATTAATAATTAAAAGTTTAAAATATTTTTTATTAGCTCAGTATGTTGACTGTAAGATCAGGACTTCAAACACCTCAGTCACAGTCAGCCCGTGACCATGGGTGCTGTAAAGTAACCGTAAATCGATAATAATTATAAAATAAATACAATTATACCCGTTATTCAAAGTAAATACCCTATCCTATGTCGTATTACATGACATAGTCGTGAAAGATAGACAAACATCCAAATTAACATTAGGAAGATTTAACAACATCAACACAAAAAACACATAACAAATGATTAAACACCCATAACGTTTTAGGTAACTATATTACATACAATTATAGTTATAGTTTAAGCCACAAAGGACATCGTAATGCGAACTTTGTTCCGCATTTCACGTTGTCCGAAGCAGCATGCAGCATTGAATAGAACAAAAGACATGTCGTAGGTATTTATCTAGCTTTGACCGCCGCCCGGTGACCCCGGTGCCCGCTGAGACCGCTCGTTTCAATTATTCGTGGTAATCCAACGCAGCGGGCCGTGCCATATCCGCACGTAATCGACTTACTCGCGCTCTTTAATATCGCATTCAATTTTCCGGATAAATATTTACGCAAATTGCTTCTCGAATTTGCTTTTGTTCGTTTACTTGAAGATAAATTATCCATATGGATTTTTCTTCTATTAAAATAAACATTGAAAGAGGAATAAATATTATCAATTTACCTATTTCATATTTTAGCTTAGCACTCAGACGCACTAGGTCACGATTTCGCCACTTTTAAATCTAGTCGATCTCGTGAGTACAAATATCCCCACTTTCCCTCTAATACCACGTCCTTTGTGTATTCAACATCATCGTCATTACAGCCCTTCATAAGTCCACTGCTGAACATGGGCCTCCCCCAAGAAATGCCACAAATCACGGTCCTGAGCCACCATCGACTTCCTGCATGTCTTAGCAGATCTTCACTCCTTTAGTGAGGGGTCGCCCTACACTTCACATTTGAGGATATCCGCTGTAGAACCAGAGTGACCGACATAGCCCAACGGATTGGTAGGCTGATGTGGCAATGGCTGGGCCATATAGCTCAAAGAACTGACAACCGATGGGGAAAAAGTTCTACAGCGGTAGCACAATAATATGAGATAAATAATATTGTGCTGAAAGTGCTAAAGAAGAGTTAAGAAAGCGCTACTGACCATCACTGCTTGTTGTATGATCAAGCACAAAACCAATCAGTGATTTGATTGAGAAAATGGTCGAGATTTCTTTTAGCACCTCTCTTTAGACAAGGATCCGCAACAGAACTAGACATTTTTTATAGGATGAGGCTGACAAACGAGCACACAGTCCACCTGATGGTAAGTGGATGCTGTGGCCCATAGACATCTACATTTAACCTCGCTTAAGAATCAAAATTAAAATGCGTTGTCACCCTTGAAGACTAAGATGGAAGGCGTCGATTCCAGTAAAACGGGTCTCCGGTAAGCTGGTACGCTGGTATTCTGTGAGAGCGTGGTCCTTCCTCGGTCGTGCCGACCCATTCGTGCTACAACCATAAAGGCCACTTTCCACTATGGGATATAATATAATTTATATTTCATCTCGAGACATAAATTAATATCGCTCACCGTACTTTTAAATGGAACCGTTTCCACTGAGATATAATATATTATATTACATGTCTAACTATAAATATTTTTTCGATCGACCGAGCGTTTGTCACCCTTTTACTTACTTATTTATCTTCACGCACAATCCCTAACGGGGTAGCCAGAGAGAACAGATCGCCAAGTGTCACGATCCTTACATACCTCTTTCGCTTCTTTCAGGTTCATTAACTTCTTCATACATGCACGTCTAGGTATCCGAGTACTCTTGACCTTCCCCTCTTCGAGCTAAAGCTAATTTGCTCACATGGTCTTCGAAAGTTAGTCTCGGTCTACCTCGACACCTTTTAATATTTACTTTCGCTCTATATATTTTCTTCACCATTCGGTCTTCACTCATTCGCTCAACGTGCCCAAACCATTGGAGTACGCCCCTATCAATTTTTGTCACCCTTTTAAATTTGAAAAAAAGTAATAGTTGGTGGTATTTGTGCTTCAAGGGCTATCGAGGATAGTCAGGTTTTGCGCACGGACCTTCATATTTTTATAAAAGTAAAAGTGACAAACGTGCACATAATCGTGTATGGCCTATGTATAGAAATCTTCATCTATCCTTGATAGAATCAAACTGCGTATGCGTACAGCTGCAGCATGGACTAATTAACTTAATAATAACAGCGTAAAAAGACATAATTACCATATAATTATGTAATATTAGAAGTGAGAGTAGTAGTAATACTATTAAAGTCCAATCCAACACATATCTAATAAAATATTATGTGATTTATGACTTATAATTCTTTTTCGCCAAATATGTAGTGTAGATTTAACTGACGATGCAATTATTATTTTCACGGGGACGTGGAACCGGATGACATACTTTACTGAGATATTTGTGGAACAGAGTGCCTCGACACCTCCATGTAGGATCGCCAAATTTTGTTTAATAATAGACATATAAGTTGAATAAGAATTTAAAATTTATTTTCTCAAAGACTTTTTTCAAACTAATGCACTCATTATATCTATAAAAATACAAGATACGCGGGAGACATTCGCCCGTCGTTCTTTAGATTCCAAGTAAATCAAGAATTTTAATCGTCGCTATGAAAGTGAGTTAGATGTTATGAGTTTATACAAAGCTAGAATTCAAATATTTATTCATTTTACTTTCCTAGCGACAAACGAAAACAAAGTCCACCCAAATATAAAACCCAAATATAAATCTATCCTCTATTAAAATCAAAATGCTAATGGCTTGTCATTCCCGAAGACAGATAGATTGGCTTGTGCCTACGAAAAAAAAAACGGGATTGTATAACGTAAGCCATTCTCGGTTGAACCGATCCACGATGCAACCGTAATATACACACACATTTGCGTTTTAAATATTAATATAACAGTTAAAACAGTCAAATAGATTATATTACCGATATTTGAAATTTAACGACATTTCATATCTTTTTTTTTAAGAATTGTAAAGTTAATTTATGCCACGTGTTGATATAGTATATAGTATGAAAGTTCACCGACCTGTCAGGACGCCAGGAGTGACGTAAAAGGCAACAGCGGGAAATAAAACAGGAGCAGATGGACAGCAACACCTGCATGATAACGACTCAAAATAATTAAAACCAGTCTTCCAATAGAATAGAATAGAATAATTTTTTATTCAATATTATTCTCATACCAAGTAATTCTTATTGAAAGTCAATATTTTACGTTACCACTGGTTCGAAAAAAAACCTCCGTCCTGGGAAGAACCAGCAAGAAACCCAGCGGGACTTTTAAAAAAAAAATTACAATGTCAAGGGTCACGAAATATTTACAAAATTTATTTTAGAAATAGCTTGAAAGCGACCACCTCATTCCCAGGGGTTATTATCAACCATGTATTCATTGAATAAAACTATTATTTACGGATTTTTATCGTGTTTAATTACAACTTAAATTTATTTTTATTATCCCAACCATGTATTTATTTATATCAATATAACCCTTTTTATACAGTTTTTGATTAATTAAATATTTAAACTTGGTAATAGAGAGACCTTGTATATTTTCTGGGACTTTGTTGTAATAGCGTATACATTGCCCCAAGAATCAATTACTGACTCTGTGGAGTCTAGAAACTGGTAGCATAGCATAGCAATCTTGGCAACTTCGAGTCAATGGGGTGTCTACGGGGAGGCCTATGTTCAGTAGGAGACTTTTGATGATGATGATGATGATAAGAAGCTGGTAGTTAAAACTAGTCCTAATTTCTTGCTTAAATATGGTGAACCTACAGATGAGGATGGTTGACATATTATTTAAGACTCCACAATTTGTTGTGAGAATACCAATTTATAGCGTTAACGAAAATGCTCGATTTTCAGCACTGAATAATGATTTAATTTTTACATTTAACTCTGATATGTAAATCACCAAAGTCATCTACTATTTATACGACTGCCGACGAAAGGGGCTATATGTTTTTGAAGTGGCGGGGTAGCCAGAGAGAACAGATCGCCAAGTGTCACGATCCTTACATACCTCTTTCGCTTCCTTCAGGTTCATTAACTTCTTCATACATGCACGTCTAGGTATCCGAGTACTCTTGACCCTCCCCTCTTCGAGCAATTTGCTCACATGGTCTTCGAAAGTTAGTCTCGGTCTACCTCGACACCTTTTAATATTTACTTTCGCTCTATATATTTTCTTCACCATTCGGTCTTCACTCATTCGTTCAACGTGCCCAAACCATTGGAGTACGCCCCTATCAATTTTTTTGAAGTGTATAGCATATTATAATATGTATGCGTGTCTGTTTTGTGGATTTATTGACTTAACGGATTTCGAAATGTGAAGTCAGATGCTTTTATTTTAGGGTGCGTTCCTGGGAACGTTGCTATGGAATCTAGTTTAGCTCTATCTTATCTATTCGCATTGTAATAGTCTAGCGGTAAATTGGAAAATATTGATCACTTCAATTGTGAAATATTTTATCTTTTCGTTACTAAAGAACCAAAATTAATCGAGGTACTTGGACGTATTCCATTTTTACATTGCATTATAATCTCTCAAATAGCGCAGATTAATTATTTTAACTTTACACTAAGTTTTATAACATTTTTTTTGAATGCGATTAACAACTAAAATTAATTTTTATTAGATTAACCACTGTCGTGTCTGTGATATAGAACTGTGAAAGATGAATTAAATAATCCAATACTGTATTTTGAATAACGGATCCTAATAGCGTTATAAGGACCGAGGATCACAATCGGAAGTGGAGGAAAGAAAATTAAAGCTGTCTTTATGATAAGATGTGTCGGAGAAATATGATTATTTAAAATGGAAAAAAGTGTTAATAGATACTGAATATCTGAAAAAATGCCTTTGACGTAAGCGATTGGCAGTAATATGATGGTATTTTTTACGTATATAATATAATAATAAGTTATATACTTTATTACTGAGAAGGTAAGAAGAAGCTTCTAAAATCTGCATACAGCCGCATAATCGGTAATAGAGTTCGTATTTTCTCTCTTTTCTCATAAACTATTAACAGATTCCCTGTCCACAATACAGACACAATACTTTAACAAGTGAAATGTTCATATATGATTCATGGGACGGAAAGATTTAAGTAAGTAGTTCATAGTGTAACTCTATAGACATGGCCTATTCGTTCGTGTCATGGCCTTCTTGATAGCCACAACTCCACTTTCTTATTGTGTCCGTGTTGAAACTCATACTAACTTTTTTAAAATAAAAAGGGACTTTTGATGATGATGATGATAAGAAGCTGGTAGTTAAATATAGTCCTAATTTCAATAGTCAATTATTCATTGAACACTCAACGCGGCTTAGAAGGGAAATCGGTCGGTCTTCACCGTCATTCCTCATTTTTCATCATCATCAGCCTGCTGCAGCCCTTTATTAGTTTACTTAATCCGTTTATATTAAATCCGTTTAATCGTAAAATCTAGCATTCGTAGTGTACATATCTGTTTATTAACTACATTATCAAGTTAATGAAGAAAGAGTAATATTTTCTGAACGTGTATCTAACTTATCTGTTTATTCACTTCATTATCAAATTAATGAAGAACGAGTAATATCTTCTAAACATGTATCTTAACTTATCTCTTTACTCACTTCATTATCAAATTAATGAAGAAAGTGTGATATTTTCTAAATATATACCCAATATTTTTAAGATACTTATTTCTTTACAATTATATGATCAACGAGGGATAAAAAAGGACCCCTTACAGTTCGTTGTGTCAGGTAATTGACTCTGCAAACTGAATGTGAAACGTGCAGCAAGTGAGCGTTATAACTGATTCATCTAATTGGGTAGTCTCCAAGACTTAGATATTGAAAGCTCGCTAAGATTTATTTTTCTAATATATTTTTAAATTAAGTGCATAATACTTGAATGCCATTAATTTATTTTACCTTATTGAAAGAATATATATATATATATATATATATATATATATATATATATATATATATATATATATATATATATGTGTGTGTGTATGTATGCGTAGATATATGGATGTAAAGGAGGCGAAAGGGGTGTGTCAGGATCGTGCCAAATGGAAGTCCGTAGTCTCTGCCTACCCCTCTGGGTGACAGGCGTGAGTGTTTATTTATATATTATGTATATATATATACAGGGTGTTAGTGTAAACACCGTTGTCCTTGAAAGCAGTGGTTTGGTTTAACTTATAGAACGTAAGTTTAATGAAAAATAACTGCATTTTTTGTAATAAAATCTCAATTTTTCCTTAATTCCTCAATTTTTACCTGTCCTAAGCTAGGATGAAAGTATGAAGAAAAAGTTACATCACAGGTTATGTGTACCTACTGTGTTTTTTTTAATGTTGTGTAGGTAGCTAGCGCGGGCGGTGATCTTTACAGTGATTACGTCACTCGGGCGCAAAGGGTATCCATGAATTTACGGACGGTGTCGGACAGAAACTTTTTAAATTTTATGAAAGAAAATATTTTTTTTAAAAAATCATTCAATTTACTTTCTATAACTGTAACCAAACCACTGGTTTCAAGGACAACGGTGTTTACACTAACATTCTGTATATATATATATATATATATATATATATATATATATATATATATATTTATCTTGTATGTTTCCCTCTGTCGCCTCACACGGGACGGCATGGGGTAGTAGATATTCTTACACAGTCGCTACTCGGAATATCTAAGTTTTTGTTTTAAATTATTTAGTTTTAATCTATACGATGCTAATGCCTATCTCTTGCTTTAGTTTCCCTCTGATGCCGCTTATGACATCCGTGGGATGAAGGAAGTCGATAATTGCAGACTGCTCAGGAACGTGTTTTGTGACATGTCTTATGGGTGGCCCATTTTCAGCTCAGTGAACTTGTAAATGACTCTAATGATGATGAAGTGAACGTAGATTATCGTTATATTATTTATTATAATGATTTATTTCAAATGCAGCTCTGCGTTTCCACTCCACAGTATGTAGACTGTACATTTTGGTGTATTTTTTTAAATTATGAATATCTCTTTGTCTATCTTTACACAAATTGCAGTGATTTCTGAATAAAATTTTGCAGACGTCTGGTTGGTGATATTAAAAACCCAACAAAGTGTAAAATTTATTAAATTTTTATGCTTGAGACGCGGACGCCCATAACACTTTTTAACTCAAGGTTTCAGCTTAAACAGGAATTGGATCATTAATATGGGCTTTCCATTGAATCTTCCTCTTTTTATAAGCCCGTAAAAGTCCAATACTGGCCATTAGCGTCTCCCCTGAGCAGTATCCGCTTTAACCCTTGAAACCTGAATACGACAGTGCTAGCACTGCTATTTGTTGACAGGAATATCTAAGTGGGTGATACTTATGGGTATGAAGTTGTTCATCATCATGCTTTGCGGGCGATCATATCGCAGCATCAGATTTCTCTCACCCTTGTCGCTGCTTCCTGTCGTCGACTCGACCATTTTACGCCTATCTTAGGATATGTTTATACCATCATCTATCAGAAGCCATAAGACCTATTTATCATAATCCATAGTCCGCTCTTATGACATCCATGGGGTGAAAAGAATTGATTTAATTTTCTTACGCTGCCACCACAGGGCGGCAACATTGAATAACGGTATTTAATTCTACCGTGTGTGACATTTAACTGTTTATATAAACCCGTTAAAATATATAGAGAAACGGCTTTATAAATTAAATTAAATAATTGCCTAGACCTAGACTTAAGTATTTAAACTGGACTCAATAATTGTCGGAACGCTGCAGCTGTCACACTCTCACAGAATACTAGCGTGAAATAAAACATAAAAAAATAGAATAGGAGACCCCTTTGATAAAGAGATTTTTCATCTTAGCCCCAGTATTACAACACTTACCTTATTTTCGGGCTTTAATTAGCTCGCGGCCTGCAAGGTGCCCTGAGACAAGATGAAGCTGTAAGAGTCGCATAGACTAACAGCACTAACATCAAGATAATAGATATTTTCGGGCAACTATGTCCTGACATAGACATGCAGAAAGTCGATGTACGTAGGTGGCTCAGGACTGTGCTTTGTGACATTCCTGTAAGGAGGCCTATGTTCAGCAGTGCACTTGTAAAGGTTTGTAAAGATGATGATGATGATGATGTTCTCGTTTGTCAATGTTACTTTTATAAAAAAACTTGTGTCTTGACAGGTAAATTGTATTTGGTTCACGAAGATGGCGTTCTTTTGACCAGCCTAAAAAATTTTTGGACTAACCAAACTGCTCAGTTTATTTTAATATTAGGCTGATGTAAGTCCGAATCGTATTATTAACGGACGGTTCCAAAAAAAACTGGTGCAGGTTGCTTACAACCAGCATAATTATGCTGAGTTGGGACCGATCTACAACGGCAAAAATTTAGATTAAATTTTAAGCAATCGCACACACATTGTGTGTCTCTGTTAATGTCGTCGTTATAAATAAATACATTTATACGTGGTAGAGCCACACTGCAGCTATATTATGGTTGCAGCACGAATGGGTCTGCTCGACCGGGGCAGGACCACGCTCTCACAGAATACCCGCGTAAAATAGCAGCTTAATACTGCTGTGTTTCGCATGGTGTGTGTAGAGATCCCGAGACCCTTTTTTACGGTAAACGAGGCATTCCATCTTAGTCCTCAGGAGTGACAACGCATCTACGTCTTGATTCTTAATCGAGGATAAATGTAGGTAGATATGGGCAACAGCATACACTTTTGTCACCCATATTCTATAAAAAAATCAAAAATTTCTTTTCTTTCTATGAAATAAAGATAAAATGTACCTATTTATTTTAAGTCAAAATAAGTACAAGTTATTGTAGTAAATTAAAATAGGCAAGTCTTATGAAACAGAATACTTAATTATCTACAAGTATAATATAATAGTGTCACTCGGGTATCGGGTACCATGACGCATAATACAACTGATTAAATTATGCAAACTCCTATCATAAAAATAGCGGCAATTATGGTTGTTAACAAAGCAGTTTCACTTTTATTTTTTACATGTAATAACATTATGATTTAGTAACAAATTAACTTAATCCATCCAAAATTAACTAAATCTATACCTCAACCTTTAAAGGGAAACAGCGCAAAATTTTGTTTTGCATAATACGTTTACTGCGAAGTTTAAACTAAATTATGAAATGTTTCTGTGAGTAATTATTTTACTAAAATAATGTCTCTTTTGTTTCAGGTGCAGTGATTGTAAAACCGAAGTGCGTTAACTCATTAAAATCATAAAATGTCGTGCTTTAATGTTACTGTGCTCATCCCAGATTGATCTCAATCTGTCTTATTGTGGTGTATGGTGTCAGGTGATGCTTGGTGTGGTGTGATGATGATGTGAGTCAAGAAATAATAAACAGAAAAACGCCACAATGCTGCCTACAAACGTTATGTCTTTTATGAAAAAGGTGAGTTTCCTATAGCACACAATACTTAGAAGATATCTTGTATCTCTATAGTTCATGACATATTTTATTATGTTTTTATCATTATGTGTTTGTGTTATCATATTATTATTTCAAACATACATCTTACCTTATCTACCTTTACTACCTTGTAAATCTTTCATCTTTATTTGGACATGGCATGGGCCCGTTTTAGGCCCAATTTAGGCAAATTCGTAGCCGTTGTAAGAAGAATTAGTAGAAAGTATGTTGTAGGAGCCTAAATCGTCATGCTTTATACTTGGCGCCGGATTGACGACCAGTGTCAGACGTTTCGCAGTTTTGCACCTTTGACACATTTGACGTATTTTACATCTGACGTAAACGAAATGATTATATCGCCATTTAAGCCATATTAGTCTAGGAGGAATCGACGCATGAGTACCGAAAACTATTACACCTCAATTTTTATGCGATTCTCTTAAAATTGATGACATAGTGCACATGTTGCCATGTGGCATCTCGGTGGAGTACTGGTGAAACCGTATTGTTTTTTATATTCTTTGATAAAATACAAATAAAAAGGTCCCATGACTTTTAACAATAAATTTAATATTTTCGGAGTTTTAAAAAGTTTGAAAAATCTCAAATTCGGATACCGTTGACTCATTTGAAATATATATAATATACTCGTTCACTCTATTCTTAATATATGTCATATTAACGTGCAAAGTATTCCATGTCATTATACTGAATTACTGGCTACTTTCTCATCTGATTTTGTCCATGTTGTACTAGTGTCCGAAACCTTGTTAAAACCTAATCTATATTCTACATCATATAGTCTACCAGGCTTGGTGCTGCTACATGACCGTACTTTAAGGTGTGGAGGTGGAGTTGCTATTTACTTACCTACGTAATGATATAACCTTCAGAGTAATATCCACTTTTGATCAACAGGCTAATGACATTGAGCATTTGTTTCTTGAAATTAATTTAAAGGGACCAAAGCTATTCTCGGAGTCGTTTACTCTCCTCCCTCTATTAATTATTTCTCCACTTTGGAATCTATCCTAAATAATATCCGCTCTCAGTACGCACATCACGTCATTATGGGTGATTTCAACACGGACCTTTTAAAAAACTCCTCGAATTCATCATAAACTCGGTTAACCTCTTCATTGTTCCCCTTAAAGCTACTCACTCTAATTTTTATACCGCTGATTCATGGATCTACTTAATTATTACATCTTATATCATTAATTATAACATCTTCTGATAAAAATTGCAAGTCATAGTCAGTTCCCAGCTTCTGGTTTTTCGAACCATGACTTAATATTTCTTTCATATAATTGAGACCACCTCAACATATCCATCATACCTTAAAGTTACGCAGCTATGCTTGGTCTCCGGTGTTAAATACCAATTTGGTTAATGAAATGGTTATGGAGTTCAATTCTAAATTATTGAATATGTGCTATCTTATTATTTAATATATTAACTCAGCCAAGGACTTGGCTACCCAGACATCTGCTCCTATTGAGCAGCATAATGATTTGACATGCAATTTGGAATCAGTTCCAAGTAATTTAAATTAGAAAATGAGACAATAGAGGTAATCTCTAGCAGTTATAATAATTTAAATAATTTAGAATGTAGTTTAAAAATCCCTAATAGTTGCAATTGTATTACTCCACAAAATGATAATAAAAATTGTTTACACCTGGTGCATCAGAATATACAAGGCATGATAGGTATAGAGCTAGAAATTGAAATGTTCTTGAATAGCAACAATATTCATATTTTTTGTACTACTGAACATTGGTTAAAAGCTCATAATTTAATGTTTAACTTCAGTAAGCACCAGGTGGTCAGTTCTTTCAATAGAGAAACGGTTTTAAGAGGTTGCTCCTTAATTTTATCTAGTAAATTATTATCATGTAAAGAACGTAAGATATTGTGAGCCTCTCTGTTGAGCGAACTGCAGAAATGGCATGTGTTGAGAATTGAGATTGAGCACCTCATTGTTGTATGAGTTTACAGACCCCCATGTTCTTTATATGATACTTTTGAAAAAAATATGAAGGAAGTTTTCGCTAAGCTTAATAAACAGAATAAATCTGTTGTAATATGTGTATCTCTTAGAAGCTTCCTCCACCAATATTAAATTTAGATCATTGTTTAAATCTTATGGTCTTTTTAATTTATTTTTGGAGCCAACGCGTATTGTTGAATTTAGTTCAACATGTATAGATAACATTTTTACAAATGTTCAATAAATGTATAATTCAAAAATTGAGCTCTGATCACTGTGGACAATTAGTTTCGTCACAAAAAGCAAGTAGATAAAAAAGTAGTGTTTGTACCTGGTGGAGCCACGTGTTTAAGGCTGCCGAAAATCTAGTTCCCCGGTCAAACCTCAAACCTATTACGCGAGATATTAACTAAAGTGGACTGTATATGCGATTGCTTCTACGCTTACGTAAAGCGACTACTATAGCATGCGGTACAATGCACTCGCTCTTCCCTAAACTAAACTATTACTTGTCGAATCGATGAAAGGAATCCTGCTTGACTAGGAAAAAAAACACAGATTGGAGCGGGTTAAACTATTAGCAAGCAGGTATAATTAAGGAATATTGACTCACCGGGGTTTCTTCTTCCTGTCGATCACTATAGCGGCGACTTCCGGAACACTCCGGAGAGAGGCGGTGCGCGACGATATCTCACACGAGGTGAGGCGGGTTCCTGGAGCTCGACTGCTTCCAGGCCAAAGCGGTTTCCACTAGTGAGGTGTTTCCAAACGAGCGCGCGGGAAGAGGAGGTTGTAGTTCAACGACGACTGCGGCGGGAGAAGAGGCTCGCGCATCGGTCGCGCGTGTCTTATATATCCTCGGCTCGGGTGATTACGCGATGTTCTAGAATCGTCTTCTTTCCCCTCCCACCCCACCACCCCGATGTGTCGATAGGAGGGTATGAATGATATTGTTTGGAAAGGAATAATGATTCTACAAGTTCCTACCGTCAAATAAAAAACGCGAATGGTTTTCCGCGCAACCATCTCCCCCCGCCCTTGAAGGATTTCCTTCAAAAAAAAATAACTAAACAACTAGAGCTAAGATCGACTAACAAATAACTAACTAACGCTAAGATTACCTAAATTAAACTACAATTTCAATCTAGAAAGCTAATTTAAATTATGGAAGAGGCAAGGGGCACAAACGGATAACAGGACGTAGGTAAGACCCAACCGTGGTCTTAACGCGAGCTATCCTAATTACTCCGTCGGAACCGGGAAAGACCTCCTCGACGATTCCTAACGGCCAGTGGAGAGGCGGCGTATTCTCCTTAGTGAGCACAACTACGGTTCCTACAGCTAAAGGCTCTGTCGCTGTGTTCCATTTTTGCCGAGACTGCAAAGTATGCAAGTATTCCATCCTCCATCGTTTCCAAAACGATTGCACTAACCGATCTAATAATTTGTGGCGTGTGGAAATGCTAAGTCTGTTCTCATCCATATCCGCGGCGGGCAGATACCTTAGAGGCGTTAAAGTCAAAAAATGTGCTGGAGTTAGAGCCAGCGGTTCCGAGGGGTCACTAGATAACGTCCGACAAAGTGGGCGGCTATTCATTACGCATTCAATTTGAGCGAGCACCGTACTTAGCTCTTCGAAGGACAAAATTTGATCTCCTATTACTCGGTATAAGTGGCTCTTTAGACTTTTAATATTAGTCTCCCAATTGCCCCCAAAATGACTCGCGGCTGGGACGTTCAGAGACCACTCAATGCGGTTCTCGGCTAGAATGTGAGCGAACTCCGAATTATAATACTTGCTAGCTAAGAGCTCGTGTAGTTCCGATAGAATACGTTTTGCACCGACGTAGTTCGTACCGTTATCCGAATATAATTTACTTACAGGGCCTCTGCGCGATAGAAATCTTTTAAATGCACCCATAAAGCCTGCTGTGCTTAGATCACCAACGAGTTCTATATGCACTGCTCGAGTAGTTAGACATACGAAAATGCAGACGTAAGCCTTTGTGGATCTTATACCACGCCCGCGAGTGAGCGTGACCTTAAACGGACCAGCAAAATCAGACCCGGTGTGCGTGAAGGGCTTTACCGATTGTATCACTCTACAAGATCTAAGTTCCGCCATTTCCGGAAATGACGGCTTGGGGCGTGCCCGAAAGCAAGCTATACATCTGTGCACCCGATTGCGTATTAAACTACGTGCAGAAAGAATCCAATAATTCTGACGCAAGATCGACATCAATAAATCGGGGCCAGCGTGCGAGTTCAATTTATGATGATAATCGACTAATAAGTTCATGATATGGTCTTTACGCGGTAAAACTATAGGGTGCCGTTGGTCGAAACTCAATTGCGAGTTGGACAAGCGTCCACCTACCCTTACAATCCCATCCTGTAAAAATGGCTTAAGGCGTTGAAAGGCGCGACTACAAGCTCTATTCGATTGTAATCTTGTAATTTCTTCAGAGAAGTGCGCACGTTGAAGTTCACGTAATACTAGCGACTCGGCATAGTTGTAATCGGATGCTAAGACATACGGACGTCGCGGTAAAAGCTTCGCGAATCGACAAACGTAAATTACGCTACGCAATAATTTCGACCAAGAGGACAAGCGGTTCGCCAGAGCAATGATTGGAGAAACCTCGCTCGAAACGTTCGCCACTAGAGCGTGTCTCTTCTCTTCCGGCGGTTGTGACACTGACGAAGGTTCGAAATCGGTTATTGGCCATTGTGAGGGATCCAAGTAAACCCAAGAAGGTCCATGGAACCAAAGCGGGTGGTCCATTATTTGCATCGGGGTGAGTCCCCGGGATAGACAATCGGCAGGGTTTTCCTTACCGGACACGTGATAAAAGTTCCGCGTTTCTAACTCGTCTTGGATCTTGGCCACTCGGTTCGCGACAAACGTATCCCAACGGTGGGGTGAAGAATGAACCCAACATAAGGCGACGGTGGAGTCGGAAAAGGCAAATATTCTTTCTATGTGAACTCTATCCCTACATGCGCCGATAACTGTGGTAATAAGCTTGGTGAGTACTAATATTGCGCAAAGCTCTAAGCGCGCCAGAGAGACAACCTTACGGGGGGAGACTCTCGACTTAGAACTAATGAGGCTAATCGAATTTCTACCATTATTCTGGACATGGAAATATACAACGCCCCCCGTAAGCCTTCTCGCTGGCGTCTGCAAATCCAACAACCGTTATGCTGCTATTTCTATCGACATTTATATGACGCGGTATTTTAATTTCTCTTAGTAAAGGAAGTTCCTCTCTAAAGCGCTGCCACAATCGAACAATGCTGTCAGGCGGCGAGTCATCCCAATCGCATTCAAATAACCAAAGTTGTTTAATCAAAAGCTTAGCGTATAATACCACCGGAGCTACGAAACCCATGACGTCCCATAATCTAGCAACGCATGACAGTATTGTGCGCTTTGTGCATTTCTCTACGGGCGGATTTACCTTAAGGCTAAACACGTCGGACTCTGGTGACCAACACAGACCGAGCACCTTGTGTGTATCGGAATCGTCGAATTCCTTTATCGCCGAAAGACGGTGTGATAGTGGGATTGTATCTAAAACCGGACGCGAATTACTAGTCCACTTCACAAGATCGAATTGACCCGATTTCATGAGCCTTATAACCTCGGCGGTGGTTAGGGTGGCCTCCTCCACGCTATCGACCGAATACACAAAATCATCCATATATAATCCGCTCTCAATTGCCCTCTTAGCTTTAGGATAAGAGGGACCTTCATCGTGAGCGAGCTGTCTCACCGTGCGTAACGCATGAAATGGGCTCGACTTTAAACCAAAACAAACGCGGTTAAATTCTAACACCATTAGAGGTTCCTTTGGGTGGAAACGATATAAAATGCGCTGGAATCTACGGTCGCATTCACGGACCCCTATGCAAAGAAACATTTGGCGAATATCGGCGGATAGTGCTATACTAAACAAACGAAAATTGACTATTATATCAAATAAACTGCCCTGTAAATTTTGCCCACTATAGAGGATATCGTTAAGCGACAGGTGAGTGCTAGTTTTAGCACTAGCGTCGAGCACTACACGTAATTTAGATGTAAGTTTGTCCTCTCTAATGACTCCGTGGTGTGGTATAAAATACGACGGTGTGTCTTCGTAGTTATCTAATTTCGAAGCCACAAGTGATATGTAACCTTCTCTTATATATTCGTTAATGACGCCGTCGTAAGCTTCCTTTAACTGGGGCGAAGCGAGCATCCTACGCTCCAAGCTGTAGAAACGTTTTTCCGCCATTTGACGCGAATCGCCGAGAGATAAAACATCTCCCTTAAAGGGTAGCGCTACACTATATCTACCGTCGCGATCACGAACGGTCGTGCGGACGTAAATTTCCTCGCATATCCTGTCATCTGAACTAGCTATGGGTGGGACGTTCACCTCCTCCATCTCCCAAAATTTGCGGACTAACGACTCGAGCGGTTCGACAGCCATACCACAATAAGAGGCTGCCGAAATACTATCTAGGATGGGGGCGGAGCCAAGGATCACATAGCCCAATACGGTTTCCAGTGCGTAAGGCGCGGTATGCGAGGAGTTGCCCCTGACCTTATTGTTTAACAAAAGATGAGGGAAAAGCGATGCCCCAATGAGCATGTCTATGTTTCCAGGAACGGCGTAAGTGTCGTCTGCTAGAGTCAAATTTTTAAATTCAATCATTGCCGAGGTGTCAACCGAAACGGTTGGCAACCGTTCAGTGACCCTATCTACTACTAGTGCATTTATATCAAAGTTAACGTTACGATCTATCCGAGAATAAAATTTTAAATTTATATATCCCTGTGTCGCTTTACTAGTACCTCCGATGCCTTTAACTACAGGACATGAAAGTGACCTATTTATTACTAAGCCTAAGCGCTGACAACATTGTCGTGTTATAAAGCTATTTTGGGCTCCGCTGTCCAGCAGTGCACGGACGCTTTGTTTGTTTCCACGCGAATCCCTAACCAAAATACGCGCCGTACCCAGTAACACGGTTGAAGGAGGTTGTGCTCCCATATTTGCCAATGAGCACAGAGCGACATCACCAGGTCGACCGCTAGAATCGTTGACCTTAGTAGGGGTGAATTCCTTATTCGCCTTACTTGACGCCGCTATGTTGCTATTTTCAAAATGTAATAGCGTGTGATGTTTCCTGGCGCACTTGCTACATACGGAACTCGAATTGCATTTTGCAACTAAATGCTTATCGCTTAAGCAGTTCAAACATAGGTTGTTTGTTTTTACTAACTTATAACGTTCGCTTGGTGAATATTTACGAAAAGTCGCACAGTTATATAAATTACCGTGTTTATCTTTACATACTATACAAGTATGCTGGAGTGATGTCGGCGTAGCGGTTACGTAAGTTAACGACCCTGCTATTTTAGATGGTTGAGTCTGTCTACGGTCGACGCACCTTTTAATCTCCTGTTTAACGTTCGGTGAGCGCTGCATCACCTTTATTTGATCTCGCACGAACGATGCTAATGAATGAAAGGAAGGCATCTCCGAGCTACGATGCTCCATTTCAAACGCACGCACGGTGTCGGAGTCTAATTTCTTTAATGCTATATGGAGAAACACCACGTCCATGAGGTCATTAAACTTCAAATTCTTAAGTGCAGCCACCGATGCCACAAATTTATCGAGAAACTGCTCTAAGCCGTTGATGTTCGCGGATGATATAGGTTTAAGATCGAATATCTGGTTCAAATATTCGGAAGCTAACATTCTCCTATCTTCATATTTAGTTTTAAGCGTTTCAAATATTAATACGTAATTGTTTGCTGTAGGTGTAAAACCCGAGCAGATCGACTGTGCTCTGCCACTAAGTTTGCTAATTAAGTAATATAATTTTTCAGCGTCCGATAACGATGGGTTGTTGTGTATATTGTTTTGAAAACTACTGAAGAAGAAGGGCCACGTCTTAATATCACCATTGAATACCGGAATATCTATTGGCGGTAACCTAATTGAGTCACGAGGGCGTACCTGCATTTCAGGCTTCGCTTCACCTTGAGATTGTAGCAATTTTGCGGTTCTCTTCACGCGACACAACATATCTTCGAATGCCAGCAGCGGTTGGTAGTTCACTATGTATTTCGGGTCGGTTTGTAGTTCCGAATGATTAATTTGATCTAATATTCTTTCGTAATCTGTCCGCAAATTATCTATCGTTTCGATTTCATTTAAAAAGGCCTCCCGTACTGCCTCTATATGAATGTTCTTTATATAATCACTTATATTCTGCACACGCGAAAAGAGTATGTCCCTCTTGGCATAAAGCGTTTTAATTTTGATTTCACTTCCACTACTGCCATTTTAAATTATTATAATAAAGTTATATTAATCACAATTAATCTCACACGCATAAACGACGTAGGATGAATACTCGGCGTGCCGTATTACGTAATCAGATCGAGCGCCCGATGCAGTCAAGGCTACGCGTCGTTTGCTAAACCTAATAATTTTATAAAATTGTGGGGTAAGCGTATCAAACGGTTGCTATCACGCCGTTTCAATTATTTAATAAGCTTTAAATTTAACCAAATACGAGCGCTATTAAATGAATAATTCTGTTTGCGAGTAACAAATCAAAATTTTAATTTAAACGAACACTATTTAAGTCTATTCTATAAATTAGAGTGCGTTATCTAAACAATTAATTTAATAATTCGACCAGAAAATGGTTGGATAACCACTAAACACCAATCCAGATCCTGCCGAAGTGACCATAAAATGGTGGAGCCACGTGTTTAAGGCTGCCGAAAATCTAGTTCCCCGGTCAAACCTCAAACCTATTACGCGAGATATTAACTAAAGTGGACTGTATATGCGATTGCTTCTACGCTTACGTAAAGCGACTACTATAGCATGCGGTACAATGCACTCGCTCTTCCCTAAACTAAACTATTACTTGTCGAATCGATGAAAGGAATCCTGCTTGACTAGGAAAAAAAACACAGATTGGAGCGGGTTAAACTATTAGCAAGCAGGTATAATTAAGGAATATTGACTCACCGGGGTTTCTTCTTCCTGTCGATCACTATAGCGGCGACTTCCGGAACACTCCGGAGAGAGGCGGTGCGCGACGATATCTCACACGAGGTGAGGCGGGTTCCTGGAGCTCGACTGCTTCCAGGCCAAAGCGGTTTCCACTAGTGAGGTGTTTCCAAACGAGCGCGCGGGAAGAGGAGGTTGTAGTTCAACGACGACTGCGGCGGGAGAAGAGGCTCGCGCATCGGTCGCGCGTGTCTTATATATCCTCGGCTCGGGTGATTACGCGATGTTCTAGAATCGTCTTCTTTCCCCTCCCACCCCACCACCCCGATGTGTCGATAGGAGGGTACGAATGATATTGTTTGGAAAGGAATAATGATTCTACAAGTTCCTACCGTCAAATAAAAAACGCGAATGGTTTTCCGCGCAACCAGTACCAGTAAATGCACGTCGCTTGGAGAAGCTTAGAAGTAACATAGTAAAAAAACTTCCATCACTTTCATACCAAAATAATCCAGATTTTTTGTATGGAACATTATTTAAGCTTATTTGCAATGAATTTATTAATAATTTGACTTCTAAAACATTCTCCTTGAACAATCGCAAGGCATTTAATGAGTGGGCGACAGAAGGAATCCATAAGAGTTAGACAAAGGTTATATGAACTTTACAATAAAAGGTCATATAATCCTAGCGTCTAATTTAGGGAATATGTAAAAAAAATATTCAAAAATATTTAAAAGAGTGTGCTCCATAGCCAAGTCATTCTATTTGAGCAACAAAATAAAGAATGTAAAGTAAAGTAAAGTTAAAGCCTATATACAGCGTATATAAGCTGTAACTTTACTGCACAGGCACGGCACAGGTCTCCTCTCATTTCTGAGAGGGTTTTAGGCAAGGAATAGTCCGCCGCGCTGCCCCAGTGCGTGTTGCCAAACCACACATGTATTCGAAATATTTTTTTTTCTTATTTATCAGACATGCAGGTTTCCTCACGATGTTTTCCTTGTGGTAAATCAGCACTTAAAATTGCAATTAACAATTTCATTGGTGCCGGCGGGGATCGAACCTGGTTTGTTTGCGTATTGAGAAATTTACAGCTAGCGCTAACCATCTGAGCTACCACTGCTCATGTAAACCTACAACTAACGTCAAATAAAGAAGGCTACAGATATGTCGCCACCTCTGAGAAATAAGACGGAATGTCTCCACAGCCTGTAATTAAACTGGCTGTTTATTGATACCCTTCAGACCGGAACAGATTAGTGCACGCACTGCTATTTGCATTTGTCGCACTCGACGCACTTGTGTTTGGCGGCAGAAATATGTATAGTTATTCTATTACACGACGAAGGTTTGACTTTGGTTGTTGTTAGCCGTGCATATACACATTGTGTTAGTGTGTGTAGGCCTCAGGAGCGCTCAGCTACGATTGCGACGCGGTCCTTCAGTTTACACACACAAACGCGCCTGTCATTACACGTAGTAGTGACAATCAAGGCGAAACCTTCGTCATGAAATTGAATACTATAAGAGGTTGGCAACTACCCAAATGGATTTCAAGGTAGAAAGGGAGTTCCACCACATAGTATATGACAGTCCCATTGTCACTTGAGCGTATACTTTTTTTAAAACGTATGCTCATTTGTACGTAGTAGATCCACGCTGCAGCACAAAATGGTCGGCTCGATTGATTAAAGTCAAAAGAAATTTGCATGAAATTGCAGTATAAAACTGTTGTGTTTCTCTTCTATATGATTGTGAGAACCGGAGATAATTTTGCTGATAACGAGGCATTCCATCTAAAGCCGTTTCATACGTGGTAGAGCCATGCCCTAGCTATATTAGTAGTATAGTTGTAGCACGAATGAGTTGGCTCGACCGGGGAAGGATCACCCCTTCACAGAATAGCAGCGTAAAATAGCAGCTTAACGCTGCTTTGTTTAGTTGTGAGTTTGAGTGTAGAGGTCTCCGGTTCCTTTTTCCTGGAAATAAGGCATTCCATCTTAGTCCTCACGAGTGATAACGCATTTGCATTTCGATTCGTATTCGAGCATAGATGTAGTGTTTATGGGCCACAGCAATCATTTATTTACTCGTACCATCAGGTGGACTTGTGCTCGATTATCCTCTCCTATAAAAAAAAAACCACCTAGGTTCACTGTGAAACAATGTTTCAGATACAAGTTAGATGCTTTGACGCATAACGTATAAATTTTGTTATTTTGATTTTTGATCTTTAGTTTCCAACTCTTATTATTTTCTATAATGTGTTTTATTTCTCTCGATAATTGCGACCGTAATATAAGCATAAGCATTTTGCTTTTTGAATCATGCTATGCGTCAATTTATTTTGTTTTATTTTTATAGTCTCTACTCGACCTATCCTTAAAATATGCATATTTTTTTAAAAGTTTATATTACGCAAATAAATTAATTTTTTTTCACCCATGCTACCGCTATATTCGTAAAAATCTAGGACATGCATTCACACTCTTTAACATGTGATGTAAAATTAAGTTATTTCGCTATCTCCCCAATACCCATCGTCGGCGCCGGCAACTCTTTCGGAAACACAGCCCTCTGGGGTGACATTGCGTTCGCATTTTGATACTCAATCACGGATAGATGAAGGTACTTATAACCCACAGCAGCGATTCACTCTCCGGTGGACTGTGTACTCATTTATCGTATTACCCTTAAGTCTATTTAAAAAGTGGTTAATTCAAAGTTTTAGTAACTTTTAGGAAAGCGGATCTGATCAGACTGATCAGTGAAACAAGAAAGCCGTGATAAGTTGTTTAATTACATTACGAAACCAGTACCTTTCTATTTTATTTCCGAGATTAAGCTAATGGCCCAATTAAAATAAAGTGCCCGACATTATACACTAGAACAAAATGGCTGCTTCTCTTCGGAAATAAAACAATAAGCTATTTTAAATTATACCAGGGCAACATTCCATGTTAAGTTTGAGTGGCTGTTTTGATTTTATGCCTGTTTCGTTTTAATTAAAAACTCTCCGGGCGTGACTGTCGTTCCACTTTTAGCCAGGTTATGGCACTTCTAGGCGCTCCTAGCTTTAACTCGTCGCTCGCTTTCCAAGCTTTAAAAGAGAATATCAACACACAAAAATTTATTACACATTTTATTTCATTTAACAATAACAGTCAAAGATATAATCACTATACTTCTATCTACTTAATAAAATGTATTAGATGCATAATTATTAGAAACTAGCGTTTTACGCGCAGCTTCGCCCGCGTGGGCTTGAATTTAGAAACATCTATAATACTATTTCGTACTAAAATTAGCAAAACGGGTTCACTTGTAAAGAGACGTGTGTATCTGTGTCTATATTGGCAATATTATTTGCTACAGAAACACATAAGTTAGTTTATCAGAATCGCATAAGTATTATACGTCAAGCAACACCTTTTTAGATCGGGCACGTCTTCCGATGTGTCTTTATCTTCTTTATGAAGCGAAAATTGTAATGGAATCGGAAATGCGTTACTTATATAATATGCATTGTTAAAGTTGATATAGTTTTGATAAAATAAGGTTAAATTTCATGGTCTGTATTAATATAAGCCCCTGTGGTCGTGGAAGGAAAAGAGGAGATCTCGCGCCGGGGAGCGGCCAACACTCCGCGTGATAGTTTTTTTTTTGCGCCCGAAGCAAATATGGGCAACCCCTCCGGAAAGCGGGGGGAGGGAGGTGGGGAATGCTCATAGCATACTGCTCACGCAGCCGGCTGCGTGGTTATGTGGAGACTTTTACCCACTAAACACCACCTTTTAGGGACTGGCTTAATGGTCTAACTAGAGATCTCTAAGCCGTATACGGACGCGACCCTCCTTGGCAGAAAGGAGGGCGCAAGTGTGATAGTTCGGAGATGTTCTATATATACTGTTTATGATTCGGAATTTTGATAGCGTGATTTAGGCTTTGGTGTGTTTCACTTGCGGCGCGAAGACAGCGCCGCTACATCACCCCCTGCTCAGACCGGAGGCCCATAGTGCAGCCTCGTTGCCGACCGAGATTTCCTTGTAGTCTGCAGTGAGTCGAGAACAAGGCAAGTAATCTGCGAGAGTGCCGTGAAGCAGAGCCGAGCAGTAAGGCTCAGAGCCATGCCTTGAAGTTTCCGAAGGTTGGTGGTTGCGTGTTCGGATCACGTCGGGGTCACCACTGTGGCCGTGGAAGGAAAAGGGAGATCTCCCGCCGGGCAAGGTGTTCTGCCCGGGGAGCGGCCAACACTCCGTGTGATAGTTCGGAGATGTTCTATATATACTGTTTATGATTCGGAATTTTGATAGCGTGATTTAGGCTTTGGTGTGTTTCACTTGCGGCGCGACGACAGCGCCGCCACAGCCCTATTAAATATTGATTAGCACCACATGCCAGTATTTTTTTACGTTCTTCATAAATGTAGTTCTATTCACGATGAACCTGTAAGAAAAACTAAATTCACGAACAGGAGTACAAATCTACATAAGATAGGCAGCAGCGACTTCCTGATTAGCAATTATGGCAAATATCCAACTTATTTGGCAGTCTGCGGAGGAAATGCAATGAGGAAATGAAATAATATGTAGGCTATGTAGAGGCGGCGATAAAGAAGCCACTACCCCATTTCGTCTCGTGGGTGTCTAGAGGCGATAGAGGGAAACTAAAATAGGAGATGGGCAGCATCTTCTTGATAACAGCACAAGGTAATGAAAAGCTGCGGAGACTAAAGAGCTGCGGTTGCCAACCCGTTTGCCACGCACAGTACTGCAAATACCTGGTCTATTTGACAAACAATAGGGCAAGTTTATGATCTGCCGTGAATAGCCCTATTAAAAGTAAAAAAGTAGCAGCCTAAATACCTACATCCCACTAATGGGCACAGGTCACAGCGAGTTTTAGGTCAAAAAAGAGTTTATGTAGTTGAATCTAACGCCAACGTAAAAATGATTTACCGAAATATTTTTTTAACTTCTCAGATATGCAGGTTACCTTGTGATCTTTTTCTTCTCCACCGAGAACGTGGTAAATCGAAACATCAAATAGCAGTTAAAATATGACGGAGTCGGCGCGGATCTAATTTAAATCCAACGAAAGATCAACAAACTACACGTGCATTGGGGTTGTGCTATCAAAATATTCGGGGACTGCGTACACAACTGAAAACATTTTATAAAAATTTATTCGGATCAACGGCTGACTTAATAGCTAACACCAAATGTCGGTATAGAGGAAATATAAATGATTCGGTACATGACGGAAAATTTGCACCAAGCGGCTATACAGTACTTCTATGCGACCGTGCGGACCGCAAGCGTGGAGGGTTGCTGCTGGCGCGCGGTGCTCTAAGTTGCGGAGAGTGACACTGCCTGACAATGCTAACCTTGTCTATTGAGAGAGTATATGTACATATTTCATTTATTAGAACAGATATGTATACATTATGATAATGTAGTTCTCGTTGCTGATTTTAATATGTATTCTGCAAATCAGGACATACAGTGTTATTATGAGTATTTTGTCACCTACTGCGGATTTCGCTAATGTAATAACATTGTTAATTGCAACAATCGAATGCTCGACGTCGGGCTGACTACTGTGCCCGAGGATAACATCACCGTTAATGGTGAACATGATGAGTGTTTGTCATGTATCGTGCACCCGCCGTTACGAGTGAGCATTAAATACGCGAGCGCAGCTACTGTTCCCGTCGGCCCCGTGCCACCAGCCGCCTCACACCCACGGTGGAACATCGCTAAGGCTGATTTCCATACGATTTACTGGCTGGCGCAAACGGTCTGGAATGCGTTTTATGAAACAAATAGCGTCCTAGATGATAACGCTCCAAGACAAAATGGTATAAAAAAGGTATAATTAAGTATCCGGAATGGTACACAGCTGACATAATATTATATGATATAGGCCGGAAAGCTTTCTATCATAAGGCTCATAAGATAAGTGCTTCAAGCAGTGATTATAAAAAAAATTCTTTGTATCGCTCAGTTGTAAAAAACACCAAATTAAAACTGCATACTGTAACTATCAAATAGTATCGAAACGCAATTTGTTAAGGAACCGAGGTCCTTTTGGAATTTCATAAATAATAAGCGCTCGAAGCGAAACAAAACTCGGATAGTTAACAATTTGTCTCGTAGTTAGAAAGTGAGTACGCATAGGAGTTCGCTGATTACTTCCAAACAGTTCATGGAGACGTCCAGCTCCACAGCTGGATGCAACCGTCGCTGCGCAAACCAGCGTCTGAGCGCTAAGCGTGATCGCACGTAGGTACAGTTGTCTCTTCGCGACGTGCGCGCGGCCCTTGCGAGCCTTATGCTCAAACGGTCGGTAGGTCGGGACGGTGTTCGTTGGTCCCCCTATATTGTTAGGGGCTGTAAGATGGTACTAGCCCGCCTTCTCCAACATTTGCTCAATATCTGTTTGTGATCGTTACCTGACGGTTGGAAGTTGACTAGGGTAACTCCGGTCCCGAAGGGTGCTCTGAGCTCAGACGTTAGTGGATACAGACCTGTATACCAGCGTTCACGAAGGTCTTCAAGTTAGCATTGTGTTCCTGCGGTTACTCGCAGGTCAGCGTTCAATCTAACGACGCACAGCATGGTTTTCGGAAGGGCTGCAGCACAAATTCCAATTTGATGTGCTTCATGAACCACTTGTCGTCAGCTCTTGATTCAGAACCGGGTGCCCAGCTGAACGTAGCCTATTTTGACTTTAGGAAGGCTTTCGATGGTGTGGACAATGACATCTTGTTGAGGTAATTCGCATTGGCTGGGTTCACTCCAAACCTCTTGCAGTTCTGTTCTAGTTATTTAGGGAAAATATTATATTGTATTAACAAATTATGTCAGGTTTTCTATCGCATTATTTAAGATTAACGTAGGTAATAGATTACATACTATATATATTACGTCGATCCGTTTGTCCCTGAATATCTGAAATGCAAATTTCAGTATCAGGGTGATTCCCATAATCGTTGTCTCCGTTCTACGGAAAAGTCTAATCTCCATGGATTTCATGCAAAAAATTTTGCCCCCAGGAATTTATTTATCCTTAGTAGATTAGTTTTTTTAATTTTTTTAATTTCTATGACTTCCTGCTTTCACTAATTCGTCTTCCATGATGCCTTTTTCAATAAAATTCGGGATAAAACTCAATATTCGTAATGATAACTTGAAAAATTTCGAAATAACTCAGCACATTTGCTGGTTGTCTTAATCAATGACACAGAACAGCGTGGCACACGAAAATATAAAATTTATAATGCAATTTTACAAATATAAATCAATATTTCTCGTTTAATTTTTACAAAATCATCTAATATATATTTTTTGTTTCCTTTTTTTACATGGTGCAAAATGCCCTATTGTTTTTCAATAATGTGTAGTATGTTAAGGCAGAAGGCAACTTTTTACTAAAAAAAAAATGGAAAAATTGAGTATGTTGCAAATTAACAACGACACTTTTTATAATCTTGACCCATTTACTGAAACCAAAGCCTCTTATCCTTGCGTAAAATGGTTAAGAGCTTACTAATTTAAACTTGATGAAAGTTCAGCTTAATCTAGTATCCTGTGTTCTCTCGCCAGTCATAGCCTAGATCCCAATATAATGTAAACATTTTAGTTTGATCAGAGGTATACCAAAATGTCTAAAATTCTTTATTAGTTTTATTTATGAAAAAATGTGTTTTTTTTTTAACATTTTTCTTTTGAATTTATAATTTATTCGTTATGCTTGTTAAAAAAATTCAATAAGTTGTGTTTTTTTTAATAATTTCGAAATTTCTGCTCGGCTCGTTTTTGATGTAATGTCATAACGTAAAAGTATTTGTTGAGCGTTTTGAAATCGAATATAACGGTAAGTTACAGGGATGGCATGCAGGGTGAACAGATTTGAATAATATAGATAAAGAGAATTGAAGAAATAAAATATCATAAATTTGTATTTCATTTTAATTTTAAAGAAACAAAATGAAGTTTTTATTGCATCTTTTTATTTATTTTTTTATTTACATTTTACGTACAAATGGCGGACTTAATACCATATGGCATTTTCTACCAGCCAACCGGAGCATCTTGTTTCTTTAAAATAAATTATCAACTTAAATTTATTTATTTATTTATAATAAAAATTATTGTTTACCGTAGTATCCCTCTCATCTTATTTACTTAAGCGTGGATAACCGTAATTCCCTAAATTACTCTTTTCACATAATTAACTTCTTTAAATTATTTACTAAGTTATAACTTATTCTCCCTAATATTTATAAAAATAAAAATTTATCGTAAAATTACCGTTACTTTGCTATTCTTCAGTTAATTAGTTCCTAGCAAAAACTGCTTGACCGCTTTAATAAAAACTTAATTAGGCTCTAAGTACTTAATTATGCCGCAGATGAAACCAGTAGGACTTCAATAGCATTATTTGTTACCGAGATACGAGACGAAATGCACACAAAGATATCATAAAAATTAGTAAAAATTGATTTCTTATATTATTTTCGCGAACACACTGAATAAAAGTAATTTTACGGATTTTAACGCATTTCATTTTAACTTTTTTTTCATAGCCCAGCCCAGCTATAAACGTAACTTTACTTTTTTATAGAAAATAAAATAGCAGTTCTTTTAACGTTACAAAATTTAAGCACAAAATTTTAAATTCGAAATTTGAAATTCGAAATTATGAATAAAAACGAGGATTCTGAGCATTTTAATTAATTTGGACAAAAAAGAAGGAACAGAATTAAACCAGTACATTTTGAGTGCAAAATAACTGAACATAAGATAAGTACTTATGCCAAAACTGTGCTCGTAATTATGGCATAGAAATAATTTTTAGCCTACTAAGGAGGTTCGCAAGTGATGTTCTTTTTATCTATTTATTTACACTATGTATATCATATCGCACCGTATCTTCGTCAATTCTGAAACGATTATAATTATTCCTTTGTTATTAAATTTATTATACTTCAGAGATGGCCTTACAGAATATAGCTGTATCCACCATCTATAACTGTCATTGTTCTTATGTAAATTTGGAGAAAAAATAATTCAATTTTATTATAAAATTGTCAATAAAATATACTAGTAGAAAGACTCTAATTTATAGTAAAATCTTTAGTGTTAATTTTTTATGTAGGATAGGGTGAGAAACAAGTATACACAGTTCACCTGATGGTAAGTGGTTGCTGTGTGGGTCATAGACATCATCTACATCTATCCTCGATTACGAATCAAAATGCAGATGCGTTGTCACCCGTGAGGACTAAGATGGAATGCCTCGTTTCCAGTAAAAAAAGGGCTCCGGTTCCCTTTCGAGCCGACCCATTCGTGCTACAACTATACTACTAATATAACTGCAGCATGGCTCTACCACGGCCATATATTTAACCATAAACAAATTTTCGACTTATGATATAGTTTTCTTACAGCTAGAGTTTTATTATGATATTTTGATCTAATCCTATTAACACCAAAGTAACTTTTTAAATTTATTTATGATTAGCGTATTTCATAAACTAAATAACAGCGTAAATATTCAATATTATTTAATAATATAAATAAAGTCACTGACCTCCATATATTATATTATACATACATATACAAATTGTATCACTAGATCTGCTCCGGCTTCGCACGGTTGACACCTGGATTCTACAACACAGTGCCACCAAAAATTTCACCATTATAAGTGAATAAATAACGACATTTTTAATATAACTATTCAGACGAAATTTTAGTTGTTTTGTGGATCATAAAGTTAAACGTTTAAAAAAAGTTAGTAATAAAATTAAAAGCTGTCTTCATAAAACTAAAAAGGATAAAATATTTTTTATACAAAAGCTTCTGAATTCGTGGCTGTAATTCTTTCTATACACTATGTCTAAGCACCGACTTCTATCGCTTTTATATGAAAATCATTTCATTCTTTTTATTTCTTTGAAGATGGCTGGTTTAATATTTATTAAAATTTCAATTTTTAGCAACAATGCAGGAGTTAATCATAATAGTTTATTTAATATTGTTTTAACTAAAATAATATTTTTGGCAACAAACGTCGAAATAGTTGGAGAGAATACTAAAAGTTTCTTTTTTTATATTTTGTACAGAACAAATAATATATCTAATAACTAAAGTCTAGATGACACAGGTATATTTAAAGATATTTCAGAATTCCTGGAGGCTTCATGAACCGTACATTAAATGAATGCCATTTACAACTATTCTTTAAGTTTTTATTTTCAATCATCAGATGAAAGGTTCAGATAAATTATAATCTAACTGAATAGTAGCAAAGTGAAACAATTTAACTATTTATTCATCATCAACTTCATGGACAGTACCTTCACAAGTCCGCTGCTGTATTTAATTTGTTGTAATTACTTACTCTAAAACTGTATTTTTTAATTTGTTTATGTTGTAAATTATGCTATCAATATATTTTAGGATTGAAAAATCGGTCATAAGACAGATTTTATGAACTAACAAATATACTTATATTATTTAGGAAGCAATGTACTTACACCATTTCTTTTAATATTAATTTACGGCCGGTCCTCATTTTTGTAATCACGCAATGAAGTTAAAATATTTTACCTGGCCGAAAACAATTTTAAACAAATTCTTGACCCTTGCTCTTTCATGGCGTATATAATTCTGCTCATTTCAGTTAAACTTTTTCAATTTACATTACCACCCACAAAAAATTTCTTAATTTAAACTCATTTTATTCTTAGTTTTGCTATTATTATTTTTAAGCAACTGCTTATTATTATCAAAATGCCAAATACAATCATCCACGGTTTCGAAAAAAAAAACGTTAGCGACATTCATATAGATATACAGAAATTTTCTTCCTCGCCCAAACTTCCTTAGGGAGTTGATTACCACCAGCGACACAAGGACAAAAAAGACTTAGGGATCTATAAGAAAAGAGATTACTCTTTTTATAAAGTGTGGCAATGCATCTATAGTTCCCCAGGTATTGCAGTTGTTTATGGGTGGCGGCTGTCACTTACCATCAGGAGAGTCGCATGCTCGCTTATCCCTTCCTATATATATAATTTTTTTCATAAGAGAAAGGTGACAAACGAGCATATGAGTCCACCTGATGATGCTGCTAGATTACTGAGGACCGTAGACATCGAATCAAAATGCAAATGCGTTGTCACCCGAGAGGACGAAGATAGAATACATATTTTCCAGTAAAAAAGAACTCCGGTTCTCTACACTTACCATACGAAACACAGCAGTATAACGCTGCTATTTTACGCTGGTATTCTATTATTGTGAGAACGTTGTCCTACCCCGATCGACCGACCCACTACTACTAATATAGCTGCAGCATGGCTCTACCACGTAAAATTATATAAAAGAAATACACGCAGACAGACCGGGTGATTCTGCGAAATCCGTAAAATGTGAATTTTTTATTTTATTCTTCAATTAAAAGTGTTCTATTTTAATTTTAAATTAAGTCAATTGATTTCTATAGCACACAGCAGAGTATGAATTGAAGTGGAGCAATTGTGTAGAGTAGGTAGTCGCAGCTGGTTTACATTCAGAGTTATAAATTACTTCGATCACTATCCGAGTTCTGTCCCTCATTATAAAGGAAAATATTGCTTTCATTAAAAATTGATTTCTTTAAGAAAAAAATCTTTTTTTAAGAAATCCACATAATTTAAATTTAATGACCACTTATTATGAAGTGTAAAGATTTATTGTCTATTCTTTGATTTTTATGGAATAATAAACTAAATAAACATACATAAATTGCACAAGGATAAACATCCGGATCAAGAATAATTATTTGTAGGCCACGAATACTTGTTCCATGCGAGATTCGAGCCCGCGGTCGTCAGCGCTATATATTATTGCTAAGGTATGTAAAAATATTGCAGTTATTGGTGATGTTAATATAGATATACTTAAATTTTGTAATAAATGTAATGAATATTTGAACTTGTGTGCCAATCTCGGCTTATTTCCGTCCCACAATCTGCCTACACATTCAAACTCCTGTCTTGACCTTGTATTACTCAGAACGAGTCAAATCGCCACTATCTTGATGATAGAGTCTTATATAACTGATCATAACCCTATAGTATTAAATTTGAAATATAAACCTAAGTCATTAAACAACAATACTAATAGAACAAATCTTAACAAAACTTTAATTATAGCTGATATAAAAAAATCTGATTTTAATGTAATTTTAACATCTAAAACTGTCAATGAAGCCACTCAAATTCTTATAGAAAGAGTTTCGTCAATAATTAAGACTCATTCTATTTTACATACAATCCCTAGGAGGATTAGAAATAAAAAAATCACGGATCACGCCAGGACTACTGAAATGTATCAGAATCGCGATCGAATGCATGCAAAATGCAAGAAGTATCCAAATGATTTGACTCTTAAACTTACATATAAAAGATATAGAAACTTCTGTAATGAACTTTTGAGAAATCTAAAACGCACCTATGAAAAAAACGAGCTACTTAAAAATAAAAATGATTCAAAAAGAACTTGGGAAACTGTAAAAATATATGTAATATTAAAAAAAATGTAAATTCTTCAAGTGATCTTTTAAAATATCTTCTGACGTATCAGCATCAGTGGACTATATCAACAAATTTTTTGTTAATATTGGCAAAAACTTAGCCGATGAAATTATTAATAGTAGTCCTTCTTATCTCCTTTCAGAAGAACAAAACTTTTTCTTTCCTTTTTCTTTAGTTTTACACGAAGTTCATTATGATGAAGTTGACAGAATTATTAATAGATTTCGTTCTGATAGCGTTACAGGATGTGATGGTATTCCTACTTCGATCATTAAGGCTTGTAAAAGTACTTTTACCCCCCTTATGACCTATATATGTAACCTGTCAATTCAAACGGGCAAATTCTCTGACCTTCTTAAGAGGGCACTAGTTCATCCAGTATATAAGGGAGGTAAACGGGATATTGTATGCAACTACAGGCCAATATCTGTGCTTCCGCTTTTTTCTAAAATATTATAAAAGGTGCTTGATTCACGTCTTGTGAATTTTCTGGAACAATATACCTTAATATGATATGATAATGGCTTTCGTTCTGGAAAATCAACAGAAGATGCTGTTATAACTTTTACTGAAACGGTTGTTAAGAACTTGGACAAAAAGTCCAAATGCCTAGCGGTATTTCTAGATCTTTCAAAGGCTTTTGACATAGTGTCAGTTCCAGTCTTACTCGACAAAATGGTAAGAATAGGAGTAAGAGGCATAACTCTGGAAATATTTAAAGATTACCTCAGTAACCGCATCCAATGTGTAAAAATAGATAATGTTTGCAGTGGATACGATTATTTGCGCTATGGTGTACCACAGGGTAGTATATTAGGTCCTACTTTGTTTTTGATTTACATCAATGACCTGTGTGAGATGTCTTTGCCAAACTGCAAAATATTAGCCTATGCAGATGACACTACTTTAATAATTCACGGCGATTCCTGGGAAGATGTTGGAAAAACCGCTGAGCATGCCTTGAAGTTAGTAACATAGTATCTGTCTTCTAATCTCCTTACACTAAATATTAATAAAACTAAATTTATAACTTTTTCATTAAAAAAAATCACAACCTATGTTAAACGCCTATGAAATTAAAATACACACATGCGGTTCCACAAATCGGTCACATGCATGCTCGTGTAAATCAATAGAAAGAGTAGATAACATTAAATATTTGGGTGTCCACATTGACAGTAACCTAAATGGGAGTACTCATGTTACACAACTTACTGATCATATCAGAAGACTCATATATATTTTTAAAACTTTAAGGCAAGTAGCTGATAAACACATAATATATATGGTATACATTGCCCTATGTCAATGCTTCTTGTTTCTTGTATCCCGGATTGGGATGCTGCTAATAAAACAGTTCTAATATCTTTGGAAAGAGCTCAGCGAGCAGTTTTAAAAATTATAAATTTTAAACCGATTTTATACGACACATCGAAGTTATATGCCGATTGTAAAATGTTATCAGTCAGGAAACTTTATATCTTACGAGTTACTTTAAGAAAACACATGGAAACGCCCTAAGATTTTAGCAAACGCAGATCTGACCGTGTGTGTAAGACTGCGATTCATAGAAAGCCACATGCTAAAAAAACACTATTTTATCATAAGCTCAATATCCATACTTAATTTAATATTATAAATGCGAAAGTGTGTGCGTCAGCATGGCATGATTTTTTGTATGGATATAGTTCGGTGGCTGTAGAGTGATATAGGTTACTTTTTTCCGCGGAAAAACATCTCATTCCCGTGGGAAATTCGAATATGTTGTAAAATTAAATTCAGCTAGGTGGCGCCACCGTGATTCTACAAGACGGACGACGCGACGATACGATGGACGAACACAGAAGGTCAGAATATCTGGATTATTATGTCTTTTTACCAAAATTAAGATAAAAAATGTATGGATCTGTATTTTTCCACGCAGGACCGGGAAGAGAACGATAAAAAATATAAAATTCACCAGCTGATTTTCTTCAAACGTTTTGGTGCATTGTAATTCACAGAATAGGCGATAACCTCGCAGACGATATTAAGTAATCAGTTGATGCTCTGCCTACCCCGCAAGGGTTACAGGTGTGATTATAAGTATGGATCAGAAATACTATCACCACCTGTCACGCTTTCACCCTTAACTATTACTTAACTGTGGTAGAAACAGTTCTTAGTAAGCCTTATTAATAAGCGTTAGTAATATTTATTGAACGGAAATGAATACAGTTCTTATATGTGGTTATGAATGAATCGGTATTACAATAAGAAAAATTGTGCAAAATTATAAGAAAAATATTTTTTCAGAGTTCTTATTAACTAACGTATACATAGTTTAAATTGATTCCGCTAGATGTCGCTACTAGGTTTTTAAAACGCGGTAGCGAATGTTTCCTCACATGTACTTAACTCCAGCCGTTGAGCAACGCGTCAACTTATAGTGCATACGGTACCTATACGCTTAAATTGTTTCTATTTCGTAGCTTATTCGACTACTTGCTTTCGATTTTGGTTGTTTGTTATTTGCTTTGTGATTTGGTTAAGGTTGAATGGATTTATAGTGGCTTTTATTTTCGGATTTGTGTATTTTCTTGGATCGGTTTCGTTGATTTGGTTGGTATTCCTTTATACATATTTAGACTCTGGCTTTGATTTTGGATTTTGTTTATTTAGAATCGTGAATTGGTTTTCGTTGTTTTAGGTTGTTTAACAATATTTCAAAGGAATATTAATATTATAGATAGTGTATACGGTACCTATACACTTACTTTTTTTGTCGATGGTTATATTTATATTGACTACTGCTTTCGATTTCGGTTTTCTGCGATTTGTTTTGTGATTTGGTTTAAGTTGGTTCGATTTTTTTTGGCTATCGTTTTCGGATTCGTGTTGTGTCTTGAATTGGTTTTGTTGTTTTGATTTAAAAAAATATTTAAAAGGAATATTTATTCCTTTTAGATATTTTGGATTTGCTTTTAAAAAATATTTAAAAGGAAATTTAATTCCTTTTAGGTATTTTAACGTTTTTTTTTATAAATAGGTTTTTTGTTACTTCATAATGCCTTGCAATCGTAAGTCCAGCCTTTCAAGAGTATCTTCTCAAAGACAAGCGAAAAGATTATCTCGATCGCTAGAATCTTTATAAGATGCTGAACTGAGAAGGCAAGAACAAGGAGAGCGTCAGGCTGCTTTTAGAGCATCTGAGACACCTTCTCAACGTCAGCAAAGGCGTCTTGAACAGACAGAGCGTCAGGCTGCTTTAAGAGCTTCCGAAACACTTCTCAAAGTCAGGAAAGGCGTCTTGAACAGGCAGAGCGTTACGCTTCTTTATGAGCTTCTGACCCACCTTCTCAAGGTCAGCAAAGGCGTCTTGAACAGGCAGAGCGTCAAGCTACTTTAAGAGCCACTGAAACACCTATGAATATGAGATGACGGAACGTCAGGCCGCCTTAAGAGCCGCGGAAACACCTGATGAAACTCAACACAGACTCATTGAGCAAGCTGAACATTAATCTACTATAAGGGCATATGAAACACCAGAACAGACACAGGCGTGAAGAGATGCAAATGCACAGCTCCAAGTTGAACGTCGACAAAATTTTCAAAGAAACAATTGGTCGGTTTTTAATGACGCAGCATTCAATTATGATCCGTTGATTGATTATAAAAATCATAGGTGAGTTGTTTTCGGACTGATGGATAAGGCGTGTCGATTTTGCAGCGCTTTAAAATGGAAAGATGAGACCGCAGGCATGTGCTGTTCCAATGGCAAAGTGTCTCTTCCGTTACTTGGGTAACCAGAAGAACCTTTGAAAACTCTCTTTTTATATGATGCTAATGAGTCACGGCACTTTTTAAACAAGATCCGGAAATATAACTCATGCTTTGAAATGACGTCCTTCGGAGTTGACCCGGAAATAATAATGCCAGGATTTTCGCCTACATTTACGGTGCAAGAGCAAATTTATCATAAAATAGGTTCACTTTTTCCAGCTGAAAACGAACAGCATAAATTTATACACGTATATTTTATGGGTGACGAAGAAATTGAGGTAGACCGTCGCTGCCAATTTATACAGGGAGTTGAGAGAGACACAGTGTTCAAAATTCAAAGATTCTTGCATGAACGTAACATTTTAGTGAATAAAATTAAAACTTCTTTAGAAAACCTAACTGAAGAGGATTATAAAGTCGTCATTCACGTAGATCGGACCCCTCGAGGAGAGCATGAAAGGCGCTACAATGCACCTTTGATAAACGAAATAGCAGCCGTAATTAGTGGTGATCAATTTTCTTCACGAGACATTGTCTTGCGAGCACGTGATGATACGTTGCAACGGGTAGCCGATACACACAAGTTTTATGACGCTCTGCAATACCCATTGATTTATTGCAAAGGACAAGTGGGTTATAATTTTTTAATTCTTACCCGGTCAAGTATCGGACTCCGAACAAAAAAGTATCATGTATGGATTTTTATGCGTATCATATGGCTTAAAGAGATGTTGCGAGAAAATGATTTTAACCTCTTAACCCGATGTCGAAAATTATTCATCAATTTTTGATAGACATGTATATGAAGGTAGAAAGTGAACGTCTCCGTTATATATCTTTAAATCAAAAAAAGCTGCACGTTGAGAACTATATACATTTACAAGATGCTGTTTCTAGCGACGCCAATGTAAACTCCAGAGATTTAGGTAAAATGGTAATTCTGCCCTCATCATTCGTTAACAGTCCCCGCTACCAACAGAGTACACACAAGACGCATTCGCCTACGTACGAACTTACAGAAGACCTGATCTTTTTATTACTTTTACTTGCAATCCCAAATGGAAAGAAATAACCGAGGAGCTAATGCCGGGCCAAAAAACTACTGACAGACACGATTTACTTGCTAGAGTATTTAGATTAAAAGTACAAAAATTAATGTATGTAATTAACAAAGGGAAAATTTTCGGAGAGGTGCAGTGCTTCATGTATTCAATTGAATGGCAAAAAAGAGGATTACCGCATGCCCACATTCTGATATGGCTTAAAGAGAAGTTGCGGCGCAGCCAAATAGACGACATAATAAGCGCCGAGATTCCGGATCCTGAGCAAGATAAATAAATGTATGATACCATCGTCCGAAATATGATTCACGATCCATGTGGAGCATGAAATTCAATATCGTCATGTATGAAAGAAGGAAAATGTACAAAGAAATTTCCTTAAACAGCTATTAAAAGAAACAGTGCACAATGACAATGGCTACCCTTTATACAGACGCAGAGCTCCCGAAGATGGTGGCAGAAAAGTTACAATCAAATCTCGCTCTGGAGCGTTCGAAACCTTAGATAATAGCTGGATTGTCCCGTATTCGCCCATTCTATGTAAAATGTTTAATGCCCACATTAATGTAGAAGCATGTAGCTCTCTCCGCGCAATCAAGTACATCTGTAAGTACATAAATAAAGGAAGCGACCAAGCAATATTTAATCTCAGGAGTGAAGGTGAGGCAAATCCCGTTAATGAAGTACAGACCTTTCAAGCAGGGCGTTATGTCAGCAGTAACGAGGCATCGTGGCGTCTCCTTGGCTTCCCTTTACACGAAAGGCACCCAACAGTTACTCACCTTGCTGTGCACTTAGAAAATGGAGAGCGTGTATATTTCACCGAAAGAAATTTCCAAGAAAGAATTGCATCACCGCCAAAAACTACACTAACAGCCTTCTTTCAACTTTGTCAAACCGACCCCTTTGCAAAAACGTTGTTATATTCTGAAGTCCCCCGCTATTATACTTGGAACACATCTAGGAAGGAGTGGAAATGCCGTATTCAAGGCACGCCTTTAGCAAATTGGCCCGGTGTAAAGTCATCAGATGCTCTTGGTCATGTGTATACCGTCCATGTAACTAATTTTGAATGTTTCTGTTTATGATTGCTGCTGAACCATGTTCGGGGTCCTAGAGGATATAAAGACCTTAAAACTGTCAACGGTCAGCATGTGAAGCTGTGCATCTTTTAGAAAACGATAATCACTGGGATGAAACCATGGAGGAAGCTGTGCAGTGCTCATATCATCTTGCGGGCTATCTAATGCACATGAATTGTGGGACAAATATAAAGAGTACATGGCGGAAGATATTTTGCGAAGGTTACAGCTGACACACGCGAACATGCGTACAATGAACACATTTATAATGAAGCACTTGGAAAAATTGAAGATAAAGTAATGGCAATGGTAGGCAAAAAATTAAGCGACTTTGGAGTGATAAGCTCTCAGCGAACAACCAAAAATGAACTAAGTGATGAAATTATACGTGAAACAAACTACGATGTACCAGCTTTGCAGCAGCAAGTAGCCGAATTCGTACCCCGCTTGCTTCCCGTACAAAAACGAGTTTTTGACCCCGATAGCGGCTATAAAATAGCGCTCCCGACTAGATTTTTCAATTATTCTGAAGCGTCTCCGTTAGTATACTGTAATTAACAGACTCCTACGGACGAGCAGTTTGGCTTTAGAGCCGAACACTCATGCGCCCACCAAATTCATCGCCTAACAGAATATATCTTGCCTGGCTTCAATCACCACCCAACAAGGAAAAAGTCTCGAAACACGGGAGCTCTCTTCTTCGATGTCGCAAAGGCATTTGATAAAGACTGTCTGATTTTTAGAGACTGATTTTTAAAGACTGTGTGATTTTTTATAAATGCATTTGATAAAGTCTGGCACGAGTCGTGCCAGACTTTATCAAATGCATTTATAAAAAAATCAAGCCGTCATGCCGCACGACGGCTTGATTTTCAAGCTGTATAAACTAAACGTACCCGATAGGCTCGTGCACATCATACGAGCCTTCCTCTCAAACCGCACTTTCCGCTATCTAGTGGAAGGAACCCGTTCCACGAAACGTTCTCTAAAAGCCGAGGTTCAAGGCTCCGTCCTATCTCCACTCCTCTTCACACGCTTCACGAGTGATATCCCAAGAGACCCAGTGGTGAACACCGCTTCGCCGAAGATACTTCTTCGCCGCAGATACTGCACTCTATGTTTCTGATTATAATAAAAAAAGTCTCACCTTGAAACTCCAAAAAGCTACCAATCGCCTAGGCGAATGGTTCCGCTAATAGAGAATAGATGTGAATCCCGAAAAAAGTGTAACAGTATACTTACAACGGAATTCATCATCACTTTCAAAACCAAAACCAAAAGCCATTTCTCTATATGGCCGTCCCATCCCTTGGGAAGAATCGGCCAAATACCTGGGCGTCACGTTCAACACCCGTATGAGTTTCGCGAAACACATAAGTGTAGTACGCAACAAAGCCAAGACAGTCATTGGCCACCTCCACCCTCTCGTTAACAGCCAGAGTAAGCTGTCACTAAGACACAAACTCCACCTGTATAAAACCTGCGTTAGACCTATAATGTACGCAAGTGTAGCTTTCGCCAACCATATTTTAGAAATTAAGCTTATGTATACGTTCCCCCCCTTTCTCCCTTTTTTCGCTTTTTCAATTTTTGTGGGCGCGTCGTGCCGTTAGCTCAATAACGCCTAACGAGGCAACGTGATGATTAGTTACAATACCAAACCATAATCCATTGTCATCATCATCCTCACGGTCATTGCTTTTCCTTTTTTTGCTCTGAATCGGATAAAGCTGTAAGAATCGCATAGACTAACAGCACAAACATCTCGAAAATAGCAGCAATAATATTCTTTCATTCGCGGCTCAACGGCTCTCAAGAAAAGAACAAACAAGAAAGAAGGACCCTCCTTATTAGGTTCCCATTAGTTGTGCAATAGTGTTAGAATATTTAACTGCAGCAATATTGTAAATAGTGTAATATATTTATGATAATTTTGCACCCTCTTTAATTTCATTTTAACCCCTAGCAGAATAAAATAGCAATTAATTACCATTAAACATTTAGTCCGACAGATGTCACAGTAATAGTAATAGTTTAGGTTTTCTACTTGTAATAAACATAAATACAGTCCACTTAGCTCTCATCCCTTACATTCAATATATCGCCAATTTAATCGATAAACTCTCCGCGCATTCATTCCCAACTCTTCCGTTCACTTTTGCAACATAAATGTGGTTTGTCACTCCTTCCTCGTTCATTATTTCTACATGACCAAACCACCGAGGCATTCCATTCTTAATTCTGGTCACGACATCATCTCGCAGACCATACTTTTGTCTTATCCCACTATTTCTGAACCTGTCAATCACATTCAGTCCTAACATATTTATAATTTATATATTCTGTAATGACCGCATTTATTCTACTCTCGTGCTTCTTCTGGCACACCCAACTTTCACTACCATACATTAGAAAAGGGACTAACACAGTATTGTGAATTGCTATATGTGCCTTTTTTGACACATTCTGACTTCCCACGATAGAGTGAAGAGCCCATTTACTCTATTTCCTGTGTTGACTCGTCGTTCTATATCCCTATCATATCTACCATCCCTGCTAAAAACACATCCCAAATACACAAACTCATCCACTTCCTCGACCAACTTCCCTTCTATTCTTGAGTCACATATCTTTCTTCTCTTTCAAAAACCTTCACTTCGTCTTACGTGTACAATCGTGATTGTGAATGTGATCTCTCTCACATACGACATACAAAAAGATCGATATAAATTTAATGTATAGCTGCATAAAACAATATATACGTAGTTTACGTGAAGCACCGACGCTTCGGTAAGTCTGCAGTCTGTGAACATGTTCAAGATCGTCCCTGCCATTATATCAGATTTGATAGATCACAAATCCTCGCAAATTAATACCGACTCATTCTAATGATGATTCGAGAGACTAAAAAGAACATCCAGATTTCAATAGAGATAATATAATAAATAATAAAGATTTTAGAAGAGATAAGATAAAGATTTAATAAAATTAAATCTAAACCCAAGTACCTATACCACTCCAAGAATTCAAGATACCTACTGTAAGCTCGTTCTGGGTAGATCGGCGCAAAAATTAATATTCAAAAGGTGAAGGTAACCCGAGCTAGCTATGACATCGGGACGTCAAAAATCCGTATAATTAGTTTTATTCAATGTCTAATGTTCATTTAAATATAAGAAATCATTACTCATCTTACCTTATCAAGTTGAAGCAAAACTTTATGTACTTGTTCCATTTAGATGACGATACCTTGTTTGATTAATTAATTTAAAATTTATTGTTTTCATCTGAGAGCCGTGGTAGTCGTAGCTCAAATAGTTAGCGCTCGCATTTAATTTCACAGTACGCGAGCAAACCGGGTTCGAACCCTGCCGGCATCAATCAAATTGTTAATTGCAATTTTGAGTGTTGATTTACCACGCTCTCGACGGAGAAGGAAAACATTATGAGGAAACCTAATTTTCTGAGAAATGAGAAAAAATATATTTCGAGGACAGGTGAAGTTCCCCGGCACGCATTGGGGCAGCGCTGCGAACATTTCATTGCCCCAAAACCCTCTCAGAAATGAGGGAGTTTTGGGGCACCGCTATACAGCAGTGGACGTCTAACTTTACTTTTTAATTTACTGTTTCCATCTTTTACCTATGGAGTCTACCCATTGTTACCTAGGTAGTAATAATGGGTAGACTTTATGCCTAACGTCAAATTATGTAATAATATAACACCTTTTGTTACCGTAACAACCTATTAAAGTCCAATGCTGAACGTAGACCTCCCCCTCAGATTGTCGCATAGGGGGAATATTTGTTCTTTTTCTTTTTTTAATTCAATCTATAAGAAACAAACTCATACACAAAGTGAATTTTTTTAGCCTTACAGCAGAAACCACATACGGTTTGATTATTATAGTTGCTACACTCGGCAAGCGGGTTGGCAACCGCCATCGATATATATGTACTACGCACTAGATACGGTATTCCGAACACTCACTATGTTCAACTGAACTGTACTGCAATCCGTACACCGGTTATTGTGGCTTCGATATTCATGCAGTGCGGAGCGGCGCTAATAATAATTTATATTAAATTAGCACATATGCAAAATAAACGAAAATTAAAAAAAATGTATTCGATTAACAATACAATCTAAATAAACAATTATTTATTATGACTGTTTTCGCGCGTTTAATCTCAACTGCTCATGCGCGACTCTATTGTTTCCCGCGCATGTGCGGATACAAAGTAGTTCTCTAGTACGTTGTATATATTATAACTCAATGGCAACCGCGGTTTTTTATTTTAAGTCGTTAGGAGACGCTGCTGCCCATCCTTGTTTCTCTCTTTCACCTCTTGCGACACCCACGAGATGATTTGGGATGGGATAGGGGACGGTATTTGTATCTGATTGACAATCATATAAATACATATTATATATTGTTATATAACATAATATATTGTGTTGAAAGATTTGGCGGGAAATTAACCGCCGGCGGATCATTGCTCCCGTTTTATCGCTTAAAACAATTTTCCTGTCCATGAAATAAAAACAACAGTTAAACAATCGAAATGTTTATATATGATTCATGGCACAGGGAAAGGGTAAATTACACTACTGTTAATTTGACATTACTGTTACTTTATATTAATTATTTTGACCAAGAATTAGTACAAAGTAACTATCACTTAACCTATTTCTATGTTTTCTAATTACTAATGATGCTTTAGAAAATAATCTCTCAGCAGGTACTGAAGTTGCAGGTATTGAAAGAAAATCACGAGCCATCTTCGATAAAGTCGGATATTATGTCTCATGCGTCCTCCACCACTCTAAAATGTCTTCCGAACTGGCGGCTCTGGGTTTACTTAGGTACTCCTCCAACTCGTCTATAACTAAGCCTTGATGAAAAGATCCAGATCCAGATGACGTCGAGGGACATGCATACAATTTCTGAAAGTCTATTACGTCTTCATCTTCATCATATTCACATACTTTTTTTTCATTTCTTGGTGATTCTAGAGATGTATTCACTGAGTGTAGACTTTTATATTCCTTATAAAGTTCATTAAATTTGCGCAGGCATTCTGTTTTAATTTGCTTCTCCCATAATGTCATGTCAAAAGTCTGAGCCTTATGCCTTGGGTCTAAAATTAAAGAGGTACAATAAATCCAGTTGCTCTTTTTATAATGTTTAAGCATTTTGTCTCGAGCTGCTTGAAAACCCAGAATGAGCCTTTCATCCACTTCGTATCGATTAGGTTTCTCATCTAATTGTTTTACCATGGATTCAATTTTACCGAGCAAGAGTTTGTCCAATTAATACATAAATTTGGTATTTGCAGTTGCGTTGTCGACCGTGATACCCTGTATTTTATCAATTATGTCATATTCCAATAAACATTCGTGGAAAATCGTTGCAATATCTTCCCCAGTATATCGACCGCGTGATGGTATAAAATCAAGGACTACAGATCGATACTTCTATTCGTTATCTATATAACGAATAGTGACCCCGTAGTAACTCCTACCAGCAATTGACGTCCATCCATCAATGGTAAATGACATTTTAGATGAAAATTGTTGTAGTCGTTTCTTAAGATTCAATTGAAGCTCTTCAAACCGTTCTTTGACCTTCCTTCTAAGTGTGGACCTTTTAGGAAACACCATATTTGGGCAAATTGATCGAAAATATACTTGTGTAGCTTCGTCATCGATATTTTTTTAACCATCCAATCAAACTGTAGCTGTCGTGATGTTGTCACTGCTATTTTCAGACTGAAATAAAACAGTAAATCATGTGTCTCGCCGATTATAAAAACAAATGAAAATATGAGTGAATTATAAATACATTATAATTGCAAGTATTAAAATGTTCTGGAAACTTGTAAGAACTGCCAGGGGACATTCAAAACAGCCTATGATGAATGTTATAAGAGACGAGAATGGCTATATTCTGAAAGATGAAGTTTTGAGTTTAAAGAGATGGAAGGAATATTTTGAAAGCGTGTTTATGAGTGAGGAGACAACGTGTGTACTAAGTGAAGTAGAAACTCCGAAAGAAGAGGAAAGAGGTAGCGAGATAAGTATAGATGAAATAATGAAAGCAATGAAAAGCATGAAAGCAGGTAAGGCTGCCGGATATGATAGAGTTTCACTCGAAATGCTAAGGGCTGGAGAGGAAGTCATGGCAGGCCTGCTGCACACCTTGTTTAATTTATGCTGGGAACTAAAGCGGGTACCGGTAGACTGGTGCAAAGCCGTGATAGTCCCAGTATATAAAGGAAAAGGGTCGCAGCAGGACTGTAAAAACTACCGTGGCATCAGCCTTCTTAGCATTGTGGGAAAACTGTATGCTAAGGTACTGATTGAAAGGGTCATGAAAGAAACTGATGGAAAAATTTGGGATGTGCAAGCGGGATTCAGAAAGGGAATGGGATGTACAGATCAAGTCTTTTCCATGCGCATGATCGCGGAGAAGTTTTTGGCCAAAAACCAAAAGGTTTTTTGTGCGTTCATGGACTTGGAAAAGGCCTATGACAGAGTGGATAGGGATGTGCTATGGCAAACACTGAACTCATTTGGGTTGAGCGCTGGCTTGATACAGGCATTGGAGTCTCTTTATAGGGACTCTAGTGCTTGTGTTAGGATCAACGGGGTCTACTCGGACTGGTTTGACATCCATAAAGGTGTCAGACAGGGTTGTGTGGCTTCCCCGTGGCTGTTCAACCTATTTATGGACAGTTGTTTGCAAAATTTGAAAGTTGAAGAATGCGGATTAAGAATGGGTGAGTTAACCGTCAAATGCCTTTTGTACGCCGATGATCAAGTTATCCTCGCATCGTCGGCGGCCGAGTTGCAAATGATGGTTACATTAATGAACAGATCATTAAAAGAAAGGGGTATGAAAGTGAACGCAAGTAAGACGAAGGTTATGGTTTTTGAAAGAGAAGAAAGTAAAACGATTTGTGAAATAAGAATAGAAGGGGAGTTGATCGAGCAAGTAGATGAGTTTGTATATTTGGGCTGCGTATTTAGCAGGGATGCAAGATATGATAAGGATATAGAACGACGAGTGAATGCGGGAAATAGAGTAAATGGGGCCCTGCACTCTATTGTGACGAGTCAAAATGTGTCAAAAAAGGCACGTATGGCAATTCACAATGTTGTGTTGGTCCCTACTTTAACGTATGGTAGTGAAAGTTGGGTGTGGCAGAAGAAGCATGAGAGTAGAATCAACGCAGTAGAAATGCGGTCCTTAAGGAGTATGTTAGGGCTGAATCTAAACGACAGGGTAAGAAATTGTGTAATAAGAGAAGAGTGTGGTTTGCAAGATGATGTTGTGACCAGGATTAAGAAATGCTTCGGTGGTTTGGTCATGTGGAAAGAATGAATGAGGAAAGAGTGACAAAGAAAATTTATGTTGCAGAAGTGAATGGCAGAGTCGGAAAGGGACGTCCTAGGCGAAAATTTATCGACCAATTTGGCGATTTATTGAAAACGGGCCAAATTAGGAGTACCCTTAACCGACGAGCATGTATGCGTAGGTGTATGGATGTGAAAGAGGCGAGAGAGGTGTGTCAGGATCGTGCCAAATGGAAGTCTGTAGTCTCTGCCTACCCCTCTGGGTGACAGGCGTGAGTGTTTATGTATGTATTATGTATAAATATATATTTAACACTATAATATATATATATATATATATATAATATATATATATATATATATATATATATATATATATATATATATATATATATATATATATATATATATATATATATATATATATACTACCACTCACTGACTGACTATAACGATATCTCAGGAACTATAAAATATACAAACTTGAAGTTTGTAAGGTAGGTTCCTTTTATGGCATAGAGATCAGTTAAGAAACGGTTTTGAGAAAATCTATCCCTAAGGGAGTGAAGGAGACACGAAAATCGGCATTAGAGTTATAAGTTTTCAATAATAAAATCCTGAATAAGCTGTTTTAAGAAATCCTAACCCTAAGGGGGGTGAAATTAGGGTAAAATGGTTTTTTTTTTATAGAAGAGGGGGCAAACGAGCATGTGGCTCACCTGATGTTAAGTGACTACCGCCGCCCATGATCAACCGCAACACCAGAGGAATTGCAGGTGCGTTGCCGGCCCTTTAGAAAGGAGTAAGCTCTTTTTTTGAAGGTCCCCAGGTCGTATCGGTCCGGAAAAATCACCGGTGGTAAATTATTCCACAGAGAGGTTGTACGCGGAAGAAAACTCCTTTTGAAACGTACAGTGGTGGACCGCCAAGCATCCAGATGGTGTGGATGGTATCGGGACGTTTGCCGTGTAGTGCGTTTACGAAATTTGGCGGCTGGGATTAATCCGAACAATTCCTCAGAGCACTCCCCCGTGATAGATGCGATAAAATACGCAAAGAGATGCAACATCTCTTCGCAGCGCCAGTGAATCGAGCCGATCGGAAAGCACTCGGTAAGTTACATGCAAGTCCTATATTTTTAAAGTATAGATATGAAGATCGACATTTACTTTATTAGTTTTAAATAATAAATACTTGCATAGTTAAGCTTTACCTATATAGCCTCTTTATACTTAGGTAAGACTTTTGCAGCGAGAAAATTTCAAAATCTCATAGGAAATCAGATATTGTACGCGGACGAAGTCGCAGGCGGCCGCTAGTTACATAATATATGTGTTATGTAATTGTGTGATAAGTATATTTTTTCTTACCTGTCCACTTTTTCCGGTGGTTATTAAAAAGCTTGTGATATCTCCACTTAATTTTGATTTTTCGGGAATAAATATTTGTGATTCCTTTTTGTGGAAAGATATTAGATGCTTCCTTAAGCCTGTAGTGTTTCTGTTTTTCATTTTTATTTCAACCATTTTATATTGGCATAATTTACACAAAGCAATTTGGGATGCATGAATTATGTCGGAAAACTCATCAAATTTACTTTTAGGTCTTTTAGATCTATAACTCCAACTCTCACTACTCCGACTTGAACTATTCGACTCTTCGTCACTCATGTCAAATTGTAAACTTATCACTCCGAGAACAACAAGGATTAAAGTAAAAACAATTAATATATTACACTCGAAGAAAAGCTCAATTGGGAATGACTGGAATTAAAATAAATACTACTATTTGTAAGTACACGCCGAAAGACCGATAAAAGGAAAGTTCGGAATCCTTTGATAAAATTAATGATTCTTCAGAAGATTAATAAAGCAGATGCGTTGCCAGATATGTATAGTGTGTCTACTTAAAAATGAAATTTAAATGTTGTAAATAAAATTGTGTACATTATGTTCTTCTTGTGATTGAATTAATCTACGTTAATTAAATTAAATTTGCCTTTACTCGTTTGAAATTCAAAACTCAAATATGTTTTATTCGAGTAGGCATTAAAAATACACTTTTGAATAGTCATATAATCACTGTTTTCCCCATTTTTTTATTTTCCATGTCCGGGGGTTCTGATTCTACTGAGAAGAATCATGGAAGAAAGTAAGAAACTCAGTAGTTGCTCTTTTCAAAATATTTTTTCAATAGTTCTATAATTATGTAAAGCGATAAGTCAAACATAAAATGTCAAATGTATATGTAGATACCAAATCGGTTTAGAAATTTCTAGTTAGTCCTGTGTAGTACGAGAGGTCAGTTCCAAGCATTTTAGTCTGACTTAAATTGAAAAGGTGAAAGATCTAACATTTCTTTTGGAATCTTATTATAAAAGCGTATATCGCTACCCAAGAACGCATTATATACTTTGTGTAATCGGAAAGCAGGTATTGTTATTTTATTTTTATTTCTACTATAAAAATTGTGCAAATCACTATTATTTACATCAATTCTATGCAATCAATTTCTTTAAACGGTTCTCTGAGAGATACTCGGGCTCCTAAAAGTAAATAGATCTTATTTTACGCTTTTTATTTAATATGCAAACTTTTTATATTATTCGATTAGCATTGTACAAAATGTTTACACGTTTCAACTGTGTTAAAAGTATCTACAATATTTATCAAATGGGTGACGACATATTCGAACACTTTGTGTTCAAAAACACACACTTCCAAAAATCGAGATTAGCAGTGAACTTATTGAACATAATGATTTCTTATATTTACGCGAACACTAACATTGAAATAATACTAGTTTTTACGGAATTTATCGCGTATATTTAACTTTTTAAAATACCCGACGTTTTTAAAATACTGAAATGTTTATCTATTAGGTAATAATAATAATAGTAAGTAATTATTATAAACCCATATAGTTAATATTATAATAATTACTTACTAGAATAAATTATTATGGTATCTACCTATCCTTACCATTATCTAATTCCAATATTCCTTGCGAGATCAGCATAATGTATTCGTGTCCATTGTGAGCACCGGGAAACTTATTTTATTCTTTGGAACATGTACTCTGTGGCGGAATTCAAACAGTGTCAAATGCGCGTGTATCTTGACCTTGTACTTCCGAATAGCTGCAAAATTTCTTTGCGGTCAGTATTCGACCTTTGATGATGCCGACAACAAAGACGCCGCGCATGTATCAAAGTGCCGATGGTCAAAACTAGGGATACACTGTTTTTTCTTTTAATGGATATTTTCATCCGCTATGTATGTTTATGGTATTGTTCGTAATGCGCATAAGTCCAATTTTCCAATTTTTTTTTAATATATTTTTGGTCTCATAGAGTCCTTAAGCGTATACCCGAACTCCTATACTCCCTGAAACGACACTTATTCCTAACTGCAAGACGCAAGAGTCTCGCAGGCTTAGTCCTGTTTTTGCTCAAATCTTGCACGGTCAGTCTTGGTCTTGGTCTTGCAAAAATGCAAGAACAAGACCAAGACTGCAAGACCAAGACCGATTTTGGGCAACACTAATTGAGATAGGACACTGTGATAAAATATATCCATGAAAATTCCATACTCATGCCTACCATTCCATTTATGTATCACTTTAATATAATGTGATACATAAATGGAATGGTAGGCAATTGTAAATAAATATATCAATTAATACTCTGTGTACTAATGTGTCTTAGATACATGCTTTATACCTCATATATAAACAAAAATCCATTCTGCCAAAGTGTATCTACTTTTTTCTTCGTAACTATAGTACGGGTTTTGTTTCGAGTTTCACCATTGGGTATGTATGGTTTATTCAAGAAGTTTGTAAAGGTCCAATTAGTAGGAAAAACATGAGTAGGTAACTGCAAAGTAAGAATAAATACTATAATATTTTCGAGAGGAAAACCGGTGACGGGGTTCGCCACTCGTCACGATCTGTCTCCCGGAGGGGTGAAAAGTGGATTGCGGAAGCCAGTCTGGCTACGCTGAATGTATGTGGAGGAATGAATGATAAGATGTATGAAGTATGCGATATGATGTTTTTTTACAAGACAGGGGGCAAATGAGCATACGGCTCACCTGATGGTAAGTGATTACCGCCGCCCATGAACAGCTGCAACACCAGGGGGCTTGCAGATGCATTGTTGGCTTTTTAAAAAGGAATCTCTTTTCTTGAAGGTCCCTAAGTCGTATCGGTCCGGAAAAATCTCTGGTGGTAGTTGATTTTATAAGGAAGTTGTGCGAGAAAGAAAACTTCTTTTAAATCGCTTAGTGGACCGCCAGTCATCCAGATGACATGGATGGTATCGCAAGCTTTGTCGCGATGTGCGATGGTGAAACTGTGCAGCTGGAATTAGTCCGAACAATTTGTCAGAGCCCTCCTCGTGGTAGATGCGATAAAATACGCAAAGAGATGCAACATCTTTTCGCAGTGTCACTGAGTCAAGCCGATCGGAAAGAGCTCGGTCGCCGACGATTCGAACAGCTCTGCGCTGGATGCGATCAAATGGAAGGAGCTGGCACTGGGGAACCAAGGCCCAGTGATGGGAACAGTATTCCATGTGCGGCCGAATCTGCGCCTTGTAAAGTATGTATATTATAATTTATGATAGAGTAATAGATGTGTTATTTGTAAATGAGACGAAACAGAAATGAAAGGATGTCCCTACACACGGCATGTGTATTGTTATGTTAGGAGATTTAAATGGAAGGCTTGGGGTGAAGAGGCTTTGTTATGAAAGGATATTGGAAGCGTTTGATGATGAAAGCATGAAAAAATCGATGAAAGCATCGTGCTCTACCACGTATTATACGCGGTAGAGCCCTGCCTACCCCTCTGGGTAACAAGCGTGTGTATTTATGTATGTTATGTTTGTATAATTTTGTGTAGAATTTATTGTTAAACAAATAACAGTAATTTAATCTTGATAAATAGTTAATAATAATTTCGTCCTGATAATAAAAAAACTTAATAAGCAGCCAAAATATTATGCCTATAACAACAATATCTATAACAACAATTAAAATGTACATACTTTAAATTAGAATACCATACCACAAATTATTAACATCAAAATTAATTTGCTATGGACGCAAATTCACAAGTATTATGCTTTTAAGTCATAGTTTTAGTAAAGTGTCAATTGAAAACCTGTAAATTAATAAATATTTCATAATTATAAATTGTCAACGAACTCTATTGTTGTAAACAGATATAGGTAGAAAAAACATCGATAAGTATTATTGACAAGAAACTCGTCAACCCTATTAAATATTATTGTTTATCAAAAATGGGTAATTTAAACCCAAACATGTTAGTTATTACATTTAATGAGATAAGTGACAGATTTTTAGGAGCCTATATTATCAAAGAGTTTTAATTTTTGAATATAAACTGTGAATCAATCCCCTTACTTCTGGAATGTTACCAAACTTGCCCACTACGAATTTAACATTATCATTGTTACTAAAATACTTTTTATTATAATAATAACATGAAACATAACCAAACTACACAACACAGTCTTCTTCTCGTTTAAAATTTTAAAATACGATTTAGAAGTTTTAAGCAAAACAAATTTAAAAAAATAATAATTTTGTGTTTTGCTAATCAATAGAAATAAATGCCTATGGCATGGAAAAACGGCAACAACCTTGTAAAAGAATGTGTGAGAATGATATTGCTATCTTATTTTGTACCACGTTAAACGTCATGTATAAATAGTTCAGCTATAAGAATTTTGTTCTTATTTTAGGAATTTCTCTATGCTATTAATAACTGAGGTTTTAATTTATTTTATTTAAAAATTATAGCTTTCTGTAATCCTTCTGCGTATAAACTTTAAGAGTGCCAAATCTTACACTCCTCCATACGCGCAAAATGCAAGAGGTATAAAGTTTTCCCTTCACGTATTTTTTTATTATTTTTTTTATAGGAAAAGGTTAACAAGCGAGCACACAGTCCATCTGATGGTAAGTGGTTGCTGTGGCCCATAGACATCTACATCTATCCTCGTTTGCGAATAAAAATGAAGATGCATTGTCAGCCTTGAGGACTAAGAAGGAATGCCTCTTTTCCGGTAAAAAGGGTCTCCGGTTCTCTACACTCACCATACGAAATACAGCAGCATTAACCTGCTATTTGACGCTGGTATTCTGTGAGATACCATAATAAAAATATATAATATAGATATATAGATATATGATATAAATACATAATATAGATATATAATATAATGTAGATAAATTCCAACGTTGCATCTCAAAAGGCATGTACTAACAACGCACGTGCCTAGCGCATGACTAACGGATGAAAGGTTAGTAATCGTGTAACTTCTGAACGACTTAACGACAAATATTTACACATTATCACTGACCTCTATTACAAGTACGCTGGCTATACCATACAAAATGTCTGTGCCAATTTCAAGCACCACTAACGGTCGTCTTGGAAACTAAAATTGACATAATATTCCAAAGTCTGTTGTCTTATTTAAATTGTGTTATTTAAAAATTCTGTACTTTGAATTTTTAAACTAAAAAACGAAAGTATTTTATGTTGTTTGATTCTGTATAATATTCGTTACATATAGAATTTTTGCGTTACAAAGGTTACCAAAAGGGAAGTGGTATAACATTTTACAAGTGAATTTGCAGCTAATATTAAACAAATTAAAACTATTTGATAATATAAATACTTAAAAAAATGTTACTAATCTTAATATCATGTATACCAACATGTTTGGCTGTATATTAGTGAGTTTTTATAAACAATAAAATTCAATAGGGTTGTCGAGTTCCTTGTCTATAATACTTATCGATGTTCTTTTCTACCCATATTTGTTAACAAACAAAGTCACCAAAAACAGATGATTATCAAATGTTTATTAATTAACGGGTTTCCAACTGAACCTAGTCTAAAATTATGGCTTAAAAGCATAAATATTGTGAATTGGTGTTCGAAACAAAATGATCATATTTGTTCGGAACATTTCACAGACGACTGTTTGTTAGACATGAGAACTGCACCACTGAAAAAGTGCAGTATTCCGACAATATTTTCTGGTAGTACCAGTACCAGTAAGTATAAAAGTATTAGATTATTATTTCAAATGTTTTTATTTCTTCTTTTCTCATTTTCCACAAACTCAAGGGCCATAGCCAAGTGTCGAAAGGTCGCCTGATGATGTCGAGCCACGTTGCATGTGTGTTAGTAGGCTGCGGCTAGAGGAGATTCCTCTCCCTGTACCGCTGTAGTAGAAGTGAAGTCGTCCGAGAAGAGGAGTGTTGGTAGGGCGATTGGCGATGCGAAGCCACTCGACTATCCTTCGCGACTTTGGTGAGGCGGCACCACTTGATGCTTCCAAGTGCTCATTTTTTCCTGGCTCCATTCACATATTGGGCTCGGGGAGTCCGTAGTGCAGGTGGAGTCAGAGGCCGTGAAGGGCAGTGTGCCTTGTGTTTCTTCTTGCACCTTATCTGAGAAGAAAAACGGAGGGGAGAAGTCAGCAACTAAGGAGGGGCTGCCATTGGGCGGCTGGCGCCGGAGGGACTGCGGGTGTATGAAAGCGTTTCTCTGGCCCTGTCAATTTGCGGCGGAGGTAGAACACCATGGAATTTTTAGTAAGTGCGAGTCTAGAGATTTAATACTCTCTAGAGTCTCAAGATTTAATTTGTGCTTTATCTTCGTAGTGGCCCTACTTTAGTTTATTTCTTATTTACAAATTCCGGCCATTGTTTACATTCACGGTTTTTGGCAGCTTCCTCTTACGCAGCATCCTCCGACAAATGCAATTAAGTGTCGATATGTCAAGCCCCCTAGAATACGTGCCCTTCACTGCCGAAGCTGGAAAGCTTAGGAGGATAAACTTAGGATTAAGGATATCGGCAGTAGAACCAGAGTGACCGACATCGCCCAACGGCAAGCAATTAGTAAGCTGAAGTGGCAATTGACCAGCTATATAGCTTGAAGAACCGATAACCGATGGGGAAAAAAGGTTCTCGAGTGGCAGCCACGTACCGGCAGGTGAAGTGTCAGAAGTTCCTCTACTAGATGGAGTGAATACCTGGTAAGAAATACAGGAAGTTGATGGGTACAGGTGACTCAGGACCGTGCTTTGTGACATTCTTTGGGTGAGGCCTATGTTTAGCAGTGGACTTGTGAAGGGCTTTAATGATGATGAATGATAATGGAACTATATTAATTTGATACATAAATAGAATGAACGTTATGTATAGAGTCCATCTATCCATAAAGTCCATTCTATTTATTTAGGTATCGGTAGGATATAGAATTTTTATCGATATATTTTGTCGCACTGTCTTATCCCTATTATTAGTTCCGTGGACGTGCACTTCTGATGTCAACGCCGAAATGGCGCAAATCAAATTGCCTTATCATGTTACGGTGTATAGCCAGTCCAGCGTATTTGTATATATAGAGATCAGTGCACATTATGTTCGTCGATCGTCTCGATAATCACAACAATGATAGTATCCGACAGGAATCGCTGTGTTCAAGTTTTTAACAAATTTGATATTTACGGACCACAATAATTCATTTTCACAATATTTGCTGTTTTAGTGCAAATATTACAAAAGCGTGATCCGGTAGGTAACTAAGTAATTAAATTAATTTTATATTTACTCTGAAACAATTCCGGAGTAAATTCGGAGTGAATACTCATCGTGTTACCTGCTGAAAAGGGCAGAATAAAATCTGCCGGGCCCGCTATATATATAAAATATAATAAGTAATGTAACATTATGGAAAATAAATCGCACTCGTGTGTATAATTCTATGGGCAAAATTATTTATACACCGCTTATTCAGAATAAGAGAAGTGAAATTCGCAACACACGTTAAAATTGGAAAATCATGATAATAACCAACTTGATTGGACCTTGCGACTAAATAAAACAACTTAATCATGATAATGATGTAATGTAATCAATATCGTCTCCTTACGATAGAACTTCTTAACGGTTACAAAATTTAGATTAGAATGGGATAAAGGAAGCAAATGGAATATTCGTCTCAAAGATTGAATGAAATGTTTAGATGTCACATTAACAAATATGGCATGGGTGGTTCTCTTTGCGTAACTAATATCTGATGCTGCTAAAGCTATTTTGAACATGGTAAAAAATCGATGTCTAAAATGATAATAAAAATAAAGTAGATTTATCAGTATAGCTTAGAGGGTACAATGAGACATACATTTTACATTTACCTACACTGTTCCAGATAAAAGTAGCAAAATAATAAAAAAGCATAATGTACATAGATGTGTAAAGTATTCATTTACGGAACCATACGACCAGTGTTGAAGTACTGAAAGCAAAAACTTGTGATCGATTATCACCGGAATGCTTAGGAGTAATATTATTTTTGATTGATAGAAAGAGAATGAAATAAATTAATTAGCCCATTTTCATTTTCATACTTTTCAATCTTTCAGTTATAATTTAGATTTTTATTAGATATTTATATATTTGCTTTTTTTCTTTTTAAAAAAATTGTGGGTTGCTCTTGGGGAAAAAAACCATCATATCTCTCAAGTTGGACCAAATTGCACACGGTGTGCAAATTTGATTAAAATCGGTTGAGTAGTTTAGGAGTCCATCGCGGACAAACAACCCGACACGTAATTTATATATACTAGCTTGCCAGGCAGATTCTGCCCTTTTCGACGACCCATTGGATGTAAAAAGTCCTTAAATTCGCAAAAAAAAATTGTGGGTTGCTCATGGGCAAAAAAACTACCCTATCTCTCAAGTTGAACCAAACTGCACACGGTGAGCTAATTTGATTAAAATCGGTTAAGTAGTATAGGAGTCCATCGCGGACAAACAACGTGACACGTAATTTGTATCTATATATTAAGATTTAGTATTAGATATTAATATGTTATTATATTGATTCATTTATTTAGATGATTAGTTAGAATAAGAGTGATAAAAGATTACGCAGTTCACTTGATAGTAAGTAGATGATGTGGCCCATAGATATCTACGTCTATTCTTGATTAAGAATTAAAAAGCAGATACGTTGTCACCCCTGAGGATTGAGATGGAATGCTTAATTTCCAGTAACAAGTAACAAGGTACTCTACACTCATTATACTTAACACAGCATTAACATTGCATTAAGCATTGAACTTCTATTTTAAGCTAGTATTTAGTTCTTTATTATTAGAGATTGGTATTTAATTCTTAACTTTAATTGAATTTACAGTTGTTATTTTATTAAATTATTTTTCGTATGTTTTTTTTATAGTTACCTTTCTTATTTCACTCGTGCCAATTACAATTATGCGATACGTTCGGAAGTAAGCTAAGATGCAGCGTCAGCGACATGGAGTGTGGCGACAGCAGTAATTCTAACTTAAGGGCCCATCGTTCCCAACGCTACCTAAAAGTAACTAGCTACAAACTCAAATTACCAACGAGTAGCTAAAATATCACAGCCCTTGTATTTACATATATTATGGCGGTCCGTACACGAATCAACCAATCGCAAACTAGTCTATAAGGCGTTAGTAACTAATCACTCGCACATTACACGCGCTGGTATTACGCTACTAGTTTTGTTTAGATTTTGGAAACTATGCTACTGTAAAATGAATGATCAATTAATAAGCATACAATTCGTCTAAGAAGTAGAAAAGCATCCGTGTTTGTACAATTCTATAAGTAATATAGATAATAAGTTACCAACTTCACAATATGTTGAATGTTGATACGTCACATTGCGATGTTTTTAGAGATTTCGACGGCAGCTCAAGACGCCAAACGGTCAATGACGATAGTATTCCAAATAAGTTGATGAAATATCACCGTCTTAAAACATATTTTTTCGTTTTCACTATCCGTTAACATGTATAGACACTTAACACATAAAATCGCATCACTTTTGCATATCAAAATCTACTTCAAATTTACAGGATTTGGATTTCTTCCAAAACACTCGCAAGGGAATGCAGAATTTACGCATCATTCTTAATACCTACATAGAATATGTGCATTATATGAGTCACAAGCTCGGCAGATCAGCGCGGGTGACACAAAGTACAAAAATAACTTTTGTTATGAGAGTACCTTTACTAAATATGTCTTAACCAAGAGACCACAGAGAGAAACGAAATAGAAGAATCTTTCTGATAACATCTTAAAAATAATTTAATAAAACTGCAGTTGCCAACCTTTCTCCGAAGCGTGGCAACTTGATATGGCAAGTATTGCCCTGTGAGGTCAATCTATGGGGAGGCCTATGTTTAGAAGCAGACTTTTGATGAGCTGTAATGATGATTAATAATGATGTCTTAATAAACATATTACGGTACGATCACGATTTACTCATTATTTTATTAGTATATATTATACAACGATAATTCTGCGGCGATTTATATTATTTGATGGTAGACATCTTAAATCTAATTTGCAACACAAAGATTTTACTAATCGAAGTTGAATAATTCTAATGTATCAAAATGACCAAACAACCTGAGAGTATTCGAGGCATTGTTTCAAATTTTTTAAACATATTATCTTATCATATTTACGCTGGGCTTAGACAAGGAAGAAGAGTCCACCGCGCTGCTCCAATGCGTTTTGGAAAATTTTCTAAACCCTTTTAACGTGGTAGAGTCACGCTGCAGCTATATTATGGCTGTAGCATGAATGGGTCGCCTGGGAGGAAGGACCACGCTCTCACAAAATACCAGCGTAAAATAGCAGCTTAATACTGCTGTGTTTCATGTGTTGAGTGTAGAGATCCGGAGACCCCTTTTTACTGGAAACGACGCATTCCATCTTAGTCCACAGGGGTGACAATGCATCTGCGTTTTAATTCTTAATCGTGGATAAAAATGTAGATGTCTATGGGCCACAGCATCCATTTACCTACAAGTGGACTATGTGCTCGTTTGTCGCCCTTATTCTATAAAAAAAACTGAAGAAAAATACTAAGTAAGCAAGACTAAAAACGTTTCACGTACATAAATTTGACAAAAAATACATCTAGGTTAGGAAATTATTTCTAGGACAAACAAACACTTGTTTCGTTCAAGCCTACGACCCTGCAGTATCCAAATGCAATAATGCACTTAACGAAAATTCTACGCCAATAATGTAATATTATCACACAACATATTGGTAAAAAATAACATTATCGTATACATTTCTACGTAACACATTTAAATGTTTCAGATCCAATTCGAAAATATTTTATGACTACAAGCTTACCGATAGAAAAAATATTTAATATATTTTATAGAAAAAATATTTAATATATTTTTTCTATCGGTATATCGGTATATAATATCTAACTTCGATAAGATAATGGATCCCTGAAGAGAAATTATCGCCTTTCGTAAGAAAAATAAGAATAACGTATAAACTACCCCTCACAAGTTTAGAATAATTTTAGAATTAGTAAAAACAGTATTACATATGTTATATGTTCTTAGGAACTTATTTTCTAATGCATTACTATACATTATCTAACATTCAAATACACTATGGTTTGATTGCTACATCAGACGGTTGGTGGGTCCCTTTGCTGTTGACGTTATACGGTTTGCTACAGCATGTCGTTCATAATGTGAACAGCAAGGAAGTTTAAATAGAGCTAAGAACAGTGCGCTTAATCATCTTCAGCTATATCACCGCTTAATATCAGGTGGTATAGTAGTATCTATGTATTTTGAGAAATATTTTAAAGCTTATTCTAAGCTCGAATTAAAAATATTACATTACTTTATAAGAAATGTTAAATATGTGAAAATTATTTAACTAAGTTCCATGTTAAAAAAAAATTATGGTTTACCTTCATACCAACACTCTGCCTAAATCCAACGCCACTACATCCATCGTAGACAGAAAAACCTATAGACAAATTGAAGCCTTCTTTCGCATTCACACACGAAAAAGATAGATTTATGCATACGTCTTGCACAGAAATGAGACAGAGCGGTGTGATTGCTTGTCCCTTTCTCCGTGCCGGTTTTTTGTTTAGCAAACTACATTTTGCTAAACACCTTTGACAATTCGTAGCGATCTAAGGAGTTTACAAGTTGGTTTAAGTGAGAAAAAAAGTGTTCTGTGAGCTTAAGATTGTTGAATGGAATTGGGAAATGGAATGGTGAAAAGATTGCAAAATGATACACAACTATTAAATTATACTAAATCCTAATTTTATTGAAAATGCTTTCGCGACTTCTTTTAAACATAATTATAACGTTTTTTTTTTTACAAACAGACATAATAATACGTCGTGGTGGGACATTGAGGTACAAACGAAATTTGAAACAAAGAAGGAAGTATGTCTAGGTACCGCCCGCCCCTCCATAATTCAAAACGTTTGAAAGTATTTGTGAAAGTATTTACAAATACTTTTAAAGGTTTTGAATTATGAGTGACGGATTTTTTTATGTGGGAATTGTTGGAATTGGAAAAAAGTGACAAACTAGCACACAGTCCATCTGATGGCAAGTGGATGCTGTGGGCCATAGATATCTACATCTATCCTCGATTAAGAATTGAAATACTGATACATTTCCACCCCTGAGGACTGAGATGGAATGCCTCGTTTCCAGAAAAAGGGTCTCCGGTTTTCTACTTTTACCATGCATTACAAGAGCATTGAGCTGCTATTTTACGCATGCATTCTGTGAGAGCGTGGTTCTTGGCTGGACGAGACGACCCATTCATGCTGCATTAATAATATAGCTGCAGCATGGCTCTACCATATAAAAATGTTAGTGCTATCGTAATTAATCTCTAATCCTGGCATAAGGCGTAAGAAAGGCAGTCTTTAGAAGAAGGAAAAAAAGAACAAATAGATAAAACTTATAGAAGAATATCTGCATTAAAATCTCTTTATAGAGGGTCTACTCAAGCTGGCTTTGCATCAAAAAAGGTGTCAAGCAGAGTTGTGTAGCTTCCCCGTAGCTTTTGAATCTGTTTATGGATAGTCATTTGAAAGATTTGAAAGTTGTAGTATTTGTTTAAGAATGGATGAGTTAAACGTGAAATTACCTTTTATACGACGATGATCAAGCCATATTTGCATCCTCAGTGGGAGGGTTGTAAATAATAGTTACATTAAAGAAGATGTCGTTTAAAGAAAAGGGAATAAAAATGAAAGCAAATTAAGACAAATGTGATGTTTTTGAACGGACTTCAAAAAAACGGAGGAGGTTCTCAATTTAACTGTTTTTTTATGTGTGCTACCTCAGAACTATTTTATATGTGAACCAATTTTGATGATTCTTTTTTTATTTGATAGCTGGTGCTTCTCATGTGGTTCCATATAAATGATCAAGATCTGACCAATAGCTTTTAAGTTGTCACTAATAATGTATATTTAATTGACTTCGACTAAAATAAAATCAGAACATTATCAATGTGATAATGTTCTCATTTTATTTATATTAAAGTCGGTTGTGCTATTTTTTAATTTTACCACTTATTGAAAGAGTAGAAAGTAAAACAATATCTGAAATAAGAATAGTATAGGAATTTGTTGTGCAAGTGACTGAGTTTGTGTATTTGGGATGTGTGTTTTATAGGGATAATAGATCAGACAAGGATATACTAAGTCAAAATGTGACAAAAACATTCGTAGCAATTTTTAATGTGCTAACATGACAGTGAGGGCGAATAAATTTATATAATAATAATAATAAATTTCTGTATAAAGTCATCCATAAATACCTTGAAAGTATTATTTTAAACAATTAAAATGTATTAAATTTCAAATCATATAGGTAAAATACATTCATTTCGAACATTAAGTAAATGCTTAATATTGTTTTTGAGAATTCACAAAATTTACTAAAACTCTGCTAAAAATATTCAAAAGGTATTAAATATAAAAATACAAGTCGATTGTATTTCAATAATAAAGGTAGATAAACATTTTATAATTTTTATATTATAATTGGGAAATGGTTTACAATATTTCTAAATTACCGAGCGTGTCCGTATAACGTGGAGCGTGTTCATGTAATGATTGATTTTATAACGAAGCTGCCGGAGATGCATACCTGTTTATGTTTTCATACATATTTATGTGGTGGTAAGGTGGCTGACTACCAAAGTATTGTAGCACAATGTGATAGTCCCATATTTAGGACCTATAATAGTATGGTCTATGATAAAAAAAGCAATCATATAGATGGTCTCTAAGATGCATGAGCGTCATAATAGCAGAGATTTTTTAGCATTAGAAGACGTGAGTATGATAGTAAAGTCTATGAAATAAAGCGCTTAATCCACATATGAAGATCTCAAATATGTAAAAGCATTTATCACTCATCATCATTACAGCCCTTCATAAGTCCAGTGCTAAACATTCCCCAAGGAATGCCACAAAGCACGTTCCTGAGCAACCCGCATTCATCTACTTTCTGCATGTCACTCAATTTGGTGAGGGGCCACCTCACACTTCAACTACTGGTACGAGGTTGCCACTCAAGAACACACAATTTATATTACATACCTAGCGCTCCGCCCCGGCTTCGCTCCGGTGATTTCTGGATCTCCGACAAAAGCTCCACCTACCGGGTCCAAATGTAGATCTAAACCATCCAGGAGCTCAAACACACACAATTTATATTATATAACTAGCGCTCCGCCCCGGCTTCGCACCGGTGATTTCTGGATCTCGACAACACCTCCACCTACCGGATCCAATTGTAGATCTAAACCATCCAGGAGCTCAAACACATACAATTTATATAATATATAACTAGCGCTCCGCCCCCGGCTTCGCTCCGGTGATTTCTGGATCGCGACAACAGCTCCACCTACCGGGTCCAATTGTAGATCTAAACCATCCAGGAGCTCAAACACACACAATTTATATTATATAACTAGCGCTCCGCCCCGGCTTCGCACGGATAATTTCTGCATCTCGACAACAGCTCCACCTACCGGGTCCCATTGTAGATCTTAACCATCCAGGAGCTCAAACACACACAACTTATATTATATGTGGTCGTGGAAGGAAAAGGGGAGATCTCCCGCCGGGCAAGGTGTTCTGCCCGGGGAGCGGCCAAAACTCCGTGTTTCGGAGATGTTCTACATATACTGTTTATGATTCGGAATGTTGATAGCGTGATTTAGGCTTCGGTGTATTTCGCTTGTGGCGCGACGACAGCGCCGCCACATCACCCCCCTGCTCAGACCGGAGGTCGATAGTGCAGTCTCGTTGTCGACGAATGTGCAAGTGCCAGGAGATTGCCTTGTAGTCTGCGGTGAGTCGAGAAGAAGGCAAGTAATCTGCGAGAGTGCCGTGAAGCAGAGGCGAGCAGTAAGGCTCAGAGCCGTGCCGAATACTGTATGGCGCAGAGAGTAGCTTGAAGGAACAGGAAGCATTATTATTCCAGTGCTGCGATGAACCTTGTGAAGCTAGATGGCTTGCAGGATATGAAGACTGCAGACGATATCTGCTCGGGAGAGAATGGGTGGAGTATTCTATGACGATGACGAAGCTTGAAGTTTCCGAAGGTTGTTTGGTTGCGTGTTCAGATCTCGTCGGATGGTCACCGCTGTGGTCGTGGAAGGAAAAGGGGAGATCTCCCGCCGGGCAAGGTGTTCTGCCCGGGGAGCGGCAAACACTCCGTGTGATAGTTTGGAGATGTTCTGATATACTGTTTATGATTCGGAATGTTGATAGCATGATTTAGGCTTCGGTGTATTTCGCTTGTGGCGCGACGACACCGCCGCCACATATATAACTAGCGCTCCGCCCCGGCTTCGCACCGCTGATTTCTGGATCTCAACAACAGCTCCACCTACGGGGTCCAATTGTAGATCTAAACCATCCAGGAGCTCAAATCACAATTTATATTATATAACTAGCGCTCCGCCCCGGCTTCGCACCGGTGTTTTCTGGATCTCGACAACAGCGCCACCTACCGGGTCCAATTGTAGATCTATATCATCCAGCTGGGCTAGCATGGGCAGGAGAGAATATATCCCCGAGGAAGGGATAAAATTTATGTCACTTGCTCAGTTTTATCCACCCTGCGAGCATGGGCAGGAGAGAAAATTATATCCCCCGGTTATATCCACTGACAAGAGATAAAATTATCTTGTCCCTATAGTATATCCCCATTTGACATAACGAGTAGACATATATCTCCACGTCCGTAGCATGGGGCCGAAGGAAAGAGAAAAAATTATCCCTTTTTTTGACATTTGAAAGTGACAATTTTAATAATTTATTTTATACATATCAATTTATCCTCTTTCGTGGACGTGGGTTTAAGTTTATCTTCAAACCATTTTAATACAAAAAAGATGTCTCGAGCCTATTGCAACTATATTTTCATATCAGAAATTGAAAAACAAGAAAAAAATTACATCGGCGATCGTGATCAGAATACCTAATCTATTGGACTTCCCCGACAACGAATTTCTACGCCGGTTTCGGATGCTCAAAGATTGTGTTTTGTATTTGTGTAAAGAAGTCTATGAGGCTTTAAAGCCTATTAATAGGCTTTAAAGCCTCAAGAGGTTAATTCTGTGGATGGACTACCAGTGCATATTAAAGTAAGCATCTATTACAATCACCTTGTGCAAAAACATCGTATATTTGTAACCAATACATGTGGCTAATTTATCTTAATATTTTGTTCTAGGTAGGTAGTTTACATCTTTCAGTTTTTTGGCAGATGGTAGTTACCAGAGACAAGACCATGAAATGGATGTTGTTCAAAAAACAAATAATCAGCAAATACTTGACCTAAGTTATTGGGCCATCATTAGAATGTGGGGAACAATATACTTTAGCCTCTTGTGTAGGTAAATACAAGATTCAGTGCATCTACTTCTTTCATTTTATTTTTGACTAATACTGAAGTGAATATCAGTTCCGGGTATATAACAAGCAAGGCGAAATGTAGCTAGAGGATACCTAGCAGAGCATGGTCTGCCAGATATTCTTAGGGCTATTGACTGCACTCATGTTGATATATTTCACCTACCATCCCAGACTGAGGTTTAGTACAAGAAAACGGCAGTCTACAATCTAATCTAAATTGTTGAACTGGTAATAGCAAACAAGTTATAGTTGTTAAAACACCTAAAATCTAATAATCAAGTTTTTTCTAAATAAAGAATAGTAGTATTTTATTCATCTAATATTCCCCTTCCCCCCAGAAATAACTGTAATGTATATGTGCCACAATAGTTTTACAGGTGGTCCCATGAAACTAGTCGTACGGGTTAAAGATTCTACAACCTTTCAGATTGTAGTCACCCCCTAAACATTGAGTTATTGGGTCTCAATAGCTCAACGCCATGATTTAATTACTTGGGTTGTGCCCAACAACAATACCCAAGGCGAGTTAATGGTAAAGTCATATTTAATGATAATAGAATCAGTCTATACTATATTTTAGGTATAATGTTTTAAAATAAAGTTATCAAACTTAGTAAAGTTACAATTCAAAGGTTTAAATTAAGAAATATGTTAATTCTTTAGCAAAGCTTGTTAAATATTTTAAAGGCTAATATACATAATACTAGGAATACAAATAACACAAGACTCGTGATCATAAAATTATTTATTCTTTGTTTTGTTTGAAATCATTACATTTTCATTCTTCATGCTTCATAATTTTCAATTAAAATTAAATCTGTGACTTACAGTAGACATCAATTTTGATGTATTTTGTAATTTTCTTATAATGGCAGTAATTGCGGGGATAAGATTTTTTTACCTCCAAAGGATCTGTATTGTCCTGTTTCACAATTTGACTTAATTCTAGACACATATTTTTTAACAAATGCAATCACAAGCGAAGTAATTATATAATAAGATTTAACACAAGCAATGTATACTTAACTTAAATATTATACAAAAGAAAATAAAGAAAGAATTAGAATAATAGAAAAAATAAAAACAAGACAAAAATATGCTTAAACTAAATATAACAATTATTCATCATCATCATCATCATCATTACAGCCCTTTATAAGTCCACTGCTGAACATAGGCCTCCCCCAAGGTATGCCACAAAGCACGGTCCTGAGCCACCTGCATCCATCGACTTCCTGTATGTCTTACCAGGTCGTCACTCCATCTAGTGGGGGGTCGCCCTACACTTCGTCTACCGGTACGAGGCTGCCACTCGAGAACCTTTTTTCTCCAACGGTTGTGTCGGTTCTTCGAGCTATATGGCCGGCCCATTGCTGCAATTATTATTATAAATGACATATTGTTGAACAAAAATTACTAAGAGTTTAGCAATATAATAAACAAAAGGTAAAAGAAAATATAAGTTAATGTAAATCAACATAATCTTAAAACTAAACAAAACGAAACAAAACAAATTAAAATATAAATAAAACATAAGTAATTAATGTAATATTTCTATAGTTTGCACAGTGTCTATACAAATTTTAATTTACAATTTTACTATTTTACAATGACTCTTTCAATAATTATTTACAGTAGGTAGTCTAGTCGCTACAGTAAGATATTGTAACATTTTATTTATGGTACATTATTAAAGAAAAGGCATGAAATAATAATTTATTGTTAATAATATTAAAAGAGAAAAAAAGGGTAAGTATATACAAAAAAGAACTTATCAGCTATATAAAGTCTACTAAAATTAATTAAAAATATAAAGTGGATATTACACTTCACTTCTTTGTTATATCTATGGGATATTACAACTAAATTAGCGTTGACAAGTAAAATTTGTAACATGGAAAGAAGAATGCAAAATTAAAATAGGATAATAAAAATGTGGACCTTATAGCTATATTAAATCTAATAAGTAAAATTAACAACGTGCAGAGATGTTATAACAAATATAGAAAAAACAGGTTGGGCATGAAATAAAGTTAAGAGAAGAAAAAAAATTTAAAATGGATATAAATCAATGTATTCCTAACTATTAACCTGTATTTTCGGAAGGCGACGTTATTCGATTCTTCTGTTGGCTCGCGACCTAAAATGGCGGGAATTGCAAATTTTTTGCTAATTTGCAAATTTTGGTTATATTTTCACTTTGAGACAATATTTATGGATAAAACTTACAGGAATTCTTGTTGAATGTATAAACTATCGAATAAAATTATTTTTAGTTGCTAGAAATTGTAATAAAATTCATAAATTACCCTTTATAGCATAGTAGTAGTAGATACTTGACTTTTAGTCTAAAATTACTACTAATTTGAATTCTACACGTTTGTTTTTGGAGAAAACTATATAAAAATGTTTGCATATATGTTTATTTTTATGTTTGTCGTTACTCATACCAAAATATAAAAAAAAAAATAAAAAAACGAAATTAATTTTTATCTGTATGAAATTTTGAACAATATTTCAAATATATTTTTGTGTGAATTTGAAATAAATACAACGTCAAGTTATTTTAAATGTGTTATAAAACTATTTTTAGTTACATTTTTAGTGTACCATTGCCGAGCGGGCGTAGGGCGTTGTGTTAGTTACATGTGTACCACATCCGAGCGTACGGGAAGTGAACGACAATTTAATTTTTTTTTGAGCTAGTGTTTAGTTAGCTAAACTAAAACTTATCACGGAATGGTGAAAAGGGATATTTTATACAAAAAAAATTGACTATAAAGAAACTGCTTATCTAAAAAATTTTAAAAATTCACCCACAGTAAGGGCATGAGTTTGTCTTCTATATACAAAAAAAATGAAGGAGGTCACTCCAAAATAAAAGTTATTCCAAGAGTCCAAACTTACAAGATGTGGGACACCAGCTGCAAAAGTGTGGTTATTCCGAGGATATACACTTCCGGCTGATGATGCACATATTTTCAGAAAGAGCTTTCCGAGACGCCGCAAACGACACCTTCAATTCCAGCCGCAAACTCCTGGTTCGCGAAACCACCAACCACGTTGTTTTCGGTTTTCTTTTATAGCTCAGATGTCCTTTATCCAAAAAAATCCAAATTTTTGGAGGATTTTTTTTTATAGGATAGGGTGACAAACGAGCACACAGTCCACCTGATGGTAAGTGGTTGCTGTGGCCCATAGACATCTACATCTATCCTCGATTACGAATCAAAATGCAGATGCCTTGTCACCCGTGAGGACTAAGATGGAATGCCTCGTTTCCAGTAAAAAGGGTCTCCGGTTCTCTACACTCACCATACGAAACACAGCAGCATTAAGCTACTATTTCACGTTGGTATTCTGTGAGAGCGTGGTCCTTCCCCGGTCGAGCCGACCCATTCGTGCTACAACTATACTACTAATATAACTGCAGCATGCCCTCTATCCATAAAATTCCAAATTTTTGAGGATGATGTGAGGGACACATCAGGTGGTTAGGTGGCGCACAAAATCACTAAAAAAATAGCATGTTGTGGCGACTAATCGAGCGCCGCATGCGATTTACTGTTTTGCTAATATGAGAAAAAACGGGTTTTCACTTTAAAAAATCACTAAAAATTGTTTTGCGGCTAAAATAATTACACCACTAGATGCGTCTCGTTATACGCAAATTGACATGTTTACTTGTTCACTTTTTACCACTTTTCGAACTTTTTACTACGGGAGCGTCACAGTTTCGATTTATTCTGTAGTTTTGTGGCGTTCAGCTTTGTTTCCTTGTAGGTACTTGTACGTGCTTTTTATAGTTTATAGCTTTATACTATGGTATATTATCTATGCGCGGGGATAAGCTTATCTACTGTCGATATTATATCCACCATAGGCCCATGCTCGCAGGGTGGATAAAACTTTGGCATAGGAATAAGACAATTGTATCCCTTGTCAGTGGATATAATCGGGGGATAAAAATTTTGTCTCCTGCCCATGCTAGCCCGACAGGAACTCAAACGCACACAATTTATATTATATAACTAGCGCTCCGCCCCGACTTCGCACCGGTGATTTCTGGATCTCGACAACAGTGCCACCTACCGGGTCCAATTGGAGATCTAAACCATCCAGGAGCTCAAACTTATATATATATATATTTTTTATATATATATATATATATATATGTATATATATTGTAATATTTTACATCAGACGGTTTAAATTAATTTTGCTAAATTATTAAAGTAAAAATAAGTAATTGAGGGAGTAAATCAAATTTATCTAAAAGCTTTGCAAAGGTTTATGAAATCAATTACGCGCTCGATTGCGTAAAAAGTGCTGAAACAAAATCTCATATTTATTTCACTCGAACCTTTTAATATGGTTTCAGTATGAGTCAAAGTGACAAATAGTATACAGCATCCAATCTGATGATAAGCGTTATGACTTATGACCCATAAATCTATGCTATTAATCATACTGTTTTCATAGCATGTACGTTCTTAAGGAATTTCGCTGAGGATGAGAGAAATGAGGATATCCGCAGTAGAACCAAAGTGACCAACATAGCCCAACAGAGTAGTAAGCTGAAATGGTAATGGGCCGGCTATAGCTCGAAGAACCGATAACTGATGGGGAAAAAAGGTTCTCGAGTGGCAGCCTCTTACCGGTAGATGAAGTTTAGGGTAACCCCCACCAGATGGAGTGACAACCAGGTAAGTCATGCAGGAAGTCGATGGATGCAGGTAGCTAAAGACCATGCTTTGTGAAATTCCTTTGGGGAGGCCTATTTTCAGCAGTGGACTTGTGAAGGGCTGTAACGATGATGATGAATGTATATTAATAAAACATAACTTTAATACTAAAAGAGATATTTATACTCTAGGCCGGTAGTTGGATTACGAGAGTAAATAAAGAGTGCGGCTGTGCTTGTGCTCACACCTGTACATTATCATCCTGTCCTACGCAGATGTCTAGTCTTTGTTAACACTGGTCGCCGAGACAGGGACATTAGGAGTCAATATATACGCTCTTACAACGAAATCTCAAAGATATTTATTAAGTAACAAATTGAAATTTTCTGTAAAAAAAATTGCGTAATATAGAGGTATTAAGTTTATTTTGCGTGCTGTAAAATGTTTTGTAGTTCAAAACAAATCGTTTATTGAATTTACTCATGGGTTCATTTCATAGGTTTCCGAAGGGTAAAATTTGTAACCGGAGTCTCGTACGAAATAAACCCACTCCTTTGGTTTTATTCAATGGGTAGTATTTGCAGAAATATAAGAAATTATCGACTTCTGTTATTGATTCGAATACCCACACTCACATTTTCTCTAAATGTTAACCGCGTCATTATGTTGAGTAACCTCATATTTCAAAGACGACGCTCTAACAAGTGACAACTGACAAATGGCGGTAAAGACAGCCAACACCGCTCATATTCTGTCACTTCTTTACAATGTCCTCTTTAATCCTTCCTATCCTTCTTATCTTAAGGATCGTTTTGAATTCCTTCACTATTCCCATTCGAAAGTTTTGAGATCATCAGAGAATTTTACATTAAAAATGCCTGCCCATAATAGCAAATTTATGGACAGGTCATTTAGTATCCAAACAGTCCGTCTATAAAATGCCCTATCTCTGTGGGAACTGATCTTCTTAATCGTTGAGTTCGTGCCATCTATTTTTGTAGTATACATTCGTATTTTTTGTATTTATTTGTTGTTTATTTCTAATTATATTATATAAAATATGGCTATATTTATAAATATTGTTTCTGCATCACCAAACCACACAATTTACTACTTTTTGCGCTCCTGTCCATCCAAAGGTTGTCTGGAAGAAATCGCTTTTAGCGATTGTGACACTATTTTTTTTCTTCTTTCGTTTATGTATTGATTTGGTGTACAATAAAGAATTATCTATCTATCTATCTATCAATACCACTGCCGTGTTCTTTAAAAGGCTGACGATGGGTACCTTAAAACACATTAACAATTAATTATGTAGATCTAACATAGCAAACTTTAAAACTCTGCTATAAAGATAAAACCAGACTAAAAGTACCAAAAGTAAATTAGTACTATACAATCAGTTTTAATAACTTTTATTTACTATAGATTCCGAAACCCACACATATGTATGGTTACTAACGATACCGATACCGATATATCGGCGCTACTCGAAATTTGCCGATATATTTGCATCGGCGGTATTTTTATAGCTGTGTTTGTTTTGTTATCTTGTTTCCCCTGTCTACTCTTAGCTGTAATTGTCTAAAAGAAGAATGTATCTCTCTAGTTAAGGTATCCTAATATATAGAGGCGCAGATCCGTTCGTTTTCTATCGCAAAATAACGACTTATACCCTAACTTTAAAAAATGGCGCAGAAGTACTCTAGTTTCCAAATGAGTTCTGTCGCATCTGAGAGACTATTTTCATTTTTATTTTCACTTTTCTCCGCAATACTTAAGAATATGCACTTTGTTTTTTAAACACATATTACACCAATGTTAATTTTAATTACTAAAAATATTAAGTAATCTCAACCTTTCTATAGTTTTAAACAGTTTATTTAGTTTGTCCCGTTATTTGTTCTTTTTACATTAATAAAAAAATAACCTAACTTGTGTCTTATTTATTTTACCTTCATTTTTTAATTCCATAAGCGTAACCGTAATCGGTATCGGTATCGGTATCGCCGATATTTTTATAAGTATCGGCAAAAAGGCATATCGAGATATCCCTATGGTTACTAGTTTCAAAATTTGTGATGCAACCACAATAGACGACTTTGAACGGTGCCAAAATATAATCTATTGTTAAAAAAATAATTGAGTGTAACTTTGATATTATACAGAATGGGTCCCACATATATGCAATAAATGAAACCACAAGTAATACTAGTCCATAGAAGTGTAGAAAAATTAAATATTAAATTAAAACACGTAAAATAAAAAAGTGAAATTTTCAAACAAAATAAATATTAAAATAAATTCAGTAAAAGTGAACACTCTGTTTAGACAACGTACCTTGACCCCTTGGAAGAGTGACAACGTTGCACGCGGGTGGCACGCCGACAAAAGACACCGCTGTCGATATGTCGCAATACCAATAGTTTGCACTGCGTGGCAACGTCGCTTTTTAATGTTCAAGGATTCAAGTTCATTGAATCATTGACTTAGTGACCCAATTCTATAGAGTGTTCAAATTTGCTTAAAATTAAAACTCTACTTTTTGACCTAATTACTGGACCGATTACGTTCATTTTTTGTATATCGTCAGCAAAGGCGATAATAAGTATATGGTTTCATTTATTGCATATATGTGGGACCCATTCTGTATAATACATAGAAGCTTCGTTCAATAAAAGAGAGTATTGAATTTATTAGCAATATTTTTTCTTTATCGTGTGACAAAAATATTAATAAAATAACATCAAAATATCATTGCGCCATGCACTAGCTACTGACCGTTAACCTGAACGGCATTTAAAGTGTGCCCTAATTAAATTTGCTTACATCTGGAGGTATTTATACTGCTTGCTTTTTCAATGTTTGCTTTATTTGTGTTTTGGAGAAAAAGATCGGCTAAGTGAATGTCAGGCCTCGCACATTGTAGAATTCCGTAGTTGTACATCCCAACACGTGAATTTAGAAGAGCCCTTCTTAATACTAGAACTTGGAAGAGGCTCGACAGGGGAAGGACCACGCTCTCACAGAATACCAGCGTAAAATAGCAGTTCAATATTGCTGTGTTTCGTATGGTGAGTGTAGAGATCAGGAGACCCTTTTTACTATGAGGCATTCCATCTTAGTCCTTAGGGGTGACAACGCATCTGCGTTTTGATTCTTAATCGAAGATAAATGAACATATCTATGGGCCACAGCATCTAATAACATCAGCTGGACTGTGTGCTTGTTTTGTCACCCTTATTATATAAAAAATACTATGAGCAATACAAAGTAAGTTCGCGGCTTGACCGCTATAACGTCTAAGAATGGCCCCAAATACGACGACGGTAACTTATTTTTAAGCAGACTGATAGAGAGTAATGTTAAAAAAAAATACTTTTCAATTTTGAAAATAATACAATCAAATCATTTATCTGCGAAGTCCTAAAAATAGATCATAGTTCAATCAAGCAGTGCAATCTTAAAATATACATGACTGTAACGACCCTTCTCGTTAATTATTACTGCCCTTAACTATCTTAAGCGTCATCCACTTAAACTAAGAGTACGACGAATGAAACTACGGGCCTAGAATAACTACTAACAAAAAAATTAGCGAATGTGGTATGTCAGGATCGGTCGCTTGGCGATGAATCATATCTGCCTACCCTGCAAAGGGAAACGTAAAGCTATTGTATTTTGTCGTGATTAATATCTATAGTATTTTTCTTTAAAAATGTTTATTGTTTATAGTTTAAATTAATAATACAGCTATTTTATAGGTCATTTTCTATAGAATTGTAATGAAATTTTTACCAATCCAAGTGCTTGTTGTAAGTTGGTCGACCATTACACGTTAACTTGGTAAGTCTACTTAGCTGGTATAGTTCGCCTAGTTCGATAGTTCGATAGGTCGTGCCAGCAAAACGCTTTCAGCATGGCCCTCCTAACAGAAATACAATGTGACATTTTTTTATAAATGTGTCTAGGTATGGATGTAAATGTGTAAAAAAACTTGTTGCAATGGAATGTACCCTACTATTAACTCGATATATTATGTACCGCTACAAATATTGTAAGTTCTAAAATACATAATATCGAAAAAAGGCAAAAGATCTAATCTAAATAATTTTTGGTAAATAATATAGAGTAACTTTTTCATAAAACTCGCTAAACTTAAACAATTTGGCACTTCTTCATCGTTTTGCTGGGCAAATTTTAAATGCTTACCCATATATATATTTTAATTTAACATGTATGAGTACAAAAAAATCGAGTTACTTAGTTTGCTATAGCACATTCCTTTAACAAAATTTGCATGTTTGCTATAATTGTATTTAAAAAGATAAATCAAATCAAAATAATGTAAATTACAACTGAACAGAATTACCATTATTTCATATAAAAATTGCAGGACACATTAAAGACAGCTTTCACTAGCTTGAGCCGTAATTTAACCCCGGGAAACCGCGAGGCACAACTGGTTGTGTTGTGAAGAATTGTGATTTCTCGTTGCACGATTTAATTAGTTCTAATGGAGGGAAATGCTTCAGTGACATAACTGTATAAGTTGAACCGTACGGAATAGCGTACTATAATAAAGCATTTGCTTTGACCTGGTGAATTTGATGTTTCTTTTTAATAACAGCATATAACTTAGTTTTATAGCGTAGTACTAGATGAGCGTAACATTGTATATACAGTAGATGTTTAATAATGAATCGACGTGTGTAATGCACACGTAAGATCATGATAATGGACAATGGATACAGGTAAGTTCTCATTTAATTCAGTTATAATACTTTACAAACTAAATAAATTAATCGGGTGTTAAGTTTTCTAAATTCTTTCTATTTGCTATAATTGGATATAAATCTACAGTACCTCAAAAATATAACGCTATACAAGTAGATATAACCCATAAATAAAATATACTTTCAACAGAAAAATTATGAAAGGCATGGCATTAATCAATTTGTACATTTCAATACAGTGGAACCATTGGGTACTTACTACTTTAACGAATGTTCGGTGATTTAGCCGAGTATTGCCGAATATGAATATTCCGAATATGCCGAATACCGAATATGAAACGAACATTCGGTTCACAGAAGTTATTAAAAATGTGCAAATAAAAATCATTACAAACTTAACTTAGAAACAAACTTAAGTAACATAAAAGTAATGAGACAAAATGGCCTGTGACTCATCGGTGTGGTGGTTTTAGGTCACCGCTGGTATTCTACCACAGCCGACTATTTAAAAAAACACAATATCTTAACCAAATTTTGGCATTGATGTAGAACAAATAAAGAATACACTAAAATATTTATTCATATGTGCTATGTAAATTTCGGTAAAGGAGACAATCGCTTTTGGGCCCACCAGAAACTTCAACGACCCTCAAAGATATTAGTCCAAAGATTTTTTTAAAATCTAAGCGGAATCATGAAATATTGTAAAAATGAAGAACATCACTGTTAAAGAGCATTAGTATTGTAAGAATTTAGTCTGTGGTTATATATAATACTTCATACCTGTCTCCAACTTTTGTTGTTCAAGTAACCATGCTTTGCATTTCTTTCTAAATAAATTTGTATTTACCATCTCCTGCAAAGGAGGAAGTATATTATTCCAAATTTTGGAGGCAGCATATTTGAAAAATCCTTTCGCTTTAACACGCTTATAAGTTGGAAGTATATATAATAGTTTACCCCTTCGTCTTAAACGTGTTAGTTGACATTTTGGAGATAACTTTTCATATAAATAACGAGGACATAGCGAATTATTTAATGAATGTATGAAAAAGCATATTTTAGTTTTGTGGTGTAACTCATAGTTAAAATATTATTTTTCAGGAGATAAAGAGTTATGTGGTTAGTCATAGGTATGTCAAAACAATAGCGTATACACGTATTTTGAACCCTTTGTATTTTCCCTGTGGTTTTCTGTGAGAGGCAACGACATCAACAGAGTAGAGTCCGGATAGAGATAGAGATATATAGTATATACACTGATACGTATTTAGAGAATAAAAATTCTATCATTGCGTACTGCCGACAGAAGTGAAAATTTAAAACTATGAAATAACAGAATTCATTTTTGGATTTTTTAATTAATTTATGTATCAAAAATTAAAATTTCATAATTTCTATTTAAAAATAATGAAGTATTTTTATATAATTATAATTATATATATACATAATTATTAAAACATCGTGAGCAAATATGAATGTCTGAAAATAAAAATAAATATTTCGAAGACATGAGTGTGATTAAGTGCGCCAACACACATTGGTGCAACGCGGTGGACACTTCCTTGCCCTAAAACCTCTCAGAAGTGTGAGGAGACCTGTACCCTACAGTAGAACATATATAGGCTATAACTTTATCTTTTTTTATATAAATAATCTGTATCTTCACTGGTGTCTAAACGCAACAAATCACACATATCTTTATATATAAAAGTTATGTGTCACATTGGTTGTCCGCGATGAACTCCCAAACTACTGCTGTTTCTTTTGGTCCAATTTGAGAGATAAGATAGTTTTTATCCCGATAAGTGACCTTCAAATTTTTTATTGCAAATGTCAGGATTTTTTATAAGAAGAGTCGTTGGAAAGGGTAGTAGCTACATAAAAATTACGTGTCACACTCACATTGTTTGTCCCCAATGAACTCCGAAACCACTTAACCGATTTTAATGAAATTTCGTAAATGTGTATTGCTTGTTCCAACTTGAGAGATAGGATAGTCTTTATCCTAACAAGTGACCCTCAATATTTTTATTGCGAATTTAAAGATTTTTAAAGCGCAAAGGGTCGTCGAAAACGGCAGAACAAAGTATGCTTGGCCGGCTAGTATAGCTTTAGATATAATGCCATTTTGGTGACGCCAAGTCTTTTACCCATTCAAAAAGCTTTCAACGCAAATATCATATGCGCAACATGTCATACTTATAGCTACAGATGTACTGTTAACATTAGCATGTTGGTGACGCGAACTCATAAGATTTTACACCTCCAAAAACAGTAAGGAGTTTTCACATCAAAAATAGAAACGAGGTCGTGTATCAAAAGTTAAAGTATGCTTATTATAATTATTGTGTTTATATATCGTTTAGAGCTCATTAATATTCGTCTAAATAAAACTTCAGCCAACTCCGCACAGTCTTCCCGACCACCGCGTAATTAGTTGAAATTGATCAAAATTTTACTGATCACAACTGCACAAATTTCTGCAACATTGAATAATTACTAAGACTTATAGAAAAATCTAATAGAAACAACTCTGCCATATACGACGATTGCGAAAGTGTAATTAAAGACGAAAGTGAAGTTTCAACTATAAAGCTTCAGTTTTATAAATTTTTAAACTTTCGTTTCGGATCCTAACTGTTTTTTAATATTTTAATAGATTTATGATGACATAATTTTAAAAATCATAAATTAAGTTAATATTCTCTACACTTTATGAGAAGCTATTTTTAAAAACAGCTTTTTCATAATGATTTCTTAAATTTACGCGAACACTACACATTGAATAAAACTATTATTTACGGATTTTATCGCGTTTAATATCTTTAATTTATTTTTATTATTATCCCGACGTTTCGGGTGCTTTACAGCGCCCATGGTCACGGGGGGACTGAGATGTTTGACGTCCCAATGTCATAGTTAGTCCGGCTACCTTCAGTTTTTTAATATTAATTTTTGGTCCGATTTACGCAAAACGAGCTTATAGTATCATGAAGTCTTGCAGTGGTATGCTTGGGTTTGGGTTTAATTTTGTTGATTATAGGATCCCAAGCAGATGGTAGCACCCAACCATCTTCTCTATTGAAATTTGGATGTTTTTTAATTTCAATAGCCTCGCGTATCATCCTTGGTAGGAATCGGTGTTCTTTTGCGAGAATTTGTGGTTTATCAAATCTAATGTAATGGTGGGGACGATCTTGAACATGTTCGCAGACTGCAGACTTCCCGGAGCGTCGGTGCTTCACATCAGCTATATGTTCCTTCACGCGGGTTTTTATAGATCTCTTTGTTTGACCTATGTAAGAGAGACCACATTCACAATCTAGCTTGTACACACCTGCATCTTGTAGAGGAATATTACATTTGATGGATGGTAAAAATTGTCTAATCTTCTTCAGCGGCTTGTAGTATGTCTTAATGGACGCTCGCTTCAAGATGTAGCCAATCTTGTCCGTGACTCCTCCAACATATGGTAGTAGAGCAGGTGCGCGCTCGACTGTTGCCGGCTTCACTCGTTCACTGTGACTTAGGCGCGGGACCCGAAGCTTGTTGTCTTGCAATACTTGCTTGACGTGCTGAAGCTCCGCGGCCAGATGTTTTCTGTCACAGATCCCTCGTGCTCTCTGAAACAAAGATTTACCCACGGTAGCTAACTGTGAAGGATGATGGTGAGATTCACCATTTAGATATCGGTTGGTATGGGTCTTTTTCCTATACACAGTGTGACCAATAGTGTTATCAGGATTTCGGATGACTAAAACATCTAGGAAAGCTAAAGAATTATTTGCCTCTAACTCCATTGTGAATTGTATTTTAGAGTTTATGGAGTTAAGGTGGTCTAAAAATGCAGTTACTTTGTCAGATGGTAAAATTGTGAAAGTGTCGTCTACGTACCGCTTGTAGAACCTTGGATTTACAGGAGCAGTAAGAAGGGCTTTCTCCTCAAAGTCCTCCATGAATATGTCGGCGACTATGGGAGACACAGGTGAGCCCATCGCCACACCATCTACTTGCTTGTAGAACTCCTCCTTCCACAATAGATAGCCAGATGTGAGGCAATGTTCAAGTAGTATTGCATATTCTTGAGGCATGTTATTTTCTTCTAGCTTCCTAGTTACAATTGAGATGCAGTCCACAATAGGTAGGCATGTAAATAGTGACTGAACATCAAAACTGACCATAGTTTCATTGTTAGCGAGATGTAGGTCTTTTATCTCACTCACAAAATGGTATGAATCCTTTGTGTGTGCTCTGGTATGTCCTCTCAGTGGTGATAGTATTTTTGCTAAGTATTGTGCCAGCTTATAAGTTGGTGAATCGATCTGGCTCACTATGGGACGTAGTGGAGCGTTTGGTTTGTGTATCTTCGGTAACCCATACAACCTCGGTGGTTTGGCACATGATGGTATTAGCGAATTCACGTCGAGATTTAATTTTTCGGAGTATTTCTTTATTAAATCGCTAGTTGTTTTAAGCGTGTTAGTTGTAGGGTCTGTTTTGACCTTTTTATATGTGCTTTCGTCCGATAAAAGTTGTTGTATTTTAAAATTATATTCCGACGTGTCCATTACTACCGTAGCATTTCCTTTATCCGCGCGGAGAATCGTGAGTTCTGGTCTGTTCCGTAAGTTATTTAGCGCTGTAAATTCGTCTTTGGGAAGGTTTGGTTTCGGCACTGAACTGCGACGTAACAAGGACGAAATATCTTGACGTATGGCCTCCAAATCTTCCTTACCGATATTATTCTTAAACAGACAATCCTCAACACTGCAGATAATTTCTTCGTACGGGATTTTTCGCGGAGTTAATGCGAAGTTCATTCCCTTCGCTAATACTTTCATTGTCGGTTCGTCCAGTGTATGTTTTGACAAATTACAGACAGTGCGTTGTTTATAGTTTGTGTCTATGGTCAACGGTTGTTTATTGTTCTGGCGTTGACTTGGATGTTTGGCATTTGATTTGATCGTTAATTTTTGGTATTTTTCTATTTGTTTATTTTTGCATTCATTGTATTTTGATGTTTCTCGTTTGTTTAAAGTTTTGTCGCTTTCGTTGTTAATAGAAATACCAAAATTGTTTTGTCGAAACTTTAACGAGAAACAATCAATGAATGAAAAATAAACAAATGAAAAATACCAAAAATTAACGATCAAATCAAATGCCAAACATCCAAGTCAACGCCAGAACAATAAACAACCGTTGACCATAGACACAAACTATAAACAACGCACTGTCTGTAATTTGTCAAAACATACACTGGACGAACCGACAATGAAAGTATTAGCGAAGGGAATGAACTTCGCATTAACTCCGCGAAAAATCCCGTACGAAGAAATTATCTGCAGTGTTGAGGATTGTCTGTTTAAGAATAATATCGGTAAGGAAGATTTGGAGGCCATACGTCAAGATATTTCGTCCTTGTTACGTCGCAGTTCAGTGCCGAAACCAAACCTTCCCAAAGACGAATTTACAGCGCTAAATAACTTACGGAACAGACCAGAACTCACGATTCTCCGCGCGGATAAAGGAAATGCTACGGTAGTAATGGACACGTCGGAATATAATTTTAAAATACAACAACTTTTATCGGACGAAAGTACATATAAAAAAGGTCAAAACAGACCCTACAACTAACACGCTTAAAACAACTAGCGATTTAATAAAGAAATACTCCGAAAAATTAAATCTCGACGTGAATTCGCTAATACCATCATGTGCCAAACCACCGAGGTTGTATGGGTTACCGAAGATACACAAACCAAACGCTCCACTACGTCCCATAGTGAGCCAGATCGATTCACCAACTTATAAGCTGGCACAATACTTAGCAAAAATACTATCACCACTGAGAGGACATACCAGAGCACACACAAAGGATTCATACCATTTTGTGAGTGAGATAAAAGACCTACATCTCGCTAACAATGAAACTATGGTCAGTTTTGATGTTCAGTCACTATTTACATGCCTACCTATTGTGGACTGCATCTCAATTGTAACTAGGAAGCTAGAAGAAAATAACATGCCTCAAGAATATGCAATACTACTTGAACATTGCCTCACATCTGGCTATCTATTGTGGAAGGAGGAGTTCTACAAGCAAGTAGATGGTGTGGCGATGGGCTCACCTGTGTCTCCCATAGTCGCCGACATATTCATGGAGGACTTTGAGGAGAAAGCCCTTCTTACTGCTCCTGTAAATCCAAGGTTCTACAAGCGGTACGTAGACGACACTTTCACAATTTTACCATCTGACAAAGTAACTGCATTTTTAGACCACCTTAACTCCATAAACTCTAAAATACAATTCACAATGGAGTTAGAGGCAAATAATTCTTTAGCTTTCCTAGATGTTTTAGTCATCCGAAATCCTGATAACACTATTGGTCACACTGTGTATAGGAAAAAGACCCATACCAACCGATATCTAAATGGTGAATCTCACCATCATCCTTCACAGTTAGCTACCGTGGGTAAATCTTTGTTTCAGAGAGCACGAGGGATCTGTGACAGAAAACATCTGGCCGCGGAGCTTCAGCACGTCAAGCAAGTATTGCAAGACAACAAGCTTCGGGTCCCGCGCCTACGTCACAGTGAACGAGTGAAGCCGGCAACAGTCGAGCGCGCACCTGCTCTACTACCATATGTTGGAGGAGTCACGGACAAGATTGGCTACATCTTGAAGCGAGCGTCCATTAAGACATACTACAAGCCGCTGAAGAAGATTAGTCAATTTTTACCATCCATCAAATGTAATATTCCTCTACAAGATGCAGGTGTGTACAAGCTAGATTGTGAATGTGGTCTCTCTTACATAGGTCAAACAAAGAGATCTATAAAAACCCGCGTGAAGGAACATATAGCTGATGTGAAGCACCGACGCTCCGGGAAGTCTGCAGTCTGCGAACATGTTCAAGATCGTCCCCACCATTACATTAGATTTGATAAACCACAAATTCTCGCAAAAGAACACCGATTCCTACCAAGGATGATACGCGAGGCTATTGAAATTAAAAAACATCCAAATTTCAATAGAGAAGATGGTTGGGTGCTACCATCTGCTTGGGATCCTATAATCAACAAAATTAAACCCAAACCCAAGCATACCACTGCAAGACTTCATGATACTATAAGCTCGTTTTGCGTAAATCGGACCAAAAATTAATATTAAAAAAACTGAAGGTAGCCGGACTAACTATGACATTGGGACGTCAAACATCTCAGTCCCCCCCGTGACCATGGGCGCTGTAAAGCACCCGAAACGTCGGGATAATAATAAAAATAAATTAAAGATATTAAACGCGATAAAATCCGTAAATAATAGTTTTATTCAACAGCTTTTTCATGAAATAAGAAAAAAGCTAACTAAAAACTATAAAATTATGAAAACTTCATATTTATTGTATTCATATCTTTCTTTCTTTGATAATAGACTCGTACGGTAATAAGATAAAAATAATTTCGCGTTACTTAAATTTTTTTGCATAAACTATTAAAAAAAACCCTAAAATGTTTCTGCTACCTACGAGTAGTTCACGGCAGTAGTCGGATGGCAGATTCGAACTCACTTTTTTAGTTTCACGGGCGTTACTTTTTGTAGACCAAATTCGCTTACTTATTACATACATATAAATAAAATGAATTGTCTGTCTGTAATATCGAAATAACTGCCTTTCTTTAGGCTGTCTAATTAGTACACAAATATCCCCCTTTTTTGCATGCAGTTAAGACATGAATAACTATTACTAAAAAAATCTGTTTGTCTGTGAAATGACATAGCCAAACTGTTCCCCAAGCTGTACAAAAATAAAAATTGCCATTATTTTAAATAAAACTAACAAAGAATTTTGAATAACTATTAACATGTCATAGCAGCTGTTGGAAAATAATCAAGTTTAAATCAAATTTAAAATGATTTCTTCTAGTTGATGTCACTCTATAGCATTAAAGTATCCTACACCTTTAAACGAGCAATTCTTGTATATATATAAATGGAATCTCGGAAACGGCTCAAACGATTTTCATAAAATTTAGTGTCTAGGGGGGTTTCGGGGGCAATAAATCGTTCTAGCTAGGATTCATTTTTGGGAAATGTCGTTTTGTCCGTGTTTTCAGGCAATGAAAACCTGCTACAATATAAGAAGGTAAATTTTGACACTGTATTAACGTTCGTAATAGCTCAAGTGGATATGAGGCCATCGCGAAATCGTAGTACCGTGGTTCGCGTCCTGACTTCCGTCCGACATTTTTTCCTTTTTTTTTCAAATACCCTGCTTTTGTGAGAAAATCCATTATATCGAGCCCTTTTTTTTAGTATTTTTTTTAAATACGAAAATTTAAATTAAACTAATTGCACTCATGATTTTTTATTCAAATAACCAGTTCATTTTCTTCTATTATGTCAATGAGATCAAAAAATATTATTCATGTTTCATCAGTTAGTAATTTTTATCTAGATATAATTTCCAAACACACGATTTCCAAAAAAAATATCGAGAAAAACTCGGACATCCAGGTGTGTGTAATGTGGCCATATAATATCGAAAAAGATCAGAGTGGATTTAGTATACAAAGATACAGACACAGTGACACAGGCTCATATACTTGGCCATTTCCTTTCACGAACAAACACAAGGCAATGCGAGAAGTGATCTTTCGATATCTCGTCCGAAAACTTATAAGATTGAGTGACTTATAATTAAACGAAAAATAGGTATACACTTTGATTAATAACGTCACATTAATCGAAACTGTTCGTACCAATGCGAGGAGGGGGGGGGGGGGGGGGGTAATGATACATGAAATATAACACTAGCCTTTATATACAGTACCTTGAAAGATACTCTTCGCGCAATATATTGTTGCTACTATTGCTAGTATTACACGTAGTCTATTTTTTATAGGATAAGGGTGACAAACGAGCACGACAGTCCACCTGATGGTAAGTGGATACTGTAGCCGATAGGTATCCACATATATCCTCCACTACGAATAATGAGGACTAAAATGGAATGCCACCTTTCCATTAAGAAGGGTCTCCGGTTCCCTATACTCACCATACGAAACACAGCAGCGTTAAGCTGCTTTTCTACGCTGGTATTCCGTGAGAGCATGGTCCTTCCCCAGTCGAGCCGACCCATTACGCACTTGCTACGGCAATACTGCTAATATAGCTACAGCATGGCTCTATCACGTAAAATTAAACTAAATAGTAAAAAAAGTTAGCTTTGCTGGCGATGAAACCCGCAAATTAAAAAAAAATTCACAGTGGTAGAGCCACGCGGCAGCTTTGCTGTTGCACGTATGGGTCGGCTCAAACCGGGGTGGTACCACGACCTTACAGAATACCGGCGTGAAGTGGAAGCTCTGCTTCCGCGTTTCGTCTGGTGAGCGCAGGTGGCCGGAGGCCAAATCCCCCCCCCCCATCAACATGGTAGCGGAATTAAATAATGATAGACTACCCCAGGAGGGTACCAGCACCCCTGGAGAATCCCTTGCTGAGCATCCACGACCATGTTTCTCCACTTCTGAGCGTGGGTGCTCAGGCTACCCCGCGTATTCTGGGGAGGGCAAAATTCCGCTCAAGACTACAACTGCTTGGGGTAAACGGAGCAACAAGACCAATATGACCCCTGCCACGCTCTCCGTGAATTTTTGCAATATCAGGGGACTTCACTCTAACCTAAACGCCGTCCACTTCCATCTCGAAACGGCGAGGACGGCTCTGCTCTTTCTGACCGAGACGCAGGTGTCCTCTCCGGCTGATGTCTCGTATCTCTCCCGGGGTACAAACTGGAACACTCCTTTGTGCCTCGAGCTGGAGTTTGCGTTTACGTCAGAGAGGACATCTGTTCTCGACGCCTCGGCAGACTTGAAGGTTCGGACCTGTCCATCCTTTGGTTACGCGTAGACAGCGACGACAATCTGCGCCTCTACGGGTGCTTCTATAGGTCCCAAGTATAATTCTGTCTCCAGGTCCTTCAAGAGAGTCATTGCCAAGGCAAAGTCAGAGCACATAGGCAGAATTGGCGAGAAACTGGTTCGCCTTCCTTCTGGAACCCGTACATTCTGGTCTCTCGCCAAGGCTGTCCAGGGGGAATTTCTGTCAGCCATCTCTTCCATATCTGCACAGGGAGGATGGCTCACTGGCCCATACCGCAAAGGAGAAAGCCGATCTTCTAGGCTCTTTCTTTGCGTCCAACTCCCTAGGCTTAGTCCCAAAATCATGGAAGATGGCTTTCGTTCACCCGATCCCTAAAAAAGGCGACCGCTCAGACCCGTCCAACTACCGGCCTATCGCCATCACCTCCTTGTTCTCCAAAACAATGGAGTCCATTGTAAACTGCCAGCTTATGAGGTACCTTGAGTATCACCAGATGATTAGTAATCGCCAATACGGTTTTCGCCGTGGTCGGGCAGCTGGTGATCATCTCGTCTACCTAACTCAAGATGGGCGGAGGCAGTAGAGTCCAAGGGGGAGGCATTGGCAGTTAGTTTGGACATTGCAAAGGCGTTCGATCGTTTGGCACAAAGCGCTTTTTTCGAAGCTCCTTTCCTATGAGCTTCCCGAGAAAATGTGCGATTGGATCACTAGCTTTCTTGCAGATCGGAGCATCAAGATCGTTGTAGACGGTACAAGCTCCGATTGCAAGCCTATTAATGCTGGTGTTCCACAAGGCTGTGTGCTATCGCCAACGCTGTTTCTTCTGCATATCAATGATATTTTGCAAACCCGTAACATTCATTGCTATGCAGATGACAGCACTGGTGATGCTCTTTACACCGGCCGAGCCAATATTTCTCGGGAAAACGTCTCCGAGTGCCGGGACAAACTTGTGTCCGAATTCGAGTCTTTGCTGAACAGAGTCTCGGATTGGTCCAAAATCTAGTCCAGTTTAATCCCCAGAAGACACAAGTTTGCGCGTTAACTGCTAAAAAAACCCCTTTGTCACACCTTTGAACGTCAAATTGGCCTCTAAAAAGCTTGGCGTGCTCAGCAGAGCGGGGCAGTATTTCATGCCGGCACGCCGCCTGCAACTTTACAAGGCGCAGGTTCGGCCGCACATGGAATACTGTTCCCATCTCTGGGCTGGAGCTCCCCAGTACCAGCTCCTTCCACTTGACCGCATCCAGCGCAGAGCGGCTCGAATCGTCGACGACCGGGGGCTTTCCGATCGGCTCGATTCACTGGCACTGCGAAGAGATGTTTCATCTCTTTGCATTTTCTTTCGCATATACCATGGAGAGTGCTCTAAGGAATTGTTCGGATTAATCCCAGCCGCCAAATTTTGTGAACGCACTACGCGGCAAACGTCCCGATACCATCCACACCATCTGGATGCTTGACGGTCCACCACTATACGTTTCAAAAGGAGTTTTCTTCCGCGTACAACCTCTCTGTGGAATAGTTTACCACCGGCGAATTTTCCGGATCGATACGACCTGGGAACCTTCAAGAAAAGAGCTTACTCCTTTCTAAAGGGCCGGCAACGCACCTGCAATTCCACTGGTGTTGCGGTTGATCATGGGCGGCGGTACTCACTTAACATCAGGTGAGCCGCATGCTCGTTTGCCCCCTCTTTTATAAAAAAAATACGTATTGTCTACGCAATAAGTTCTTATTAAAAGCTTTATATTAGCTTTGTTTGTATGTAGTGCACGCCGATAAATTTGCCGTGCAGCGTTTTTATTTCCGACTTATGCACACTTCACGTCGAGCGCGCACAATACAATTTTTTATTTTTCAACTTCAACAAACAAACACCAAATCTAAACCCAAGCCTAATTCACTAAAACCACATTCAAATGTTCAGCCGTTGTGGAAAAAGGCGTACACTCACGTTCTAAGCGGTAGGATGGAGATATTATTTGACCATTGAGTTATAATATGTACTACGTACTAGAGAAGCTATTCCAAACAAAAAATGTGCACTACTCTGTATCCGCGTATGCGCGGGAAACAGTAGTGCTAATTTATTATAAAATTATTATTAGCGCCGCTCCGCACTGCATGAATATAGAAGCCACAATAACAGGTGTACGGATTGCAGTACAGTTCAGTTGAACATAGTGAGTGTTCGGAATGCCAAATCTAGTGCGTAGTACATATACATCGATATTTGCTAGTAATATATAAGTCAATGTATTTGACATATTTTTTTCATATTATTGGTACTATATAAAGATCGAAATTTAATAATTTTAGTAATTCCTCTTAATTATATTTACCGCCAAATAGCGACGCTTGCAGTGCTGTGTTCTTGTCTAAAATGACAGAGAGTCGGCATTTTAGGCTGTGAAGCATTCCAACTTAGCCCGCAGAGATATACGTGGCGGAGCCACGCTGCAGCTATATTATGGTTGTAGCACGAATGGGTCGGCTCGACCAGGGAAGGAACACGCTCTCATGGAATACCAGCGTAAAATAGCAGCTTAATACTACTGTGTTTCGTGTGATAATTTAGAGATCCAGAGATCCAAATTCTTTCACGTGAAACCTGTTCAAAGACTAAAACTCAAAGGCTACGCTCATGATTTGACCTTTACGAAAAGTGTCTGTTTCCTTTTTGCAACTCCAATTAAGTCGGCGGAAACTTTAGAAATAAATGTTAACCATATTTATTATTTTCTTATTATTCAATATTTTTTTCATTAATTATAGGCAAACTGACGACCGCAGTATCAGACAGCTTGCATCTCTGAGTTTTGACACCTTTCATCGTATTAATTACTGACTCGATGTTAACACAGTGTATGTCATATCTTCGAAAAATGATCCTGTATTATTAACTTCCCAGTGGGAAGTTATTGTAATAGGTCCGATTTTGCTAATTGATTTTACTCGTGTTTCAAGGTCTTTAGAGTCGATTGTACGATCAGAGGATGTCCGTGTGTGCACATGTACGTATGTATGTATGTATGTTCAGATTCAATTTTCGCCTCGTGTATCTCGAGAACAAAGAGTGATATTGACATGGGATCATTTAACGAATAATTATTTAACTTAGACCTCATTAAATTTTGAACAAAATCGGTCAAGTCGTTTTTGTGCCGAATGAAAAATTGTATAAAATATTAAAACATATGATATTTTTTTATCCTTTCCACTGGGAAGTTAGTCGTGTGTCGAGTCGACCTTTCGGGTCGCATCTAGACTACATTTAAGTCTTATGGAGTTTGTTAATGTTCAAAAATACATAAGAAAACCTGAAATAAATAAGAAGTAATAATATAAAAGTAGCATAATAAAATAAGATAAGTTTAATACCGTAATTGATCTAAAGGGTCAGAACCATTGTTATTTTCAAACACATATATCAAATTCTGAGCAATGAAAATATAAAGTGAATATATAAGGTACATACAACATTTCAACCCGTAAACCATTATTTCGTTTCCCAATTATAGGTAGAGGGGTAACAAGCACGGTAAAAATAACACTAACAAGCTCTCATATGTTTTATTTTTATATCACGTAAAAGATTGTAAAAGTTCCTTGCTTCATTCTAGAATTTCCTTTTATAAAATAAGCCAGCGCGTAAACCACTAGTACGAACGACACTTAATGATTTGTTACATTTAATATAAATATAATTATGTGTTTTAAATATAATTATGTATACCTAGTGTAATTAAATAGCTTTAATCTATATGATTACAATATGTAAAAAAGCTTATTATATTTTACTAATAAGGTAAATATAAATTAAAAAAATTGGTTGATCAGTAATATTTTTGAATATTTCTTAGAAAAGTCCATCGAAATTTTACATGAAAAAGATTGGTAATTAGTTATTAGAGTAATCATAATAATTAGCAAAGCTGAAAAATTATTATTAAACAAATACTTAATTGAAGTTATCTCGTCCAAGACGTATAAAAGCCTACCTATATTAATCCTTAAGGAAAATTTTGAGTTGGGGATACGACCATAGAAACCTCATACTCATCATCATCATCATCATTACAGCCCTTCACAAGTCCTCTGCTGAACATACGATCACACATCCCAATGAATGCCACAAAGCACGGTCCTGAGCCACCTGCATGCATCGACTTCCTGCATGTCTTACCAGGTCGTCACTCGATCTAGTGGGGGGTCGCCCTACACTACGCCTACCGGTACGAGGTTGCCACTCGAGAACCTTTTTTCTCGCCAACGGTTGTCGGTTCTTCGAGTTATATGGCCGGCCCATTGCCACTGCAGCTTACTAATCCGTTGGGCTATGTCGGTCACTCTGGTTCTATTGCGGATATCCTCACTTCTAAGTTTAGTCACGCAGAAAACGCCCCGAGTCCGATAGTCCCTCCGCATAGCTCGCTGAGCGACCTTGAGTGTCCTAATACGGCCAGAAGTGAAGAACCACGTCTCAGATCCGTAAGTCATCACTGGTAAGACGCACTGGTTGTACAATCTAGTTTTCAGGTTTTGAGGTTATACCTGACGAGTAGATGTCACCTCATACTCACGACACTATAATTATATTATAGGCATGCATGAATTTTTTTTTTAAATTAAACCTTAGTTGCAATAATGCTGCTGCACACTACATTTCAGTGTTATTTCGATTCAGAATTTTCAAATAGATAAACCTTCATTCGCGGCTGCCAGAGCGTCGTTCATTATTTAGCACTTGGCTGTAAAGTTTGTTTTCATAGGAACAGTGAATAGGATTTTGTTACGCTAAATCAGGGCCTTTTACCCATCTTCGGTTACACCACCGCCTGCCATCACTTTGTCGAGTACTGGCTTATAATAGTTAAAATGCTACCTTGCGATAATTGCAATTAACATGATTCCTACACGATTTTAATCTTCAGTTGTATTAATATCTAACTCAAATTAATACAAAAATAAAAGCCACTTTTAATACAAAATAATATGCGAAAATTATTTTTGTCGCAGTGATATATGAATAGTCATAAAAAATGCATTTGAAAAATGTTAAATATGAGCAAAAAAAAAAGAAATTCCAAAAGTAAAAATATAGATAAACTAAAATAAATGTGATTAATTTTATAAGTAGCGATTTATAAATATGTATAAAATGAATACGAAGCGTGCATTTTCAGGGAAGATCGTAATCGGGGTGCTCGCAAACTAAAATATTAAGGCGAGTGCTTATCGCTTATACACAGAGCTACTTCAGCTCATTATTTATTTACTATATATTTGATATACCTCAGTGAAATTATTTGACTAGACAAGTCAAACTTTGATTAAGAAGTCAATCCAAAACTCAAAACTGGCGGCTGACTACATAGCTAGAGCGAGGTCGGTCGAGTTACGAGTTTACCTTTTATTTGCAAACACGATCAAAATAGCTTCTGTATTTACCTCGCCTGAATCTACCTACCATGAACAGATGTAATATTACGTTGGTGACGTAGGTACACACTTTTTCCCATAAATATTGCAAAAATTAACGAATGGAAATTCCAAAACAATTGTTGTGTATTCGTCAATAGTGTAGGTACAAATAATTTAAAAGGAATGTGAAAAGGGCTAAACCTTAAAACGTCGTTTTTTTCCAAATCATATGAATCTCATGCTTAAAACGGTAGTAGATATAAAAAATGACATATGGGAGTTTTCTTTATATATCAACAATGCAGTGGGTGTGATATGTATGGGTGGTGGTTGGCTGTGGTGGCTTTAACTGTTTTTTTTTTACTTTTTTTTTTTTTACGTAGAACCGCGCTGCAGCTTTAATAGGGTTGTAGCGCGCGAATGGTTTGGCTCGACCAGGTTGGGACCACGCTCTCACAAAGTACCAGCGTTAATAGCAGCTTAACGATCCTGTGTTTCGTATGGTGAGTGTAGTAAACAGGGCTGTACTCTTTTTACTGGAAACGAGGCATTCCATCTTAGTCCTAAGGGGTTGTAGATTTCTTTTTCTGAATAAAAAGTTTAGGGACATTTAGAATAAAAAGTTACGGAGACACTCAATAAATACGGGCTTTAAGAAATGGCTCTGTGACATGTTCCTTCGTGTCACTTGTCTACTTTCACATGGCTTTTAAGAAAATAAAATTTCTTTCCAATCTGTTTAACTCAACTCAATACTATATTAACATTTTTTATCATTGACTACAACCTATATATTGACATGAATCATTTAAAACTTCATATCAATTATAAAAGAAAATCCCTACTTTATCAAAAATATCAGAGGATATCAATGATTGTACACAAATATCAAATTTCCTTCTAAGCTCGCAACGGAACCGAATTATCAAAAGTTTAAATTTGACGTCGTTTAAAGTTACGAGTGTTCGGATGTTATAAAATTCAAGAAATTTCTTATATTAATATTTTAGTATTCAACTGTCATATAAGAAAATTTTATGATTGGCACTTAGGGCAAAAGTTTTTAACTTATATGCCTTTCCTTGTGGATCCATGAAGCGTTGAAAATGAAGAAAAAGCTTGACTACTACATGAAATCATAAATACAGGATTTTGAGTAGAGGTTTTCATTCTCATCATCATCATCATCATCATTAAGATAACCGTCATCATTGCAAAACATCCGCTGCTGAACAATGCACACGTATGTTGTCACTTTACAATACCCCAAACTACCTACATCTACGTGACATGAGGGGTTAATCTTCCGCCGTTCTCAATCTTCCGGGTTAATAGTCCCGCTGGGTTTCTTGCTGGTTCTTCCCAGGACACAGGTTTTTTTGCGAACCAGTGGTAAATGAAAAAATTGACTTTCAATAAGTATTATTTATAATCTACATTTAATAAAAAAGTTTCTGTTTCTGTTTCCGCCCACCGGATGTCGCCAGTTGTAACAGAGGTGTAGTTATTTGACACTGTGCTGCGTGACATTGACACTTAAATGTCGTCATCATTGGAAAGTTGCTTTTTAAATAAATTTTAACGGATCCTAGTGTAGTTTTATGAACAAAACAATTTCTCGGTGGTGTTATCTTTAATTTTTGCACATTTTGTAACCATCTTATTCATTCTTGTACTTTTAGGAATATCTGACCTTAGGTTTATCCTTTTCTAAGTTATAGTCAATATTTCATGAAAAAACCTTAAACACTGTGAAATCTGTCAAATATTTCACCTCATTTAAAAGTGGCGCCCCCCTAGTGGTAGAAAAAGTGCTGGAAGCCCTCAGGTAGCGAGCCACAATACAGCTATATACGCGCGCGCGCGCAAACACACACACTCACATGCTCACGCACGCTAACACACACGCATGTACCCATGCACGCAACACTTGCAAGTGGTAGAGCCACGGTGCAGTGTATTACGAACAGAATACCAGACACAGAATACCATCGTGAAATAGCAGCATGATGCTACGGTATAACGACTAACGAGAACTGGAATCAGTTTTTATTGGTAAAGAAGCATACCATCGTAGTCCTCAGCGGGTGACAACGCACCTACATTTTTATTAGAATCATAATAACAATTAAGGACAGATATTTACTGCATTAAATTATCAACAGGTGGAATGTGTACTCCTTTGTACTGCTATAAAAACAGATCGTGTTGTACGCGCACACTTGCACACAAGTAAAAAGCAGCTTAAGTTTAGATTCGATTTAATTATGTTCACAGTAACATTATTTATTCACCATTGAGACTACCTTAATATTTGTTATACTCGAAAATGTAAATTTTATTCATAATGCAGTATGAAATATGTATTTTGTTAAAATATTTGTTTTAAACTAATGCCGTGTTCATGCGTGCGGTAAAGTTCCGTGAGGCGTTTATCAAAGCGACGACGCCCAGCTCTTCCGGTGTGTGAGTTAAAACGATGCGAAATACGAAGCGCATAATTCTAATTAACTGTGAAATTTATAATTTATGATATTCTTCATTGTTTAAATAAAGCTATGTTGTGGTGACGTAAAAATATCCACTATCCCATGTCAGAGGAAAACTGAAATGTATATAACAAATGAAAAAACTAAAGTTGTTATTCTGCTTGCCCACCGTAGCAACTATGGTTAAATTCCCACTGTAGGGCAATCTATGGGCAAGGCACATGTTCAGTAGTAAACTTTTGATAGACTGTAATCATTAAAAAAACATTAGTTTTGTTTCTCGAATTAAACCTAATTTCGTATTTAACCATTCAGAAGTATTTAACGGTTAGTGTACTTGTATAATTGTTTAAAGGTTTAAATGAAAAGACAAATGAAAAAGAAATGATCTTCTACCTCTTGAGAAGTCACTGAGTTCTAATTTCAAAGTCCGTTTCAAAAAACATTTATACGCATTTAGAGATCCTCAGTATCGATTATACAATTTTTATATTAAAGTCTGTATGTCTGTGTACACTTATATAAGTACCTAAGAAACTGAACTTTTTTCAAGTCCCATATCCCGCAAAACATATTATGATATCCTCTCCTAACCATTTGACACGTAATTGCAGAATAAACACACCTGATTAATTTTTTAACGAATTTCATTTACTCTTACTGAAAAACTTGTAGGTATAAATATCAACAAACAACAAGTTTTTCAGTTATAAAAAAACAAACAGTTACCAAATGGAATATTAATAGTGAGGGCAGCCCACCTACACCCACCTTATTTGTTTTTAAATATAGGTGTGGTATGAATATTTTCGTATCAATAACATCGCATTTAAATTTTCTGTTGACAAAATACTGTGAATGTGTTTACAAACACTTACGAAATTGATGTGTACCCACACTCCGTCGATTTCGGTTACGGTGACAACTTTCGAATACGTTTGATAGCTTTTAATTGTACCGGAGTGTTTATAGCGTCTCAAATAACTATCTATGAAAATTAAAATGAAAGCCCTCACCCGGAAGTAGGATTCTTCATTTATCACTACAGCATATCAAAGTTCACTGCTGAAAATAGGCCATTGCCTCATAACATACCCCATGTTTGCCACATTTGACACATTTGTTTGACGTGCAGGTTTCCACTTTCCAACCACAGTTTTTTCTATAATGATTTCTTACTAACGTCACGCGAACACTACACATTTAATAAAACTAATTTCACGGATTTTATCACGTATAATTTACTTATATTAGTAAAAATCCGTAAAAGTAGTTTTATTCAACTTTTTCTATTATTTTTTTGTAGCATTGGGTGACAAACGAGCCCACAGTTCACCTGATGGTAAGTGGATGCTGTGGCCCATAGATATCCACATTTGTGTGGTGGTAGAGCCATGCTGCAGTTATATTAGTGGTATAGTTATAGCACGAATGGGTTGGCTCGACCGGGGAAGGACCACGCTCTCACAGCATACCAGCGTGAAATAGTAGCTTAATACTGCTGTGTTTCTTATGGTAAGTGTAGATTAGATCTTAGTCCTCACGGGTGACAACGCATCTGTACTTTGATTTGTAATCGAGGATAGATGTAGATGTCTACGGGCCGCAGCAATCACTTACCATCAGATGGACTGTGTGCTCGTTTGTCACCCTATCCTATAAAAAAATTATCCTCAATTAAGAATCAAAATGTAAATGCGTTGTCACCCCTGAGTATTAAGATGGAATGCCTCGATTCCAGTAAAAAGTGTCTCTACACTTATCATACGAAACACAGCAGCATTACGCTGCCTTTTGGTATTCTATGAGAGCGTGGTTCGGTTGAGTCGACCCATTCGTGCTAAAACTATAATATAACTGCAGCGTAGCTCTACCACGTACAAAATATTATTAACTTGTTATAATAAAGATGCTGCTACTCATGTCCTATTTCATTTTACCTCTGGTGCCTTTCCCAGCACCCACGGGGTAACATGGTCCGCCACTATAATACAGCAAAACACTATATGCCATGGCCAACATATAGGCTATGGCCTTTTGAATAAAGTTCTTCTTTTTAATTTAAATTTCTATAAATAAACTAAGTGAATAAAAAAGGATCACAGCATGTAATATGTTTCTATAAAATGAACATTTGCAGACTACGGAATACCGGGTTCCGTTTACGTCATGCTTATCAAAACGACGACACTCCAGCGCTTCCTGCGAGTTGTTGTAATGCTCTGCTGAGCGAAAATATCTCTCTTTCATATCCAAATAGTATTTTATTTTAAGAGCCGCGCGCTTTGATATAAGTTCCAACTAAAGAGCAATTTTCTTCTTTTGAAATCCTTTTACAATATAAAAATGAAGCAATATATAATTTTAAGTTTCAGTTACATATGTGTAGAATAGGATGAGTTTATGTTTTACGCCAAAACAAGGTAACACGTAACACCTCGTTATCTGTGTCTATCTGTTTGTCATCAACGTTCTTCTCCTGAATTTTTTACAACTAGGCTAATACCGGGAGAGTTGGCCGTAAGGGAGAGATGGCCAATCAAAAATCCTCGCAGTTACACTTCCTAGATTGACTTCCTAGATGCACTACTTTCTCGTTAATACACTTCGTACTGTGCGTAGGATTCATTTCGCTTGAACTCCGGCGTAAAAATAACAAAATGTGAGTAAAATGTACCTATATTGACTTGTATGGAGCTTAAAATTTTCAAAGGGTTTATATTTTTTTTATTGGACATTCATATCTACCACCGGATCTAATGAAAACCATTGTGGTGCCCATTGTCAAAAACAGGGTAGGTGATATCTCGGATAAGGGCAACTACCGCCCTATTTCTCTTGCTACCACGGTGGCCAAAGTATTGGACAGTCTGCTTGATTCATGCTTGCAAAAGTATCTGAAGTTGAATGACGCGCAGTTCGGGTTTAGGCCCGGACTATCCACTGAAAGCGCAATACTAAGCCTAAAGAGCACTGTCCAATATTATACAAGCCGGAGGACGCCGGTGTACGCCTGCTTTCTAGATCTCTCCAAAGCGTTTGATCTGGTTTCGTACGATGTGCTTTGGAGGAAGATGGAGGACAGGGGTGTTCCGGTGGAGGTGCTAAATCTCTTTCGGTATTGGTACACAAAGCAAGTAAATTGCGTTAAATGGGCTGACCAATTGTCCAAGTCGTACAGGTTGGAGTGCGGACTAAGGCAAGGTGGGCTGTCATCTCCAAAGCTGTTCAACCTGTACGTAAATGACCTCATAGTGGAGCTCAGCAGCATGCGAGTCGGATGCAAAGTGAGTGGTGTTAATGTAAATAATATTAGTTACGCGAATGACATTGTGCTGCTGGGCCCCACTACGAGTGCTATCAGGGAAATGTTGAACGTATGTGAGAGCTATGCTAAGTCTCACGGTCTGGCCTACAATGCAAGAAAAACCGAATTTATGGTCTTTAAGGCCGCCGGTAAGTATGAATTTATACCTTAAGTGTGGGTGGAGCTAAACAGAGTTTTAATATGTCATGCTGATACGTAGATTCGCTCGTTGTACGGATGAAGTCAAGATTACGCTTTTTAAAGCATTTTGTCAAAACATGTACACGAGCAGTCTGTGGATCAGCTACACCAAAGGATCGTTAAACACCCTTCGCATCCAGTATAATAATATCTTCAGGATGATGTTGAAGCTTCCTCGTTTTTTTAGTGCATCTGAAATGTTTGCGCAGGCGAGAACGGATGGTTTTCAGGCACTCATGCGCAAGAAAGTGGCGTCATTAATAAGCCGCGTACGGGGAAGTGACAACAGCATCCTGAGGATGGTAGCAGATGATCCACATGCACCTATATTAAGGAGCTATATTAATTAAATTATTATTATATTATAGTACTACTAACCCCCTTACTATTAGAATTAATTACTAACCCTTATGGACCTATGTTGTCTGAAAATAAAAAGATTTGATTTGATTTGATATTACACAGTTTGGTGATAATGATAAGACATCATAAAAATATGTTCTTTTTTAAAGTTAAGTGCTCAATTTATAATTCAACTTTGATGTATCCGCAAAATGGCGCGTGGATTGTTTATATTTTTTTGCAAATAATATGTGGCCATCTATCCCGGATGATTAGGCGAGATAGCCATACATGGTCGTCATGAGATGGCCATATACGTACACAAAGTATACATTAAAGGTGGTATAATCTATAAGGATATTCTAAAAGTGAGATCAGCGAGTGATCTGATGGTGAAAGATTGTTGGTTAAATCTAACCGATAGGTGGCGCTATGGTTAAGACATTAATAAAATTGTACATTTAAACTGAAAAATATTATAGTAGGTATGGTTGTAAAACATAATATTACAATAGTTTTTGGGTCCGTTGATGAATGATGAATGATGATGAATGGTTGTGTAACTTCTAAATAATTTTGCTGATTGAGGTCATATTCACAGAATATATTTATTTTGTCGAGAAGTTGTTTCCATGGATGAAGCTTGTATATAATTCGTGCCTTCATGGGCGACTTATTAATATATATCAAGCCAACTAGTTTTATATAAAAGAAGTTCATTATTTAGAAGTATATTAATAAGTGTAACATTAAAAATAAAGTCGAAGATAAGTCTCATCAACGGTCTTATTTTAGTAAGAGATTGTTAGCTTATTTGTACATATTGTGGTCCTTCGCAGTCTGATTACACACTTTCATTTCACTTGTGCTGTCACAATTCATAACATAGTAACATCTAGTCTCCTATAAAATGAAAAATTCTTAAAAAGGTCTTAGTTTTTGCGAAAAAAGTTTTCTGTTCACACAGTATGAAATTCCGAAACTATATTGGTATTTAAGAATCGCCTTCTTTGCAACTTGTTGGTGTAAACTGGGCTAAATTACTAAAAGTTTAATGAGGATTTGATTATTAATATCATTTTAGAAACAAATGGCAATATAAATCGTGTTAATGGTAAAAGTAACAAGTTCAAATGTTATTATTCACTTGCAATTTTACAAGGCGCAGGTTCGGCCGCACATTAAATACTGTTACCATCTCTGGGCTGTGGCTCCACACTGCCAGCTCCTACCATTTGATCGCATTCAGCGCAGAGCTGTTCGAATCGTCGGCAACCGAGCTCTTTCCGTATATTTCTCTTTGCGTATTTTATCGCATTTACCACAGGGAGTGCTCTGAAGAATTGTTCGAACTAATTCCAGCCGCATAATTTCTTCAAAGCACTTCGCCACAAAACTCGCGTTACCATCTATACCATCTGGATGACTAGCGGTCCACCACTGTTAAAAAGAAGTTTCCTTCTTCGCACAACTTACTTGTGGAATCGACTACCACCAGAGACTTTTCCGTACCGATACGACTTAGGGACCTTCAAGAAAAGAGCCTATTCCTTTTTAAAAGGCCAACAACGCATCTGCAACTCCCCTGGTGTGATTTTATTATATTTTCCTTTATGGGTCTACCGGAAGATACTTCAGCAAATTAAGGAATAAGTAGAAGCTTTGTACGAACTTACTATAAGACTGCTTCTGTGTCTTGATGTATTCTTGTTGTGGCTAATTTGTTTATTACAAGTGTGTTTTTATAGAATAAGGGTCAAAAATGAGCACACACAGTCTACCTACATATCTATCCTCGATTAAGAATAAAAATGCAGATGCGTTGTCACCTCTTAGGACCAAGATAGAATGTCTTTTCCAATAAAAGGGGTTTCCGGTTCTCTACACTCACCATACGAAACACAGGAGCATAAAGCTGGTATTCTGTCAGTTCGTGGTCCAGTCGACTATAATGTAGCTTCAGTGTGCCTCTGTCACGTTATAAATCGAGCGAGTACTCAAATCGTCTTCATTTAATAAAACTGCCAACATTAAAATTATGTTTTTCTAATGTCGAACAATGAAGTTAGAATCACTAACGCATTTAAACAGTGCAAATAGTGACAGGGGCCTGTTTTGGAGACTTGATAGAGGACAAGCCAGTACTTGGCTCTAATATATTAATATCGCTATTTTCCTTCTTAATTGTGCACTTTATAATTTATGTTTAATTTGTAGCTCCAATAATAATTTCCATATAATTTCTATTAATTTTTTTTTTATTTTACCACGACCAAAATTGCTTATAAACAATTTAAATATGAACTCTGTTGCCCGCATTTCTCGACATGAAATGAAGGCGGGAGCAACGCCTCCATGATAGTGTCTATAATAATGATTCCGGAAAACTTAATTAAGGTACCCTACCCATTTAAGGCCTACTTAAGTTATATTCCATTATAGCGCAGGAAATATAAGAAATAAAAGAAGCATTAGTTTTCGGGCACTCAATCATTAATTTTGAACTACAATCATTATTAAACATTAACCTTTTTCAAAACCACTTCTCTGGGCAATAATATAACCATTTAGTATTATTTAAGGTCATGCTAAAGAGCTTTTTAGTATCTACCACGGTTTGACTGTCTAAACTTAAGCAATAATCAATATTTAATGCAATATTATAGTCAACTTTTTTATAGAAGAGGGGGCAAACGAGCATGTAGCTCACCTGATGGTAAGTGACTACCGCCGCCCATGATCAACTGCAACACCAGGGGAATTGCAGATGCATTGCCGGCCTATTAAAAAGGAGTAGGCTCTTTTCTTGAAGGTCCCTAAGTCGTATCGGTCCGGAAAAGTCTCTGGTGGTAGTCAATTCCACAAGGAAGTTGTGCGAAGAAGGAAACTTCTTTTAAACAGTTGTGGACCGCTATTCATCCAAATGATATATAATAATAATGGTAACGCGAGTTTTGTCGCGAAGTGCTTTGAAGAAATTATGCGGCTGGAATTAGTTCGAAAAATTCCTCAGAGCACTCCCTGTGGTAAATGCGATAAAATACGCAAAGAGATGCAACGTCTCTTCGCAGTGCTAGTGAGTCAAGCCGATCGGAAAGAGCTCGGTCGCCGACGATTCGAACAGCTCTGCGCTGAATGCGATCATATGGTAGGAGCTGGCAGTGTGGAGCCACAGCCCAGAGATGGTAACAGTATTTAATGTGCGGCCGAACCTGCACCTTGTAAAATTGCAAGTGAATAATAACATTTGAACTTATTACTTTTACGATTAACACGATTTGTATTGCCATTTGTTTGTAAAATTATATTAGTAATCAAATCCTCATTAAACTTTTAGTAATTTAGCCCAGTTTACACCAAATAATGAAAATTCCACACAGAATTCCTGATATCACTTGCCCCATATAATTTTCCTTTGAATTGCCTTGAGAGCAATTCATCTAAGAAGAAGTCCAGTTGGTTCGTTTCGGCGATTGCAAGTCATGGACCATACATAATGAAACTAAATTAAAAAAGGAAGTATTTTTATTACACCTAATAAAGCCCGGACTGGATTTTTATGGGCCTTATTAAAATCTTGAAATTACACATTCATAACCGTTATCGTTACCGTTACGGCATATAAAAAAACAACTACTAAACGTAGGTCTATACCAAAGATTGCATCGTAGGCGAGATATTTTATTTGTTACGCTTGACAGGTGGATTAGAAATCTCAATCTTATTTTTTTATTGTTAAAGAATTAATTAGAAAAACGCTGCTGCCCTGCTTCTTTTCCCTAATCTGATTTTAGCCCAACAGTTTTTTTAGCCTAACTTTAATTAAAGTTTTTACTACTAGCTGGTTTGATATAAAACAAACATAACAGTACTCGTATATATAGTAGGTACATAGTTTTATCGAGAAATCTCGCAACGTAGTTAATAAAAAATAAAAGAGTTTAATAAACGTCCGTCTTTTTTATAGAATAAGGGTGACAAACAAGCGCACACAGTCCATCTGACGGTAAATGGATGCTGTGGCCCATAGACATCTACAGTTAACCTCGATTAAAAACCATAATGCAGATGCGTTGTCACCCTTGAGGACTAAGATGAAACGCCTCGATTTCAGTAAAACGGGTCTCCGGTTCTCTACACTACCATACGAAACACAAACCAATTAACTTTTTTTTGATACTGCATAAAACTGGATATTTATTAAATTAATATTTTCTGTCCTAGTTTTTAGGTAGCACTAAATTATATGCGCATGTATTGGTCACTGCTTTTAAACTAAATTATGGATAAATTTATTCAGTATTTTTATTTAAATACTATGTGAGACCTAACAAACAGTAATTTCAAATTCGTAACTAGTTTATTATTCGAAATAGACCCCATAAAAACAAAAGTTTAATTTCTATTTCTTTATTTTTGAGGATAAAAACGAGTAATAATGAACAACCATGCTGAGGTAAGGAAAATTTATTTTAGGTTCTTTTGACCCTCCTAAAAATAATTGAATTGAATTTCTAATACAATAAAGATACAGGCTATAAGTCTAATTCAATTTTCAGTTTTGGGTCAACATTCTACACTAAATATCCAAAGTCTGGATCAGGCTTGTAAGTCAATGAGCCTACGGGTTAGGGTTCCGTGATGACGGCATGAAATATAACCACACCGATGGACACGAGAATATATTGTTACGCGCCTAAGTCGACGTCACTAGCGCCATCTAGTGTCAGAAACGAGAGCGAGGGGAGCTTTCCAGAAAATGACATCAACCGGCAGCGCCATCTAGTCTTGAACCGAAGAACTAAACTTCTAGAAGTTGAAACTCGAACTCTCGGTACCTTGCGCGTGTTTACTTGAATGTTCTGGATGATTCGGTACTAATGTGTATTTATAGGCGCTGCAAGGTGCGATCGAGGAAGTGTTGATTTGGCGAGACAAGCGAAGCTTCGGAGCGGAATAAAGTGAATCAGTGTGAGTAATTATTAGTGTTTTTAACTTTAATTAGTGTAAAGTGAATTAAAGTGTTAATTTAGGTAATTCTATCGGCAATTTTTACTGTCACGAACCTCAAGCTCGTAACAATTGGTGTCAGAAGTGGGATAAAATCATGCTCATTTTACCTAAGGAGGAAACGGAGGGTGTCCGTACCCGAAGTCAACGCCAGCAAGAGACGGACCAAAGAAGATTTGGTGGTGCAGCGCCGCATACGTCGGAGGGCCAGCCGCCGGCTGCAGGTCCGTCAGTAGCTCCTACATCTGCAGCACCTGACTTAGGTGCTCTGATGGTGATGCTGCAGGAGCAGGCTCGCCTATAGGAGGAACAGGCCCGCCGTTTGAAAGAGCAGCTGCGGGACGGACAAGAGGAACAGGTCCGTCGTTTGGAAGAGCAGATGCTCCTCATGAAGGATCTTCACGCTACCTTTGGAAAGGAGATCAAGGAGGTGAAGGATAGGGTTGCTCAGCATGACAACCGCCTGTCAGAAGCTGAAACCCAAATCGAGAAAGCTGAAACCCGAATCAACCAAGTGAAAAATTGGGTTGACAACGTGATGGCTGACGTGAAGAAAACGCTGGACGACCTCAAACTGGGGGATGGAATTACAGCTCCCCTAGTAGCTACTACACCTTCGCTACGTGGGTTCAAAGTGCCACCGTTAGACGGGAATTCTTGCTGTTCAGCCTACAAAATCCAGTTCGAGGCTGTTATGAAGGCAAACGGCTGGAATAAAAGTCAGGCCATGACTGCTCTCACACTAGGCCTTAACAGTTCTGAAAGCTCTCGGTGAGGAAGTGACTTATGAGCAACTCCTTGGCATTGGAGGCGAGATATGGTGACGCTCACCTGGAACACGTCTTTCGTGCGCAGCTTAAAGATCGCGTGCAGCGCTTCAACGAAAACCTGCAGCAGTGAGCTCTAGAGGTGGAGAAGCAGGTGCGAAAAGCATACCGGTCTGTACCTGCGCTCATTGAAGGGAACCTGGTGCAGACATTCGTCGACGGCATCCACGACCTGGAAGTCAGAGCTGCTGTGAGGCTCGGGCACCACGAGACGCTTAAGGACGCCTTGGCCCATGCACTGGAGGTGGAAGCCGTGCGGCAGGATCATCGTTCCCATCGCGTCAAGGAGGTTGCAGCAGCTACAGTTCGCGACCGCAACAAAGGATACAGCCCTAGGTGCTATGGTTGTGGGGGGAAAGGGGCCATCTTCGCTCCAGCTGCCCTAAGCAAACTGTAGAAAGGTGAGTTGATCGACTTCGAGAGGGTAGTGCAGCTAATGGCACCGCCTGGCGGTGGCAGGATCGTCGTTCTCCTCGCGCTAGGGAGGTTGCAGCAGTTACGGTTCGCGACCACAATAAAGGATACAGCCCTAGGTGCTATGGCTGTGGGGAAAGGGGCCATCTTCGATCCAGCTGCCGTAAGCGAACCCTAGAAAGGGAAGGTGAACGATCTCAGAAGGGAAGTGCGGCTAACATCATCGCCCAGCAGCAGCCGGGATGCGGCTTTACTATCAGACATCGCAGCGGGAAATCTCATGGCAACGCAGATGCATTATCACGAAGACCTTGTCCTGAAGATTGCAAACATTGTACTAGGCAGGAGAGTAAGGAAGTGGTATCCGTGAGGATGCTCAGGACAGACCACCTCAGCAACGAGTGGAAGGACAGCTTACAACATGCACAGCAGGAAGATCCGGACATCAAGCCGATTCTGGACCGGATGTTCTACAGCTGTACCATAATGATTGTTCCGGAGGCCATCTGGGAGTTAAACGAACTCTACTGAAGATCCGAGAACGGTTTTATTGGATCAACGGTCGAAACGATGTCGAGGACTGGTGTCGCAAATGTACAAGTTGTGCGGCTGTAAAGGGACCATAGACTCGTAGTAGAGGTGCATTGAAGTTGTACAATGTTGGTGCACCATGGGAGAGAATAGCCATTGACGTGGCGGGGCCGTTTCCGGAGAGTGAAAGCGGTAACAAGTATTTCATGGTTGTGATGGATTACTTCACTAAGTGGCCAGAAGTCTCCGCCATTCCAAATCAAGAAGCTTCAACAGTTGCAGATAAACTAGTTCATGAAGTTTTCTGTCGTTTTGGAGTACCTTTGGAGATTCACAGCGATTAAGGAAGGAATTTTGAGTCTCAAATATTCCAGGAAACTTGCCGAGTTATGGGTACTTATAAAACAAGAACGACTTCTTATCACCCGCAATCTGATGGAATGGTGGAACGATTTAATCAGACATTGGAGGGGTACCTAGCAAAAGTTGTAGACAATCGGCAACGAGATTGGGGCAAGCACATACAACCGTTTTTGTTGTCATATCGAAGCGCTATTCACGAAAGTACAGCAGTGACACCAGCTTTCGCAAATTTTGGAAGAGAATTACGGCTGCCTGCAGACCTGATCACCGGGATACCACCTGATACCCCACGCAGTATAACCGATTATGCAAATGACTTGTGGAACAAAATGAATGACATTTATGAGCACGTCAGACAATCGGGCCAGCAAATGTCTGAGAAAATGAAAACCCGGTACGACCGCAAAATGAACAATGAAGGGTTCGACGAAGGTTCACTAGTATGGTTGCACAATCCAGTCCGCAGCAAAGGGAAATCTCGTAAGCTTCAAGCTAAATGGGACGGCCTGTACCGGATTATGACCAGGATCAACGATGTAACCTACCGGATACAGAAAGGCGAAAGAGGGACTCCTAAGATCGTCCATGTGGATCGCCTGGCACGTTATTATGGGGCCGATAATGCTAAATGACGAGAGCGAGGGGAGCTTTCCAGAAAATGACATCAACCGGCAGCGCCATCTAGTCTTGAACCGAAGAACTAAACTTCTAGAAGTTGAAACTCGAACTCTCGGTACCTTGCGCGTGTTTACTTGAATGTTCTGGATGATTCGGTACTAATGTGTATTTATAGGCGCTGCAAGGTGCGATCGAGGAAGTGTTGATTTGGCGAGACAAGCGAAGCTTCGGAGCGGAATAAAGTGAATCAGTGTGATTAATTATTAGTGTTTTTAACTTTAATTAGTGTAAAGTGAATTAAAGTGTTAATTTAGGTAATTCTATCGGCAATTTTTATTGTCACGAACCTCAAGCTCGTAACAAATATGTTAATAATAATAATATGGCTGCGGTTCACCTTTGGGTACCCTAAAAATAACACTTCACTATAGTACTAAAAATAAATATTTATTGTTGTAACAAAGTGTTAATTTAAGAAATGTTACTACCATAACCATACCATGAATAGTATACACCATGCCTACACTTTTTCATACAACAACATCAACAACACATAATTACTTATCGGCAGCCTGTCAACTATCGAGTAAATCATACGGAGTTATCTACTGGTTTACTCAGGCTCACGAAAATTTAATGCCGTTGGTATTTACTAGTGATTGAATAGTGTAATGGATTCGACATTCTCCATCGTTGACAAAATTAAGTGCTAAATCAATTTCCAAACTTGCAAAATAATTTTTCCCAAAGCTTACTAAATAACTTTTTCTTGCCCTCGATAGTGAATTGAATAAACTTTCAAAAATTGCTAAAATCTTTCTGAGTGGGGTTTAGCTTTAAATTATAAAATCCTTTACATTATGATATCTTATATTTATGCGAATGGTGCATATTAAATAACTTACTTTTACGAACCTCCCAGTGTCCAATGATGCTGAAAAACACTTAAAATCGTCATTTAAAAATTAGTCACAATAAACGTTATAAAGTCCGTAAAATTAGTTTTATTCAATCATTAATACCAATTAGTTTTAAATAATAAATGAAATATATAAATATAACAGAACAGAGAATTTACACCTTAGAAGCATTGATCTTAGTTTCAATACGGCTTCTTATTATAATTCGAAAAGTTCCACAAAGTAATTTAGGTACATTGTTCAGAAATAATCTTTTATAAACACCAGTGCTTGAAAAACAGAATAACTTAAGCACTTATTATATTCCGAGTCGAAATTTTCTTCGGCGCGTCGGATAAAATACAAAAGCAATTGACGCGAAATACGTGCCTAAAATAGGGCCTCTCCTTGACCGCCACGCCACCGGCATTAACAAATCGAAAGCCAGAACATTACGTTCGTGACTAAATTAAACGTTTAATGCTACTTTTAAAAGAACTTTCTGATTTTTTTGATATCTAATTCAAATTCGCTGAAATTACAACGCGTGATTGCGGAGAAATTTTTGGCCAAAAACAGAAAGTTTTTTGTGCGTTCATGGACTTGGAAAGAGTAAATGACAGAGTGGACAGGAATGTGTTATGGCAAACACTGAACGCATTTGGGTTGAGCGCTGGCTTGATACAGACATTAAGGTCTCTTTATATGGACTCTAAGTGCTTGTATCAGGATCAACTGGGTATACTTGAACTGGTTTGGCATCCAAAAAAGTGTCAGACAGGGCTGTGTAGCTTCCCTGTGGCTGTTCAACCTATTTATGGACAGTTGTTTGCAAACTTTGAAGGGTTAAGAACGTGGGTTAAGAATAGGCGAGTTGACCGTCAAATGCCTTTTGTACGCCGATGATCAAGTTATATTTGCGTCGTCAACGGTTGAGTTGCAAATAGTCGGAATGTATCAAAAAAGTTACGTATGATACTTCATAATGCTGTGTTAATCCCTACTTTAATGTATGGTAGTGAAAGTTGGGTGTTGAAAAAGAATTTTTTTTTTAATAGAAAAAGGGTGACAAGCGAGCACACATTCCACCTGATGGTAAGTGGTTGCTGTGGCCCATAGACATCTACATCCATCTTCGTTTGCGAATCAAAATGAAGATGCGTTGTCAGCCTTGAGGACTAAGATGGAATGCCTCTTTTCCAGTAAAAAGGGTCTCCGATTCTCTACACTCACCATACGAAACACAGCAGCATTAAGCTGCTATTTGACGCTGGTATTCTGTGAGAGTGTGGTCCTTCCCAGGTCGAGCCGAAACTTTTGTGCTACAACTATACAATTAATATAGCTGCAGCATGGCTCTACCACGTAAAGCCATGTTTATATATGTGTTTATATATTTATTACAATATATATATATATATATATATATATATATATATATATATATATATATATATATATATATATATATATTATTCTATTTTATAGGTAAATTAACTCTTTCTTTTATCACCATTTCTGTATTTGATATAGACTAAACGAGAATTCACGAAAGCGGAAAAACGTGTAGTTATAATGTGTAGAGACACGCGTGCTTGTGTGCGTAACTTATTTATTTATTTATTATAAGCCAGTGCAATCCCACTTGATAGTAAGTGATGACGAAGCCCTAGATGTTAAATTGCAGTGTCTTTGCATAACTAAAGCCTATTGACTCTTGCGTAGACGCTCAGATTGTATTTGAAACGAAGTACAGACGCCGGCAAATTATTCCACTCCTTTGTTGTACGCATTGCAAAAGACGAAGCATACTTACCGTTTCGTTATAATGCGTGGAATATCAACAACGAAGGGATGAAGACCAGGCGATCGCGAAGTTGCCTGATGGTGGAAAGGAGAGGGAGGAATTAAAGTGTATTATTCCTGCGCCCACTCACCGAAATGCATCCTATAGAATACCGAGAAGCTAACTTCTTTTCGCCTGTGCTCGGGACTGACAAGATTGATTTCTACCAAATCAAGATTACTAATGAACCCCTTAACACGTCTCTCAACTGAGTCTAACGCTGCTAGATGGCTTTTTGCAGCACCAGCCCATATGTGACTGTAGTACTCCATGCACTATTGGATTTGCGCTATACTTAACGCTATGAAGCTGCTTAGTTGCCTGTGTGGCCGAAGTAGGAAAAGGGGAGATCTCCCGCCGGGCAAGGTGTTCTGCCCGGGGAGCAGCTCACACTCCGTGTGATAATTCGGAGATGTTCTATATATACTGTTTGTGATTCGGAATGTTGATAGCGCGATTTAGGCTTCGGTGTGTTTTCGCTTGTGGCGGCGACGACAGCGCCGCTACATCACCCCCTGCTCAGACCGGAGGTCGATAGTGCAGTCGAGTTGTCGACGAATGTGCAAGTGCCAGGAGATTGCCTTGTAGTCTGCGGTGAGTCGAGAAGAAGGCAAGTAATCTGCGAGAGTGCCGTGAAGCAGAGGCAAGCAGTAAGGCTCAGAGCCGTGCCGAACACTGTATAGCGCAGAGAGTAGCTTGAAGGAACAGGAAGCATTATTATTCCAGTGCTGCGATGAACCTTGTGAAGCTAGATGGCTTGCAGGATATGAAGACTGCAGTTTATATCTGCTCGGGAGCGAATGGGTGGGGTATTTATTACGATGATGAAAGCTTGAAGTTTCCGAAGGTTGTTGGTTGCATGTTCAGATCACGTCGGGGTCACCACTGTGGCCGAAGTAGGAAAAGGGGAGATCTCCCGCCGGGCAAGGTGTTCTGCCCGGGGAGCAGCTCACACTCCGTGTGATAATTCGGAGATGTTCTATATATACTGTTTGTGATTCGGAATGTTGATAGCGCGATTTAGGCTTCGGTGTGTTTTCGCTTGTGGCGGCGACGACAGCGCCGCTACACCTGCCTAGACACCTACTTTCCTTGTGGTTGCTTTGGGCCTGGACTCAATGAACCGCCCATAGTTGAGGTTCGGAGAAAACTCAACCCCTAGCAACTGAAGGCCTACGGTGTAGTCCAAAGATATATTCCGGAAAGTACGAGCCAAGTTAGAACCCTGACATTTTAGCGGTGAAAAGACACGCTTGTGTTTTGAAGACGTTGAATCTCACAAGATTGGCATTCATTCGGAGACCGACTGCAGTAAGAGATTCACACGCTAAATCAATGTTTCTCTTTTGGACTGGATTTGATCTCAACTGGCCCGAGCAGTCGGCTGGTATCTCTCCACAACTGTATTGTCGTCTGCATACCCATAGATACCGGGAATAAGCAGATCACAGCACAATCGTTCGTATTATGAACACTTTAATAAATTTATATGCAGTAGGAAGAGAGTTGCGGAAAAAATGGATCGATTGGACTGGACGAGCGGAAATCGATGACAACACAGGGAGACCGTTTACTCAGAAAATTCTTCCACCCAGTAAATTACGCCAGGAGATAAGCTGTACGCTGAAAACTTGCCCAAAAGGCTAGCGTGCCAATACCCTATCAAAGGCCTTCGAGACATCATGGGAAACAGCAAATGCTTTCCCACTGTTCTCTAGGGCTTCGCCCTATATGTGAGAGGCATACGCTAAAAGGTCAACAGTTGATCGATTTTGGCGAAACCCATACGGGCGGTCACTGAGGAGATCATTCTGTTCTAGGCATGCCGTGAGGTGGGGGTTCAATATACGCTGCATAATCTTGCAGAGTATGGAGGTAACTGAAGGCAGCAGAGCCGGCAGGCTTGCCTATTTTAGGCACCCGCTACGCATTGGCTACCTTCCAAGATTTGGGTCAACGACCAATCCAAGACGCGAAACAAGTGCGTAAACACAAGAGACAACTCAGGCGCACAGACCTTTAGAACTATGGCTGGTATACCAGCAGGCCCACTGGCTTTGTTCACGTCTAAATTTCGCAAGGTTTTAAGTCCTCCTTAATGGCTGGACCTCTGATATGGCGGATTGCTCACGGGTATTGATATGCTACGCTGTTACCACTGTCCAGATGCGAATTGTAAGCAAAAAGGGAAAAATAAGTCCGCTTTATCCTTACTAAAGAAAATGTTAAGTGTATAACATGTCAGAAAGGAAAACAAACACGTTTATCTTTTAAAAGTCAAGGGTCTCAGAGCAAAGATCCACTTGAATTGATACACTCAGAAACTCAGTCTTTGGGCAAAGCCAGATATTTGTGTAACGGAAACATTTAGTTACCGCATTTTAAAAACCTAGTAACGACATCTAGCGGAATCAATTTAAACTATGTATACGTTAGTTAATAAGAACTCTCAAAAATATTTTTCTTATAATTTTGCACATTTTTTCTTATTGTAATACCGATCCATTCATAACCACATATACGAACTGTATTTATTTCCGTTCAATAAATATTACTAAGGCTTATTAATAAGGCTTACTAAGAACTGTTTCTACCACAGTTAAGTAATATTTAAGGGTGAAAGCGTGACAGGTGGTGATAGTATTTCTGATCCATACTTATAATCACGCCTGTAACCCTTGCGGGGTAGGCAGAGCATCAACGGATTACTTAATATCGTCTGCGAGGTTATCGCCTATTCTGCGAATTACAATGCACCAAAACGTTTGAAGAAAATCAGCTGGTGAACTTTATGATTTTTATCGCTCTCTTCCCGGTCCTGCATGGAAAAATACAGATCCAAACAGTTTTTATCTTAATTTTGGTAAAAAGACATAATAATCCAGATATTCTGACCTTCTGTGTTCGTCCATCGTACCGTCGTCCGTCTTGTAGAATCACGGTGGCGCCACCTAGCTGAATTTAATTTTGCAGCGTATTCAATTTTCCCACGGGAATAAGATGATTTTCCGCGGAAAAAGTAGCCTAAGTCACTCTACAGCTACCGAACTATCCCCATACCAAAATTCATGCCATGCCGACGCTCTGTTGCGACGTGAAAGAAGGACAAACTTTTGCAACATATTCTATTTTCCCACGGGAATGAGATGTTTTTCCGCGGAAAAAAGTAGCCTATGTCACTCTACAGCCACCGAAATATACCCATACAAAAATTCGTGCCATGCCGACGCTCTGTTGCGACGTGAAAGAAGGACAAACAAACAAACAAACACACATTGTTTTACTTGTTATTATCATGTAAGTTATACTGTTAATATTATTTTTATGTATATTTAATCTCTGTATAAGTGAGCAATGTGTTCTTTAAGAGAAATAACGTCTTTAACCCGAGGTGAGGAATATAACGTCACAGATTTCACAGGGCAGTGTTCCCAAGGGTGAAATAACCTGAAAGTCGTATCTGCATGGATCGGTCGTCAGCAGAAGGCTGGCTGTGTCCCCATCCACATTGGGTACCCTAGTCGCTTGTTTTACAAGCTGAGAGAGCCCCAGTGAAAAAGCAAACTTCCACGGCACTCTCCCAGCGTGGTCAGTCTTCTGGTATGAGAACAGCCAGTCCTAATGAAAGGCATTATAGTCCCCCAGAAAAACCAGCTGTAAGACTGCAACTGCAGGTACTGTTGGCCAGCTCATCGTAGTTGAACAAAATAATTATAACATTGATTAAAACTACTTTTACGGATTTTATCGCGTTTATTTTACTTTCAATTACTTTTATTTTTAATTCCCGACGTTTCGGGCGCTTTCCAGCACCCATGGTCACGTGGGACTGAGATGACTACGTCCCGATGTCATAGTTAAACCCGGAGTACCTTCAGCTTTTTTAATTATTGTTTATGGTCCGATCTATGCAAAATGAACTGACTATGTCCTGAGGTCTTACTCAAACTTACACTTACGTTTTATACAGTTTATTCCAGAAGTCGACGTCAAGCCGAAATCTGGTGATACGTCGTCATAATAATTAACAGAAAAATATAACAAAAAAAATCGAGAAAATCTGACAGTGACGGCCTTTTAACAAATGCCAGTAATTTTTAAAATACATAGCTAAAATTTTTTTTATATTTTTTCTGTTAATTATTATGAGTTATGACTTAACGTATCACTCGATTCTGGCTTGACGTCAGCTTCTGAGACATTCAAAATAAATCTGAATTAAATTAATTTAAAAAAAAAATTGGGTGAGGTACAAACCACCAGATCGCTGGTTTATTATTTGACTAATACACTGCAAATTAAAAAAGTGTAATTTTCTACTTATTCCGGATGAACAACCTTTTTCGACGTTCACTGCTCGGGCCAGGATGTTCTAATTGACGCAATAAACATGGCGATAAATAGTCTTAGATAAGTTCAAAGCATTCAATATCATCTGGTTGCGCGGAAAACCATTCGCGTTTTTTATTTTTGACGGTAGGAATTTGTCGAATCATTATTCCCCTTCCGAAACAATATCATTCGTACCCTCCTATCGACACATCGGGGTGGTGGGGTGGGAGGGGAAAGAAGACGATTCTAGAACATCGCGTAATCATCGGACCCGAGGATATATAAGACACGCGCGACCGACGCGCGCTCTCTTCTCCCGCCGCAGTCGTCGTTGAACTACAACCTCCTCTTCCCGCGCGCTCGTTTGGAAACACCTCACTAGTGGAAACCGCTTTGGCCTGGAAGCAGTCGAGCTCCAGGAACCCGCCTCACCTCGTGTGAGATATCGTCGCGCACCGCCTCTCTCCGGAGTGTTCCGGAAGTCGCCGCTATAGTGATCGACAGGAAGAAGAAACCCCGGTGAGTCAATACTCCTTAATTATACCTGCTTGCTAATAATTTAACCCGCTCCAATTTGTGTTTTTTTCCTAGTCAAGCAGGATTCCTTTCATCGATTCGACAAGTAATAGTTTAGTTTAGGGAAGAGCGAGTGCATTGTACCGCATGCTATAGTAGTCGCTTCACATAAGCATAGAAGCAATCGCATATACAGTCCACTTTAGTTAATATCTCGCGTAATAGGTTTGAGGTTTGACCGGGGAACTAGATTTTCGGCAGCCTTAAACACGTGGCTCCACCATTTTATGGTCACTTCGGCAGGATCTGGATTGGTGTTTAGTGGTTATCCAACCATTTTCTGGTCGAATTATTAAATTAATTGTTTAGATAACGCACTCTAATTTATAGAATAGACTTAAATAGTGTTCGTTTAAATTAAAATTTTCATTTGTTACTCGCAAACAGAATTATTCATTTAATAGCGCTCGTATTTGGTTAAATTTAAAGCTTATTAAATAATTGAAACGGCGTGATAGCAACCGTTTGATACGCTTACCCCACAATTTTTATAAAATTATTAGGTTTAGCAAACGACGCGTAACCTTGACTGCATCGGGCGCTCGATCTGATTACGTAATACAGCACGCCGAGTATTCATCCTACGTCGTTTATGCGTGTGAGATTAATTGTGATTAATATAACTTTATTATAATAATTTAAAATGGCAGTTAGTGGAAGTGAAATCAAAATTAAAACGCTTTATGCCAAGAGGGACATACTCTTTTCGCGTGTGCAAAATATAAGTGATTATATAAAGAACATTCATATAGAGGCAGTACGGGAGGCCTTTTTAAATGAAATCGAAACGATTGATAATTTGCGGACAGATTACGAAAGAATATTAGACCAAATTAATCATTCGGAACTACAAACCGACCCGAAATACATAGTGAACTACCAACCGCTGCTGGCATTCGAAGATATGTTGTGTCGCGTGAAGAGAACCGCAAAATTGCTACAATCTCAAGGTGAAGCGAAGCCTGAAATGCAGGTACGCCCTCGTGACTCAATTAGGTTACCGCCAATAGATATTCCGGTATTCAATGGTGATATTAAGACGTGGCCCTTCTTCTTCAGTAGTTTTCAAAACAATATACACAACAACCCATCGTTATCGGACGCTGAAAAATTATATTACTTAATTAGCAAACTTAGTGGCAGAGCACAGTCGATCTGCTCGGGTTTTACACCTACAGCAAACAATTACGTATTAATATTTGAAACGCTTAAAACTAAATATGAAGATAGGAGAATGTTAGCTTCCGAATATTTGAACCAGATATTCGATCTTAAACCTATATCATCCGCGAACATCAACGGCTTAGAGCAGTTTCTCGATAAATTTGTGGCATCGGTGGCTGCACTTAAGAATTTGAAGTTTAATGACCTCATGGACGTGGTGTTTCTCCATATAGCATTGAAGAAACTAGACTCCGACACCGTGCGTGCGTTTGAAATGGAGCATCGTAGCTCGGAGATGCCTTCCTTTCATTCATTAGCATCGTTCGTGCGAGATCAAATAAAGGTGATGCAGCGCTCACCGAACGTTAAACAGGAGATTAAAAGGTGCGTCGACCGTAGACAGACTCAATCATCTAAAATAGCAGGGTCGTTAACTTACGTAACCGCTACGCCGACATCGCTCCAGCATACTTGTATAGTATGTAAAGATAAACACGGTAACTTATATAACTGTGCGACTTTTCGTAAATATTCACCAAGCGAACGTTATAAGTTAGTAAAGACAAACAACCTATGTTTGAACTGCTTAAGCGATAAGCATTTAGTTGCAAAATGCAATTCGAGTTCCGTATGTAGCAAGTGCGCCAGGAAACATCACACGCTATTACATTTTGAAAATAGCAACATAGCGGCGTCAAGTAAGGCGAATAAGGAATTCACCCCTACTAAGGTCAACGATTCTAGCGGTCGACCTGATGATGTCGCTCTGTGCTCATTGGCAAATATGGGAGCACAACCTCCTCCAACCGTGTTACTGGGTACGGCGCGTATTTTGGTTAGGGATTCGCGTGGAAACAAACAAAGCGTCCGTGCACTGCTGGACAGCGGAGCCCAAAATAGCTTTATAACACGACAATGTTGTCAGCGCTTAGGCTTAGTAATAAATAGGTCACTTTCATGTCCTGTAGTTAAAGGCATCGGAGGTACTAGTAAAGCGACACAGGGATATATAAATTTAAAATTTTATTCTCGGATAGATCGTAACGTTAACTTTGATATAAATGCACTAGTAGTAGATAGGGTCACTGAACGGTTGCCAACCGTTTCGGTTGACACCTCGGCAATGATTGAATTTAAAAATTTGACTCTAGCAGACGATACTTACGCCGTTCCTGGAAACATAGACATGCTCATTGGGGCATCGCTTTTCCCTCATCTTTTGTTAAACAATAAGGTCAGGGGCAACTCCTCGCATACCGCGCCTTACGCACTGGAAACCGTATTGGGCTATGTGATCCTTGGCTCCGCCCCCATCCTAGATAGTATTTCGGCAGCATCTTATTGTGGTATGGCTGTCGAACCGCTCGAGTCGTTAGTCCGCAAATTTTGGGAGATGGAGGAGGTGAACGTCCCACCCATAGCTAGTTCAGCTGACAGGATATGCGAGGAAATTTACGTCCGCACGACCGTTCGTGATCGCGACGGTAGATATAGTGTAGCGCTACCCTTTAAGGGAGATGTTTTATCTCTCGGCGATTCGCGTCAAATGGCGGAAAAACGTTTCTACAGCTTGGAGCGTAGGATGCTCGCTTCGCCCCAGTTAAAGGAAGCTTACGACGGCGTCATTAACGAATATATAAGAGAAGGTTACATATCACTTGTGGCTTCGAAATTAGATAACTACGAAGACACACCGTCGTATTTTATACCACACCACGGAGTCATTAGAGAGGACAAACTTACATCTAAATTACGTGTAGTGCTCGACGCTAGTGCTAAAACTAGCACTCACCTGTCGCTTAACGATATCCTCTATAGTGGGCAAAATTTACAGGGCAGCTTATTTGATATAATAGTCAATTTTCGTTTGTTTAGTATAGCACTATCCGCCGATATTCGCCAAATGTTTCTTTGCATAGGGGTCCGTGAATGCGACCGTAGATTCCAGCGCATTTTATATCGTTTCAACCCAAAGGAACCTCTAATGGTGTTTGAATTTAACCGCGTTTGTTTTGGTTTAAAGTCGAGCCCATTTCATGCGTTACGCACGGTGAGACAGCTCGCTCACGATGAAGGTCCCTCTTACCCTAAAGCTAAGAGGGCAATTGAGAGCGGATTATATATGGATGATTTTGTGTATTCGGTCGATAGCGTGGAGGAGGCCACCTAACCACCGCCGAGGTTATAAGGCTCATGAAATCGGGTCAATTCGATCTTGTGAAGTGGACTAGTAATTCGCGTCCGGTTTTAGATACAATCCCACTATCACACCGTCTTTCGGCGATAAAGGAATTCGACGATTCCGATACACACAAGGTGCTCGGTCTGTGTTGGTCACCAGAGTCCGACGTGTTTAGCCTTAAGGTAAATCCGCCCGTAGAGAAATGCACAAAGCGCACAATACTGTCATGCGTTGCTAGATTATGGGACGTCATGGGTTTCGTAGCTCCGGTGGTATTATACGCTAAGCTTTTGATTAAACAACTTTGGTTATTTGAATGCGATTGGGATGACTCGCCGCCTGACAGCATTGTTCGATTGTGGCAGCGCTTTAGAGAGGAACTTCCTTTACTAAGAGAAATTAAAATACCGCGTCATATAAATGTCGATAGAAATAGCAGCATAACGGTTGTTGGATTTTGCAGACGCCAGCGAGAAGGCTTACGGGGGCGTTGTATATTTCCATGTCCAGAATAATGGTAGAAATTCGATTAGCCTCATTAGTTCTAAGTCGAGAGTCTCCCCCCGTAAGGTTGTCTCTCTGGCGCGCTTAGAGCTTTGCGCAATATTAGTACTCACCAAGCTTATTACCACAGTTATCGGCGCATGTAGGGATAGAGTTCACATAGAAAGAATATTTGCCTTTTCCGACTCCACCGTCGCCTTATGTTGGGTTCATTCTTCACCCCACCGTTGGGATACGTTTGTCGCGAACCGAGTGGCCAAGATCCAAGACGAGTTAGAAACGCGGAACTTTTATCACGTGTCCGGTAAGGAAAACCCTGCCGATTGTCTATCCCGGGGACTCACCCCGATGCAAATAATGGACCACCCGCTTTGGTTCCATGGACCTTCTTGGGTTCACTTGGATCCCTCACAATGGCCAATAACCGATTTCGAACCTTCGTCAGTGTCACAACCGCCGGAAGAGAAGAGACACGCTCTAGTGGCGAACGTTTCGAGCGAGGTTTCTCCAATCATTGCTCTGGCGAACCGCTTGTCCTCTTGGTCGAAATTATTGCGTAGCGTAATTTACGTTTGTCGATTCGCGAAGCTTTTACCGCGACGTTCGTATGTCTTAGCATCCGATTACAACTATGCCGAGTCGCTAGTATTACGTGAACTTCAACGTGCGCACTTCTCTGAAGAAATTACAAGATTACAATCGAATAGAGCTTGTAGTCGCGCCTTTCAACGCCTTAAGCCATTTTTACAGGATGGGATTGTAAGGGTAGGTGGACGCTTGTCCAACTCGCAGTTGAGTTTCGACCAACGGCACCCTATAGTTTTACCGCGTAAAGACCATATCATGAACTTATTAGTCGATTATCATCATAAATTGAACTCGCACGCTGGCCCCGATTTATTGATGTCGATCTTGCGTCAGAATTATTGGATTCTTTCTGCACGTAGTTTAATACGCAATCGGGTGCACAGATGTATAGCTTGCTTTCGGGCACGCCCCAAGCCGTCATTTCCGGAAATGGCGGAACTTAGATCTTGTAGAGTGATACAATCGGTAAAGCCCTTCACGCACACCGGGTCTGATTTTGCTGGTCCGTTTAAGGTCACGCTCACTCGCGGGCGTGGTATAAGATCCACAAAGGCTTACGTCTGCATTTTCGTATGTCTAACTACTCGAGCAGTGCATATAGAACTCGTTGGTGATCTAAGCACAGCAGGCTTTATGGGTGCATTTAAAAGATTTCTATCGCGCAGAGGCCCTGTAAGTAGATTATATTCGGATAACGGTACGAACTACGTCGGTGCAAAACGTATTCTATCGGAACTACATGAGCTCTTAGCTAGCAAGTATTATAATTCGGAGTTCGCTCACATTCTAGCCGAGAACCGCATTGAGTGGTCTCTGAACGTCCCAGCCGCGAGTCATTTTGGGGGCAATTGGGAGACTAATATTAAAAGTCTAAAGAGCCACTTATACCGAGTAATAGGAGATCAAATTTTGTCCTTCGAAGAGCTAAGTACGGTGCTCGCTCAAATTGAATGCGTAATGAATAGCCGCCCACTTTGTCGGACGTTATCTAGTGACCCCTCGGAACCGCTGGCTCTAACTCCAGCACATTTTTTGACTTTAACGCCTCTAAGGTATCTGCCCGCCGCGGATATGGATGAGAACAGACTTAACATTTCCACACGCCACAAATTATTAGATCGGTTAGTGCAATCGTTTTGGAAACGATGGAGGATGGAATACTTGCATACTTTGCAGTCTCGGCAAAAATGGAACACAGCGACAGAGCCTTTAGCTGTAGGAACCGTAGTTGTGTTCACTAAGGAGAATACGCCGCCTCTCCACTGGCCGTTAGGAATCGTCGAGGAGGTCTTTCCCGGTTCCGACGGAGTAATTAGGATAGCTCGCGTTAAGACCACGGTTGGGTCTTACCTACGTCCGGTTATCCGTTTGTGCCCTTGCCTCTTCCATAATTTAAATTAGCTTTTTTGACTGAAATTGTAGTTTAATTTAGGTAATCTTAGCGTTAGTTAGTTATTTGTTAGTCGATCTTAGCTCTAGTTGTTTAGTTATTTTTTTTGAAGGAAATCCTTCAAGGGCGGGGGAGATGGTTGCGCGGAAAACCATTCGCGTTTTTTATTTTTGACGGTAGGAATTTGTCGAATCATTATTCCCTTCCGAAACAATATCATTCGTACCCTCCTATCGACACATCGGGGTGGTGGGGTGGGAGGGGAAAGAAGACGATTCTAGAACATCGCGTAATCATCGGACCCGAGGATATATAAGACACGCGCGACCGACGCGCGCTCTCTTCTCCCGCCGCAGTCGTCGTTGAACTACAACCTCCTCTTCCCGCGCGCTCGTTTGGAAACACCTCACTAGTGGAAACCGCTTTGGCCTGGAAGCAGTCGAGCTCCAGGAACCCGCCTCACCTCGTGTGAGATATCGTCGCGCACCGCCTCTCTCCGGAGTGTTCCGGAAGTCGCCGCTATAGTGATCGACAGGAAGAAGAAACCCCGGTGAGTCAATACTCCTTAATTATACCTGCTTGCTAATAATTTAACCCGCTCCAATTTGTGTTTTTTTTCTAGTCAAGCAGGATTCCTTTCATCGATTCGACAAGTAATAGTTTAGTTTAGGGAAGAGCGAGTGCATTGTACCGCATGCTATAGTAGTCGCTTCACATAAGCATAGAAGCAATCGCATATACAGTCCACTTTAGTTAATATCTCGCGTAATAGGTTTGAGGTTTGACCGGGGAACTAGATTTTCGGCAGCCTTAAACACGTGGCTCCACCATCATCTATGGAATTATTTATTAGTGGTGTTCAAGTCGTAATTACTTTCGTAATTATTCGGCTTTGACTACAACCATGAAGATTCTATTTCTTTAAAAAATACAGCAAAGTATATATATATATATATATATATATATATATATATATATATGTATATATATATATATATATACGACCATTTGACCTATTAAAAATCCTTAAATTCGCAAAAAAAAAATTGTAGGTCACCCATGGCCAAAAAAACTATCCCATCTCTCAAGTTGGGCCTAACTGAACACGGTGTGCAAATTTGGTTAAAATCGGTTAAGTAGTTTAGGTTTGAACAATGTGACACGTAATTTATATATATATATATATATATATATATATATATATATATATATATATATATGAGAGAGAGAGAGAGAGAGAGAGAGAGAGAGACATTTTATTTATAAAAAAATTCGAAATTCGAAGACCATTAGAGATAGAAGTAATATAATAGATTTTAATGTTGCTATAAACTTACGAATATAACCGAAACTGTTTTATAATAATATTATAATACTTAGTTGTAATTACAACGGATGCCACCTAAAAGGTTTTTTATAAGTTATTTAGTATGTACGATTGGTATCAATTTCGTGGTTTTACTTTGTTCTTGGTACTTCTATATAGACTATTTTAGGATCATTCGTGTATTTACTTTAAAAGCTGAATTTACAGGCAAAGTTTGAAACCGTCGTTTAAAGCGCGTGCGGGCGGTCCGTGCGGGCGACACAAAGGAATGTAATTACGCGTTGACAAACGCCGTCCGATTGCTCTTTACTTAGTTATGTATGTCAACAAACAATAATAGGTTTGCATTGTACATCAATTTACTGTAAATGTCAGTTATAATGGATTAGATTGTATTAATCCATTATAACCGACAATCACATCAAAGCAGTGTGGGATGAATTCTCATTATTATATGTATTTGTATTAATGAATATAAATAGCTATCAACTGTGTTTCATAACACTCTATGGAAAATTCTATTTCCAACAATCAGCACTAACCTCAAACGTAGCAAGCAATTTGAATTCGATCCCCACCAGCATAACTGATTAAAGTACTGACTGGCGCCTGCTCAGTGTAATGTCAGCCAAACTGAACATTCGGCCAAATCACTCGGTTCAGTGCAAACGCAGCTTTGAGTGGTATGTATCGTAAAGTGAGTGTATAGAACTGGATATTCTTTTACTGGTAATAAGGCAATTTGATTTCAGCCCTCAGGGGTGACAACGCGTCTGCATCTGCATTTTGATTCTCAATCAAGGATAGTTGTAGGTGTGAATGGGCCGTAGTATCCACTTACTAACAAGTGTACTAAGTGCCCTGTTATAAAAAATGAGGTATGATCATTCGCTTATTAGGATACCCTGAATTTTACAGCTCGATGGTGCACGCAATTAAGAGAGGCAGGTGCTCTCAAACTCGGTAAAATACATTTTTATTTATCATCGACAATACTCTGAATTTTGTTTAAAAACAAGCTAAGTATAAAGTTCCTTTTTATTCGAAGGTTTTTGAGTAGAAAAATCAATTAGAGTTAAACTTATATAATATATTTATTTACATAATATATCAACATACAATCTTTATATTTTAAGTACAGGAAAAGAAACTAAAAAATTCATTGATCAAACAGCTACTCCCAGTAGAATGCCAAGAACACTAGCTGCGTTTCCTCGGTATATATTATCTCGTATACTTAGTTAACTCTTGTCTCTAATGGCGACGACCAGTCCATTAGAAACTTAACCAAAAGTGGAATTCACGAACGTATTTGCGCTATTTTATCAGTTGAGCCGTCTCTGCCGCCCCGGATCTAAATGAGATTCTTCTGAAATGAGAAACTAGTCTTAAGTACATTCTTTATACATTTTATTGTCAATATACTCGTATATACATAACACATACAAACTTTTCTACCTATGTCGGTTATTGACTTTGAAACCATCCAACCGAACCGATGTGCCCCAAACTAAAACAATGCATTAGGCACTATATAAAAAAAGTTTACAAAGTGTCCTTTTTTAAATTTAAATAAAAAACTTAATTATTAAATAAAATTTTAGAATTAAAGAAGAAACAATACTCGCTTAGAACTTTCTCTAGAGGTACCTATCTAATACACTATTCCATTATAATTTGTACTACACCTAGTTGCGAAACTTATTTTATAAGTATAAAATACCGACCCTAAGAGCAAAGTTTTCAACATTTACCAGTATCAGTGTTGGTAGTTTCAAAATATTCTATAGTTTCAATAGTTTCTGAATTCTCTAAAGGTTAACTTTTATATGCACAAAATATTGAAAGATATGCACAACTTACGTAATAACATGCATATTCGCTTCGTGAGAGCAAGGACAGGTGATGTCGGGCTGGCACTAACTAAAACACCATGGTTCCTGTCACCATGGTCACAGTTCGTTGTATATTAGCAGGACGACGGAATCGAATTCGCATGTGCATTTTTTTTGAATTTTGATTTCAATTTAATTTTAATTTTTACTTTTATTTTTATTATAACTAATTTAATTCTAATTTTGATTTTAATTTTAATTCTAATTTTAATTTTAATTTCAATTTTGTGGCGGTGGAAGGAAAAGGACAGCCCCAACAGCACCACCCACTATCGTTCATTCCTTTTTTTAAATTCTTTATAGCCTATCAAGGTCCACTGAATTAAAGTTACAGGTTCCAAATTTAAAATCATTTATTATTATTTATTATTTATCATCAGTTATTAGGCGCATACGTCTAGCAGTATTATAGAAGATTACTTGCTATGCTATATATGCAGCATAAAGACCGCCAATTGTATACTCTACGTGAAATATATTATTTTATTTCACGTAGAGTATATAATTTAGTTACAACAAAACTAAGCATACGTAAAAATTCCAAGACTAAGCATACGTCTCCCCATTGTTTGCCTCATAAGAGGAGCATTTGTGATAGTTGCCACGCTTGGCAGGCGAGTTGGTGGCCGCAGTTTTTTGCCTGTTGCCTTATGACAGCGACTGAACAATTTGAGGTAGAGGATATTATTACATCGCCACGAGATGGTCACGCTCTTCTCAGGAGAGAACGACTTCTCCCCCAGTTATGCTGTGGATTATCGTGGCGAATCGTAAAACCGACAAATTTCTCCCCATTCCCGCCAGATTCAGTGTCTTGCCATATTAGCACTTCCCTTCTTCAGGACTTAACAAGCCCAGTCGGAACTGCCACATCGGGTCAACCTTTCACCTAAGGCCAGCCATATGGGTTCCTTTTTATTCACCGTGGGTCAACAAGCCACGACTACTATGCCCTCTGTAAACAAATTTTGTAAGGAGTTCAATTTCTTTAATAAATAAGGAAAAAAATTGTGCGTGTCATCGTGCACACACGTACGAAGTGCAACTTCTTTACGATATATCATTCTTCTTTTACTTTATATTTTACATAAATAGGTTAAACAAGGCTTATGCAAAAAGGTTACGAAAAAACTAGTAGTTAACGTGACTTGTTTTTTTAAATACCATACTAAATTCCTCTAGCACGTCGATAGAGAAATTTCACTTCAATTAAGATGAAATTAAATTGTAACTAAAACTATAATAACGATTGAAATGTACTAAACTATTGAAGTTATTTGGAGAAGATAGTTTTATTAATCATTTTTCCATATTTCCGTGTCTTTTAATTCTAAATTTTCTAAATTAAACTTAACTAACACTCCTCTAAAATGACATACTTATTATTAAGTAAAAAAAAGGATCTAAAGAGAATAAGAAAATAACATAAGTAACAATTGCTATAAACACAAAACAAACCTTTCTAAAGTAAGTAACCAACTCCAGTGATTTAGTGTTTTGCAAGCTCTTTCATCTGGAAGTAACCATTCAGAAATCACATTAAGGCAACGAGAGCGCTTGGTTGGAACTACGATCTAATAAATCTACATCGCTCGAGATCGCACTCGAAATCGTTTTATCCTTTCTTTTATTCCCAGGCCTGTCTATCGAAGCGAAATTCGTGTTTCAAGTAAACTCCCATTATTAAAGTTAATAATATTACTGATTTAAATAAAAAATGGAAATATGTGAACGTACGTATTGTACTAATTTTTTTGGATATAGATCTGCAATGGTAAAATAGCCCACAGCAACAGGTTATAAACAATCCCACTGGATTTCTTACTGGTCTTCCTTGGAGCTTCCTTGGAGGTTGGGATTTTCCGAACCACTAGTGAAGAAAGAGTTAACTTAAATTTTTTATTAAGGATTACATATTATACTTTTGAATAACAAATATTCTGTTCTAAAATTCATATTAGTCCTTAGGTGTGATATCAACCCCGTAATCTTCTTTCTTGACTTTTGTTTTATAAAACAAGGAATATAGTACGTGAGTATAATATAGTCATCCGGCTAATATGGTCACTTTCTTATAACTCAAAAACTACAGCTTTCTTTGTACAGATGTCTCTGTAAAACGACAGCTCGTCGTAAGTCAATCAAATAGTAAAGGGTTAATAAAAGGGCGCTGCTTTATCGACGCCATTTTGACACTTGACATTACAATAAATATTAAAGTCTGTTTTAGTATGGTGTAGTGTAGTTAGTTATTTTAAGTTTTTTTTTTTGAAGTGTTCGTTATTATTGCTAAAGCTTATTTGTAATTTTTTCTTAATATATTGGTTATAGTATACGACTTTAGGTTTTTGTCTCTGTCCTCCTCCTAGTTTTGGTTTTGTTGACTTATATATTACTAGCGTAAGGACCGGGCCAACTGAACAACAAAAACGGACCAGTGCACTGGCTCTAAAATTACAGTTAAGGGCCAACGCGAATCGCGAAAGACGATGACGAAAAGCGATGACACCGATGAGCATAGAGTAATAATCGTGGTAGCCCTCATTATAATTGCATCAAGGATGCAACATAAATGCATCGATCAAGCATCGATTGATCAGAAAGGGAGCCATTCTAATTTTATTTTATAAAAACGCGGTACTCATGAGAGTACCGCGGTTTTTTTTAAATAAATATAACATAACATAACAGAAATTCTCGATACCGTAGGGTTAACATTAAAATGTAAAATGACCCAATATTAATACTTTATATATATTACAATAATTAAGTCGACCTGTAGGCAATTTTCGCTTAGTATTATTACGATACTATATACTACAAACTATAAAATAATAGTACAATTAGGAGAATTATACTACGAAATCCGACCCTGGTTACGTCGTGTTTTGATATGACGTTAGTATTATGACAGATGCGCTACTTTTTCTTGTATGAAAAATTTGTGAGTAAAATATTTAGATGGGCCTATCCCTCCTTTCGAAAACATTGTTTATGCAACAAAGCTTAAGATGACCACCATATTACCATCACGTACCTTAGTTTTAGCCAACCTAAAGAAATGGATGATGTTTACAATTCTACTATATGTTTTTAGAGGGAAATTACCTTTTTTGTTTGATTGTTATATAAGATAACAAACATTTAAAGTGAATTTAGATTGAGGTTAAAGCAAATGTAAAATAGGATAACGATGTTAAGATGTGAAAATGCGAAAACGACAAACTCTTCTATTATTATTTTTATTATTTTTTTCTGTCATAGCGACGACGGCTTGGTAACTCAATTGCTCACCATTGCTTCAATATCCGTAGGGAATATTATTTATTCTAAATAATTGTTACGGGTATGGGTGTCCGTCACATCAATGTCCGATTTATGTAAATATTATGTAATGTGCCTTTACGATACCATGATGTGTTCCTAGTATTGTAAAGGAAGCTTAAAGTTACAGGCTATCGAGGATGTTAAAAATATATCAACATTGATTAGACATGGTTACATCTTTATCTGATATAAAAGAACTTTAGGGTTTAGGAAGTGGTAAAATCTACTCAGTCGAATTTTTCACAAAATATTTGACAAGATGCGATTCCTTCCAACCACATCTGACGACAGTTTGAAATTTGCTGAGTACATTCCTGCGTTGGTCTTAAATTGAAATTGAGATTGGAGATGAAAAATGGAAACCGAAATTACATGCTAGAGATTATATTTTAGAGAGAACTACTTTTTCAACCAAGAAATTGAACTCTTTAGACCTCAAAACGTGGAAATACGCTGATATTTGGAATTACGAAAATTACCCTATTACAATAACTTGCGATATTTTAGAATAAAAACACTAAACTTTCTATCAAACAGGTTATGAAGCACTCAGTTCATACAACGCACAATGTCATGTGCCTTGTATGAACATCTCCAATTAGAGTTGTAATATAAATAAAGGCCGCGGCAACAAGTGGGTCACCCGAGGCGCCCATACCCACACCCCTTCCCACATTCCCCGGATCATGAACACGAATGTTCATGACCTATTTTACCAAAAAAAAATCCCTAGGATCGAAACCGAGGAAACCAGTGTTTTATTTACATATAAACATAACGTTCTTAAATGTACAGAAACATTATTTAAATTTTTGCTTAATTCAATTGCACAACACATGGTTTTTTGTTTTCATCTTAAATAATAGCATGCATCAATTCTTCGAGACTTCTAACCAAATTTTCATTCAAACTTACCCTCGACCACGTGGTTGTATTTAATTTAAGTATAATAAAGTAATAAAAATAACTTTCTTTTCAATATCTAGTTTCAGATGCAGTGTTTTTTTATCTACCTACTATAAGCCAAGGCGAACGATCCCACCTAGTGATAAGTGGTTATGGAGTCCTAGATGGTAAATTACACTGTTTTAGCTTAACAAAATGCTATTCACTCCTAGCTTGAAAATGTACATATTGTAATAAGACGGCAAGACAGACAGTGAACTATTCCCCATCCTTGCGATTGCGAAAGATGGAGCAAACCGAGGTTCGAATTATCAAAACTTGGTTCGAATGCGTGGAATATCGACAACAAAGGGATGCAGACCCACCGACTGCCTGGTTTTCCGATAATGGGAAGAGGAGCGAGGAAACCCACGCACATCACACAGACTGATGAGGTATAGCAGCGTTATTAGTGCGAGCAATCTTTGTGTATTTCATCTACTTTACGTATCCTTGGATAACTGACTTGACTTACCTATGAAATACGACACAGTCAGACCAATTGTTCTAGAGATATTTATGCGGTAGTAAAAGTGAAAATAGAGTTTTTGCTTGTTTTTCTTAAAGTTCCACATCCAACAGCCCTAGAATAGCTGCAAACAGAATATTTATTTTACGGCAAGTTCCTATTTTTGTATTTCATTTTCAGGAGGCTAAGTGCTTCTGACAAATGCAACATAATTGCCACTATGAATTCTATTAGATCATAATCACAGGAAAAGCGCTTGAAACTCGAATATGGTTATTTTGATAGTGAAATTCGATAATATCGGAATAGAGGAAGCTCTTGAGGTCTGTCATGTGTTGACCACATTATTCACGTAAAACAACGGTGCAATAACGGGTGCGATAATATATTATATGTAGATAATGCATGTATTATTAATATAAACATTCCTCTTGAATCATTCCGTCTATTACCGCCAGTAGTTACTTTGTACCAGTTCTGGCTCACTGAGTCAGAAGTGGTAGAACGTTCGTCGACTCACGATCCTAAAAAAAAGGTTTTGGCATGCTCTGATCACGAATCTGCGGTCCGTTTTTGCGTAGGATGCACGGTTCCGGAGATGTGCAGATCAATTAACCAATATCTAATTGATATCCGGTGAGGGCCTCCACCGTCATTAGCGTCCCATTGTTCTTATCTATTGTCATTGTCTATTCTTCCTCGGCGTGTGCGTCGGCTTATCAGTGCTATTGTATTATACTTCTTTGTTCCTATCTACAACACTAATCTGAATCATCAATAAAACACATTACCTAATTTTGTTACAATTTTTATTTACAAAATACAAAATCTTATTACTTATTATCTATAAAATACGAGCGAAACATCTCATCCACTAAAATATCGTTGTACAATGTGTTCCCTGTAAACATACTCGTTAAACTAAGCATTGAACATCCCTGAAACTTATATAGCAAATACATTAAGCAATATTCGCCACAAACTGAAGTCCACTCATTCTGAATCTACGTTGGTACGTGGGTATACAAGGGCAGTCTATTAGCAGCATAAGCATTATTTTCTAGACTGGGGTGAAACTTTTTCAGATGTTATTGTACATCTAATGTATCCATGATATTACTGTTATTAGTAGATTATTACAGTACCAATCTACTCAATGACTAACATAGGAATGATCAATTATAGTGATTTCTAAATATTAAATTGCATTCTTTTGTGTTATACAAATCGTATTTGAGTCATCGATACATCGAACGAGACGCAACACGAAAGAATTTTGAGATAAGCAACAGAATGTGAGGTAAGCTTGTTGACGCATAAAGTTACTATCAGTTCCACTGCAGAAATTCTTTAGATTAGAATTATTACTTACTGGTACTATATAAGACCGAACAGCTGCAGTCATGGAGTTAGTGTATGGTCGTTTGACTGCAGTGGATCTATCAATATTACATTTGTGTTACTTCAACGCATCAAAGGCCATGGATGTAAGTGTTAATTCTATTGACAAACTTACTTTTCTTTCTGTTGTTTTCTTACGTTTGTATGATTTAGTGTTAACAAATTATATTTAAATATTGTGTGTGTATATGATTAAGCTGTGGTAGCTCAGATGGTTAGCGCAAGCTGTAAATTTCACAGTACGCGACTTGAGTTCGATCCCCGCCGGCACCAATTAAATTGTTAATTGCAATTTTAAGTGTTGATTTACCACGTGCTCGGCGGTGAAGGAAAACATCGTGAGGAAACCTGTATGTCTGAGAAAATTTCGAAAAGGCATGTGAAATTCGCCAACACGCATTGAGGCAGCGCGGCGGACATTTCCTAGCCCTAAATACAAAGACAATAGCAGAAAGTGAAAAAGTTAAAAAATCCTTTTTTAACAATGACAGTCACTAGTTGATCATTGGTGAATGTGATTCTGTTTGCTTAAATTACATGAAGACAAGAGCAGAAAGAAGAGATGGGATGATGGAAAGTAATGAAGCATTGTTATGTGAAGTTTGTTGGGACAAACATATTTTTAGTCACGTGTAAATACTTTTTGGTTCAAAATGACACAAAATCTAAAAAATATTAGATACATCGATGGTGTACATGGGCGGATTTTACATTACATATCCTCATAAACATTTTCAATGTAGAGAAATGTCTATTCTAGACGTAAAACTATCTAATAAAAATTATGCGTTTATCGATCATTATTTGTTTCGGCCAAGTTATCCTTTCAATTACATATTTGTCGCCAAAAGACAAAAAAAACTGTTCGTTATTGCGAAACACACGACATTCCATATTTTGACATGACCGAAGAATTAAAATGTGCCTACAAACAAGAGAACATCATTCCCCATATTAAATTGGTACATTAGAAATTTGTGCAATGACGAAGTGATCGCATACAAGGGTTATAGGTTATATACAAAGGTTCAGCAGAAAAACAACTTTTAAAAATGTTGAGGACGAATGATAGAATTTTTAATATTGAAGAATACAAATGTCCAATTTAAAATAAAATAAAATTTTTAATGAATCATAAATTTTGTTTGATTTCCCAAAAAATATTAGTTGTAGAACAATATATATTAATTGTTTATACGAACACTTTCATTTTTTATTTCACCCCTTAGAACTTTAGACGTGTGTAATGTTTCACTTTATACATCGGTTTACTGCTATTATGGCAGGACCAAGTGGATGTGGGAAGTTAAATTTTGTAACAAATTTCATAAAATTAGTTACAGAAATATGTAATTCTGATTTTAATCAGATCACAAGGTGCTTTGATGAAATACAACCTTTATATAATTTACCAAATGTTAACTATCATCAAGGAATTCCAAATCTTAATATGTTTGATGGTGAAAACCCACATCTTGTTATTATTGATGATCTAATGAGAGAGTCCAATGTAACTTTAAACCCGAACAGTGTTTTGTATTAGACTAAATAGAAGATTTATAAAGAAATAAAAAATAATATATTGCATACAATTTGTTTTATTTAATTTTATAACGATTCACATAGTTACATACACACAAAATGCATTACACATAACACATAAAATCTAACACACAACACATATTATAACCTTAACTACTATAGTCTACAGTAACATTTCTGTTTTTATGTATCTCGATAATATTATCAAACTCAGCATAAACTATATAGTTAATTGTTTGTATTAGTGAGGATTCAAGTCGTACTTCTAATCTTACACTACCATGCTTTATGAGATTTCAATGAGTTGATGAGTTGGCTGATAAATCAGGAGTTAAGTCAAATGCTAATAGACAGTAGCCTTTGGCATACTGTTCACAAGAGATTCCATTTCCTTCATTAAGAAAGTGAATACCAGTTCCCGAGAATAGAGTATGATATGCTGATATAAATATACTATTATTAAAAGATGGTTGTAAAGCTTTTGAAGGTATTTGTTGACCATCAATATATAAGCTGAAAGAATTAATACCATAGTTTTTAAAGTTAAATGGATTTTTAGTAAGGGAACCATTGAATGCAGAACTGTTCACAAATCCATTTATACATCTTTTGGGTACCTGTCCTAAAAATATATTATCAAGAGTTTTTCCTTGAACAAACGATGGAATTGTTAAAACTTTTACTTCAGCTCGAGTAATAGGATATTTAGCAGTGGTAGAAGCTAAAACTTTTTGATGTGCGAGTAATACACTTGGGTTAATTCGTGCTCTTCGAACAATAAGAGTTGCGTCCGTAATGCAATCTTTAAACTTTACATCGTTTGACACAGCAATTAAATTAAAACTCTCTCTTGATCGAACCAATTTAACACTCATTTCAACGCTTAATGCCTCCTTACCAATCACTCGAGTACATGAATATTGAAACTCGACAACTCCAACCGACCATTCACCTTCTAATTTAATAGCTTTCGGTAATTTCGTTGAAAAATTTGTGGTCTTGTTATCAGGAAAGTATTCCATTGAACTATTGCTGAGCAAAGTTAAATAAAAACTTTCTTTATTCATATTTCTTTTAAACTAGAAGCTAAAATCCAACTGTTAAATTTATTTGGATAACCTTTCCACTTCACTAATACTTCTTTTCTGTTACCTGAGTAACGAGTGTCAATTATTTTATCTATTTTATATTGTGAGGTGGGGTTGTAAGTGATTTTCTGTAATTCTCTTTCATAAAAAGTACCAACTATTGGTTCATTTTGTAAATCTGTTATTGTATAAACAACCCATGGAGATCTATCAATTATTGAAGATATAATAAATATTTCATCACTCCAATTTGATTCATATCCTTTTTTGGAAAACATGTTTATATTTAGTTATTCGAACATAATCACCCACATTGAAATTTGGTTTAGGATTTTCTAAAGAAAGTTTGTTTGACCGTCTATCATAAAGATTAGTCCAAACTGTCATAATATTGTTGGAATTTACATCACATGGGCACATCTTAATACTAGAGTGAAATTTGTAATTATAAGAGTATATTAAATCTTGTAAAACATCTATATATCTATAAGTATTATTATGAGTGAAATATGCTACATTTTCATTTTTAGTGTTCTTTGAAATCAACAACACTGGCCTTAATGTCAGGATTATTAGTGGTATAGTAATTAATCTTTTTGGATTTAAAGTATTTTTGTACATCTTTTGAAACAAATTCTGTACCTTTATCAGATTGTATGTGAGTAGGTGTTAAATTACTTTCAGTAAATATACTTTCAAAACGTTCTTTAGTTGTTTCTGAGTTTTTCTTTTTCATTGGTCTTGCAAAAGCATATTTACTAAATACATCAATAACACAAAGTATATACTTGAAACCATCATTATATTGAGAATAAGTTCGCATATCACTTAAATCACCTTGCCACAATTCATTAATATTTGATAGAATGTACCTATTACGCGGGAATTTTTTTCGATTGGGTTTATGTAATGTGTATGTTTCTTGTGATTTTAACCATTCCTTTACTTGCTTTTTATTCATTTTACCCTTCATGGCTTTTGATAAGTTATCAATACTACCAAAATCAGCGGGATTAGATGGATCATAATAAATCCTGTTAATTTCTTCTAGTACGGGGTCCATTTTTCCCACTCAAGCCTTTTACGTATTTTAGTTGTAGACTTTCTATCTCTACTTCTCGGTGTAGAAAACTCTTAAACTTCAATCTCAGAGGGTTTGTTCAGATCTTTTGCTTGAAGTTGGTTAATAAACTCACATCTCTTTGGATTTCCAATATAAGTAAGTGGAACTTTAATATCTTTTAATGCTTCCACCCTACCGGATCACTTATTTTTAAGGGAGTGTGAAGTGAATCATTTATTAAATCAACAATATTAATTCCAGGAATTTTTTCATAATCAATTATAATAACTGTCCTTATCATATTTGCCTATTCTATCCTTATTGTCCTTTTATTATAAGTTTTTGGTATTAAACTGATTATTTGAGCTGGTGTGTAAAGTGGATTTTCATCATTTTCTTTACTTTTAATGGATCGATTCTCCTCCAACAAAGATTCAACATCAACTGAAGTTTTTAGATCTCTATCTTTATTTTTAAAACCAATTTTAGACTCATTTGAATCTTCATTAGATGTATCAGAATAAATTGGTAATCTGAGTGGTTGACGATCCTCTTCGGTAAAATGAAGGTATCTTTGCAGTGTTTGTAAATATAACATCCATTTCTTTCGGTCTTCCGTCTTACTATTCATAATATTTTGCATTTCAATATCTAATCGAGATAAATTACTATTAACCTTATTTTCTTGTTTTAATTTTTCAATCAACCCAGGTTCGATAAGTATCAATTCCTTTGCATTTTCCATGTTAACTAGTTTAGGCTAGTCCACTCACTAATCCACTCAATATTGCACCTAATATTATTGGTAAAAAGAACCCTCCTTTTTGTATAATTATATTTTTTCTTAGTTTATGTTTACACTTACGCACTAGTTTACGGAGTATATTTTTGTGTTTATTAAATTTTTGTTTATCCTGATCTTTAAGAGGTAATTTTCCTTGTAAAACGTTATGAACACACTCACAAATGCAGTTAATTTCTTCTTCATCACACGTTTTAAGTAATGCTCTTTGATATTTTGGTTTAAGCGTATGCAAAGCGTTTAGCAAATGTTTATGCATTGTGAGTCGACGATGCATCATTTAGAAATGATTTGAATTGTTGGATTCTTGGTGTATTTAAACTCTTTTGTGGAGACGTAGACTGTACAGAAACCATTAAATGGGAAAACATTTGTCTAGATACGACAATAATCATAGGTATTCTATTTTAAATCTACCATTAAATATCCATGCGCCTCTAGAGTTGCATCCCTGTAGGCATCTTCAATGAATTTTGGGTTATCTGGAGACACTTGTAGTGCTAAATATCTTATTTGAGTTTTATCTCGAGGGTTTTTAAAATATATTATATAACTTCAGTTTAAAAAAAATGTCTCTTCGCCCTCTACCCTAATGAAATAATTTTTGTGTTAAATAAAATACACTAAGATTCCTGTGATGACTACCTTTTGTAAATATATCCACAGTTCTTCCATCGGACTCTCTCATTAGATCATGAATAATAACAAAATGTGGTTTTTCACCATCAAATATATTAAGATTTGGAATTCCTTGATGATAGTTAACATTTAGTAAATTATATAAAGGTTGCATTTCATCAAAGCACCATGAGATCTGATAAAAATCAAAATTACATATTTCTGTAACAGATTTTATGAAATTTGTTACAAAATTTGACTTCCCACATCGACTTGGTCCTGCCATAATAGCAGTAAACGGATGTATAAAGTGAAACATTACACACGTCTAAAGTTCTAAGTGGTGAAATAAAAAATGAAATGACAACAATTAATATATATCGTGTTCTATAACTAATGTTTTTGGGAAATCAAACAAAATTTATGATTAATTTAAAATTTTATTTTCAAGCAATAACCACTTGTAAAAAACCCACACTTCATCACAAGAACAGTGTAAAATTTTGTGATTATTTTTGCAAATATATGATTATTACACAAATAACGTTTATTTAAATTTATGACATTTACCAAATCATTGTATTTTGGACATTTGTATTCTTCAATATTAAAAATTCAAAAAATTCTTTCGTCGTCAACAATTAAATAATAGTAGTAATAATTCTAATCTAAAGAATTTCTGCAGTGGAACTGATAGTAACTTTATGCGTCAACAAGCTTACCTCACATTCTATTGCTTATCTCAACATTCCTTCGTCCTTCTCGTGTCTTATTCAGTGTATTAATGACTCAAATACGTTTTGTATAACACAAAGAATGCAATTTAATATTTAGAAATCACTATAATTGATCATTCCTATGTTAGTCATTGAGTAGATTGTTACTGTAATAATCTACTAATAGCAGTAATATCATGGATACAATAGATGTACAACAACATCTGAAAAAGATTCACCCCAGTCTAGAAAATAATGTTTATGCTGCTAATAGACTGCCCATGTATACCCACGTACCAACGTATATAATATGCAATTTGGATACAGATGATAAACCAGGACCGAATGACGTCGGTCAATATTTTGATTCATATGGACGATCACCTGTACGATATCATCTAGAGTTTTTAAAAAGGAATTGTAAAAAATGGAACTGGAATGTTGATAGGATTCAGAATGAGTGGACTTCAGTTTGTGGCGAATATTGCTTAATGTATTTGCTATATAAGTTTCAGGGATCTTCAATGCATAGCTTAACGAGTATGTATACAGGGAACACATTGTACAACGATATTTTAGTGGATAAGATGTTTCGCTCGTATTTTATAGATAATAAGTAATAAGATTTTGTATTTTGTAAATAAAAATTGTAACAAAATTAGGTAATGTGTTTTATTGATGATTCAGATTAGCGTTGTAGATAGGAACAAAGAAGTATAATACAATAGCACTGATAGGCCGACGCACACGCCGAGGAAGAATAGACAATGACAATAGATAAGAACAATGGGACGCTAATGGCGGTGGAGGCCTTCAACGGATATCAATTAGGTATTGGTTAATTGATCTGCACATCTCCGGAACCGTGCATCCTACGCAAAAACGGACCGCAGATTCGTGATCAGAGCATGCCAAAACCGTTTTTTTTAGGATCGTGAGTTGACGAACGTTGTACCACTTCTGACTCAGTGAGCCAGAACTGGTACAAAGTAACTACTGGCGGTAATAGACGGAATGATTCAAGAGGAATGTTTATATGTATAATACATGCATATGCTGTCTAGATCGAAAAATCACCCATGCGCTGCGAGGACAGATCACTAGTGAATAAAGAAAAAAAAACTAGTTAGTAGTAAATATGCGTAAAGAATTTTTTTTATAGAAGAGGAGGCAAACGAGCATGCGGCTCACCTGATGTTAAGTGACTACCGCCGCCCATGATCAACCGCAACACCAGGGGAATTGCAGGTGCGTTGCCGGCCCTTTAGAAAGGAGTAAGCTCTTTTCTTGAAGGTCCCCAGGTCGTATCGGTCCGAAAAATCGCCGGTGGTAAACTATTCCACAGAGAGGTTGTACGCGGAAGAAAACTCCTTTTGAAACGTACAGTGGTGGACCGCCAAGCATCCAGCATGGTGTGGATGGTAGCGGGACGTTTGCCGCGTAGTGCGATCACGAAATTTAGCGGCTGGGATTAATCCGAACAATTCCTCAGAGCACTCTCCATGATATATGCGAAAGAAAATGCAAAGGGATGCAACGTCTCTTCGCAGTGCCAGTGAATCGAGCCGATCGGAAAGCTCTCGGTCGTCGACGATTCGAGCCGCTCTGCGCTGGATGCGGTCAAGTGGAAGGAGCTGGTACTGGGGAGTCCCAGCCCAGAGATGGGAACAGTATTCCATGTGCGGCCGAACCTGCGCCTTGTAAAGTTGCAGGCGGTGTGCCGGCATGAAATACTGTCCCGCTCTGCTGAGCACGCCAAGCTTTTTAGAGGCCAATTTGGCCTTCTCTTCCAAGTGACCACGACACTGCACGTCACTCGATATGTCGACGCCGAGGATTCCGATACTGGCTGAGGCAACAAGGGGAGTGCCTTTAAACTGAGGGGATCCGACAAAGGGGTTCCTTTTAGCGGTTAACGCGCAAACTTGTGTCTACTGGGGGTTAAACTGGACTTGATTTAGTCGCCCCCAATCCGAGACTCTGTTCAGCAAAGACTCGACTTCAGACACAAATTTGTTCCGGCACTCGGAGACGTTTTCCCGAGAAATATTGGCTCGACCGGTGTAAAGAGCATCACCAGTGCTGTCATCTGCATAGCAATGAATGTTACGGGTTTGCAACATATCATTGATATTGTAACGCTTTCCCCCCTCTCATAATAATAAATATATATTAAATACTAAATGTATTATATTCCCCTTTACATAATAATTATATATATATGTGACCAAGATTAATAAAAGATGTTTTGGTCTTTCTAAATGATCTTTCTAAAGGTTTAATAATAGGCCGTTTGTAATATTTTGGCGTGATCGTTTAGTTAGGACCCTTATTTACATTGTGTTTGTTTAGTAACTTAGTTCTTTTAGGTGTCTTTTGGAAGAATGAATATTCGCTAGATCAATTGAAAGCTGTCGGTAGTGCCTTATAAGCTAAGTGAACCCCGTTCACGAAGACAGGACTCGAGAAAGGTTAAGAACATAAAACGTCCTAATTCCACTTGTATCAGGTTTACATTATTAAATCATTATTAATTATCCCTTCCCGCTCGGAAAAGGCTCAAAATATATTTATACAAAATACCCGATACAAGAGCTTTCGCTCTCCTACATTTATTAAAAAAATGTAGGGGAGGCACACGGCCCCACACACGCCGTGCACGGTGAGCGCCAACCATTTTGATGCACTCCCCCCCGAAGGGAACGCTAATTCGGGAACTGGACCGTAGTCCACAGCAAAATAACTGACGAACCAGTAAAAGAGGCTTGGCCCCTTGTTAGTGCGTAAGCACAAACATTGACCGAAGTCGCGCATGTCAATGCGTGTAAACGCCATACAGAATACGAACGAATCCAGCCACAGTGAATGTACGTCACACGGTTTAGGCAAATAGGTATACGGGCCGTAAACCCTCTGTGAGCGCCACCACCTGCCAGACCGCCGCTCCTGCAGACGTGATGTAAGTGTATGGCATCACCACCAATTGCATGATCAACACGGCTACTAGCCGCAAAGCGTGTCATGAGTCTACCGCTTACCTCAAGGGAATGGGGTCCCACGTTGTGCGGCTTTCGGCCGCAGCCTTGAGAGTCTCCTCAGATCCTCCCGCCAGCTACCACCATCATGAGGTCGACACATATGCTCCACCAACCAATACAACGGCAGATATAGCCAAAAGGCAGTTATAAGATAAGAGTAATAATTCGCCATCAGAAAGGGTTTGTGTCACTGACGTTGAGTAAATGCATTTTCGATTAATTTTGTCTCACCCACCAACAAGTTGCCTTCAATCATTCAAAGGTGGGAAAGTTACAGAGATATAATATTATGTATAAAAATGTTGTTATATAAAACATCGTGGAGGGCAGACAGTCTGCAGCCCCGTAATGAAGGGACCCGACTTGGGCAAAGCTACTCAGGCGTGAGTCAAACAAAGACGCAGAGAGCGCCATTGAGAATAGTGTCCCACCAAACAACCATCGCAGAGACGCAATGCTGCAGAACGCAACAAGCATCAATACAACTATCGTCGGGCTTACACCATCCCAAGGTCCCCCATACATCCCAGCAGACATCACCACCCGCATACCTCCATCGACCAGAACCATAAGAGTGCGTCGAATCAGGCGCAGCATACCCGCAGATCTATCACAAGACGCAATACCGTAAGTAGCAGTAAGCATCAATGCAACTATCATACGGATGGCGCCCCCTCACAACACACCCACATGATCCCTATCGATTTTGGTAACAATTTTTTTATTGTTGTTATATAAAAAATATCACCAACGTATCATAGTAGCACGCTACTAAGACGCCAATGAACAAAACTCCACGTATCATAGCGCTAATGCACTAAGACATGAAGTTGAGTATGCCTGTTACGCTTAAAAGTGCTACCAAACACACTAATCATCCCAATCCGAGAGATAGACGACGCATCGCTATGCGCTACGACGTCGCCCACAAACGGTATGGGTGTGCGATGTCCGCGGGAAAGCCGTATTGCTACAACAAACCCGCTTACCACCAGCACTGAGATGATATGTCTAGAACACATCGGTTAGCGAGTCCAAGTTTACCTCGGACCAATTGCTCATGAAGCAGCACACACGCCACCATAACATTCCTTTTCAAGTCCCTAATAAGGACTAGTCATTTTGCTACAGTACTAGGAGCAGTTAATCACCCAACCACTCCATACAATGCTTATGCATCAAGGAGACCTTCTATAATATTGCTTTTGTATCATAGACCTTACTTTCATAAGTCATTCATATATAGGGTTCGAACCCACAACCCTCCTATTGTAATGCATATGTATCATAGAGACCTTCTATAGTATTGCTTTTGTATCATAGACCTTACTTTCATAAGTCATTAATATATAGGGTTCGAACCCACAACCCTACTATTGTAATGCATATTTATCATAGAGACCTTCTATAGTATTGCTTTTGTATCATAGACCTTACTTTCATAAGTCATTGATATATAGGGTTCGAACCCACGACCCTACTATTGTAATGCAAATTCGTCATGGAGACCTTCTTTAGTATTGCTTTTGTATCATGTGAGTTTAATATCATAAGTCCCTAATATAGGACTAGTCATTGTGCTACAGTACTTCAGGCAGTCGGGCTCCCGACCACCCATATATATGTACAACTGCAGGTATGTATCTCCGGCAGCTCCTTTATACAAGACATCTATACATGTACACCTTCCATAACTTAGGAAACTTTTCTTTTATACGTGAACTCCTTCCACAACTTAGGAAATTTTCTTTTATACATGAACTCCTTCCACGACTTAGACAATTTTCAACAAATTTCCTAATTATCTTATAAATGTTATTTATCTTTATTTTTATAATATTTTCGACTTGTATTTCTATTAATTATATTATTTTAAATATTTTTTCAAGTTTCTAATAAATTTAATTATTATGGAAGACAATATTTTTCCTTTAATTTACTATGTTATTGGTCTAATGTCTGAAATGTATTTTATATTAACTTTATGGTTATCAATGTAATTTTATTGTTTAATATATATCTTTTAAGACTATTTTTGAAGCCCCTTTATATTGAATTTAATTATTAATAATAATGTTGGGCCGTCACAATACGCAGAAGAAACAGCGTTGGCGATAGCACGCAGCCCTGTGGAACACCAGCATTATAGGCTTGCAATCGGAGCTTGCACCGTCTACAACGACCTTGATGCTCCGATCTGCAAGAAAGCTGGTGATCCAATCGCACAATTTCTCGGAAAGCCCATAGGAAGGGAGTTTTGAAAGAAGAGCTTTGTGCCAAACCCCATCGAAGGCCTTCGCAATATCCAAACTAACGGCCAATGCCTCCCCCTTGGACTCTACTGCCTCCGCTCATATGTGAGTTAGGTAGACCAGAAGATTACCAGCTGACCGACCACGGCGAAAACCGTATTGGCGGTCACTAATCAGCTGGTGATCCTCAAGGTATCTCATGAGCTGGCAGTTTACAATGGACTCCATTGTTTTGGAGAACAAGGAGGTGATGGCGATAGGCCGGTAGTTGGACGGGTCTGAGCGGTCGCCTTTTTTAGGGATCGGGTGGATGAAAGCCGTCTTCCATGATTTTGGGACTATGCCTAGGGAGTAGGAGTACCGGAAAAGACGCGTTAAAACCGGTGCCAACTCTGGAGCACACGTCCTCAGCACAATTGGGGGGGATTCCGTCAGGCCCACTCGACTTGTGGATGTCCAGGGAGAGGAGTGCTTTGCGAACCGAGCGCTGTGTGAACTGCACTTCCGGCATGGAGCACTCACACCACGGGATAGTCGGCAGCGTACTCCCCCCGTCATCGAGAGTCGAATTAGACGCAAAGAAAGAGCCTAGAAGATCGGCTTTCTCCTTTGCGGTATAGGCCAGTTCGTCCTCCCTGTGCAGAGATGGAAGAGATGGCTGACAGAAATTCCCCTGGACAGCCTTGGCGAGAGACCAGAATGCATGGGTTCCAGAAGGAAGGCGAACTAGTTTCTCGACAATCCTGCCTATGTGCTTTAACTTTGTCTTGGCAATGACTCTTTTGAAGGACCTAGAGGCGGAATTATACTGCTTTTTTAGAGCGCTGGTGTCTACATCCCGGGACGCTGATGCGACAGCCCAGGCTTGGTTTTTCTGCAGCCCGGCTCATAGCATGATGCTATTTTACAGGAGCGCCCAAACCATGGCTGAGATTTGCCTCCAATGGGCACCACAGAGGAAGGAATAAAAAGTTCCATACCCTGAAGTACCACATCAGCGACAGAATCCGCAACAACGTTGAGCTCTTCCGTCGAGAAGCAAACCCGCCCCCAAGGGTAAGATGCAAAGAAAGACCGCATCCCATCCCAATCGGCTGACCTATAGTGCCAAACACGGCAGCAGCCTGCATAGTGCAACCGTGATTTCAGCGTGAGTGGCACCACACTCCGGACAAGACAATGGTCCGAGGAGCCTAAAGGGGCGTTGACGGAAATCTGATATCCGTCCGGGTGAGAGGTCAGCAGAAGGTCCAATAGGGAAGGTGCATGATCCTCCACATCTGGAATCCGCGTAGGCGAAGTAATCAGTTGTGTCAGACCATATGCCAAGGCAAAATCACGAACAGATCTCCCCGCATGATCGGTTAAACGTGAACCAAGCCATTCGGCGTGATGGGCGTTAAAGTCGCCGAGGATCACGATCTCTGCGGAGGGGATCTGCTGTAGCAACGAATCTGCAGCCATTTGGACGTAGTCGAAGAGTCGGTCTGTTTCGGCATTACTGCTATGGGACCTATAAAGGCACCCGTAGATGCGCGGATGGTCGTCGCTGTCTATGAGTAGCCAAAGGATGGACAGGTCCGAAACTTCAAGTCTGCCGAGGCGTCGAGAACAGATGTCCTCTCTGACGTAAACGCAAACCCCAGCCCGAGGCACAAAGGAGTGTTCCAGTTTATACAGAATAAGGAACCCCTCTATTGTTTCAATACGGAGTGCAAATACGCTTATAATGGATTAAATCCAACTTTTGTCCAGACTGGTATTGTAAAGAATGGTGTATTATCTACATATAATATATTATTGCACCCGTTATTGCACCGTTGTTTTACGTGAACAATGTGGTCAACACATGACAGACCTAAAGAGCTTCCTCTATTCCGATATTATCGAATTTCACTATCAAAACAACCATATTCGAGTTTCAACCGCTTTTCCTGTGGTTATGTTCAAATAGAATTCATAGTGGCAATTATGTTGCATTTGTCAGAAGCACTTAGCCTCCTGAATATGAAATACAAAAATAGGAACTTGCCGTAAAATAAATATTCTGTTTGCAGCTATTCTAGGACTGTTGGATGTGGAACTTTAAGAAATACTAGCAAAAACTCTATTTTCACTTTTAGTACCGCATAAATATCTCTAGAACAGTTGGTCTGACTGTGTCATATTTCATAGGTAAGTCAAGTCAGTTATCCAAGGATACGTAAAGTAGATGAAATACACAAAGATTGCTCGCACTAATAACGCTGCTATACCTCATCAGTCTGTGTGATGTGCGTGGGTTTCCTCGCTCCTCTTCCCATTATCGGAAAACCAGGCAGTCGGTGGGTCTGTGTGTCATATTCCACGCTCGGTTTGCTCCATCTTTCGCAATCGCAAGCATGGGGAATAGTTCACTGTCTGTCTTGCCGTTTTATTACAATATGTACTTTTTCAAGCTAGGAGTGAATAGCATTTTGTTACGCTAAAACAGTGTATTTTACCATCTATGAATCCATAACCACTTATCACTAGGTTGGATCGTTCGCCTTGGCTTATAATAGATAGATAAAAAAACACTGCACCTGAAACTGTAATGTGTTTTATTGATGATTCAGATTAGCGTTGTAGATAGGAACAAAGAAGTATAATACAATAGCACTGATAAGCTGACGCTCACGCCGAGGAAGAATAGACAATGACAATAGATAAGAACAATGGGACGCTAATGACGGTGAAGGCCCTTACCGGATATCAATTAGACATTGGTTAATTGATCTGCACATCTCCGGAACCGTGCATCCTACGCAAAAACAGATTACCGCAGATTCGTGATCAGAGCATTCCAAAACCTTTTTTTTTTAAGTATCGTGAGTCGATGAACGTGGTACCACTTCTGACTCAGTGAGCCAGAACTGGTACAACGTAACTACTACCGCCTCAAAAACCGTTGCGTAGTTTAAAATATCTAAGTGTACAGACGGTAGTAAGCGACTTTGTTTAATACTATGTAGATGTAATTTACTAGTAATCAATAGACCTACCCTTATAAACGAGTGGGTCAGATTTCAAAAGGTTTTGTGTATAAACAACCGTATCAAAATTTTAAAGAACAGTTGTTATCAAACTTTAGCTTTTATACCAAATCTTCAAAAAAATACAAGCGAAGTCATATAAGCACTAACCCAAAAGTAGTAAGGTACACGCTAACTTAATTTAAGCTATTATTAACATTTACTACACAAAATAATGGAGGGTATTTCAAAGTATTAAAAAAAAGGAAGAAGAATTAGTGTAGTTATTGCCACCTTCCTGTTCACTTTCTCGGTTTTCATCGCAGTGCTCTCGTTTTACAATGTCCGCTACAAAATAGCTTTGTTGCAGTCTTACCTTGTTCCTCTACCGGAAAAGCGTTTTTTATCATTCTTTGTAAAATACTCTCAGCGTTTGAATTCAAAGTGCCTTCTATTTCGCTTTACAGTAGTACCTGCTATTCTGCTTTAGTTCTACAAAATTTATCTTAAATTTCCTGTTCCGTAAACGAAAACATATGCCATGTTGTTCTGCTAGCATATGCAGGTTTATGCATAATATTTTATTTATCTGTGATGTGTGATTAAAACATCGCCGACGCGATACGAGTAGTAGTTTTATCAATCAATCAATCAATCATTTTATTCGTTTTCACAGGTAACAAGGTTGACAATGTTATATTTTTATAGTACCTCCGTGAAATGCTTTAACAGCATACGAATTTATATATCCATACATCATAAAATTAAATATATATAAAAAACAAATCAAAGTAATAAAATTAATTAGAGTCAAAATATAATTATTAAATTACATATTTAAATTACTAGTGAATAGAAATTCATTGACATTATAATAACATTGATCTATAAGAAATTTATTTACTTAAAATAGATTTAAATTTTTGCACGTTATAAAATTTAATGTGATCAGGTAATTTATTATATAATTTAGGGGCCATTTGAACAATACTTTTTTAATATATATAGAGCAGTTTTGAGAGCATAGAGCATAGGAGCAGTTTTGCATACATTTGTCAGGATTTTTTGTTTTCGAGGACGAAGGTTAACCAAAGATGGTTGTACTCCTATATCAAAACGTTCCGGATTACACTTTACAAACATACACGATTCTAGTATATAAATACAGGGTAATGTTAATATCTTAAGAGATCTAAAGTATGGTATGCAACTTTCAGTAGGCTTTATCCCACATATAGCTCGAATACATTGTTTTTGAGCTTTCATAATTACTTCCCTGTATGTTGATAGTCCCAAAATATGATACCATATCGCAGGGTTGAAGTCACAAAGCCATGGTACGCTGTTAGAAGAGTTTTTCGGTCAGCTATTTTCGACAGTTTATATAGTGCAATTGAAAATTTATACATTCTTTTGCAGACTTCTATTGAATGCGATTCCCATGACATGTTGCTATCTATAAACAGCCCTAGGAATTTCGCTACTTTTGTTTCAGAAATTGTTTTTATTTTTGAAACCTTACTTTTCCATAACTTATTATTAGATTTGAGTACTTTTTCTTTGTGTAAATTGCATAATTTTTGTTTTTTTCTGAATTAACTTTAAAATTATTTGATTTTAACCATTTAATAATGTTTTAAATAGCAAAGTTAATATTATTTTGATATTCTGCTACACTGTCACACTGTACAAAAATAGTGCTATCGTCTGCAAATAGTATCATTGGGTATTTACAAGACTCGACGATATCATTGATGTATATTATAAAGAGCAAAGGACCCAAAACACTTCCCTGTGGAACGCCACGCTTTATCGTTCTAATATTAGACGTATATATTTTTTCTCGTTTTGTAGAGATACAGATCTAACTGATTACGGTTTTTTGTGTCCTATCTCTTAAATAGGATTTTATTAAATTGAGTGCATTACCTCTTACACCATAACGGCTTAGTTTTTCCAGCAATATATTATGATCTACAAGGTCAAATGCTTTCGTCATGTCCATATAAATTGCACATGATGGGATCCTTTTATCTAGACAAATCACTGCCCTTTTTACTAAGTCGTATATTGCTGTTGCGATTGTAGTATTTGTGCGAAATCCTTTTCGCTCTTTGTTTAAAACGTTATGTTTTTCCAAAAATTCGTAAAGCTGGCCTTGAATAATTTTTTCAAATATTTTTGAGAAAATTAATAGCAGTGCAATTGGACGATAATTATTGGCAATATATTTATCACCTTTTTTAAATAATGGCTTTACTCCAGCTGGTTTCAAATTGTTTGGAAATATACCTGTAGTAAAGCTTAAATTAATTATATGACTCAAAGGTCTTGCTATTGTAGAGCTAACATGTTTTATTAATTTTGTACAAACGTCGTCAAAACTAACACTATTAGTATTTTTTAGACTATTTATAATTTTACACACTGAGTCATGTGTTGTCGGGCTTAAAAATAGAGATTTGTAATTATTATTGAAATGAGATAAATGACTTAAATTTACATTATTATTACAATTATTGTTGGAATTGTTATTGTTATTATTATTTGAAGAAATGTCAGTATTAATAGTACAATTTTCAGTTTCCATGTCATCAAGAAAACGGACAAAACGGACCAAGTTGCTTTCATTTTATTTTTTGACTTATTTATGTAGTTGTCATTTTGTGAACGTTGTACGTTTTTTATTATTTTCCTTAATTTTGATGAATATTCTTTTAATAGTGATAGAGCATCATTACTTTTTTTTCTCCTTAAATGCCAAAGTAAATTCCGCTTTTTTTACAACATGCTTTAAGTCCCATTTGATATCCATTTTTGCTTGGAATTTAGAGTATTTTTTATAATTTTATAGGGGAAACATAGATCATAAAAGCATTTGAATATATCAAAAAAACCATCATAAGATGTATTAGGATCCGAAGAATTAAATATATCCTGGAAATTTAGACTATCAATACATCTTTTAAATGTTTGAAGGTTTTCATAGCTAAATCTCTCCCTTTAATACTCCACGAATTGATTATACATGTTTTTTACAGGACATTTTAAAATTTGCGCCATATGATCCGAAAAGCCTAGTTCGATGACCTCACTGTTTGATCCTCTTATATTATGTACAAAATTGTCAATACACGTTCCACTTGCAACTCTTGTCGGCTTTTGTATTGCTAGCTTCAGATTATAGCCTAATAGTAGATTTGTAAATTCTCGACTAACAGAAGTATTTTTCAGAATATCAATGTTAAAATCGCCACAGATAATTATATTTTTATTTTTAGTATTTATTATAGTATTTATAATGCCTCTAAGAGTATTATAGAACGCATCCAGACAAGATTTATTTATGTTAGGAACTCTATAAATACATATTACAATCATGTTATGGTCACATATTTCTACAGCACAGGGCTCTATCATATAATTAATCGAGAATTTCTTAATATTATCAACTACTCTACACTTTAACCCATTTCTTACTAAAATACATGATCCACCACGTCTTTTATTTCTTGAAAAATGTTGATGTGAAATTAGGTATTGTGAGGAATTCTTCCAATTCTGGTATCATATTGTGCTCGGTCACACATAGAATGTCGATAGCTTTTTTTTTGTCTGTCTAACTCATTCCAGATTTAATACTAACTCATCACATTTGTTCAATAGTCCCGATATGTTTTGATGTCATATATGTAAGTGATTATAGAAGAAAAAACTGATTTTCATCAGGGATAATAGAGATCTCTTTTCTTGTGTCGATTTGCTTCTCATCACTCGAGTTTTGTAGAGATAATATTTGTTTGGCAATATTTTGCATTAAATTTTGTACTCCATTTTGTTTTATTTTACCAGTATACTGTGAAAACATATCATATGTTAAGTCCAGGTTTTAATCAATGTAATAGCCATATTTATTAGTGTTTATGTCTTGATTAAGTAGGTAATTGAAAGTCTCTACTCTGTAGTTATATAATGGCTTTCCACATATGTATGTTGGTGAAACTACGATTACGTTTGTATTTTTTACTTGTTTCAGCCTGGTTTTGATTGTTTTCACCAGACCTTTATAGTCTTCTGAGGTATTAATATAGTATAACCCGATTCTCCGATTATCACAATACAGTAGTCGTGTTTTGTATAGTCCTTTAATTTTTTATGTATATTTTTTAAAATTATCTCTATCCCAGCATTTGTAGTAATAATGTGACATAACTCATAATGACTTAGAACATGATTTCTGTTTACATTTTGTAATATTTTATATCTCTTGTCACTTGTGAGTATACACAATTTGTGTTTTAATGGTATATGTAATGATCTAGTATCTTTATGTACATGATTTTTTGTGCAATTATTAATATCTAAATCAGTTTTTGGTGTTGTTTTGTCTTTCAATATCTTTTCTAAGCTTTCGATTTTTGTGCATAGATTTCTTACTTCTTCTTGAGCTAATTTCAGGTTTTGTTGTAAAAAATATGCTCTGTCTTTTTCTTATCTGGAGTCATATTATTAAGAAAACTTGAGGACAAACTCTTGCGCTCTTTTTTTTACAATTTGTGGAGTTTTACATATATTTTTCATAATAAGTAGCTCTTGTGTCAATTTGTTGACTTGTCGTATTAATTCATTATTTTCCAAAATTGTACCGTCTAATTCAGACTCGCAACTCTTTAATTTAATTTGTAAGTCATCTATTTTCATATTTTGTTTGCTCACAATATCAAGTTCATTTACTAATTCTAAACTGTGTGATAAATCTTCTAAGGATTGGAAACTATTGTTTAATGATTCAGCAGGCAATTCCATTGATAGTGATTTTGCTAATAATTTTTCTTTAGGTAGTAGTGTCCGGCCAGTTTTTGGTGAGCTGTTTAGAGATTCTGAGTCAAAAGCATTCATATCGTTACTTTCAAGGGTTTTATCAGTCTTTTTTTTACGTATTGTGATATTCACAGTATCTTTTTATAGGGATGGAGAGAGGACTGTATTTTTTTTACTTTTTATGCATCTAAAACATCTCCATGATTTTTTAGTCTCATTTGTCCATATTCTAAAACGAGCGAAAGTTATGTTTGCACAGTCGATATGGTAGATATTATTACAAACTGAACAAATTGTGAACTGTCGATTTTCTATTATTAATTTACATTTGAAACAACATTTCTTTAAAGGAGTTTGTTGTTTGTTTGATGTATGTATTGTATGTATGTTAGAAAATTAAAGACAAAAATATTTATGTCTGCCTCGAGGCTCGAATTTTTTCGAATCGAAATTTATTAAAATCGCTTGATTAGTAAATATCTACTCGTCTTTGAAAATGAGTACCCAGTCCCTGAGTTACCACGGTGAATTATGAATTTATATATAGAATACAGTCTACGGTCGTAAAGGTATCAATTTTTTTTTATCTATAGTAAAGACAATTATTTAAATAATTATCACTACATAATACACATCCCAATCCGAGGACAGAACTAAACTGAACTGAAATATTTCTAAATGTATTAGAAACGAATGTTATTATAAATTTATTGTGTCCCGATAAAAATAAATACTGTAGAAACCAATATGTATGTCAATTTATTTATTTATATCATTTCAATACGTCTTGAAGTATCGTCAACATCGGTCGCTTCTGAACACAAAGTTGGAAGAGATAACTTGCGAGGCGAGAGCGGAGCAATAAAAAACTCGCAGCCAAGTTCGGGAGACGACAATATTGATTTTGCCGTCTCCGACGTATTTCATTCCCCATCTGTTGCTCTCCATAAAATTTACGCCTGTATTACTGGGTCGTTATTTTTGTATGAAGAGTTATATCACTACGAATATGCTGTCGTTTGCCGTGACGAAAGTTTTTCCTTGCTCATTTTTATCGATAAAGTTAATTCACAAACCTTTATTAACACTCACATAAATATCACCTAAATCTAATTTTCGAGGTATAATTGTAAAGTATACATGGCTTGTGGAGTCATAGTGGTTATACAATTTTATAGTACGCAAGAAACCCCGGTTCGATTCCACCAGCCCCAACGAAATTGTAAATTGCAATTTTAAGTGATGACTTACCACGTGCTTGGCGGTGAAGTTCCTCATCGTGAGAAAACCTGCATGTCTGAGAAATGAAAAAAAAAATATTTTGTGAAGTCGCATTTGGGCAACGCAGCGGACATTCCCTTGCCCTAAAACCCTAAAATCCCCTCTGAATTTAGAGGAAACCTGTGAATCAGTGAGATGTATATAGACTGGTCATTGTTCTTCTTTCTTAAAACTTAATCAGGTATAGAAGGTATTTTTAAGTTAAATTTAAAAATATAGACAATATTTTTAAAATTTCTTGACGCATTTTATGCACATATTGTAGAATAAAAATATTTTATAAAGATAAAACGACACTCTCTTAACCCTTTTGTCATCAGTAGCCTTATATGTCCTCTGATGGACATAGAGATTTTCAAGAATGTGTTGTCGCATTTATTGATCTATATCAGGGGTCTGTCATTGTGGCAACTATGATATGATAATCCTAATCTATTATTTAGTTTATGTCTTACCAGGTCATCACTCCACCAAGTGGGGGGTCGCCCTATACTTCGCTTACCGCTGCTACTCGAGAACCATTTTTCCCCTTCGTTTTTCCGTTTTTTGAGCTATATGGCAGGCTCGTTGTTACTTCAGCTTATTAACGACGAGAATGATCGACGGGATCAACCTGGTTCTACTGCGGATATCCTCATTTCTATGAGGATATCCCTCTCCGTAGCTCGCTGAGCGACCTTGAGCTTCCTCATATGACCTACAGTGAAATACCGTCTCAGATCCATAAGTCATCACTCGCAACACGCACTGGTTGTAAAATTTCGTATTCAAGTCTTGACCAGAAGATGTGTCATAATTTCCCGAACCGTCCGTCATTGATCCGTCGATTGACGTCTCGGTCGAAGTTAGACTTACCTAGTTGGAATATTTGTCCCAGTTAAACATACTCGTCAACAACAGAAACAGAAACAGAAACTTTTTCATTCAATATAGATTGTAAACAATACTTATTGAAAGTCACTTCTTTCATTTACCACTGGTTCGCAAATACACCTCTGTCCTGGTAAGAACCAGGAAGAAAAGAAACCCAGCGGGACTATTTTATTTTTTCAACTTCGTGCTTAGTGCTTCGGACAACTACCGGCATTGGTATGACATGAAGGTTACACATTAGCTTATTTACAATGAATTTAATAACACCTTTACTTCCAAAACATTCTCCAAGAACAGTAAAAAATATTCAAAACCATTTAAGAGATTGCGGTCTACAGCAGCAGGGATCTAACCCGGTTTGCTCGCGTACTATGAAATTTACAGCGAGTTCTAACCATCTAAGCAACCATGGCATTATTATCACATATTTTAAAACTATTGATATTAAGAAAACCGCAGATCTGTGGGTTATTTACGTTAAAGTTATTGTGTTACAAGTATTAAATCAATGCGATCGCACATCAACTAGCTATTTTTTTTAATAATAGTATCGAATCTGGTGTGTTTGTGGATTTAATGAAACATAGTAAAGTATTTAATACCTTTATTTAAATCTGGTAGTACATTGAATCCCACCAATTTTAGACCAATTTCTATGTGGCAGTATAGAAATAGGTCTAAAATTGGCGGGGGACACTTAGTAAATTTTTTGAAAAAATCTTCTTGGTCAAATGTTAAATTTTTCACTGCAAATAATTAACTTATATAAAAACAATTCTATTTCAGAAAAAGTCGCTCGACAACCGATGCTGGTATTAAACTGATTAGATATTTCTTCGTTGCATTAGATAGTTCATAGGATACTTTAGGTATATTCTTTGACCTACCCAGAGCCTTCGATTGCGTTCACCATGAGATATTATTCAAGAAACTTTAACTCTACGGTGTAAGAAGTGATGCTCATAAATTTATTATATTTCACACCTAAGTAACAGAACGCAAAAACTTGTTATTAATAGTATGAGGGGTCAAATCTCGGCCCCTTTCTGATTTTTGTGTATATTCATACGTGGTAGAGCCATGCTGCAGTTATATTAGATGTATAGTTGTAGCACGAATGGGTCGGCTCGACCGGGGAAGGACCACGCTCTCACAGAATACCAGCGTGAAATAGTAGCTTAATGCTGCTGTATTTCGTATGGTGAGTGTAGAGAACCGGCGACCCATTTTACTGGAAACGAGGCATTCCATCTTAGTCCTCACGGGTGACAACACATCTGCATTTTGATTCGTAATCGAGGATAGATGTAGATGTCTATGGGCCACAGCAACCACTTACCATCAGGTGGACTGTGTGCTCGATTGTCACCCTATCCTATAAAAAAAAATTAATGACTTACCTGTCATAGTAGGCAATAATCATGATGTAGCATCATGATCTGACGATACTTCATTCATTTTTAAATTAAAACAACTATTACTAAAATATGGCAGAGTAAATAATACCGTTAACATTACCGCCTTTTAAGGCTCACTGCTGAACATAGGCTAATCTAAAAGGAAGCTTTTAGATTGGGGGATATTTACCACAGTTGCCACGTTTGGCGAGCGGGTTGACAATCTCAGTTTTTTTAATAATCGTCGCTATTAGGAAGACGCTGCTGCCCATCTCCTGGTTTGTTTTCCTCTGTCGCCTCTACGGGCTTTCCGAGAAATTGTGCAATTGGATCACCAGCTTTCTTGCTGATCAGAGCATCAAGGTCTAAACGGTGCATGCTCTGATGACAAGCCTATTAACGCTGGTGTTCCACAAGGCTGCGTGCTATCAACAACGCTGTTTCTTCTGCGTATCAATGATATGTTGTAAACTGGTAACATTAATTGCTATGCAGACAATAGCCCTAGCGATACCTTATACACCGGCCGTGCCAATATTTCTCGGGAAAACATCGTCGAGTATCGGGATAAACTTGTGTCTGAAGTCAAGTCTTTGCTGAACAAAGTCTCGGATTGGGGGCGTTTAAATCTAGTCCAGTCCAATCCCCAGAAGCCACAAGTTTGCGCGTTTACCGCTGACAAGAACTCCTCTGTCGTATCTCCTCAGTTTAAAAGCACTCCCCTTGCTGCCTCAGCTAGTGTCAGAATCCTCGGCGCCAACATTTCGAATAATGTGCAGTTTTGTGATCACTTGGAAGGGAAGGCCAAATTGGCCTCTAAAAAGCTTGGCGCGCTCAGCAGAGCGAGACAGTATTTCATGTCGGCACATCGTTTGCAACTTTAAAAGCACAAGTTCGGCCTCGCATGGAATACTGTTCTCATCTCTGGGCCGGGTCAATCCAGTACCAGCTCCTTCTACTTGACTGCATCCAGCGCAGAGCGGTTCGAATCGTCGCCAATCGAGTTCTTTCTGATCGGCTCGATTCACTGCGTAGGGATGTTGCATCCCTTTGTATTTTCTATCGCATTTACCACGGGGAGTGTTCTGAGGAATTGTTCGGATTAACTTCAGCCGCCATATTTCACGAACGCACATCGTGTCAAAATTCACGACACCATCTTCACCATCTGGATGCTTGGTGGTCCACCACTGTGTGTTTTACTGAGAGTTTACTTCCTCGTAAAACATCGCTGTGGAATAGTTTACCCCCGGCGATTTTTCCGGACCCATACGACTTAGGGACTTTCAAGAAAAGAGCTTACTCCTTTTTAAAAGGCCTGCAACGCAACTGCGATTCCCCTGGTGTTTTGGTTGTTCATGGGTGACGGTAGTCACTTACCATCAGGTGAGCCGCATGCTCGTTTGCCCCCTCTTCTTTAAAAAATATATCAAAACTAGCAAGTAGACTTAGTTTTGCAGCATATGCTGTAAAAGTTGGTTAACTAGACTAGTTTGTATTTCCATAGTAAAATATGATATAGTATTTTACTATGGGGATACTGAACTTATATTTGTTTCACAGAAGGGCAATCGTAGAATCACAGAAATCACAAGAGAAATCGTATTTTGATTTAAAACCTAAAGAGTCGTTTACATAAAAATTTAAGGAAATTGATATATTAACTTTGGACTCTCAATACATTTATGAATATGTTATTATTATGGTAAACTGTTTTTTTTTTAAATAAAATTCCGTATTTATTTAGGTATTTTCCGAACAAGTGGTTAATTAAACATAAGAGTTACTTTCAATTAGTAATATTTACAATCTATATTGAATAAAAAAATCTGTTTCTGCTACTTATATTTTCATTTTATTCACACTAATTCAAGTCAAAAAATATAATTCCAAACAAGTTATGTTAGAATGTCGTACTGAAAATGTGTTAACAGTTAAAATTGGTCAAAAATACTAATATTTTTGGTTTAGAAAGCAATTACTGCACATTGGCAGTTTAACAAAAGTTGCTCTGCTGTTGGAAAGCTTATGAAGAAAAAAATAGGTTTAATTTTGTTCCAATGTGTAATCAGAAAAAGATGATAGTATTATATCAAATATGCTAAGCCAATTTAAACATTTTAAAATGTTCTTATAACAAATGCGTACTGAAAAATATCTAAGTCGATTTGATGTATGACTTTGTAATATTGAGGCGTGTGTCTGTTGCTACTCGTAAGAATTCAATAAGACTGCTGCTAAAAATTTCTAAAAATTTAAACTTAGCACTTATATATAATGTCGTGGGAGCTACGTGACACTACGCCTCCCACCGACAAAAAAGTGAATACATTGTTTTTTTTCTTAATTTTGAAAATATTATATCTAAATAGAATATAAATTACATAAATTATGACAGGTATATTCTATAGGTAGATCGGATGGCCAGGTCCCCCGTCGCATATGTCACAATCTTGTACATAGTTTCGTCACAGTCTATTAATACTAAGTGTTTACATACGTTTACATATTTCCTTATAAAACATTACATATATATTCCAAAATGTAGTTGTATTGCATTTTTTTACCCAGTCACTTTGTTATTAAATAATTTAGTTACTTAAAACTCTTAAATCATTTTGTCATTATACCAATAATTCATCTAGTCCGAACAATAATAATATATGATACTCTTTTGATTTTCACATTCACATTACAATTTTTTATTTTATCCTTTTTTTACATCATACATTTACTTCATTCTTGGTTTACCATTATTCATTTTTCATTTTACTCCATAGCATTAAATATTTGTATAATTTTTTTCACATATACGCCTCGTTTACATACATGAGCAACGCATTCGGTTATCAGTAATTTTATTAATAACAATTAGTCTCATAATCATTATCGCTTTTATTTCAGCCCTTCACAAGTCCACTGCTGAACATAGGCCTCCCCCAAGGAATGGCACAAAACACAGTCCTGAGCTACCTGCATTCATCGACTTTCTGCATGTCTTACAATGTCGGCACTCCACCTCCACCAACATCCACTCTTTGTTCTAACAAGCAGTGGCACGAGCAAGGCTGCAGTCTTGGGGTTTTATTTTTAATGGCCGAAGTCATTCAAGGCCTGCAAATTTGTCGCGATTCCAACTATCGAGAGTTTTTATATTATTTATAGTTGCCATTTGATAAGCAAATCTACGGTCGTCTTTAGTGATATAAAAAATGTGATATAAATAAAATAGTGATATAAAATTTTAATGCATATTCTTTGATATATTCTTTACGATCTTTTTCTTGGTCATCTGTAAATATTTCGTTGACATCATAGTTGGGCGTCAACCGCTGGTTTTGTAAAACTTGCGGATTGTTATTTTTTATATAACGTGGCAGTGTCGGATAGCATATGTTACAATTCTTTGCAGCCTTTCTGATGTTCCATCCTTACCTATAATTATAGTTTGATATTTCGAAGCATGTTATCAGTAGTGTGTATACTTTTCTTGCTTTTCTTTGATGACGGCACGCATTAAAGCTATTATTTTCCAACGAAACGCGTGAGTGGTTAGACGTGTCACACTAACGTTAAAATGCAATATTTAAGGTGCTAAATTAATATTGAAAATTCGAGCCAGTTACCAGTTGAACAGAAAATAAGGAGTGTTTAACAAAAGTGCTAACAAGTGACAAACGTAAGTTGATACGTACACAAAGATAGCTTACTTGTGAGGAAGGATCAAGATAAAGTGGTAAATAATCTATTCATTTACTGTTGTAACCACATAAACTTTAAACTTAAGTAACTTTGATGTAAAATGTCTAAGCTTATAAGATTACCCCCTGGCCGTGGAATGCAACATACACTATCGGATTCTGATGTTTTCAATATAGTTCCGACTCCTGCGACACTGTCTTACATTACTAAACGTAACAAAAGATAAAGCGAGTCAAGCGATGAACAATTATTTTCCTGTAAAGATGAAATTCGAAACATGTTGGATGAATGGAAAAATACACAAAACTCGCTCATAAACAAACTAGTTTCAGATATTGCAGAAATAAAACAGCAAAACATACAGATTCAGCGCTCAAATGAAGAAATTGAAAAGCTCTTGATTTCCTTAACAGTCAGTATGAAGATATGAAGAAGACGGTTGGTTGTCTTGAAAATAAAGAAAAGTAACACCTACTTCAGATAGCCTCACTCGAAGCGCAAATAGAGGATATACATAGAGCCTCAAAGTCATCTACTATAGAAATAAGAAATGTACCTATACCTGCATATTCGGAAACTAAAGCTGAACTATACGCGGAAGCTTCTTCTTCCTCAACAAGATGGCCGACCCTTGACAATGCACTCGCTCTTCCGATATCTATTGTTTGCCAAGATTATGAAGGAAACCTGCTTGAGCACATTAGGAGGAATGAAATGGAGCGGGTTAGCTAACAAACAAATGCTCAAGCAGGCATTAAATTATAGGAAAAACACACTTATCTCGGTGTGACTTCGATGCGGCTTAGGCGCTTCTGTTGCTGTGGTGCGACTTCTGGTGAGTCTTCTGGGGCTCCCCAGGGATGCGGTCCTGGCCGGTGGTGTGAAGGAAGAGAGCGGTACGTGACGATATCTCACACTATGTGAGGTGGTTACTTCTGGAGCTCGACTGCTCCAGGTGCGGTTCGGACTAGCGGCGCGAAGGCAAGAAGGCTTATATTGCTTCGGCCCTCCTATCAATGCATCTCGGTCGGGCGCGCTTCTCATTGGTTGCAAGAATCACGCAACATTCTAGAGTCTCTTCTTTCCCCTCTCACCCCCACCCCCCCACCCCGGTGTGTACGGAGGGACGATAGATCAAGGAAAGGATAAACGCTTGGCAAGTATACCCTCCAATAAAATGAAAATACGAATCGTTATCAGCGCAACCAACTTATGTAGTTCAAAAGTTGAAAATCGAAACGGTTTCAAGAACATCACCTTAATTAGAGCTCTTTGAGCTCTTTCTAGTCCTATTAGATGTGTTTTTGCTGCACCACCCCAAACAGGTATGCAATAACTCATTACCGATTGCGCTAGAGCTTTGTAGGTGGTGATAAGAGTTGTTTCATTTGCAACACACCTGAGTTTTTTAAATACTCATGTTAGTTTCCTTATCCTGTCAGCAATGTTTTCAAAGTGTTGACTCCAGGTAAAGTGCTTATCAATAGTTACCCCGAGATATTTGATGGTACTAGTCCTAGTGATTTTATCACATGAGCAATTATTATAGCTATCTAAATATGGATTATGGCAGGTATGAACTGTTAGGTTAAATTTAGAATTTGGTTGTGTATTTTTCCGTATAGTAAAAGGTATGAATTTAGTTTTGTTAATGTTAAGGGTCAGAAGGTTCGATCTCAGTCAGTTAGATATATGGTGTATTCCGGAGTCAGCAATAATCCTTAGATTTTCCCATGATTTTGCGTTAAAAATGAGAGCAGTGTCATCTGCGTAGGTGTATATTTGACAATTTTGTAGGCTTAAATTGCATAGACCGTTGAAATAGATTAAAAATAGAGTAGGTCCGAGGACGCTATCTTGAGGGACACCATAAGAGATATTTGATGGACGGCTAATATATTCACCAAGCTTGAGCTGTTGCTGACGTTCGGTAAGATAGTCTGTTAGAAGGGCGTGAGGCAGACCTCTTATATCATATTTATATAGTTCGTCTAACAGGATAGGAATAGAAACGGTGTCGAACGCCTTGGTCAAATCCAAAAAGACTCCAAGACATTTGTTACCAGTTGCTTACTTATTTCTTCAGTTAAAGCTAACACAGCATCCTGAGTAGAAATTCCATTTCTAAAACCAAATTGGTTTTTAGAGAGCAGGTCGTTATCTATGAGATATATTTCAATATATTGTCTATTAGTTTCTCTAGTATTTTTGATAGAACTGTTAGCACAGAAATTGGTCTGTAGTTGTCCACATCATCTTTACTTCCACTTTTATATATAGGGGTAACTAATGTCCTTTTAAATGTTATGGGAAATCGGCTACTTTTAAAGCAAAGATTACAGTGTGTCTGACCATTTTAATAAATGATGTAGGAATGTTATCCCATCCTGGGCAGACTCATTAGAGAGATCGCTTATGACCGAATTTATTTCCAACGGATCGGTATCTAGAAGAACAAAAGAATTCATTGGGGTTGGCATTTTATTCATGTAATTATTTACTATAGGAGGGGCAGAGTTTTATAAATTTTTTTCAGGCTTCAGGACCGCCTGTCCAGCACGTCTTCCCGGTACCATCTCATGTTGGTGGTAGGTAGACAAAACGGTGACAAGTTTGACGTCTTTCCACGCCACCAACGCGATGTCACCGCAATGTCTACCTACAGACACCCCACGCTCCAGCTGCTTCGGGTTCAAATCCTTTATAGCCTGTGGTATCCCCTTTTGCCGGCGGCTTATCGTGCCCAATACACTATCTGTACACCAGCTTTTAAGATAGCTCGTTAAGAGCAATTGGTTATACCAATTGTCCATAACGAGAACATGCCCTGTATCCGGGTACCCCTCCATGAGCTGTAAGACAACCTTCGCGGTTTTGTCATTAAAGCCATGTAAGGGTCCGGGATACATGGCAGTATTTTTGCCTGTGTGCAGCCGGTATTGGAGCAAGTAGCCGGTTTCAGCCTCACAAAGCTCAAAGGATTTGATTCTGAAGCGTGCAGTTTTGGTCCGTATACACTGCCTCCAGCTTAAACGACCCTTCCATAAAAGCAAGGACTCGTCTAAGCTGAGGTACTGAGACGGTGTATACATTTCTGCAAACTTTCGGTTGCAGTGGTCCACTACCGGCGCGATTTTTTCCACTTTGCGTTCATATCTCCTACTTACCAAATTTGCATTACTCACAAAGTGCACAAATTTGGCAAGTAGCAGGAATCTAGTCCGCGACATAATTTTGCGGAATGAAGGCATTTCCAAGATCCCCGTGTCCCAGTACTCGTGAATTTTGGAACGATAGCAAAAAGATAAATAAATTAGCACGGCAAAATATCTATACAGCTCTTCAACCGTGGTATCGGTCCAGGAATCCAAGTAATTTGGAATCCTACCACCAATATCAGGGTCGGAGAGAGTGATAATGTATTTACGAATTTGTAACGTAATACATAGATTAGGTGAATCATAATATGCCGTATAATTTTATAACCGTAAATAATGGTGCCTTTGGAAGTGACTAGTGTCTAAGATACAGGCTCGGCCTAGTTTAGACGCTAGTGTATAAAATTGTATAGATAAGTTATAACTCATACCATTTATTCAAATGTCTTAAAGATAAATAATGTAATCCTTACTTTGTGTCAATAAATTATTATTATTATTATTAGGTTTTCGTCGGTCAGTAATCGATAAATTTATTACATGTAGCGTAAAACGATAGAAAAGCTTTTATACTGCTTCCACTATGTTATTGTAAAACTCCAAACAAAAAAATAAGGACAACCGGCCATGTTCATCGAGTAAGTCATATCAGCCAGAAAACAATTTTAGGGACGTGATAAGGCGATAAATGAAAATAGCATCGTAGCCACCTTCGGTGAATCCGTAATAATCCAGAAGGAGGCTGCTGATCGGGTTCGGAGGAGGACAGGTCCCACTCAGATACGGCGCCGTCCAGGCGTTCGTCACGGCCCTTCTTTTGAAGATGGTGTTCCCCTACCAGGAATGGGGCCTCCGGAGTTACAGACATTAAAGGCGGAGGCCTCAAATGCCGCAATTTCCATGAACTCATATTTTGAACTCCAATAATAGTCCATTGATTTACGTTGGGTCCCGCGTTTGTGTGCGGTTTTTGTCAGAATAACTGTCAGTCTCCAAGATGTATCACAAAATCAGAGCCTCTAACGGTGGATAATGTAACTATTTTACGATATGACCATTATTAATCTTTGACCATATCATGAAGTAGCCGTGCGTTAAGCTATTAATATCGTCAAACGTTGATTATTTATTGATCTGACCAGGCCAAATCAAGATATAGTCACCGGATATTTTCCATTTCGATGTCGATTATTTTATAATATGATGAATTTTACGGTCTCTCTATGACATATATATATTAAACAACACAAACACTAGCAAGGGTCCACATAGTAAACAATGAAACACGATAACCACACAGCGTGTTTTTATTTTATTGTGTACAATATGTCACAATTTCTATAACCTTGAAATAAAAAAGTAACATAAAAATATTCCAAGTATGTTTTGTACCCACGAACTGGGATATTGAGAGGGGCCAAAGTTTATCTCCATTAGTATATCTTTCAGTAATTTCCTTAAAAATTTGTAATATTATGGCCTTTTCTTATATTCGCATCTAAATTTTCTATTTATCATATTCATGGAACTAAAACTAAATGTATTAAATTTGTAACTCCTAATGTCAAACATGTTAATACGAATGTAATTTTAAATGGGGAAGAACTGAGTCTTGTTGATACCACCATTTTTCTTGGAATCACACTAGACGCAAAGCTTCAATGGCTCCCCCATATATCAAAACTAGCTAGCAGACTTATTTCTGCAGCATATGCTGTAAAAAAGATTAGAATCTCTTACCAGTGTTGAAACAGCAAGAATAGTTTACTTTAGTTATTTCCATAGCATTATGTCGTATGGTATTTTGCTATGGGGACACGCGACTGACACTGAAATTATATTTATTTTACGGAAGAGAGCCATTAGAGCAATATATAATTTAAAACCAAAAGAGTCACTGAGACAAAAATTTAAGGAAATTAATATATTAACTCTGGCCTCTTAATATATTTATGAAAATGTAATGTACGTACACAAGAATAAACGTAGTTTTGCAAAAATAAATGATATTCATTCTGTAAATACTACAGACACAAGCTAGTAGTACCAGTTACTCGACTCCACCGAGTCAGTAATTCCTTCTTGGGGCGATGTATACGCTTTTACAAAAAAATCCCAAAAAATATAAAAAATTTGTCATACGCAAAGTTCAAAAATTTTATTAAACTATATATATATATATATATATATATATATATATATAACACTCACGCCTGTCACCCAGAGGGGTAGGCAGAGACTACAGACTTCCATTTGGCACGATCCTGACACACCTCTCTCGCCTCCTTCACATCCATACACCTACGCATACATGCTCGTCGGTTAAGGGTACTCCTAATTTGGCCCGTTTTCAATAAATCGCCAATTTGGTCGATAAATTTTCGCCTAGGACGTCCCTTTCCGACTCTGCCATTCACTTCTGCAACATAAATTTTCTTTGTCACTCTTTCCACATGACCAAACCACCGAAGCATTCCTTTCTTAATCCTGGTCACAACATCATCTTGCAAACCACACTCTTCTAAAACTAAGAAGTTCACTTTATTAAACTAAGTTTGTATAAAAAGGGTTATTTTAATATTAAGAAATTTATGGATGATAATAACCCCTGGGAAGGGTGATCGCTACCCAGCTATTTCTAATTTGTCTTGTGTTGTTAATTGTAAACATGACTGTAAGCTATTATTTGAAAAAAAAATTGTCCCGCTTGGTTTCTTGCTGGTTCTTCCCAGGACAGAGGTTTTTTTGCGAACCAGTGGTAAGTAAATGAAAAAAATTGACTTTCAATAAGTATTGTTTATAATCTACATTGAATAAAAAAGTTTCTGTTTCTGTTTCAGTATAATTATGTCGATTCCAGTAAATTACAGTTATATTATTTATAATTTGTTTTTATATGAAAAGACGACAAGCGAGCACACAGTCCTAAATATTATATAATCGTGTACACACGAGTATGCATTGTTGCTCTATCTCGTTCTAGCCTACGCTAATTTAATATGGCGCTTACATATTATGTAACGAGATTAATCGTCTTAATGCATTTGCAGACACATAAAGACAATTGCTATACATTCTCGCCTAAAAAGCTTATAAGTAATTTATGTATTTTCACAAACTTTCGTGCTGACATTATTCTAAATCCGAACTGGCGACATAGAAGTTAGGTAATAATAATAATAATGCCCACTAGACCCAATGTTGGTCACGGGGATTCTGTCTTAATGGAGACTAGCTATCCGCGCAGGGTAGGATTATAGTACTCAAATGTATACGCAAGCATAGATGCACTCTCTTTTCCCTGACTCTCATAATCCAATGGGACGGCAATCCGATACGACTGAAAACTGATCAGGTGGTTGATGTGCATAAAGCCTTTGGTCACGATCAACTACCTGACATAACTGCACTTAGTTATGGCACAGGGATGGGACACCGCTAACTTCCTAACCCTAAGCTCGGCTGCTGCTGAGGATTTTATGGCAGAAAAACTCATAAGCAGCCGCGTTTACGACCATTAAACAAAATAAGGTGTCAGTAGTAGGTAGACGGAAAGCAGTGTCTAGGATGCGAAAAGTCTGGCACTGCGACCTAAGCTAAGCAACTATGCGTGACGATTGCAGCAAACCTCCCCACAGTGAGAGATGCCTACGTCCATCAGTAGACTTTTACGGCCCTATGAAAACGAAGAAAAACAACAATATCTTACTTTGTTTTTTTTTCTATTACAGATGGTGGCAACGGAAGACACCTCAAATACTGTACCCGGTCATATCGAGACGCCCGGTACCTTCGGCAAGTTAAGGCAGACACTTTCGTCTTCTTTACTCACGGCTCAAGACAAAGGCAAGTAGAAAATTATTCTGAACGAAATTTTTTTTAAGAAAATTAAATATATTACTGTTGCGCGCCACAGTTAATGCCTGGTACATGGCACTAGCGCCATCTATTATCAAATAGAAGAACTAAGCTTTCTACAAAACTCCACACTCGAATTTTAGTCGATTGGAACCGGTATTTGCTGGCACATTCTAGATGTTTCGGTGGAAAAGGCCTATATAAAGCCGTTTAGGGCCGCGGCCGAGGCTTAGACAAGTGAAGGCTTGGAGCGAAATAAAGTAAACTAAAGTGTTAAGTGTGATTAATTATTAGTGTGTATTAGTTTTATTTGGTGTTCGGTAATTATAGTGTCAATTTTGGTAAGTCAATCGGTAGTTTTTACTGTTACGAACCCCAAGCTCGTAACATTACCAATATGTTTCATAGCAAATACGAATAAATATTAAGTTTAAAAGTTCTAATGCACCTTTGTTCCTCGTATGAGAAATTACGTTGGCACGCGCAGTCAGAAAATTTCCATAACAACCTGTAACAGATGACTTTTTAAACTCGTTATGGAAGCGTTTACTCTGTGAAAAAAACTACTTTGTACCGGATAAAAACATTTTCGTCTCTACCGACACCTTTAAATTAAATACTGAAAAGTAAATTTTAGTTATTCGTGACTCTATGGTTCAGAATTTACATAATCGTGTTAGATTTATGTTTTCGTATCTAATGAAGTGTGAGTAATGGAGAAGTAATTTACATGGTACATAGAGCTACGCTGCAGCTATAATATGGTTGTAGTACGAATGGGTCGTCCCAACCGTTGAAGGACCACGCTCTTACAGAATCTAGAATAAAATAGTAGGTTGATGCTGCTGTATTTCGTATGGCGAATGTAGACAACCAGAGACCTTTTTACAGTAAAGTAAAGTAAAGCTACAGCCTATATAAGTCCCACTGCTGAGCACAGGCCTCCTCTCATTTCTGAGAGGGTTTTAAGGCAAGGAATAGTCCGCCGCGCTGCCCCAATGCGTGTTGGAGAACTTCACATGTCTTTGAAATATTTTTTTTCTTATTTCTCAGACATGCAGGTGCAGGTTCCTCACGATGTTTTCCTTCACCGCCGAGCACGTGGTAAATCAGCGCTTAAAATTGCAATTAACAATTTCATTGGTGCCGGCGGGGATCGAACCCGGTTTGCTCGCGTATTGTGAAATTTACAGTGAGCGCTAACCATCTGAGCTACAACGGCTCTTACAGAACCATTTTACAGAAAACGAGGCATTTTGTCTTTTGATTCGCAATTGAGAATAAATTTAAATGTTTATCGGCCACAGCGTGTGCTAGTTTGTCACCCTTTTTTCTAAAAAAATATCTTTTATGTATGTTTAAAGTGCCAACTTATTACCGCCAAATAGCATTGTCTGCACTGATGTGCTTCAGTCTGAAGGGTTTAGAGACCTAGTATAATCACAGGCTTTTAAGCATTCCATGTTAGTCCTCAGAGGTAATAAAGGACAATACATATGTAGCCTTGTTTGTTTGAAGTAGATTTCAGGTGTCCATGGTTTATATGTAATAATAATAATAATGTCCTCCAGACCGAATTTCGGCCACGGCGGCCTGCCTCAACGGAGGCTAGCCATCGGCACAGGACAGGATCATAGTGCCCAAGTGTATGCGCAAACACAGGTGCACTCTCTATTCCCTCACTCTCATAACCCGATGGGACGGTAAACCGACACGACCGGAGAGAGATCAGGCGCAGGACAAACGGGCTTTACGTGCTTTCCGAGGCACGGGGGTGAGACACCGACAACTTCCTGACTCCGGGCAACTGCTGAGAATTTCTTGACGGAAAAACTCGATAATTAATTTTTTGGCCCGACCCGAGATTCGTACTCAGGACCTCATGATCAGCAGTCGCACTAATACAACCACTAGACCAACGAGGCAGTCAGAGGTTTATATGTAATAGTTACGTGATGGCATGTAAATTCAAAAAACAATTTGTATGTAAATTCGTTTGTCACTTAATAAAAAAAATACGTGTGGCACTCGGTGACTGCCGCGGTAAAGCTATTGCATAGCATTTTTTATCAACTTATGCAATTATAATTATTTATTTATTTTATTTATGCAGTTAAGTCTTTGATATTAAATCAAGTTACACTTTTTGAGCGTGGTGACCGATAAGAAAACAATTTTTTTTCTCTTATTGAATAAATGAGAAGTTAATATTGTTTGAAATGTTTTTAATATCTCACAATACTTTTTATCATTGAGTTAGCAGCTAGTGTACACGCATACGTCTAGTCGCACGCACACAAACACCATGCCGAAGTCTGCCGAGTGCCGAAGTCTACCAAACTGAAACGACGTTAGACGATGCACGGCTTTCAACGCCACACCTCCGTGCCCGTCGGAGTGGGGAGCGTGAGGTTTTTTTTCGTTACGGAATTTCTGGATTTATGCAATAGCTTAAAAACTTGTACCGTAATATTTATTTATATTTAGTATATATGGTTGCGATAAAATATACAATAGTCTATTTTTTCTTTTCTTTTCTTTCAAAAATAAATTTATCAAATACAAATAAGCGCCGTACATGCACGTGTAATAACAAGCTATTAACGTCAGAGTTAAAATGTTACCCTGAGTTTCCGCTCCAAGTTATCAACGCAATTTGCTACAAAGTTAGGAAGGTAATAATTTCAGCATATGTAGGAAACGTTGATTTATATGTTGCCTTTCGCTTTACTCTTATAAGATACACGTATTAGAAATAGTGTTCGTAACTTTCAATTTGGAAGTTGTGGTAATAGCTCCGATTTTTGAAAGTCCTACAGATTTTAAAAGGGTGTCCATGTGTGTTTTCATGTTACTTCATGACGTAAACATTCTTCGTCCCACATATCTCCAAATAATTATAAAATTGTCGTCAAATCAATTCCATTCGAAGTTCAATTGCAAATAATGAATACCATAATAAGTAATTCTTTATTATATATGGATACCACAAAATGTACTTAGAGAGTTTATTATAGCAAAGCCGATTTGTTAGCACTAATTAAACTCCGCCCCATTGTAAGACAGAAATCATCAAATACAGACATTTTAGTTCGGAATTCAGTCAGTCTTCACCAGAACCTCAGCAGGATATTATATTGTGATTATATGATGGTATATTGCGTGCTGATAAAATTGACATTTGTAAAAAAAAATATTCTTTCAATAAAATCCATTTTTTCAGCAATGGAAAATGCAATTTATTGTTCACTCAAGAGTTGAAAAAAGGGACTTTTGTTTGACCTGGAAAAATAGTGTTTTATTTTGACCACTTGCTCAAAAAAATAAGAAGCTTGTATTCTGCGTGTTATGTAGCCTAGATAAAGACAGTATTGCAAAACGTAGCACAATTAGCTAATCTTACGTCTATGGGACCAACTTTAAAAGAAAGAAAAGCAGACCAATAGTAGAAAGGAATAGGCTTATGCTCACTTATATTACCACGTAGCACGTATATCATCATCATTACAGGCGATCGACAGTCCACTACTGAGCTGAGGCCTCCCCCATAGATTGCTTCGTAAGGAAGATATTCACCATAGTTGCAACGATTATCAGACAGGTTGGCAATAGTTTTAAAAGGCCGGCAACGCATCTGCAATTCCCCTGGTGCTGCAGTTGTTCATGGGCGGCGGTAATCACTTACCGTCAAGTGAGCCGTGTGCTCGTTTGCCCCCTTTCCTGTAAAAATAAATTAAAAAAAAACCTTTTATGTACTCGTCTCTTATGTGCGTCCGTCCGTCCGCGGTTTTACTCAGAGACCCTAGGTGCTACGAAGCCGTAGTTTGGCATAAATATGAAAAATTACAGCTTTGTTTGAACAGCAGCAGACCTAGGGTCTACAAAGCTGTAGGCTATCTATAGTTATAGAGATGAAGAAGGGTTAAGAAATGAGAGAAAGTCTGTGCCCAGCAGTGGCATATATATAGACTGTTATTTTACTTTACTTACAGATATAGGAAGATTACTGTTACTTTACTTTATTACAAATATTAGGAAGTTTGTTCCGCCCCCATCTCACATCCCATTTATAGCGCAAAAATATGAATAATTTCTAACCTTGTTTCCTTTATCTTCTTTTTCATTAATCCGTAAAAATCCACTACTGGACATGAGTCTCTCCCGTTGTACGAATGATTTACTTCTCATTATTATTATTTATATATAGATTAACTTCTCGCATCGTTGATGCTGCTATTATACAGCCATCTATCTAAAGTCATCATTTCTCATAGTCGGTTCTTGCAAAACCTACGGGACGAAATGAGGTGGATTCTTTTACGCCACTATCACATGGCACGCATGACGCTTTATTTATACGCAACATCTATACCCAAATTTAACGAGATCTGTCGCGAGATTTACTTGTGTACATAAACAAGGATACAATATGTAACTTAGTATTGACATAAGTAGGTAATACTAAGGAAAAAAATGTTTTTTATAAAATAGGTAAATCTCGTGACAAGCTTTTATATAATATAAATTGTGTAATGTAATAAATTGTTGGGTTTGATTTAATTAAAAGTTTTTGTTTTTTTTTTTACATTTTAAAGAATTTAAATATAAGCTTGTTTTTAAAATGTTAATTTATTATTTTAATCTCAATTCAAAATCCATGAAGATCTTTCGTTGCAAACTCTTAACAATTTTCTGTCGTCAAGGGCTTTGATTAAATTGAAACTTGGAGTCCTAATTACATATTTGATAATGCCTTAATTAATCCTTTGAAATCTCAATGATAGTTGTAACGTTGGCGTTATTTGATTCCATTCGACTGCCTTTTGTTTGTTAAGAGTTTATCAATAAACAATAGATATCATTATATTATTAAAAATGAATGTTGTTATCAATAAAATTAATCTAATAATCATTAAGCATCAATTGTGTGTTTTCGATGAAAGTTCTATCAAAAGCTTTAGTCAAATTGAAAATTGATTTTCCAATTATGTCTTTGATAGCTGTCATAATTAATCCCTTGATAGTTAACTAAGTTGTTTAATTGTATTTGATTATTTGCCTTATGTATAGAAAATATTTATAAATAAACGATATTTCACACATATTATCAATATTATAGAATAATAGATCTTATATTATTCAAATAAATTTTGTCATACAGAGATAAAGTTAGTTCTTCTTATTTGTCTCCCGTATTTTAATCCATTGCTGAACATCTCGACTGTTTTGCTCTAACTCATCACACTGAACAAGTGAGTTGTTGAACACAGAGCTGAAACCCTCACAGTGGTAATACTTCCTGTTAAAAGTTTGTGGAATACGGGTTTAGCCTTTTGAAATGGAGATATTGCTCTTTTTCCGGTGACGGAAAGATTATGGTGACATAGTCTCATTTAAAGTGAACGCCTGTTCCCAAGGCCTGTTCCTATAGGGAGTTTTTCTTTAACTTTTATACAAAAATTGGCATATGCTATAATCCGAATCGACTACAGGACCTAAGACAGACTTAAGCATCAGTCAAATATGTCAACTGCGTTGACTGTTAAGTCACAAGGTTGTGAATTACCTACTTTCAGCAACATAAAGTACATAACCTTTTGTATACATATATGTAATAACAATAGCTAATAATGGTTTCTAATTTATTTTATTATTAAATTAATTAGTGTTGTCTGCACCTGTTATTGATGTATATGTGAAGAGCTACTCGTATTTAAACTGCCATGTAAGAAATATTGTATTGTTGTATTGTACAGTAGTAAGTAAGTAGTGATAACGTAAGAGAATCCACTACTTCCCTATCAACCTGTGGGTTTCTTAGGGAGCAGCAGAGGGAACAGAAAATCAGCAACTAAAACAAATATCCCTCCTATATCTATGGTCTATGTTCAGCACTTAGAGCATACATTACATGGAGGGAGCACTGTGTGAGCAGAAAGCGTGATCGGCGTAGAGAGAGAGAGAGAGAGACTGAGTTTAGGTAGAGTCTGTCTCTCTCGCACAGTCACTGTCATTGGCTGTTTATCAGAACCATGAAGCATGTGCGAGAGAGACAGACTCTACCTAAACCTTAGAGCACCGATCACGCATTCTGCTCACACAGTGCTCCCTCCATGTCAGTTCAGCAGTGGACTTTTGATAGATTTTAATGAATGAAGAGATGGTATTATGCGTAGTGCTGCTATGCCTTTTTTTAAATTAATAAAAAATGAGCATGGATGCAATATGGTCAGCCCTCAATATTAACCTGCAATTTGGTAGATAATTATAGGTTGATATACTTTAAAAAAATATCACATAACAGATATTTTTGACAATAAACAAATTATGCACAGTTAAGAATCAAATGAATACCCACGCACACAGAAACAATTCAAAAAGTAGAAGGACCTAAGGGCCTCAAAACGTAAATCAAATCGAAATTCAGAGCCATAAAATCTCTTCAAGAATGTAGTAATTTAATTTTCATAATTGAATGACATTAATACTATAGCTATAATCATTCCAGCTCATCACAAGTCCACTGCTAAACTTGCCTTCGCCAAGGAATGTCACAATACACGCACCTGAGCCACTTGCACCCATCGACTTCTTGCATCTCTTGCCAGGTCGTCACTACATCTAGTAGGGCCGTTCTTTACTTCGATTACCAGTACAAGGCTGCTTCAAGAGAACCTGTCTTCCCCATCGCTTATTGGTAGTATACTGATCGATTGTACTACGTCGAGAGCGAGAGCTCTATAAGAAATCTGAGAAGGTCCGGGCATAGATTTCTCTATAGCTGAGCGATATTGAGCATACGACCAGCAGTGAAGGATCTTGTTCTACATTATGTCATCACCAACAACACGCACAATTGTACTATTTTGTTTTCAAGTTTTGAAGTGTACGTACCATGGAGTATTTTATCCTCTTTTATTTTCCCACCGTTGGGAAAGCTCGCCCGTGGTTTAACGTTGAATGCACCCAAGCTGAAATTGGCAAGCATTTAGTGATAAAATGTGTCATAGGACAGGACCTGTTAACTTAAAACTATAGGACAATGATGAACTCCCAACAAATTATATGTGACTTTTTTTTCTTGCGTCTACAAATGCAAAATATGTAAAAATATAAGGTTTAAATCCTGATCAATTTTTTCTTCGGTCATGCTACTGTAGGAAGTCAGGAATTTAAGATATTCCAGTTTAAACAAAATACACATCAGAATAGGCTGTGTGGTATAAAACACCTTAATAGGCAAATCGTTACAATAACAACTAGTCACTATAATTTTCATATATGTGTATAATGAGGTAATTACTAGCACAGAGGAAATCTTAATGAACGTTTTAGTATATATAAAAGGGTTTTCTGAATAAAATACACGTCAAACTCGGCTGCATCGTATAAAAACTTTGCCTGTCTTAACTTACGAATCGTAACAACTACAACTAGTCAATTAAGTTTTGAATTGTGTATGATTATTTTTTTCAGACTTCGATAGGCCATAAGCTTGATTAGATAATAGGCCATAAGCTTGATTAGATAATACATAGTATTTTATTTTATTGATATCTGTAATGGTGACATAAGTAAACTCTTAATAAATCCATCAATTTGCCACAACAACTAGTCGATTTAGTTTTAAATTAGGTCAGATGATGTTTTCCAGACTTCGATTGACCTTATGCTTGATTATTTAACACAAAGTAAATTATTTTATTGATATCTGTAATGGTGACTTAAGTAGACGCTTAACAATTCCATCACATATTATTTCGCCATTGTCCTTTCAGTAACAAAGGTCTAATTCGGACCTACTTAGTCAGTTCTTTACCAGTTTCACTGTTCTCGCATCTAGGACCACGTGCGAGCTACCAACAACTATCGCCATAGGTAGACATGGACGTTACACGTTCCTTTTGTCTTATCCATTCTAAAACATTAATACGTCTTCAACATTAAAAAGGTACTAATTGAGGTTTTAAGCATAGTGCTGAGTTCCTCCTGTGATTCTGTTATAGTGACTATATCGTCAACAAATCGAATTCGAGTAATGTTCTCGCTATTTATGTGCTAATATTGCGTTTTACTAATACGATTGTGCTTAATATTGAATAATTTTAATAACTTTAAACACCAACAAATAAATGAGGATGACATTTAAGATGACATTCTGTCGAGAAGACAAACAATTTGGAATGATTCCAAAATATCTAACAGCATTCCTTGCGCAGTTTTACCACAAAATCGATACGAGCCACATGCCTCACTGGACCAAGTAATACAGTAATACACCGTACTCCAAAACTTAGCTACGTTGGTGAATTAACGATCTAGCTTATATTTAGGTTCGGGGTATTAGGTCACACTAAAACTCATAGTAGACAAGTAGTATCACACGTACTCAAATAAATATTATTACATTATTGCCTAAGAGATGATGAATCCTAAAAGATGATATTTTTTCTGGAATCTAACCAAACAATATAGAACTTGAATATCAATGCATAACTAGTTTAAATTTGATTTGAAATGTAGTTGATAATAGTAACGAACAAGTCATATAAGATGCTTGGATTTGTCTTAAGAATTATTGAAGACTTTAAAAAACCCTCAACCCCAATTATTTTGTATAACTTGTTGGTCCGCTCAATATTAGAATATTGCTCAACAGTTTGGAATCCTCAATATAATATTTATATAGAGACAATTGAAAAGATTCACAATAATTTTCTGAAGCATATCCAATTTAGATCAGCCGGCGATGCCTCTATTTGGTGTAGACTAGCCTTTGACCTAAAATCTCGCCGTACTTTCAGGGATCAGATGTTTTTATATAAAATCATTCATAATAGGGTCGACTCCATACCACTCCTAAGTGAAATAAATTTCAGATGCCAAAGGATAAGTGCTAGAAAAAAAAAATTTATTTTGTACAACTACTATGCGCACAAAATATGGCAAGAACAATTTTATAACTCGTGCATGTAATTCTTATAATAACAATGTTTCACATGTTGATATATTTTCTCTGTCATATGGACAGTTTAAAAAAGAAATTGAAGCTGTAATGGATAATAGTTAAATTAATTGCTAAATTATCATTTCACTTTAATATCACACATTACTTTGATTTAACTTCACTTTAGTTTTTGCACACCTAAGTATGTCATGATGTTCGCTTGTTGTCGATGTGTTACTTAACTGTGGAAACTTTATTGTTAAATGTAAGATTAATATGTGTTATGTAATAGACTAAAATTATTTATGTTTCCCTTGAAGATAAAATAAATAAATATAGATTTAGTCTTATAAATTATGATGTAAAAGTTCCTAATAATATACCTATTATGTTGAAAATATAAACGTAGGACAAAAACGCGCAGTATTAAATAGAAGCTAAATGGAGCTCGGAGCGGAATTTCTGAGAATTTATCAATATTCGTAGCAAAATTTCACGAGTTACGCGATTCCGAGGGATTCGCAACTGGTATGCATAGCTATAAAATTCCTAAAGAAATAGCTAAGCATTTACGGCACTTAATCAAATTCTAGTACTTTTATAAGTATGATTAAATCGTTTTCTTAAAAAATATATTTCTGTCTTTTCAACTAAGTACCTTTTTTAATGTTCTGTAAAAAATATTTGTGGGATTAATCCCGCAAATATTATCTATTACGTCATCCTTACTTTTATAAAAAAATAAAAACATAAGAAAATAACTCAAAATATCTATAAAAACAAAAGTATAATTTAATGCGTAGTATTTTTTCATAGAATTATGGTGGCAAGAGAGCACAGCCCACCTAAATGTAAAATATATGTTGTGGCCCAAACATCTACATCATTATATCTTCGATTAAGAATCTCTTGTATCATGTAAAAAAGTTCTTCAGTTAACTATACTCACCATAAAACACAGCAGTATTGAGCTGCTATTTACGCTGCTATTTTATAAGAGCGTGGTCCTTCCCTAGTCGAGCCGACCCAATCGTGCTACAACCATAACATAGCTGCACCCTGGCTCTACCACGTATGTTTGTGTACACATAAAAAAATCGGTTACATTATAACTTTCTTCTGTTTTCTTTTACACAGTAATTTGTATAAATAATAAACATTAAAATATAAACAGGAAAACTATTGAGATTAGTGTAGAAATGTATATAATTCGTCATAAATTTCAGTGACGAAGCTTGGGCCCAGATCTGTCCCAGTGGAGACTACAATAGAAGCCACCCCTGCTCCACCACCCACACAACCGCCACCTCAGCCTGTTAAGACAGAACGGTATGTTCAAACAATCAAACTACTGAATATGGTCAAACCTATTCTTTAAAAAATAACAGTTTCTACAGAATATTATATTTTGTACGTTTGGTGTTTCCAAATAAATAATAAAAAACCAAATTTTAAATTTCCAAATACAATTTACATCATAATATTAATTAAACTTAAATATCCCTATTTATTGAATAAAACTAAATTTACGGATTTTATCACGTTTATTTCATTACTTTTACTTATTATATTATTTTTTGGGAAGTAAAAATAAGTAAAAGTAATGAAATAAACGCGATAAAATCCGTAAATTTAGTTTTATTCAATGTGTAGTGTTCGCGTAAATTTAGGAAATCATTAGATCCCTATTTAATTATTGGCCTTAAAGTGGATGTGTAATAATATTTACTATCGCATATCGTCACTTGGGTGTCGTAAGAGGTGATAGTGGAAAACTAAATCAAAGGATGAGAACTAAATAATAAATAACTGCGGTTGCCAACCCAACTGCAGACCTGAACCCAATCCCCAGCATCTCCTGGCTAAGGTGCCAACTAAGGTTATTGTGGGGAAAGGGGTGCTAAAAATATCCTCCGGAATTTCGGTTGACACCTAAGACATCTTGATCTGACACCATATAACGCACGCAATCTGAAGACTGAAGAAAAGATAATGGGTCTGTAAGAAGGGCGGAACACGTTGCGCTGGGTATTACAGGATTATCTAAAGTCCGCAGTTAGACACGGTTATTCTCGAATCCGGAAAATTGTTCTGGTACCATGAAGGCGAGCGTCTGTTTCAAGGGTGAGTCTCACTTATCATCCACAAGGCTCCCATTACGAGGGTGGCACTGAAAATTTTGGGAATCAAGGAAGTGACACAACATTACCATTTAAAAATGTATTTATTGCTTTTCGAAGTATTTTCCGCGAAATTTGACACATTTTTTCATACGATGGAACCAATCATTGAAGCAACCATTCCATTCGGAAGTTGGGGTCTCCAAAATGGCCGTTTTGTAGGCGTCCACAGCTTCTTCAGGTGATGAAAATCTCTGTCCACGCAATTTATTCTTTATTTTAGGGAAAGTATAGAAATCATTAGGGCTTAGGTCGGGGCTGTACGGCGGATGGTCTAATAATTCTATGTTTTTCTTGCTCTAAAAACTCTTTTGTTTTTTATGCGGTGTGAGAACTCGCATTGTCGTGATGGAGGATGATGCGGCGGTTGCAATTCTCTTTACGGAGTTCAGAAACGACCTGTGGCAAACAAATGCTAGCATACCATTCTGCATTAACCGTTCTTTGTCCCTCAAGAGGAATAGTCGTAACATGGCCGGTTTTGGAGACAAACGTGGCCACCATTTTTTTTTGCAACACTCCGTGAACGAACAATTTTTCTTGGCTTTAACTCATTTTCGAACACCCAAACTCGTGACTCGTTTTTTGTTTCGGGTTCGTATGCGTATATTCAGGATTCGTCACCTGATACGATGTTGTATACAGCATTTGAGGATCCTGCGTGGAATCTTTCGAGAGTTCTGACGCACCAAGTAACGCGAGCCACTTTTTGCTCTTCACAGAGCGAATGCGGTATCCATCGGGAAAACAACTTTTTTACACCTAATTGTTCATGCAAGATTATTTGTATTTGACTCATGCCAATGTCTAAAATTGCCTGAATTTCGCGGCATGTCACATCTCGATCTTCCTCAATCAGCTTACGCACAGCATCAACGTTTTCTTGGGTGCCTGCAGTTTTTGGACGACCTTGACGGGGATCATCACTGAGCTTGACACGTCCACTTTAAAATTCAGCAAACCAGCGATAAATTGTGGTTTTAGATGGGGCTTCATCACCAAATGCAGAAATCATCCGGTCAACATACTGTTTTTGTGTTAAACCACTTCGAAAGTCATAATAAATCATCGCTCTTGAATTTTCTCGAGTCAATTCCATTTTCTCAACGACTAAACAAGTTTGACAAAACCTTGTGACAAGACCGAGAATCTTTTTTTAAATAAATAAATGGTATTCGATTTTTAAAACCAAAGAGTTTTCAATTAAAAAGATTTTAATATGACAGGAACAGTGGAAATATTCCATTCCCGATACTTTTAGTGCAGCCTAGTAATAATATAGTCAATATCAGCAGTGTCGACGAGGATTGCATACCTTATACTCAAAATAATCTTACGTTATTCGTTCTATGCACCAACCTTGGTACACCCCAATGAATAACCGGAATCATGGGTGGATATATGAGGATATCTCTAGAGCCATGTTATCCTCTAGAACATAAAATTAACACAAAACTTGGCACAGGAAAGGCGGGTGAGCTGAAGGTAACACATTTTGGAATAGGACAACAAATCCTAGAAGTCAACAGCTGATTGACTGATGGGTAATGAGGGACTCTACGATAAGCTCTTTCTACTAGAATTGGCCTCACAGACAGAGGGTCTGCTCCAACCTCGACTGTTCGACAAAAATGAGATTAACTTCATTTTTATTACGATAAGCAGGCGAGAAATGTTACCAAGTGATGTCTTAATCGCTGTCAGTTTTCACCCTGTGAGGGCGAAAACTCGCCGAATAATGAGAGGCACACTGAACATCAACGTTAACTTGTAGAGATCTCGTCTAGTCAACGCTCCGTCCCCCTCATATTCTAAAACAAAGCCCCGAAAACTACATGTCTTCTTTGTGAACTCGTTTCTTTATGAAAAGATTTACTCAGAATATTTCTTATGCATATTAATGTATTCATCAACCCAAATTGCACAAAGTAGAAATCTGTTCACTAAGCTACCAAAGAGAAAAAGCTTTTATTTACATTAGGTATTTATTCTATTTGACATAAAAATTAAATAAACTAAAATTTAAACGGATGTGTGCATGTTAAAATTTAAATATTCTAATGCCCTTCTTGTAAGACAACTCTAAAAAAGTTTCCATGAAAAAAATTGTACAGCGAAGCCGGCAAAGCGCCATCTCGGGCCGGAGCATGTCGCGTGTGCCTAAAAGCGCTAAAACCAGGCGAGGTGTTCCACACATGCAATGGCTGTCAGCATCGTGTTTGTGAGGATTGCTCTTCCTATTCAAAACCAGCCAACGACGATGATGCGGTAAGAGGTTTTTTACTTATCTATTCTTTAAATGCTAAAAATTTCTAGATGAATTGAAAGAAGCCGAACACGGCAATGAACTGTTATAAGCTGATGATGAATAACATTTTTTTAATAGTTAACTTTTCCATTTAGGTAACTTTCATTTACTTATTATTCTGAAATATTATTTTAAGAGATAATTCAGAAACTTCTAAATACCTCAGAAAGCAAGTTTGAACATCTTTCGCTTCTCTTCTATCTTTATTATGCTTTATATATGATTGAATTTTGAAATTAAATTTCTTTGAACAATATACAATGTCAAAAAACTAAATGTAATAACTTAAATTACCATAAAGTCTCCTACTCCCCGTGGTATCATGCCTAGAACGTTTGCGTTAGCTGCGTTTCTTGACTGAGTAGAGAGGCTTTACATAGGCCTTTGAGCGAGAAAAGAACCAGCCCTCTTAACAACAGCAGCGACGAATAGGCGCGGATAGAGTTCCTTTAGGAACTTCACCTCACTTAAGACCATGGGCACAAATATGTAGTCGTCTCACAGATACTCAAATTTGCGCCATTTACTTAGTCCAGCTGCCTCCGATTCCGCCCCGGTTCCTCTACTTTGAGGTTATTTTGGATAAAAAATGGAAACTTTGGATAGCATTGGAACGGTTTTTGCTGTTGTAGACAATATAGATAATAATATTATATTAGAGGAGATAGAATTTTGAATTTAAAAAAAAATCATTTGAACAGAAATTAAAGAAATAAGTATAATAATCAAACATTATATTTATGTTGTAAGTTTTACACTATTTACTTTTACATAATAAATTTTATCGAATAATTATTATCTATATATATATATATCGATATCTTATATCGATCTTAGCTAGGTTAAGAAGCCCGGGTGACAACCCTTTTATGCCATCTCACATCTCCAACTCATCTCTCTTTATAGGAGTGACAGGTGATTACATGAATATATGTAACTCTTTTTTCGGGATTATGTTATTTCTGCTAAATGAACCTTCTTACTTTAAAAGTTTGGACGTTATCTAACTTCGACATTTTTACGAATATTTATTTTCGGCGCCATAAAATTCGTGTTAATCGTCGTTCGTAAGTTTTAACATACGGAATTTTATGCCTTCGAATTGTTGTTGAAAATTTTAAGCCAAAGCATCGTTCATAATAATTAAGAACTATGTTTATGAACACAGAAACAACCACCAAGCGTAGAGTGTTACTTGGGCATTTGCTCTAGTAAGTAACGTGTGTTACTCAACTATAGAATGAGATTTTGTAATTAAGAATTCTAACCTGTTATGACTTAACTAAGAAATTACTTGGCAAAAAGTTATTACTTATTTATAAATACGGGTATAAATGAGGTAGCCCTAAGATGAGAGGCCGTCAAAGTGTATCCGCAAGTAGCATCCCACACAAGGGCTTTACCTCCCTCGCAAGGGATCAATGTCATACAGACGGGTCTCAATAATCAACAAGGCTCTAAAACCGAGGGAGCATTTATAGAGACAGCTCTTCGGATTCAAAGAACGGTGCCGTAAAAACCTACCAGTACTTTTCTTACATGAAAGTCCGTGGAGCCCAAATTATTAAATGGCTGACGAACGTATTGTCTTCTATTCAATTATTGTATCTATGGCCAAGGAGGCGTGGGAATTATTAAAGCTATATATATTATAATAACAGGTCGGAAAAAAGTTTCTTCGTATCTTGTTTCTATTATTGAAGAAATATCTCTTTGGTTGTACTGTTTGTATCTGGCTGGTTTTAATATTAATACATATAGGGTGTATATTAAGGTAGATGAGGCATATGCGCACGGAAAGTGTTGAACTCAAATTCACACAATTGTAAGAATTCTATTTAGTGGCGCAGAAACCGCGATCTGGATCACACGTGCTTACGCAAAAAAATATTTTTGAAATGCCGAGTTGTGTGATGCGGAAGTGTAAAAATTATTATTCCAAAATAAAAAAAGACAAAGGAGTTTCGTATCACACGTAGGTTTCTTCAAAATTATCATACATTTAGATCATTTTACATTAAATTTAATAGTTATTACGTTTTCTAGAAGAAATTTTCTACTAAATAAAGGACAGAGTATACAATTTTAACTGAGTGTAAAAGGGATAGCATTAACTTGAACGTCATCATGTCTTTAATTATCAACTATCTCTTTCCCACGTGTACAATCCGTATACTCCTTCACAGTCGTTTGAAAAAACTTTGTGTATAGACATAATAAGTATGTATACGTCAAAACGGAACAAATTTTGAAAGACGTGAAATATCAGTATGCGTCATCTACCTCCTTTATAATATACACTATCATTGGTGTCATAGATAATACCTATTGATTGGTGTGTATGGTGAGATTGGAAGCTCGTCGTTTATTGTGAGCTTTTACCGCCGGGCAAAACCATAGATTCGGATCTCTACTGCCGACAACTAATGAGACTCAAGCTATCAACAGAAAAGGAGTGGTCTTTTATCATGATAACGCTAGATCACACACTCAACAAAAATTGAGAGAGCTTGGTTGAGAAATATTAATGCATTCATCATGTATACCTGCTTAGATTTTCACCTGTTTTGGTCTCTTCAGAGTTCTTTGTGTATTGTTAGGTTAACGTCAAGAGAGGACTGTCTAAACTACTTGCCGCATATTTTTATTCAAAAATCCCAAGATTTCTACAGCAACGGCATTGTGTCACTACCTACAAGATGGCAACAAAATGACACATATACGAGGGTGGATTGAAAAGTACTCGGCCTAACACAGATCCATTCAATTCTAAAAATCAAATCTATCCACATTATTTAGTTCAGTTCAGACTAGTTCATTGTGTGAAGTTCGAAACGTGTGCGATAATTAGTTGTGATTTTATGAATTTATTAACAAAGTAATCGGACATAATTTCCGCGAATGGAGCAAATCGAGCAGCGTGCCGTCATTAAGTACCTCCATAAGAAGGGGCTATCATCAAAAGCCATCCATGATGACATGGTCAGTACATTAGGCGATTGTGCTCTGTCATATTCATTCGTCAAAAAATGGATAGCAGAATTTAAGCGTGGTAGAGAGAGTGTGAAAGATGAACCCCGCTCTGGAAGGCCTTCGACGTCAACTACTGACGAAAATATTAAAAAAGTACTTGATTTAATAATGGGAGACCGCAGATTAAAAATTAGAGAGATAGCCGAGATTATAGGCATCTCTTATGAATGAACTCAAAACATCATTGTCAACGAGTTGGGTTTCCACAAGGTGTCTGTGAGGTGGGTTCCGCGACTGCTTTCAGTTGAACAAAAAAGGACGCGATTGACTATTTCACGCGACTGTTTGGAGTTATTTGAAGCCGATGCAGATGATTTTTTGAATCGTTTTGTTACTATGGACGAAACATGGGTTCATTACTGTACACCGGAAACAAAACAACAATCAAAACAGTGGAGAAGACCTGGTTCACCACCCCCTAAAAAAGGCTAAGTCGATTTTGTCGGCAAATAAGGTGATGGCTTCAGTATTCTGGGACTCGAAAGGTGTGATTATGATTGATTATCTTGAAAGGGATCAGACTATAAACTCTGATTACTACTGCACCTTACTACGTCGTTTACGAGAGGAAATAAAAGAAAAACGTCGAGGAATGCTCAGAAGAAAAGTCCTGTTTCATCAAGATAACGCCCGTGTTCACACGTCGGTACAGTCAATGGCTGAAATTCACAACTGTGGCTTTGAACTGTTACCGCATCCGCCGTATTCACCTGATCTGGCACCATCAGACTTCTTTCTGTTCCCTAACCTAAAAAAGCACTTGGGAGGTCAAAGATTTTCGACAAACGACGAGGTCAAAGCAGCTGTAGACGCATAATTTGACTCTAAGGAAGAATCATTTTTTTTCAACGGTCTAAATGCTTGGAAGGGGAGGTGGCAAAAGTGTATTGAACTTGATGGTGATTATGTAGAAAAATAAAAATATAACTGATTTAGTATGTGTTTATTTTCTTGGTTAGGCCGAGTACTTTTCAATCCACCCTCGTATATTATAATTAAATTTAAATTAACTTTTTATAAAAATGTCTTGAATTGTATATAAAATACGAAGAATTTTTTTCCCCGACCGAATATTAGAGCTTCCACTCCCCTCCACTCCACGCCACTCCACTCCACTTTGTCCACTGCTGAACATAGGCCTCTCTATAGACTGCCAGTGGCACTCAGGTTTTCTTGCAGTGACGGTGAAAGAATGTCAATGCCCCTTATCATTACGTAAATGTCTAAGAGGCGATAAAACAAAATGAAACAAGAGATGGGCAGCATCATCTTCCTGATAACAACTAATGGTCATCCGGTTAATATGGTCACTTTGTTATAACTCAAAAACTATACTCGTAGCCTCGATAGAACAGATGGCTTTGTGATAGGATAGCTCTTCATCGGCCAATCAAATAATAAAGGCTCAAAAGGGCGCTGCTTTATCGACACCACTTTGAGAGTTGACATTATGTATAGTAAATATTTTAGTCGATTTTAGTATGGCGTAGTGTAGTTAGTTTTTTAAAGTTGATTTTTCGTAGTGCTCCTAATATTGCCAAAGCTTGTTTGCTATTTTTCTCCTAATATATTAGTTATAGTAAACGAATTTTTGGTTTTTTCTCCGTCCACCTCCTTGTTTTGGATTTATAGAGTGGCAAAGCTTAAGGCGACCATATTTCCCTCACGTAACTTATTATTAATAAAAATATTTTTTCTGCAGAATTCTTGGCGTTGTTCTGTTTGCCGACGCAAGGCTGCTCCTAGGCTGCCCCCAGCAGCGCAGGACAGCACAGACTCATTATTGGAAATTCCCGTATTAGAGGCACTACAGCGACGTCACTCGGAGGCTCGTCTAGGCAGTGGTGGAACCTCCACCGGCCTCGCTCCACCACGTTCGCCGGAGCTGCGACGACACTCCGACGTGTCACCAGCCTCTTTGAAAGAGCTGGAAAAGGTAATATGAGCATAATCATTTTAAAATTGCATTGTATACATAATCTTAACATTAGATATCATTGTGCATTGCGTATGTTTATAACACGGTAAGATGTGGCGACATCGGTTTTGGAAGTAATCGATTTCTGTGGTCCCGTCGTAAAACCACGCTCCAGGTATGTCATGGTTGCAGCGTTAGAACGGGCAGGGTTACTCTTTCACAGAATATCAGCTTAATGCTGTTGTCGTTTATATGGTGTGTAGAGAGAATTACTATTTAACTATTTAATCATTATTTTAGTGGTAACGAGGCATTTACCTTAGTCCTCAGGGGCGCATCTACATTTCGTTTCTTAATCGATGATAGATGTAAGTACCTAACACTATTCACATACCATTAGGTGAACTTTGTGGTATTTTGACACCCTTATCTTATAAAAGAAACTTAAGTAGATTTAAGAGACCCTAATTTAAGAGAAACATAAAATCTGGGATAAATATCATACATACAAATGCATTAATCCTAAGTGTTGTAGAAAAGGCGAACCCTTCCAATACAATGTAGCAGCTGGTTGTTTCCTCCTCTACAGCCTTCAGTCACAATATGAGACCTATGAGCCAGGAGTGTGACGTTGTTTTGATTTTTTATCAGAAGCAGAAGTGGATGGAGATGGAGGAGTGAACCTATCTAGGTTGATTAAACATCAATTTTTACTACACTACTGCTTATCATATTGATGATCGCAGCATGACACCTTCACATGTTATGGAACGCTTAGTAGCAGGTTATTTAGTGTATTTTAGTTGTGAATCGTTGAGTTTGTAACGACGCTGCCCGCGGCGGCAGTTAAAGGGCGGCGGTGGCAGCGTGACGCCGGACGTGGTGTCGAGGCGCGCGAGCACTGTGTCTCCGGCACGTCGCCGCTCAGTGCGTGCACCGCACCAACATTCCTGTGACGAGGACCAGTCCGCGGCACCCCAATCTTCCGGGCACGCGTCCGCGCTTTCCGCGCCGCCACCTATGTCGCGCAGGTAAGCCTTGCAACAACAGTTTATATACAGTTGGCTCAATTGGAGTTAATGCAATGGCGAGTCGGAATAGTCGCGATACTGCAACGTTGCGTGTGTTCTACCAGGGCTCCTGTGACAGGGACCAGCACGCGGACCTCCACTCCTCTAGACAAGGAGGGATTGATTTACACACGCCTGCATTATCCATGCCATACTTAGCCGTGGTAGCTCAGATGGTTAGCGCTCGCTGTAAATTTCACAATATGCGAGAAAACCGGGTTCGATCCCCGCTGGCACCAATGAAATTGTTAATTGCAATTTTAAGTGCTGATTTACCACGTGCTCGGTGGTGAAGGAAAACATCGTGAGGAAACCTGCATGTAAGAGAAATAAGAAAAAAAATTTCGAAGACATGTGAAGTTCGCCAACACGCATTGGGGCAGCGCGGCGGACAATTCCTTGGCCTAAAACCCTCTCAGAAATGAGCGGAGGCCTGTGCCCAGCAGTGGGACGTATATAGGCCGTAACTTTACTTTACTTTACTTTTTACTTAGCAGATGCGCCTCGCAAAAGGCTTGATATATATTTAGATCAGTAACGTCAATACATAGGCGAGTCGGTATACACTCGGTACTCGCCAGAGCTCCTGTGATGAGGGCAAGCCAGCGGTTCGGTAGAACATACACCTCGCATTTTTTGCATTGACTTAATATTGTAATTGTACTATTTTGTATTTTAATACTGTGAAGAGAAATTTTATGTCGCAGGGCATCGGCTGTAGACGTTGTGAGCGGCGCGGGGCCCCGTCGTAGCTCATTCCGTGTGGAAGAACCAACTGACACCTCACCACAAATAACCGGGCTCAGCGTTGAAGAAGAACGTCCCATACGTCGCCGTGGTAGTCAGCTGTTAGTAAGCCATGTTACATTTATCATATTAGAAGCTGTTACCTGTCCGATTCGTATGGAGTGGATTAAACTTTATGAATAGTAATTGTTATAAAAGTATCCATTGTCCTATTCCACGACTTAATCGAATTCTATGACAAACTTCATTTAAATTCATCCCAGCGTGATTAAAGGACAAATAACCTCATAAGTACTTTCACTTTTGTGATACAAATAAGATAATCAAAATAATATAATATACCTAATAAAAAATCTCACAGTTCACAATAATACATACTGCTACTTGGTACATTTCCTTTGTCCAGGTTCGAAAGATTATTGTTTTTATTTCAATTTCTTTCATATTTTCTTAAATATAACTTAAGCATATTTGTGATGTTTATTTTATCTAGGTGTCCGTCTGAAGCATAATAATTTTATAATGAGTTAATGATAATAATTATACCTTCCTAATTAAGAATTTCCTACCTTCACCTTTCTAATTAGCTACTGTGTAAATTACTAAAACAAACGACCTTGCTTTCGCGATCCAGTGATCGATTAATCGGAAGTATGGTTTGCATACTTCGTTAAATATAATCTGCTAACTGTAATATCTACATGTATATATTTTAAACGTATGTACATTTACATTCAAAAATTAATGTTTTTTCCAAACAAAAGAAATAAATAATATTAACACGCGAAATAAAAAACAACTTTTCTTACCTTCATCACAGAATAAACAATAGTACTACGTACTGTCATCCAGAATTGAAATGCAAAATTGCAGTCCATACTATATGGCAGCTAAAATTTTAAATAATATAATATAAGTAATAAATAATTTTTATACCATTTCTAATTACACATGTTTACATACAGGAACAAATAGGATTACAATTAAATAAATTAACAATAAAATAAGTTTAAATATAACTAACAACTTCATTCAGTTACTACTACTACTACTACTACTTCAACTTAATAGTTATGTAAGTTACATACGTATTTTTGTAATACTCGGAAAGTTTGGTTAAGTTATGTAAGATATATCATACTTTAAATTAACACCAAAAGTGTTATACACTTACGATAAATATTTTGAATTTGAATAACATACGTCGTATGCGGGCTGTTGCTTTACTGCTCCGTAATAAGCCGCCAGAAAGAAATGGAGAGAAAAGGAGGGAGGGATATAAGTAAGCTTTCTCCAATTGTTAACCTCAATTACATGAGGTGCGCTTTGCTTTTTATAAAACGAGGCACTGGCGGGTGACAAATCACACGATATTCATTAGAAACCTACATACGGATTATAGAAGCACAATTAATGACCAGTGCGAGGATATCGGCTCTGCGCTTACTTACTCGACTGTCCACAGTGGTAAATATAGGCAAAAAATTTAAGTTATGCATTGACAGCTGCCGTATTCTTGCAAACCCTTGTATCAGATTAATGCAGCAGTTGAAAATATTGGTACAGGAGCACATAATTAAGAATTTATGGTCAAAATACGGCTCAAAATCACAGCAACTCTTGGGTTCAAATGTTCGTCTTGATTTCAAATTTTCAAAAAAATTTGCCAAACACTAAGTTAGGTTTTAGAAACTAGTCGATGTAATTGCACCAGTATCTAACACTGAACTTGAGAGCCTTTGTAGCTCAGATGGTTAACGGTCGTTGTAAATATAACAGAACGAGAGTAATACGGGTTCGATCTCCGCCGGCACCAATGAAATTGTTAATTGCAATTTTAAGTGCTGATTTACCACGTGCTCGGCGGTGAAGGAAAACATCGCGAGGAAACCTGCATGTCTGAGAAATAAGAAAAAATAAATTCGAAGACATGTGAAGTTCGCCAATACGCATTGGGGCTGCGAGGCGGACACTTCCTTGCCCTAAAACCCTATCAGAAATGAGGGGAGGCCTGTGCCCAACAGTGGCGTGTGAGTGCCTCTATAATTGAGTGTAAACTGGTGGCGGTGTATCTTTTGCACAATTGACAGCTTCCAACGATACACGGAAGTTGATGTGTTTCCAGGCCAGACATAGCAGCGTTACAGCAACGTACTGGCGCGCTGAGTGCGATGGCGGCGCTGGCGTCGCGCGGCTGCGAAGCTGCGGAGCCGAGCTCGGTGTCGGTCGCGGCGGCGGCAGCAGCAGCGGCGGCTGCGCGTCAGATGTCCGTCGACGCGGAGGCCATCAAGATCGTCATACATGACGTCGATGACCGTACGCCGCGCCGCGTCACGCTCCGACGTGACCCTAACGACAAGGGGCACCGGTGTACGTAACGGCAAAATGTAGTTCAAGACTTCTAAAAATATTCCATTCTTCGTTTAGTTTTCTTCTAAGCGTATACAACGTATGTTAAAGATCTTGAATTATAGTTTTGCTTTCAATATGCTTTAGAGACTGCTCTGCTTAGGGTTGCTACCTACTTGCAAGCTCAAATTGAATTTCTGTAGTTACCCATTAAAAATTATATAATTATTTTATATACTGATAAGTCCGCCACAGTGGAAAATTATTTGGATTTAATTAATAATGACAATGACGGTAATTGACATATTTTAATGAAATTTTAATTTATATAGAAGATACGAATAGAGGCTTTGGCTAATTGCTTTCATTGAAATATCGCGAGTCTAAAATTGTGTTTTCCTCTATATTGAGAAATATATAAATACAATAACAGTTATTGATACTTTTGATTGATTATTTTGCTCAATATACGAATGGCCTTTAAAAAAATGAGAATGTGAATACTGGTTCTAAATAAGATGGAAATTTGTATACATATAATCGGATTTTATTTGTTTTAAAAAAATAGAAGTCATTTGTGTGCTTGAACAATTTTACTGCAGAACAAACCAATCAAACTTTACGGGATACAGTTGCCCGTTTAATGCGCCGAATTCAAACATGGAAGCAAACTCACCAAGGATAACTCTCGCTCGGTACCCCTACGACAAATCGTCGTTAGTGATCGATGTCGTGCATGATATATTTCAATGAGGCAAAAACACAGATGATGTGCATAGCATTTTACAAAAATTAACATGGTTTCTGTTCTTATTAACGGATTTGTTTGGAGTAAGTTATTTTAAAACAAAGAGCAAAAATTAAAGAAAATGTGTTACGTACATAATTAGCATTGTATTTTTTAGATTTTTTAATGAAATGAAAAAATATAGAATACTGAATATTCTATATTTCTCTCAATCAAGTCAATTTATTTTACACTAATGTAAAATAACATACTTTACGAAAGTAACACAAAGAATTATAGAAAATAATTTTTTCATCTCTGCAAAAGTTGTGGTCGTAGCAAACAAATGCCTAGAGAGCTTTTTCGAGAAAGATTTCTTTTTATTTTTATAATGAAATTTCGTTAAAAAAAATATGAATTCTCATCTACGCAGCCCGAGGATTCGGCATGCGAGTTGTCGGTGGCAAGCCGGATGCCAGCGGACGCCGGGAGGCCATTATCGTTTGGACTGTGCCTGGCGGACCGGCTGACCTCGCTGGGCTGCAGCAGGGTGACAAGGTAAACTGCTTTTTTTACTGTATTCATAAGTCGGTTTGAAAACATTATAGATTATTCCGTAAGCTTTCGTAAGTTATTGAATTATTTTTATACGTGGTAGAGCCATGCTGCAGTTATATTAGAAGACCTCCGAGCCGTTGTCTAAGGCCGCTCTTCCGTAGCTATAAAGACCAAACCATATCTCACCGGAGTTCCTTAGTAGTCTGTCTTCTCCGCAACTCTCTTCTTGCTGCACATAAATGGTTCTTGCAAAGCAAAGACACTTCTCTTCCTTCCTTTGGGACTCGTTTGCAGATTGCAACTTCCGTGCTGCGGCACTTCACACCGGGACAGCTTGACATGCTGGGGAACATGGAATATTGCTGGTTCTGCAAAATGCCACCTAACAGCTTTGGACTCAATAGAAAGGCGTGCTAAGAGGTTTATTAGTGACCAGAATCTGGTCAAAGCCAATCTCACCAGACTCAAGCACAGCCCAAAGTAGCTGTGGTCGATGAAGGAAAAGGGGAGATCTCCCGCCGGGCAAGGTGTTCTGCCCGGGGAGGGCCGACACTCCATGTGAAGTTCGGAGATGTTTATATGCTGTTGGGAATGTTGCGTGGGCTTCGGTATGTTTTTCGCTTGCGGCGCGACGACAGCGCCGCCACATACCTTTCGGTGTTCTAATGTATCCTACATACATTCCTGAAACTGCGCTGGAATTGCATCAATTAACTCCTCCCTCTCTCCTCCATTATCGAACAAACAGACAATCGGGTAATCTCCACTCATTTGTTGTCAGCACACCACACATTCGAACGAAACACTTTACTTCGCCGTTAATCATGCATACACCAAAGGCGAGAAATAATTTGCCAGCAACTTTCTTTCCTTCCGATTTTAATTTATCGTGTCAAGTCAATAGTGAGAAGACTTTTGTTAAGCTAACTCAGTGCATTTTACCATCTTCAGTTACATCACCACTTACCATTACGTGGTAAAGTAGTCGAAAATGGATCTTGTAAGGCTTGTAAATTTTCTAGTCTCTTCTGTGATGGACTGATTACAAGTGTTTATGTCGGCTCGAACTGGAGATATTGAAATAAAATTTATTAATGAAGCACATAAATACATCTTGTGCAAACTATCAGCAATCTGCCATGAGCATAACTTTCACGACAACAGACAATTACAAATCCTCTCGAACTGTTTTCTAGCTGTGGATTACGTATGCACTGTTAGCATAAAAAGAGTCTTAAAGGTAATGATGTTGATGATAATTTTGATAAACAAATGTTGAAGGTTCTGGAATGGGGTGGAGTGCCGCTGACGGAGCGCAGTTTCGAGGAGGTGTGCGCGGTGCTGGAGCGCGGCGGCGACACCGTGGAACTTCTGGTGGAACCCGCGCCGCAACTTGACGACGCACCCACGATGCCCGCGCATCACACATCACACCACCACCACTCTCTCTACGGTAACAATTGCTATTAGCAGGCAAATACTTAAAAAATGTAAAAAATCTCACAGCCTGTAATTGTAATGGGTCTCTTACCCTTCTCCTTGAAAATAGATAAGAAAGTGATACCAACCCAGATAGACGCCAAGGGTTTAATATATAGATACATATGTCTATGCGTACTGAATCTGAATATATACTAATAATAGTGAATATATACTGCCGCCAGAGATGAAAAGCTCAAACATACTTTCTGTTTCGCTAGTGGTACACAAAGAGAAGTTATTACTATAATATGTTAATTTAAATTATTTTAAAGACAAGGGAATTAATGAGAATATTACAAAAGCTTTTATTGTTATTTAAAATGCAGGAAATATTTAAAAGGGTGTAGGTAAAACTTTGCCAAAGGATAAAACGGAGCGCTAGATATTTTGTGTAGAAAAATATTTAGGCCCATAATGTTTTTTTTTTTTGCTTATGACAATATTTATAATATGAAAATGTTAAAAATGGATTTACAAAATACAACTAAAATCCCAGCGATAGCTAATAATTTACATTTAAACATAAACAACCAAAGCTAAAAGCTTACATGTCATTATATCGTCAATCAGGTCTTGATTAGATTTCAATCCTCCTTCAGTCCATGTTTGGTTAAGGAAATAAATGAAAGACTAAATATTCTGTACTTTTTGCAATAATTTAAGAATTTGTATTTTCCTGTTCCTATATATGTCTTTTATATTATTATTTACGTTGAGGATATTAAACATTTTCCTATTTTTCCATTTTCCGAAAAATGTTTAATATCCTCTATCTATCTATCTCTCTCTCTCTCTCTCTCTCTCTCTCTCTCTATATATATATATATATATATATATATATATATATATATATATATATTAAACTTCGTGCTTATACCTCAATACCTCATAACATAACTCTACAAGTTTCTTCACCTCTGCTTCTCACGATCTTCGTCTATACGGTACTAAATTTCCTTTATATTGTGTTTCAATATATGCATTTCTTGTAAACACATTAGGTTGACTTAAATGAGGTTAAAAAAATCAACATACTATTTTATTTATTTTACAGAACCGGATACTGACAAAACGCCATCGTCGCCAACCCGACGGAAATTGCCGAAAACCCCGGTATAATACTTAGAATAGGCTTTAACTGTAACAATAATATGTGTTGTGAACCTGTAAGACATTGAGCGGAACTACTCGTACCTTCACAAACTTTAGTAGAGACTGTCACTTGGTGCCTATTCCCTCTGCGCTTTTCGGATCAGTCATTATAACAGCTGTGATTTTATCAAACGATCCTATGTAATCTCATAGTTAGTGGATCATTAAAAAAACCTACACGAATGGTTGTAATAAATAGGCCAAACTTTTTAATATTGCAATAGATTTTCAAATAGTAATATAATTTTCCACCAAACCTTAATATTAATAATTCCCTTATTAGTCTGATACACTATTACTTTAACACGTAATTTGTTGACTTGTCAAATGATCCAGTAATTTAATCACTTATTGACGAACATCATATATCTGATTAAAATATTTTATGAAAGTGTCTTTTGACACATGTCAGGATGACATTTACGTGATACCACGTAAAACGCCGACCGCTGCAGCTCTGACATCTTTTTACTCTAACCATTTCGAAAAGTAATATTTCGGTAAGCAGTAAAAATATGTTTTATTGCATAAAACTATGTATACGGATTTTATCTCGTTTAATTAACTTCTTTTTAATTCCCGACTCTTCGGGTGTTTTACAGCACCCATGGTCTCGGGGGGGGGGGGGGGACTGAGATATTTGTCGTCCCAATGTCATGGTTAACCCGGTTACGAGCTTACGGTAATTTGGAGTCTTGCAGTGGTATACTTGGTTTGGATTTAATTTTGTTAATTATAGGATCCCAAGCAGATAGCAGCACTCATCCATCTTCCGTATTGAAACTAGGATGTTTTTTTTAGTTTCAATAGCCTCGCGTATTATCCTTGGTAGGAATCGGTGTTCTTTGCAAAAATTTGTAGTCTATCAAATCTGATGTAATAGTAAGGACGATCTTGAACATGATCACTGACTGCAGACTTCTTAGCCGTGACCATGGGTGCTGTAAAGCACCTGAAACGTTGGGAATTAAAAATAAATTAATAAATAAGTTAATAAATTATGCGATAAAACCCGTATAAATAGTTTAATTCAATGTGGATTATTCGCGTAAATATAGGAAATCAAGAATATGTTATTTAAAATAATCTATCACATAACATGACCGTTCCTTGGGTACAAGTTTTAAAGAAGTTTTTAATAATTTATTTCGGAATGAATTGAGTCATGAAGTACAGAGGTAGTAGAAGTAGTCCCTATCGATCTGCTGTGATACTGTAGGTCTTATCAACCGAATATCTTCCAGATTACCCTTAGTGTATGACGATAGTATCTCTATTTACGATTGTAGCCGTTTTAAATTTGTTAACCTTTACTGTATAAAAGGGATACTCTGTTTACATACTTAATAACTAAATATTTACTTTATTTATACGTATTGCATACTCTGTTACCTACTTATATTCGTTGAATGTTGTTTATATAATAAATAATTCTAAGTGAAGTGTGTGAAAAAATGCTACCTACTTATTTTCAGATTTTTATTTTTTCTATCACCCGACCAATTTAATAAAGTCGCCACCGTCGCCGCCCGGAGTTGAATTTAGGTCACAATCGACAAAGTGACAAAATACCATGATTCTTAGAATATTGCAGTAAGTGTAGATACCCCCTAAATTGAATTTTAGTATTCGATGGTAGCTTAGGAAACTCATCCCGGTATCGAACATCATGCCTAGGATATTCGTGGATGATTAGATTATTTGTCTATCGAAAGTAAATATGGCGTAGTGAAGCTAGAGAAGTCGCCGCTTTCAGCTTAGCAGGAAACAAAAGACACCCAACATTCATACAATTACTAATGATGTAGTTATGTCGACACAACATACATGATGAGGAGGATATTTTACGTGAAAGTGATTTAATGAAACCGAACGTGCGGCCAAGACGTCTACAGAAGTCTACAGAGCAACGTAAACCAGAAGTGGCATTAAGAAGATGAGGAACGTGCGAGGTGAGCGCAGTACTGGCCGCGCACGTGCTAGAGTTGCCATCGACGTGCACACTCGACGCCGCACTATCCCGTTTGTACAGTCTCATGTCTTGCGTACTGAGTATCAGTTACCGAATCTTGCTATTGATTTTGAGTAGTGTAATTTCGCACATTGTATGAGGGGCGCTCGTAACGATTAGTCTTAGCTTGGAGTGATGGCAGCACGGTACGCCGCAACCGCTGGAACACCTTGAACGACAGGCGAGCACCGGGCGACGCTTGCGTTAAGTGATGCGACCGACACCTCACACTAACACAATGTACATAACCGCTCCGCTCTTGACTGTAGCCCATTGTTACGATTATTTATTATACAATAAGAAATGCATGACTTTGCACAGTGTGTGCATATTGATTTAGAAAAGCACCGTATAGGACTGAAGCCTTTGCGTGCGCCATATAAAATAAACAACAATATTTTTATACATGTAAAATACTACATATTTATAAAAAATTAGCAGCTACGATAAATTAAGTATTCTGTTTAAAGGATGTACGTATTTATTTTTCGATTTGAATATATTTAATAACAAAAGTAGGAATGATTCGAAATTCAAATATATCAATCAAGCTTTTGATCAATTATTTGTCCTAAAAAATTTAGTTGCCACATAAAATAACATAGCTTTAGTAAAAAAATATATACATCTAATTATTGCATACATTCTGTAGAATATTCTACTGCATAAAAGTTTAGCAAGAATATAGCAATAAATTTTATGTTTTTTTTAATTTTTCTTTATCGTAGGAAATGTTAAAACATAGATAAACAAAAATTGTAATGTAACCCCCTAGCTCAATTTAACGTATTTCCCAATTGCAATGAAGCTTGAACTGGGATCAGCATGATACAGCTTTCTGCATGGCGGATGAGAGCGTCAGGTTTTATATGTATGCATAGAAATGTCGCAACCCGAATAGCATGTTATTTTAATGAAATATTTTGCAAGCAAAATAAATACAATGAATCATTTGTCTCATTCGATGGCGAAGATTGCATTGCTACGATCGCAGAGAATGATAAAGGAATCTTAAATTTACTATGGTCGCCACACACGGTCGGTTCAAATGATCATTCCAGTTGATCAGTTCAAACTAAAACTGTTGATACTTTTTAAAATATTGAATTTTCGATATATCGATAAATAAACTTATATATAAAACTCCGATATTGATATATTTATAATTATCGATATATCGAAAATTCAATATTATAAAAATATCAGTTTAATTTGAACTTATTAGTTGGAATGATGAGTTAAACTGACCGTGTGTGGCGTCCATAAAACTAAGAACTATTACTCTGTATTCTTTGCTGCATGTTGCGGTATTAACCATATACCCTAATATAAAAATAGATCTTGCATTTCAGACTGGGATTGTTTTAGATTTTATATACTTATTAAAAGAGATTACTTTTAGATTTATATAAGAGATATAGGTACATAAAAGCGATGTGCGATTTATTATAATATACAAGTGAAAATGTGTATTATTAAAATACTGGAGTTTATTAACTATAGTATTTTTTTGAAAAAAAAAATTACTAGCAATCCTATTAATATAACTAATATTCCCTTTCATCACTTCTGGTAAGCTTAAAATGCTTGTATTAAGAGTGTTTCACGACAGTAGGCGAATGGTGGATTCGAACCCACGACTTTTTGAGTTCGGTCGCGGTCCGCTTCCTGCCATTAGGCTATTGTCGCTTTATTAACTAATTTGTAGTAGAAGCCATGAATTTCGATCGCCGAGCAGTTTTTGTTTTAACATTGGTTAAAAAAACTGCTCAATCTTATTCTACCGAAAAACCCAGGAATCTTTTATAACGCAAGTAAACAAACGTACAAAATCTATGCCGAAAAATATTTATGCTTTTCAAGAGTATAGTTTGACAATTTACTAACATTTAGGAACAAGAGCGCAACGAGCGTGCTCGAGAGCGTCTGCCAGCTCGCGCTCAACTTCAAGTGTGGTTCGAGAGTGAACTGCGCAAACTCGTGATTGTCCTGAGCGCTGCCGACGACTTGCCACCTCGTGATCACACCCTCGGCTACGGAGACGAGCCCGAGGCTTTCGCGCGAATACGTCTATTGCCATCACTGTAAGCTTACCAGTTAAATTAATAGAGTTCCCCCTTTTATATTATTCCAAAAACTATATCATTTTTATTTCGGACATTTGCTTAACAGGTATTTGTTTTAAAATTATTCGAATTTACGTCTCTTTGATTTTAATCTCTACTATATTTTTTCTATATTGTGACATTGGAAGAGTACAGATGTTTACAGCTAAGGTTTTTATATAGTAAGCGTCAGCTGAAATACTGATGTGTAGAATAAGTAAACATATGTTGAATTTATTATTTAATGCTTTGTATGACGTGCAAATAAATAAATTAATGCAAATAAAATAATTATTAACTATGTAACACACAGCAAAGTATTTTTATCGTACACATACTTTTCTAATCTTTCGCCCTCTCCACTTGATATGTGAATATAAAGTAAACAGAACTTGGAAAACATTCAGAGAATCAATCTTTTACAAAATAATTCTTGGTAACACTCCATCATATTATAATAATTGAACTTGGCACCGTTTTATTATCTTTTGATTTTTGATTATAAAATCATTTTGATTTTGACTGTAATCTATCGACTATAAATGCTCCCCGAATTCAATATAATTATGCCTTCAGAGTGGTGTTGGGGCTCCCGCGATATTGCAGTGCATCATAGATGTTTGTGAAAGCGCATACTAACGGCTTTCATGCTCTGCAGAGTACGAGGAAGCTCAAACACTGAAGGTTATTAGTGATTCGCCAGACTGTCCAGTCATGAGGCACTGGGTACACACATGCCTATAGCATACTCTTGTGGTTGCAGCACGAATGGGTCGGCTCGACCGGGGTAGGACCACGCTCTCACAGCATACCAGCGTAAAATAGCAGCTTAATGCTGCTGTGTGCCATACGAATGGTGAGTGTTGAGAACCGGAGACCCTTTTTACTGGAAACGAGGCATTCCATCTCAGTCCTCAGGGCTGGCAATGCATCTGCATTTTGATTATTAATTGAAGATAAATGTAGATGGGCCACAGCATCCACTTACCATCAGGTGAACTGTGTGCTCGTTTGTCAGCCTTATTATATTAAAAAAATGCATGTATACCAAGTGCCACAAACTGGTCCGCAAAATATTTAAATTACTGTCATAGAGTAGATTGTATTCTGTTTTAATAACATAATTTGTGAGTTTATATTTTGTACTCTTTTATGGACCAATTCTAAAACAATTTTTTTTTATTTATAATAGGTAGTATTTCAACTTACCAACATGTTTTATGTATTAATATTTTTTTGACTAATTAATGGAGCACTTCATTCGTGGTATGGTCAATATTTACTTACATATTGTATGCCTACACCGGCAAGATTTTAGTTTGCCTGCTTAGAATTTATTAATTACGTGGTAGAGCCACGCTGCAATTATATTAGTAGTATAGTTGTAGCACGAATGGGTCGGCTCGACCGGGGAAGGACCACGCTCTCACAGAATACCAGCGTGAAATAGTAGCTTAATGCTGCTGTATTTCGTATGGTGAGTGTAGAGAACCGGAGACCCTTTTTACTGGAAATGAGGCATTCCATCTCAGTCCTCACGGGTGACAACGCATCTGCATTTTGATTTGTAATGGAAGATAGATGTGGATGTCTATGGGCCGCAGCAACCACTTACCATCAGGTGGACTGAGTGCTCGTTTGTCACCCTATCCTATAAAAAAAAAAAAGAATGAAGTTCACCTGGACTTTCTCTAGCTAGTCAAACTCTTATTTTATTTTAAAACAAGATAATTTTATTTAAATCTGGTACATGTTTAAATTGTCAATATATGAGAGTCATATTTTATTTACACTTATAGTGAGAGCTGTCCGCCAGTTGAAACCGACCCTGCATCAGCATCATGCAGTCCAGTTTGGAACGCTACTCTCGGATTTGGTGGATTGACGGCTGATCTGCTGGCTGGTCGCGCGCTCGAACTTACACTTTGGGATGCCTGTCCCGGCATCGATCCCGTTCTCATCGGAGAATGTACTGTAAGTCTCAAAATTTTTTTTATGAATGGTTTTAACGTTTGCCCAAGATCCTGTAAATGGTGTAAGTAATAAACATTTTGGGAATAGACCTTTCGAAATTTGATTTAAAACATAAACACTCACGCCTGTCACCCAGAGGGGTAGGCAGAGACTACAGACTCCATTTAGCACGATACTGACATACCTCTCTCGCCTCCTCCACATCCATATACCTACGCATTCATGCTCGTCGGATAAGAGTACTCTTAATTTGGCCCATTTTTAATATAACCCCAATTTGGTCGACAAACTTTCGTCCAGGACGTCCCTTTCCGATTCTTCCATTCACTTCTGCAGAAGTGAGCAGAAATTTGATTTAGATGATATTATAATGACCTCAAAAGACGCACTAATAATGTCGAATTGCTTTGACTATTTACTAATATTGACTTCGGTGGTATATATTTTTTACAAATTTAACAAGATATTTTTGAATTTTGTGCCTGCCTGTCCGGGCTGATCTTCCATTGATAATCTTTGATCGTTGAACCGTTTGTGATGAACTTCACAAACAGAACTTTTTTTATACATAGTAAAACCATACTGCAGCTATATTATGGTTGTAGCTCGAATAGGTCGGCTCGACCAGGCAAGGAACACGCTCTCGAAGATTACTAGCGTAAAATAGCAGCTTAATTCTTCAGTGTCCCTTATGGTAAGTGTAGAGAACCGGAAAACCTTTTTACTGGAAACGAGGCATTCCATCTCAAGGTGTTACGGCCTCTAGTTACCCGGGCAAGGTCGTGGGACCCGGGCCCATCAGGGGTTCCACTCGACGAGTAACAGGAGGTCGGCCTAAATGGCTTGTGGAATATTACACGTTAGCGGTAAAAAGGGAACCAAACAAAACTTACCTATTTCTTCGAAGTAGGGTCAACCCTAGGAAGATTCAGGTGTAAGTGTGGGCGTGCTTGACTGTGTTGTGTTGTGATTGTGTTAAATTATGTAACCTGACTTCCCGCTGGTTGCAGAACCGCCGATCCCAAGGCTTCACCTTTATTCCTTATATCGAAGTGGCAGTCCGTCACAAAAATTTAAGAATCTAGGAAATTACACTCGTTTCTCACTTGTTAATTGGAGTCAAGTCAATTGTCATTAGGTTAATCCAATAAAATCCAACAAGATTTAACCGAACTCGCGTTACAACAAACTTGACCTTTGTGAAAAATGCAATATCACCGGGCCGCGTTGCAAACAACTCAGGTTCGCGAAGTATAGGCGTCAGAGGCAGCGGGCGACTAAGCTATTAACACGACGCGCAACTACTCAGTTCCACGCTCTGCGGCAAGTGTTCGCAAAAACGCCGACGCCGGCGCGGCCGGACGCCGCACCAGCCCACACCCCCGCGCCTCAGCCGTCAGGCTCGCCTCCCCGCTCGACCCGAGCGCCGAAGCAGGCCGCCAAACGTTAAATTAGGCCTAAACGAAGCCCCCGTCCCGGACATGAGGATCTAGGTCCGCGAGTAAATGGCAAGCGGGATAGGGTAGAGACGGCACGTTGCAAAACCGAATCTCCAACCAAAACCTCGGCCACCCTAGGGATCCCATCCGGTCCATACGACAACTTGACAATGCGCCCACGGCGCCAATACAAGGGCGAGGCGTTAGGTTCTTTAACTAACACGAGGTCTCCAACCCGAGGGGGGGTCCGTCTTGTCAGACCACTTAACGCGCTGCTGCAAAATATGTAGGTACTCCAGAGACCATCGGTGCCAAAAACTCTGAGTTATTTGTTGCAGCATGTCAAATCTGCTCAACCGCGAAGAGATTATTTCCCGGAAGGGGTACTCGGGCAGGGCGTTAAGCGGCTGGCCTATCAGGAAGTGGCCAGGGGTTAGAACCTCTAAATCATTCGGATCGGACGAGAGAGGACAGAGGGGCCGAGAGTTGAGGACTGCTTCAATTTTACAGAATACAGTGGCAAGCTCTTCAAATGTCAAAATAGTTTCGCCAATAACGCGACGGAGATGCGTCTTTGCAACCTTCACCACCGCCTCAAAAATACCGCCCCAGTGTGGGCAAGCCGGAGGGTCGAATTTCCACTGGATGCCCTTCTTGGACATCGCAGTAGTTAAATAGGTCCTGTTGCTAGACAGAAATTCAACGACCTCCTTCAAATACCTATCAGTACCCTTATAATTCGTTCCGCAATCCGACCGGATCAGGTCCGGTAAACCGCGACGCGATACGAAGCGACCCAGTGTGGACAAAAAGGCCTCCGTGCTAAGGGCACTTACAAGTTCTAAGTGAACAGCCTTAGTGGAGAGGCACACGAAAACGCACAGATAGGCCTTATGAGCACGCGCGTTACGAAGGTTAGAGGACTTGACGAGGAAGGGGCCAGCGAAGTCAGTTCCGACTCCCGCGAATGGTCGGATGGCCCTGACGCGGTCGGGTGGTAAGTCGCCCATCATCGGCTGTGATATGGGGGCCTTCAACTTATAACAAGATATGCACTTAAAGATGACGCTCCGAATGGTGCGTCGACCCGCCAAAATCCAAAACTCCCGCTGCAAAATAGCCGAAAGAGCGTTGCACCCAGCGTGGGCATTCTGAACATGGTAGTGAGTTACCAGCAACCGAACAAAGGCGCCGTCCTTGGGGAGCAGGAGAGGGTGTCGAGCCTCGTACGGCAGTTGAGAATTTTTCAAACGTCCGCCCACGCGAAGCATCCCCGAGTCATCCAGGAAGGGGTTCAGGCGGGCCAGCGCACCCTTGACAACTAAGCCCCGCTTCAAGGTATCAATCACGAGCTCGAAATGCTCCGCTTGGATCATACGGGTCCAATGCCTCAAGGCTTCGCGCCGCTCGTTAGGGGACAAGGCGGAATCAGATATTCGGTTAGATGGGTCTCTCGAGTTGCGGACAAATCGACGCAACCAAGCAGTCACTCCCAAGAGCTTGTCGAGAGAGCTGTACCGTTCTAGTAAGGAGAGATCACGAGTGGGCTTATCCTTGACCACTCCTACTCGGGCTCGTAGGCCAGGCAATTCAATTGGTTCAGAGTATTTGTTCTGGGGCCAGAACGCCTGAGACTCAGTTAACCAGCCGGGCCCCCCACCACAGCGGGTGATCAACCAAGTAGGAGGCTTCACAGCCACGAGAAGCACAGTCTGCTGGATTCAACTCCCCTGGGACATGTCTCCACGTTAGACAAGTGACAGAATTCTGGATTTGGGACACGCGGTTCGACACGAAGACCTCAAGATTGTGAGGTGCCGCTCGGAGCCAACAAAGTACTATCTCACTGTCCGACCAAGCGTAGACGTCCGTAATGTCGATTACCGACTTCAAGGAGGAGTGAACGTGGTTGAGCAGTCGCGTGAGAAGAGCAGCTCCAGACAGTTCCAACTTAGGAATAGTTAAGCGGGACCTAATGGGAGCCACTTTGCTTTTAGCAAGTACGAGATGGACGGAAGTATGGCCAGAAGAGCTCACCGTCCGCAAATATACAACAGCAGCATAACCCTTCTCAGAGGCGTCGCAAAATCCGTGCAGGGTAACCCTGCATTTCCCTGGAGGGAGGAAGCACCTTGACATGGAGACCCGGTCGATGTCTGGAAGGGAGGACACAATTGAGAGCCACTCTCGCAAGAGAGCACCGCTTATAGGGTCGTCCCAGCCCAACCCGGATATCCAGAGTTTTTGAAGGAAGCACTTAGCCAAAAAGATGACCGGAGTAATCCAACCATTAGGATCGAAGGTGCGAGCTACAGTTGACAACACAGAGCGCTTGGTCCATGATTTAGGGGGGGATCGAGCTTGACTCGATACGTGAAGGTATCCTGAACAGGCTGATATTGAATGCCAAGCACAGTCAACAAATTAGGATTGTCAGGGTGCTCGAATAGATGAGGGTCTTGTTGATCCTCTCCTGGGAGGTCCTTCAAAATATGAGGGGAGTTCGACAACCATTTGCGCAGTTCATAACCTCCCGACTTCAGGATGGCAATCAATTCGTCTCGCAATACGAGAGCCTCCTCGACGGTGGAGGCACCCGTACAAATATCGTCCATGTAGACCGAGGTCTCCAAAATAGAAGCCCCCCGAGCGTATCTTAGGCGCTCTCTCTCAGCGAGTTCGAGGAGGGTTCGCATGGCGACATACGGGCTGGATCGGAGTCCATAGGTGGTGGTGTTCAACTCGAACACTTGTATCGGATCGCTGGGCTTCTCGCGCCACAGGATCAGCTGATATCGACGGTCATCACGGTGGACCACTGATTGTCGAAACATCATCCGAATGTCGGCTACAAAAACAACTTGATGCCGACGGAAGTGGGTCAAAATGTCGGATATGTCCTTGATCAATTTAGGACCAGAGTGGAGACACTGGTTCAGGGACACCCCATTGGACGAGGGGGCGGAGCCGTCGAAAACCACCCGAATCTTACTCCCAGGGGACTTCAAAACCGCGTGGTGGGGGAGGAAGTAGTGTTCATGTGATCGCCAGTCGAAATGAGAAGGTGACATGTGACCCAGCTCTTGATATTCGCGCATGAACTCGACATACTTGTCGCGAAAGGCTGTGTCGCGACGCATACGGCGCTCCATAGAAAGCAACCTCTTTTCGGCCATGGTCCGAGATTGGCCCAAAGGAGGCCGTGAGTCAAGAAAGGGTAAGCGGGTGACAAAGCGACCGTCGACACGGCGGCCGGTATTGTTCTGGTAGAACAACTCGCACTCACGGTCCAGAGGGTTGACTCGAGGCGCGTGTGGCGGCTCCTCAATTTCCCAGAACCGCTGGACGACGTCCGAAAGAGACACGCCCGCCACAGGGAGCGGGTCGGCTGCCTGATGCGGTGGAGACCACAGAACCGGTCCAAAGAAACTGTGCCCAAATACAGTGGACACGGCTGACAAGCCATCGGGCTGTAGGGCTCGTATCTCGCCTAACAGGATGAACCCCAGCACGTCAGCCCCCAGCAACAAATCTATAGGCCCAGGTTGGGACCATTGAGGGTCTGCCGGTCTCAAGCCAGACGTACAACAAACCGCGCTATCATTTATACGGGCATTAGGGAGAAAGCCTACAATATCATCGAGGACATTTACCTTAACTAAGATGTGGAGGTGTTCGCTTGCAGGACCAAACACCAGCCTTGCTTGTCCCCTAGGAGCAAGAGGCTCTGCACCTCCAATACCTACCATTGGACATGATTTAGAGCTCCAGGGGGAGCCCCTAGTCTTCCCACCAACCGAGTGGAGGCCACACAGCGTTGTGAACCTGAATCCAATAGAGCGCGAACAGTTAAGCAGTCGCCACTCGGGTTGTACACCTTCACGGCGGCCGTCGGCAATAGAACAGTTTGACAGGTGGACTGCGGACGGCTTAAAGGATCAGTGAAGGCGGCCGTGGTGGGAGCTAGGGCGGCAGTTTCCTAGCTGGAGCTGCCTTCGTCGGACCGGCACTCAAGCCGGGGGTCCGGAAAGCGGAATTCCGGCGGCATCTCACTGACCCGTGGATGAAATTCGCAGAACGGGCCGACCCGGGGGGCTTCTGGGAACCTTGGCCTGGAGGCCCTGGACAGCTTCGAGGTCTCAGGGAGGCCGTAGTAGCGGGACCGACCAAAAGGGGGGGTGGTACTCCAGTCGCGGCCTCTCTGCTAATGGGGGGTGAGAAGGATCTCGCTGACCGCTGAGTGGCCGTGAAGTCCCTCTCGACCCTCCGAGGGGGGTGACGAACCCCCCCGCCCCCTGGGTGAACGACCTCCCGACTGGTCGTAAGAGGAACCCCCTCCAAACCCAGGGGCAGGGTCGTCGGCAGGAGAGCGACGAGCGTCACCTGTCAGAGGGGGTGGCTGGGCGCCCCCGCCCGTGGGGGATGAGGGCCCGGCAGAGCCCCGAGAGAAAGAGCCGTTCGCGCCCAGGCACAAAACGGCGTGGTGCTTGCCCTGGCAGTGCGGACAGGGCCGCTGGTGCGGGCAGTCTCGTTGGAGGTGCCTTTCTAAACATGAATAGCACCAGCGGCGCTCCCTGGCGATGGTTCGTCTCGCTGAGGCAGGCTTGCCTAATAACTTAGGGCACGACGTCACCCGGTGTTCTGCTGCTCTACAATAGGAGCAGGGGGGCGCCTTCCTGGCCACTAGGCCACTATAAGATGATAGGAGGGGGCGCCCTCCCGCAGGAGCACCACTCGGTCTGAGGGGGGTTGACAACGACTTGGCCGGGGGGTTTCGCCTTTCCCTGGTCACGGTTCGGTTAGCAGTCCGTAGATCTTCGGCGGTGCCCGCTGCGTTTTCGATCTGCCGGCACTGCTCCTCCAAGAACCGCAGCAGATCCCTGAAGGGAGGAATATAGGAGGCGCCGTCTCCGCCGTACCTCTCCTCAAAATGGAGTCGAAGATCGAGAGGTAGGCGGGACAGCACAATATGGAGCAACAAAAAGGACCATTCGTCCACCGGCAAATCCAGCCGTCTCAACGAGTTGCAGGCCACCAAGACCGGATTTACGATGTCCGGTCGTAGTCGGGCCCGGTCCTTTAGCAGCGGGAGGTTCAACAGGAGTTTGACGTGCTCGTCCGCAATTCGCCGTACGTTGGCATACCTTCCGGCAAGGAGGTCCCGAGCGTTCAGGTAGGCGTCGTCCGACACCTTCAAATGGCCGACAACGCCCAAGGCCTCCCCCCTCTAATGAGGCCAGGAGATACGCCATCTTCTGGCTTGGTGTTAAATCCCCTCCGGGCATCCACTAGGCTGTCAAAAAGTCCCACAAACGTTAACCACTCGGAGAGGACCCCGGAGAACCTTGGCAGGTCCAGAGTGGGAAGTCGTCCCAACAGCTCCGGGTGAGTGGGCTGCTTCCGAGGGGACTCGAGCAGGACACCCAGCCGAGCTTCACGCGCGTCACTAGCCTGCTTGGCCCCTGCCTCAATCAGGTCATCCGTGAGAGCAAAAAATTGCTCATAGTCGGAAAGACAGGAGTCTAGGACTCCCTGTTCCGCTCCCGAAGCCATAATCTCGGAGCATGCCTCCTCCACTACGGCCCTTCGGGCCATGACTTGCTCGAGCCGCTTCTCCAAGCTATGGATTCTATCTGGTCTCCCTATCAAGCTGTGAGCATTCGCAGCCCAGCGCAGTTCCGCTTGTAAGCGAAGCGTCGGTGACCGGTGTGAAGGCATCATTACAAGGTACGATTATCACCGTACAAATTACTTTAATTTAATTAGTTTAATTATCACAATAAAAATAATACAATACAAAATACTATTTATCCAATCAGTAAATTATACTACGCAATTAATTTAATTAGTACAATTACGGTTCGTCCTCACGATTCTTATAACGAGAGTACAATAATTCCTTACCACCACGGCTTACGGGCGTGGCTCAATTCTAACACTTAACAAAGTAAGCGACCAGATAAAGTAAATAAAAAACTCAAAAAATACGGTTACTACACGGTTCTATACACCGATCCTATGCTAACAAATAACAAGCGAATAAAACAAATTATTATTACGTATTGCAACAAACACAACCAGCAGCCACGTGGTTACAACCGCTATCTTGCTACCAACTTACGTATTGCGCTGGGAGACTACGCTACTCCTACCAAAATGTTACGTATTGAGCTGGGAGTGGTTTCAAAACCCATCAGGAAAACCACGCACTGCTACCAAATGTTACGGCCTCTAGTTACCCGGGCAAGGTCGTGGGACCCGGGCCCATCAGGGGTTCCACTCGACGAGTAACAGGAGGTCGGCCTAAATGGCTTGTGGAATATTACACGTTAGCGGTAAAAAGGGAACCAAACAAAACTTACCTATTTCTTCGAAGTAGGGTCAACCCTAGGAAGATTCAGGTGTAAGTGTGGGCGTGCTTGACTGTGTTGTGTTGTGATTGTGTTAAATTATGTAACCTGACTTCCCGCTGGTTGCAGAACCGCCGATCACAAGGCTTCACCTTTATTCCTTATATCGAAGTGGCAGTCCGTCACAAAAATTTAAGAATCTAGGAAATTACACTCGTTTCTCACTTGTTAATTGGAGTCAAGTCAATTGTCATTAGGTTAATCCAATAAAATCCAACAAGATTTAACCGAACTCGCGTTACAACAAACTCGACCTTTGTGAAAAATGCAATATCACCGGGCCGCGTTGCAAACAACTCAGGTTCGCGAAGTATAGGCGTCAGAGGCAGCGGGCGACTAAGCTATTAACACGACGCGCAACTACTCAGTTCCACGCTCTGCGGCAAGTGTTCGCAAAAACGCCGACGCCGGCGCGGCCGGACGCCGCACCAGCCCGCACCCCCGCGCCTCAGCCGTCAGGCTCGCCTCCCGCTCGACCCGAGCGCCGAAGCAGGCCGCCAAACGTTAAATTAGGCCTAAACACAAGGTTTTAATGTATAATAGTGTTAAAGTGAAAAAAAATTTTAAAATCGATTTTTTCATCAAAGCTTAAGAATATAAAGAAAAATAATCTCTTTGATTAAAATTGCAAACCAAAACAGATTTAGAAAGTTTCTGATATAATCATCGGAAACCATAAATTTTTATTAGTTTATCAATCTCACAAAAATAATATATAAGTCCATACTTAAGGAAATAATAAATAATGTATAAGTCCATACTTAGGGGTGACGACGCATCTGTATTTTTATTCTTAATCGAGGATTGAGGTAGTTGTTTATGGGCCACAGCATCCATTTACCATCAGAACTGTGTGCTCGTTCGTCACCCAAATTATAATAAAAAACAGATAGAGACTAATGCCAGGAATGATTAAGGCTATATTTTATCGCAAAAATGCACGGATTTTTTGTAAGATTGACAAACTAATAAAAATTTATGGTTTCCGATGATTATATCAGAAACTTTCTAAATCTGTTTTGGTTTGCAACTTTAATCAAAGAGATTATTTTTCTTTATTTTCTTAAGCTTTGATGAAAAAATTGATTTTAATTTTTTTTTCACTTTAACACTAATATAAATTAAAACCTTGAGTGCTAAGAGCCTATACTATCTCAGCTCAAATTCTAACTTCGCCCCCACTTCCCTGAGCGTCGTATGCTATCTACCGATATGTTTGTAATCACTAAAACTGTAAGTAGATAGGTCGTTAGATACTTATTTCAATAGGTTTATCATATTTATGCTTGTTCCTTTATGCCAACCCAGTCGCTTCTTATTTTTATTACGGTTATTTCCCATTTAAATTTTACGTTGTCCTGTTATGTAATGTGTATTCCAATCTTAAGGGACACAGCTTTCTCGTTCGAAAGCCGAAGCGAGACTGATCGTCATTTGAGGTAGCATAGGTTCCTATTTCTTCTTAAGGTATAAGGTTTAAGGTATAAGGTTTTACACAATTACGACTAATTTAATTGAAAATAATAGATCTTCAACTATTTTTTGCCCATTTTGTCACATCGGAAAAAGTTTTTGAGACTTTAAAGAAGATGTTTGAACTGCTTGCCCCTAGACTACTATTAAACTCAGCTCAGAGTACGCTATAATAAATAGAATATAGAAAATACTTCATAGCAGTACAATATTCCTTTTTAGGGACATGTTCACAGAATGCTATACTGAATAGTATTGGATTGCTTGTATATGAAGCAAAGCACAATAGTATAGCGTAGTCTGAATTGAGCTTTGTAGAACTGCAAGTGTTCTACGCAGACGAAGTCGCGGACAAAAGCTGGTATTTAAACATGCTTAATGATAAATAGCGCGTAGAAAATAATACAGCATAAGAAAAAGCTGGTATTTAAACATAGTTTACTGATAAACAGCGCGTAGAAAATAATACAGAATAAGAAAAAGCTGGTAATTAAACATAGTTTACTGATAAATAGCGCGTAGAAAATAATACAGCATAAGAAAAAGCTGATATTTAAACATAGTTTACTGATAAATAGCGCGTAGAAAATAATACAGCATATGAAACAATTCAAATTCCACGGCAGTTCTAAATATATCACACCCACCTATATATTTTTATATTAAGTTTTACTTTTGTATACAAGTTTTACCACATATAATGAAAATCGTTAAGCATATTTATGTTTTTTTTAATAGGATTTTAATTTACCTTTTAAGAAACATATTATACGTTTACTAACTTTTCCACAACAATAAATTTATATTTAAATTCGTCTATAAGTTGTGTCCGCTTCCCAGTTGGGTTTCTAGACATATTTCACTATAAATTCTTGAAGCCGAAATTTTTCAACTTTATAAAAAATAAGTTTTCTTGTTATTTTTTTACGTTCATTAACGCAACCAAATTGTCTATAAATATCAACACTAATTATGGCAGTAATGACATTCTATTGAATAATCTACATCATGATGTAATTTTATATTCTCTTACACTTATATTCCACTTTCACCTCATTAATTTGACGTTCATTAAAGATTTTTAAAAAGCTTTCGACTTTCCAATTACGAAAACGAAATCAGATTATTTTTCAGCAAATTTCTCAGGCTAGTCGAATTTGAGTGCAGATAGGTTTCACAGAACGTTTAAGGATATGAGTGTTAACTTTCGACAAAGTCATCTGCGCAAATCTATTAAATATTAATTTTCAATTTCATTGTTTTTTAAATTATTTGACAAGCAAAAATAATTAATTTCGTAAAACTCTGGTTACTTTTCCCACATGTCTGAGTTATTTACTAAAAAATATACTATCGAAGTTGTGAAAAAAGAACATGTGAAATCCTCCAACAGGTATTGAAGCAACGCGGTGGACATTTACTTGATTGTTATAAACCCTTTCGGAAATAAGAGAAGGCCTTTGCCCAGCAGTGAGACGTATATAAGTATATATATAAATAACTTTAAAACCAAATATCAATGTTTTGGACATACAAGTTTAAACAAATGAGTTTTTAAACTAGAATCTTGATTTTAAACTACACCTAGGTCAAGTAACTATGGCTAATTTCCAGTTATAAATTGTATACCTACCTATTTTTCTGATCTGTGCAACCGTTATTTCCCATACCGGGTATATATGTAAATATTAGTTCCTTTCCATGAGCTTCTTATAAAGGAAAACACATTATTTGAGCTACAATTGTTTCAAAATCCATATTACAATGTCGCGCAGGATGTATTCTGCATAAGGCTTAAATAAAATGTGTATTTAGGTTTTACCCAATGGAATATATACAAAGTTGTCTCCTTCATTCTTGGTATTTATTTCTAAGAAATATATCTTCAATAATTTATTACATGTATTTAGCCATAGTATACTCACAACCTGCTATGGCTTATAGCTTAATTATATATATATATATATATATATATATATATATATATATATATATTTATTTATATATATATATATATATATTAATTAATTAATTATTTATGCTTAATTTTAACTATATGCTTATAGCTTAATTATAGTGATAGATATCCTGTATAATGGAATACTGATAAAGAAAATTATAATAAAGATGGAGCTGGAGAAGGCATTTACGGAAGATCGTGCTGTATGGTGGACATTAGAGGAGCGGGGCACGCGGTCGGCTAACGCATCGCCGCGTGGGTCACTAGCAGGTGCGCGTGCCCTCCGCCGTGGAGACTTTGCCTCGCAGCGCTCCATCTCCGGTAACTTAAAAATAATTAAAGACATTCTTATTCTCCAGTATCTACTGACACCTAGAGGAGGCCACTAACTTACATTTTAGACCAAATTGATGTACTGCAGCTGCATTGTGGCTCAAATGGAGAAAAACTACGTCCTCACAGAATCTAGTATTCTAAAGTGAGTAAGTTCTTAGTAAAATATTGACATGGTGCTGTTGTGTTTTATTTAGTAAGTGACAATAATGGGAGAACTTCTTTTTCTCTTTTTTTCATTCCTCATCTCCCTCAAAAATCAAAAAAATATTTTCTTTGAACTAAAATTGTTTTATAATAGCGCCATGTACTTTCATAGTTAAAGTAATTTTATCAAATAAAAATTTATTGACTCAAGGTGGGCCTAAAATAGACGCTAAATGGACTAAACGTAACTAAATCGGTAAGTTATGATATCTTTATTGACATAATAATAATCTTTATTGACATAAAATTTGTTACAATATTATTTAAGCCTCTGACTCCCGAGCTAGGTTAGAAAACCTGTGTTACGAGAGTCAGTGATCTCCCGAATATAATGACAGCTACTAAATCGTGGATCGTTATGAATGGATATGTTTCTATTTTAGCTAACAATTTTTAAACTAAAATTAAAAAAAATTATCTTTATTTTAAGAGTTAAAAGTTAGTAAGTAATTATATTTAAAGCACCGCACAAATAGGAGACCTAGATAATAGGAAACACTATATGTTGTTTTATATCTCATTCTCTGTATATGTTTGTCTCTTTTAGTGTCGCTTTTAGTTTCTTCGAATTTCAAATCACAACGATTCCTAAGAAGTTATCACTTTAAAATTCACCGTTCCGACTCTGCCATTCACTTCCGCAACATAAATTTTCTTTGTCACTCTTTCCTCACTCATTCTTTCCACATGACCAAACCACCGAATCATTCCTTTCTTAATCCTGGTCACAACATCATCTTGCAAACCACACTCTTCTCTTATCACACAATTTCTCACCCTGTCATATCAGATTCAGCCCTAACATACTTCTTAACGACCGCATTTCTACTGCGTTTATTCTACTCTCGTGCTTCTTCTGCCACACCCAACTTTCACTATCATACGTTAAAGTAGAGTCTAATAATTTATTTTATTTTATAGTGTATTTGATGACATCAATAGTTCAAGTCGTTCAGAAGGGACGCTATCCCTAAGAGTCTACCAATTTATATTTAATTTAAAATTAAAATTAAAGCAAAGATTACATATAATAAAAAAAATTTAAACACTGAAATAATTCACTAGATGACGTAGACTCAATTGGCGAGTGCGCATCCTTGCTACATCCTGACCATGCGTGGGTAGCGGGCTCAAGACGAGGCTCTTCGCAATCTGAAACACTCGAAGTTGAAGTTTATCAACTGGGAAAGGACTTCTCCCGTTCACTGCCTGGATCTCGTCGTTCTTCATTCCAGCAACAAGATAAAGGTAATGGGGTTTTACTATTTTTAGTTCAGGATTTGTATTTTAAAGAAACTGTTTTGTAACCAATGAAATGAATAAATTTATTAAAGCAAGTATTTCATAAAAGAAACGTCGCAAATGAATTTGATTTTCCTATAATATTTCTTTCTTTTTATTTATAATTTCTGATGTTTTTCCAAACCAAATCTTTTTGCGTGACGGAGCCACGCTGCTGCTACATTATTATGATTCCCGCACGAATTAGTCGTCTCGACTGGGGAAGCACCACGTCTTCACATACCAGCGTTAAATAGTAGAGGACCGGGGACCGGTTTTGCTTGTATAGAGGCATTCTATCTTTTTGCTTAACGCATCTAAATTTTAATTCTTAATCGAAAACAGATGTAGATATTTGTGGTCCACAGCTTCCGCTATTGTAAAATAAACCGATATTGTTTAATATTAACTTTACAGGCTTCATATAAAAATATTTTAATCAGTAATCATAATATAGAAGTTAATGTGCAATACTATACGCTGGTTTGTTTCATTCCAGTGCATCCAGTTTGGACATTTAAACATTTCAGTAACATGTTTGCTGCCATAATAGTACATGCAGCAACGAAACCAATTTAAACGTCAATCGGTCATACAATTTTTATAAAAGAATAACGTCGTCCAAATTGAATTTCGGTTAAAAGGCCTGCCTCGGTGATGATTAGACTAGACAGGATCGACAACCAGCAATCCGACACGAATGAGGGAGATCAGGCGCAAGACCAACGGTTTTACGTGCTTTCTTAGGCACGGTGATGAATCACCGCCAACTTCCTGGCTGAAAACCTCAGTTACTGATTTTCACCCTCCAGGTCGGGTGAAAATCAGTAACTTCGAATCCGCGACCACTTGATCGGCATAACGCTTACGACCACAAAAACTTACAACAAGACAACAAAAAACACTATCATGTTAACATTTAATAGTATTCCTATTTTATTAGCTAACTAAGCGTAAAAAATTGGGGTTAGAAGTCAATCATCGATTGATGGATGGATTTGAACTCACGGCATTAAGTTTTGCAGACTGTACAATACACTGTTTTATACAAATTACTCTATACACATCTTGCTCTATGCACGTATTATCGATGAGAGAGATGTTGTCTACTCGATAGTTATAATTAAACTGTCTGGTATCTGGTTTCTGGATTCTGATTTTACAGGTTCATCGGACACAATGCAGGTTATATTTATACACCAGTAGTGATGACTCTTTAGACGGTTTACATACAGTACACAGATCGTAATCCTTGTCAATTAGGCTACTGTCGCTCCAAACGTTGACACGTGTCGAAGAAAGTCACAAATCTCCCCGCAGCACTTTCACCCGAGACCCTGACCAGTTCGTGCACGTATACCGCAATGCCATTGATTCATTTCTCGATAACGTAATCACACATGTCGTAAAACGCACAGCCATGTGTCCCGAACTCTGTTAAAGCTTATCCCAGATCACATATACACAAGTGTCGCAAATATCCACTAGAATTTGTCTATATGTATCTGTTGCAGTAAGATGGTTGAAACCGTGATATCCCTAGGAATATAACCATATACCGTGATATAGTTGTTTGAAAGTGGTTCATAACTATCTTACTAGGAATATAACTATGATACGAGCACGATCTTGTAAAGTAACTATCTTAATAAACTAAGTAAGGGAAATAATCATAAATACCTATATGTTACAGTCAAAACTCATAACCGGTCATAACCAAAATCAGTTAAAAATAGTTTTGATAAACTTTGGTCAAAACCACTTTTAACTAATTTAGACTTCTTCTTTTCGAATTTTTTAAATTAATAATTTTAATTATTTCAATATTAAATTTTATATCATTACAATGTACGCGGCTTTAAGATGGTCTAAGGGCCAACCCAGCCACACCTGAACCTATTGTCAAATGTGACATGAACAACGATACAACAGGAACTCAAAATAATAATACTAGAAATGCCTTCTACTGTCTTTTAATATCGGGACGCGTATCGCCGGTTCGCAGCTAACACACATAGACAAAAAATAAATACACAATAACGCCTACACATATCTCTAGCATTCATACAACAGATATTAAACTATACATTATTGCGTTAAGGAATATTTTATAAAAACGCAAAATCTCAGGAGGCGTAGCCACTTGGTCCAATAATTAACGTGTGCGAAAAACAGAGAATGACATTGCGCGCTCACTTTCACTTGGGCATAGTGCAGTCTCAGTAATAGACGCTTTTAGTAATAGACGTTTTTATAACTAGAGAAAAGAGGATATAATAAAACGTTAAGGATAAGCATATCCATTTATCTTTAATATCCAGATCTCTTATAAATCTGGAATAATAGCGTTGTATTAAATAAACAGATGTATAAATAAAACGAATACAACATTATACAAACAGCAAACAAATATATATATATATATATATATATATATATATATATATATATATATATATATATATATATATATATTGTGAATTAGTTTTAAAGATCTGTAACTGACTTTCTGTTGTTTGGTAGTTCCCGGCTTCTTACAGATCGAATTTAGTCTACAATATAATTACTTATCCTTGCAATATATTAAAATTGCATCAAAGTTTATCAAGTAATTTATAAGTACTACCAAACAGATATTCGCTGATATAAGGTTAACGGTATGAAATATTTAGAAAGAAAAAAAAATAGAGGAGGTGTAAAATAAATGTTTAACGAAAACTCACATTTCATTCCCATTTCTGTAAAACTAGATAAGCCAAACATAATAAATTATCGATGCAAAGTAGTAGTGTCACGCCACTGTCTCGCGCTCGAATCCCGCGGACGTGTTCTTGGAAATTTAGGTACGCAACAATGTTGTTTCTTGCTCATACTATAAATCCATCGCTGCTTTTAGCTGTCGTACTCGTAGACATGAACTAGCTTAAGAATCAGTGGATACTGAAATGTGAAAATAATTACATTTTCGAAGACAATCGTAGTACTGGAGGTAAATAATTCTCTTTAAATAATGTTGTTTTAATATTTCATTAAAACAACATTATTTAAAACACTAAGTACTTATTTATGAAATGTTATCCCTTTATTTGAAAACTTGCAAGTTGTGGAAGAATTTACGCAGTTGGATATGCTTCAAAACTCCATTTTTACGTCTCTGCGTCCGAAACAACACTGGTGACCGAAACAAACGCTCCTTGCGCGCTTGTGGCCTACGAGTCACATGTGCGGCGACAATGCCACGCTCTTTTACGACTTTTATTGCCTTATTATTTAGATTTCTGTGGTCTCTTTGGTCGTAAATGTTTTTTTCGTTGTTGTGAGGGTACTAGGAGAAGGAAAGAAACATAAACTCAAAATCCTATACTAGAACTAATATATTAAGAAAAAATCGCAAACAAGCTTTGGCAATAAATAAGAACACTTCGAAAAATCTATTTAAAACAAACTAACTGCACTACACCATACTAAAATCGTCTATAATATTTACTATAATGTCAACTATTAAAATGGTATCGATAACGCAGCGCCCTTTTGACCAATATTATTTGATTGACCGATGAAGAGCTATTGGATCACAAAGCCATCTATTCAAACAAGCTGTAGTTTTTGAGTTATAAGAAAGTGACCATATTGACCGGATGATCATGTTACCCTCACGTACATTGCACAACAGCTGCGATCCGTAACCTTCACCACATGACGATACTCCACAAATAACATGAACATTTCATCACCACGACTAACAAAAATGTGCTCCTATACATTCAGTTTACATTTACAGTTGTTACACTAGATTAGTCTAGTAAGATAGTTATATTACTAAATCCTGCTCGTATAATAGCTATCTTCCTAGCAATTCAGTTATGAACCGCTGTCATATAACTATATTACGGTATATAGTTATATGCCTACGGATATAATTATATTCCCGCTTTAATCATCTTGCTGCGACATATCTATATTAAATACACGTCTTCCAAAGACACACTTGCACAATTTCTAGAGATCTCTGACAAGTACACTATTTTATATGTAGTAGAGCCATGCTGCAGTTATATTAGTGGTATAGTTGCAGCACGAATGGGTCGGCTCGACCGGGGAAGTACCACGCTCTCACAGAATACCAGCGTGAAATAGTAGCTTAATGCTGCTGTTTCGTATGGTTAGTGTAGAGAATCGGAGACCCTTTTTACTGGAAACGAGGCATTCCACTTTAGTCCTTACGGATGACAACGCATCTGCATTTTGATTCGTAATCGAGGATGGATGTAGATGTCTATGGGCCACAGCAACCACTTACCATCAGGAGGAGTGTGTGCTCGTTTGTCACCCTATCCTATAAAAAAAGTACCCCGAATGTGCACTAAACACACACTGACACGACTCCCGGGCTACATGCAGACGGTGCCGAGAGTGTCGTAAGTGGGTCGCGACGCAACGAGCGGCGACGTTCGTCGTGCGTACGCCGCGACCCCGACGATATCCTGCGCTCGCTGCGCGCCGTCAAGGGCGAACTCGGCCGCACGCTTTCGCTTTCAGGGTCTACGGCTAAGCGTAAGTCTCATACACGCTTAAACCCTTTCTTCCCACCCTCCCCCTCCACCAACTCTACTCTTTTATCATCCCATCCCATCAGAACCTAGGTGTCCCCTGCTGTTGTTGCTGTCCAGCTACCCTCTATTAAGCTTCACTTCAAATATTGTGTTTAAACCTTGTGTTTTTTTTTTCAACTAGGTACTATAAAGTAATGTATATGTATGTATAATTCCCGGCGCGAATCGTGAGCACACTTTTCATTGGACGATATGACGTTCACCACGCTGACGCTCAACGTAACGTATCATTACTACCGTACACTTGAGAGCAATTTTAGTGACAACTTTTTAATAAAATTATATTTGTTAATGTTTTTTTTACCTCGTTGTATTCCTTGTTTTTATTTGTTTTTGTTTTTTCTTGTTGTTAATTATTTTTGTTGTTATAATTTGAGTATTCAGAATTTGGTCTAAATATGCAGAGAAGAAAGAATTCGGTGTTAAATTGACAATTGTGACAAATGCTGTATTCAGTGTTTTTTTACATGAAAAAATTAGGTATTGCGAAAAACATGATAGACGTTTATAAACACACTGCTGAGCCGACTAATGTCTCAGTAGCTACTGTACGGTGTATAGTTAAAGGAGTTAACGACTCAGAATTTCGAAAAAATCTGTGAAAATATTAATAAATAATATTAATAAACGTACCAAATAATTTTGGCCGACAGTGTACCTACGCTGGCTTAACCCCCACCACAGTTCATCTGTGCTCACGACTCGTGCCGGCAACTATAATTGTGTAGACACAATAGTTTATATTTGAATCGCTCTCCTATTCATGCTTCAATACCATGGATAGTTGTACATCTGGTGGGAAAAAATCATCTATGATATTCTTTGGTGTTCTTTACAACTTATAATCGTAAAATTCAAATGTACAGCATCGTGTTTATTAATAAGTATAATATCCGTCTCGCGCCCATTTAAATAGACTTAAGTAATTTTATTTGTATATATGTATATACGTTTTGACGTTATTTTTAAACTAATGGGTCTACATTAAATACACAAATTAGTAATACCAAAAATATTAATTAATTGGTTTATTTTATATGTACAAAATATCAATGATAATATTATCATGTTTAAGTATTAAAACAATTATTACAAATTCAAATAATTTTAATGTTAAATATTTTTAGATTCTTATTAATTATTGAAGTTTTGATCTTTTGTAAGATTTCAGCACATCTCACATAAATGATCCATTAACCTTGTTTAGGTTACTCTTGCAAATGACAAAACTGATTCATATACAATATATCTAAATATAATAAATAATATGTAATCTTTATTCTCAAGTAGATTTATTTACCTACGGCTGCAACAAACAAAAAACATTAAACTTGAGGGTACTGACATGTACTGTGTTGTGCTTGTTTGGCCAGCAGCGACGGGCCGTTAGCACCTCGGTAAGCGAAGCCCGATCCTGCGCCCGCGCCCGCGCGTGCCCGCTCAGGGTTTGTTTGTGCGCGGTGTCGGTGTACACGATCCCTTGTGACGTCCGACGGCCGACAGCCCCGAGTCCCATTTCTGTTACTTCGCCTTTCCCGATCTGAGCCAAGCATTCCACCTCGAACATGTTTTAATGTATCTTCGAGTTGGGACACTTGACGCTGTCGGTCCCGGTCGAGAGCAGGATAGGATTCTGGGGCCAGTAGTAGCATGGGTCATACATCGCTTGCGCGACGGCCGCGCGCACGCACCGTTGAATGTGGCTGCGCCCGACGCTTTTCATCACTTCACTGTGTCTGTTCTGTTCTGTCCCGACGCATGCCCGGCCGCGGGCGATCACGCTCACTTCATCTGTTTCTATGTACCAACTGTTCAGCTGCCCGTCTCCGTTCATATCAATGGCATTGTCTCGCCTAGGACACCGGAACTCATTAATTTTGCGAATGTCATTCATTGTTACGACGCGCCTTTTATTATTTATCCTGTACATAATATTAACATATCCTTAGGATTTAGTTGAAGATTCAAAGTTATTTCGATCGTTTGATTTTGAGTAATTTTCTAGGCTAGGGAATGACTGCTTAGGCGGTCGACGTAGGCGTCACCGCAGCAGGTCGCGGTCGCGCATGACGTAGCTGGGCCGCGCCGCCGGCCGGCGCGCGCCTTGTACATTAGCTCTCTTCACAAAGACCGCGACTACCCTATTCTTATGGCTGTGCATAACACGGAATGCTTATCCATAGACTGAGTTAAAGACCGCTTCAGGCAACTATTAGAAAATCGACTATACTTTTGGCTGCTCACGATGAAACGCTTATTCTTCCATGTATGTGTTTAGGAAAGGAGTCGATTCGAATTCTATGTAAACGATAATCTATACATTGGCACGAAGCTGTTTGACGTGCTTATTTTATGTTATTTATTTTTCAATGTACGACTGAATGGTTTATATTAATTTTTTTGTATTGTTTCGTTGAGTTATATGTTTTGAACACGATTGCAAAAGTGAAGCTCTACTATGTCGAGTAGATTGTGTGGTTGGTTGAGAGGCAGTAGCTTGGAGCGATAGAAAGGATGGTGGTGTGAGCGGAGTGGGCAGTACGGGCGTATTGTGGCGCGCAGGCACGGCGACGGGGCGCAAGGGCAGCATGTGGGCGGCGGTGCCCCTGGCGGCGGGGGCGGCGGGGGCGCTGGGCGACGCTGACGACGAAGTACCGCTAGGCCCCGGGCAGCTGCCACCGCGCAACGCTTCGCTACCGCCTCTGCATGCCGAGATCAACATCAGCATCATCATGATCAAGGGCCAGCTCGAGCTTGAGGTCGGAATAATTTTTATCCGTTACAATATCCTTATATTCACGTCTTTCTGTGTATTTCCTTAAAACTAAAAAAAAGAATTTCTCAAGGCTTTTGACATGTATTACTTGTACATGTTAATTAGACAAACCAGCTTGCATTACACTTAATAGCAAGTACCAACTCCAAACCAAGATGTGCAGTTACAACGCTGTTTTCTTGCATTGTGTCTGAAAAAGAGCGCCTTTTGCAATTAAATTGGTTGTCTATATCCTTCAGATTGTAATGCCGGCGAAAACATTGTTATTTTACTATTTGTACCATTATTTCGTAGTGTGTAGTAGTATGCAGTATCGTAATGATACTACGCTATGCCAAAATACTAATTTTACTTCAGATCAACCGACTTGTATTGCTGGTGGGTCCTTTTACTTTTTATTTTACCTACAATATCGATTTTTTTTACGTACGGCAATAACAAATCAGGCAACGACAGGGTAGGCGGGGATTTTTCTCATGTGATATTTTACTATACTGGTCGTTCTGACACAGGCGGATTTATGTTTTTTACGAATGACTGCGGGAGAGACGATATCATGATCATAGCAATATTTTTGAATTTGCTATGAACATGACATCGTAATGTTATTTCAGTTCAAAACAAAAACGCCGAAAAACGAAACGTATAGACGCGTGATGCCAAAACCAGCGCCTGGGAAAAATATGAAACGTCAAACGTGATACAATTTTGGACAAATAGTACGAGTATAATTTTATTTTCCATGTATAATACACAATATTTTTGAGGATGTGAATCCAACCCTGGCGTAACATAGGTACTACGCGTACGGTTAAAGAATTTGACTGAAAATAGCGTCACCTATTTTTTTATTTTTTTTTATCTCTCGCTTGCACACTGTCACTATCTATACTCACACCCACCGATAGAGACTACAAAAAATATGTTGCGATATGCGTTTTTCGTACGTGCTAAAACTTCAGTACGACTTATCATTGGCACAAATGGTAACCGAATACTATAAACTAATAAAAACTTTTTTCCCGTTTCGCAAATTTGTGAGCTAGACGCGTTCTAAGAGTTTTTTTACATAACTATTGTTGATTTTGTTAATACATTTTTAAAGTCGCTGTTAGTGTTTTTGATTATTATTTATTGTAAAGCCCCGTCAGTTATTTTGTTTTTGTTTACTATTTCGTCATTTTTTATTATTTATTTAACACCAACAAGACATACACTAACAAAAGCATAATATTTTTGCAAAAAATCATAAAAACTAAGTGTAGACTTAATTATAGGTGTTACACACATTTCATTACAAAAAATAGACACAAGTAAACATATGCAGTGAATTAAATTGAATACAAAAATTAAGAGATCAATAAATATATCAGAATTTAGTGTTATATAATTAATTAAATTAAATCATGCATATTCCACTATTGTTATTAACATTAGAGATTTTATGAACGTTTAACATAACAAAAATAAAATCATTAATGAATTATAATATACAATTGTTTCCTAATCACAATTTAGCTTAAAGAAAAATAATATAATTTTACTGTGAATTACAATTATTTGAGGAATATAAATGTAATAAATCACGTTTAAATTTCCAAAGATTGTCTGAAAATATGTCAATATCAACTTTTCTATCTTTATGTTTGTTATCAGTAATCATTATGGCAAAAATTTGGTATTTTTCTCTTAGTATTTTATCTACATTCTGTTAACAATGGAGGATAAATGCGGGATTGTACTGCATTGGCCCACACGTAAAATTGTGTATAATATAATAAAGTATTTTGAGGAAGAGAAAAATCTGAAACGTTATAATTTGGAACCAAGGCTCCAAAGTATTTGCCAGGGATCTGTCAGTCAGAAAGAACCAACTATCAAAGCTGAAGACCGAGTGTCGCAGCATCGTTTCCGGGAACTTGAGATTGAGAGGTTCTATGGGCAGCTGTACACGTCATCGTAAGAGCCACAGGCAAGTGTGAGTAGCGATCCAAGAGCGAGGCTTATCCGACACTATTCCGATGATGTCCTGGACATCAGTCTGAGCGAGATTAGAATGGCTCTCCAACATCTTAAAAACGGCAAGTCGCCGGGCGAGGATGGAATTACAGCGGAGCTTCTGTAAGTGGTTGGAAAACCGGTACTTGAAGTCCTTCAGAAGCTCTTTGATTCCGTCCTCTATGGTGGCACTACTCGCGAGGCGCGGAGCAGAAGTGCGGTGGGCTTATTCTTCAAGAAAGGTGACAACGCTCTCTTGAAGAACTACAGACCGATATCCCTTCTGAGCCGCGTCTACGTACTGTTTTTGAGAGTCATTACGAATCGTCTCGCACGCAGACTCGACGACTTCCAGCCTCCGAAAAGGCTTTAAGCACCATAGACCACATACATATCCTCCGGCAAATTGTACAAAAGTCCGAAAAGTACAATCTGCCACTTTGCCTGGCATATGTGGACTATGAGAAATCCTTTGATTCCGTCGAAATTTGGGCGATGCTACAGTCCCTTCTGCGGTGCTGAGTGGACTGTCGGTATATCGAAGTGCTGAAGTGTTTGTACAGTAGGGCTACAATGGATATCCGAGTACAGAACCAGAGTACGAAACTTATCCAACTGCAGAGAGGTGTAAGACAGGATGACGTAATATCCCCGAAACTCTTCATTGGAAAACGTTTTTAAGCTACTGGACTGGAAAGAATACGGTATTAACATCAATGACGAGTACATCACTCACCTTCGATTTGCCGACGATATAGTCCTTGTGGCAGAATCGCTGGCAGACCTAAGCACTATGCACAATGACCTCAATAGTGTCTGCCAACGGATAGGTCCTAAGATGAACATAGACAAAACAAAGGTCATGTTTAATGTCCATGTCACACCCATGTCGGTAGTTGTTGCGAGCGCTAAGCTCGAAGTTGTTGACGAGTACGTTTACCTGTGACAAATAGTCCGACTAGATAAGTCCAATTTCGACCCAGAGGTCAATCGACGGATTCAACTCGGCTGGGCAGCGTTAGGGAAACTACGACACATCTTCTCGTCTGCTATACCTCAAAACCTGAAAACGAGACTATACAACGAGTGCGTGTTGCCAGTGATGACCTATGGAACTGAGACGTGGTCTTTCACTGCTGGCCATATGAGGACGCGCAAAGTCGCTCAGCGAGCTATGGAGAGAGATATGCTCGGGGTTTCTCTGCGTGATAAACTTAGAAATGAGGATATCCGCAGTCGAACCAGTGTGACTGAAATAGCCCAACGGATTAGTAAGCTGAAGTGGCAATGGGCCGGCTATATAGCTCGAAAAACCGACCACCGTTGGGAAAAAAGGTTCTCGAGTGGCAGCCTCGTAGCGAAGTGTAGAGTGACCCCCTACCAGATGGAGTGACGACCTGGTAAGACATGCAGGAAGTCGATGGATGCAGATGGCTCAGGACCGTGCTTTGTGGCATTCCTTCGGGGAGGCCTATATTCAGCAGTGGACTTGTGAAGGGCTGTAATGATGATGATGATTATTATTATAATGTAGTAATGCAAGGGCGGGTGTGGCAACAGAATAGGGTATTTTACACTATGTAAAAAAATTAAAAAATATATATTTATGATATATTTTGTGAAAGGTAAACGAGAAATATTGATTTCCATTTTTTTTAAAAAAAACGTTACCCCTACACTAGGATTTTCTCCTGTATCATGGGGGCAGTTTATAATCATAAATTGCACAAGGACAAACATCCAGACCCGGAACAATTATTAGTAGGCCATTCAAATACTTGTTCCGTGCGGGATTCGAACCCACGACCCCCAGCGCAGCCACTCATTGCTAAGCCACTACTCCACGGAGTCGTCAATTTTCAAAATCTATAAAATTCAAATTCAAATCTATAAAAGTCAAAATTTATAAAATTGCATTATAAATTTTATGTTTCAATTTTAAGAATTTTTTGTCTATACTTAAAATCTGCAAAACACTGCCGGCCTTATTAGCCTCTGTCGTGACGTCACTGTTCCTACTTAAGGGAAGGTTATTGTTCCGTGTCACTGATTAAGAGAACTCGCTAATGAGCTGTGTTATTGGAATGTTAAAACATCAATGTAAGTACCTATTACCAAACTATTGTTTATTATACAAAAACACAATATTAGGTCAGAGTGTATTTTGATAAAACTTATGTCGCCTCTACGTTGGCCAACACAGTGGCGAATGTAGTGGCGAATATATTGGCCGAGAGTTGGTGACGGCATCCACACGTTGGAAGGTCGTTCAGTTTATGTCGCCTCTACACGTTGGCCAACACAGTGGCGAATGGAGTGGCGAACATAACGGCCGAGAGTTGGTGACAGCGTCCACACGTTGGAAGGTCGTTCAGTTTACTTCGGTTCGGGCCAATGTGCGGACGAATTTATAAGCACCGTGGCGCAGTGGCTCAGCAATGAGTGGCTGCGTCGTGCGCCGCGGGTTTGATCCCGCACGGAACAAGTATTTGTATGTCCTACAAATAATTGTTTCGGGTCTGGATGTGTGTCCCTGTGCAATTTATGTTTGTAAACTGCCTGCGCGATACGAGAGAAAATCCTAGTGTTGGGTTAACGTTTTTATAAAAGAATTATAAAATAATAGTGGTTATTAATGGGGCTGTAAATAGATATACGATATTATACAATTAGCTTTATTTATTCTTTACATGCTTCATAAACTGGAATAAATACCATTAATAAGAACTTAACTTATTTTAAAGTTAAAGGAGTTATAATCGATTAGTCTATGTTTTAAAATTGGGTTTTGATTTTAAAGTTTAGCAAAATATGTACTTGCATTTCTATCAGACATTTGATGTATATAAAAAACACCTCATAATTTATTTGGTAATTTAATTATTTTTTGAGAAAGACAAAAACAATAGCAATAAATATAATTAACACTGACTTAATAATAGGTACTAATTATAACTTAGAACATAAATGAAAAACTCATGACGAGCAAAGTGGCTCAGGACCATGCTTTGCGGCTGTCTGTGGAGGAGGATGTTCAGTAGTGGACTTGTGAAGAGCTGTAATGATGATGATGATTCGAAAACTTGCACGATTAAATTATAAGAAATCGACGCTTTTTTATATAGGATAGGATGACAAACGAGCACACAGTTCACCTGATGGTAAGTGGTTGCTGTGACCCATAGACATCTACATCTATTATCAATTAAGAATCAAGATGCAGATGCGTTGTCACCCGTGAGGACTAAGATGAAATGCCTCGTTACCTTAAAAAAAGTGTCTCTGGTTCTCTACACTCACTAAACGAAACACAGCATCATTAAGTTATTATTTTACATTGATATTCTGTGAGAGCGTGGTCCTTCCCCGGTCGAACCGACCCATTCGTGCTACAACTATACTTCTAATATAACTGCATGGTTCTACTACGTATAAACGACGTGCTTCATTTTTTTTCATTTTAAAATTGTTCTCGTAATAATCTGATTGTAAATAAATGTTAATTTTCTTTTATAAATAGCTTATCGATTAAAACAAATGTTTAAAAATAATTAAATCGCGCTAATTAAAGTAGTAGGAATGTTTAAAGTTGAAATTGGCACAAAAAGGCTGGTAATTGGGTCATCCACCCTACAAAGCGTGAATATAAAATTTTAATCCGATGCGTGTAATCACTCCGGGAGCTTGTAGCAAACTAAATTCGCGGCCAACGTGTGGACGCGGCGACCAAACTCTGCCAACAATCCTTTGATCTTTTGTAAAAAACCGACACCACACGGATCTCGCGCCAACTTGCGGTCCATCGTTCCAATACATACCAATGAAGCCCAAACACCCCCTCTACACGTTAGCCAATGCTAGTGGCCACTACATTCGCCACTGTGTTGGCCAACGTGTAGAGGCGACATTATACTACGGCCAACGAGAAGCGATACCAAATGTAAATAAAACCAATGCAAGGTTATGTGGAATAGCAGGTGTGCGCAAATTTTTGATATTGAGGTTATATATTTAAGTAGACAATGTAGTTTTTAAAAAATGACTAGCAAACCAAAAACATAGACTTTTTATAAATTTTGTTATATTTTGAATTATTGTATAATCATATACCTTTAAACGGAGCAATTCTTGTATATATATATATATATATATATATATATATATATATATATATATATATATATATATATATATAAATATCGGAATCTCGGAAACGGCTCCAACGATTTTCATAAAATTTTGTGTGCAGGGAGTTTCGTGGGGCAATGAAATAGCAATATGAATGAAGGTAAATTGCAAATAGCTTGGTTATACATGGCGATTTTAAAATTTTTTTTTTTTTTGAGTAAATCTATTTTTTCATGTCCTTTTTTTAGTATTTTTTAAAAACACAAAAATTTAAATTAAACTAATTTCAATCATGATTTTTTATTCAAATAACCAGTTCAGTTTTTTTCTATTATGTCACTACGATCAAAAAATATTGTTCGTATTTCATCAGTATGTAATTTGTATCTAAATATAATATCCAAAACACACGAATTTAAAAAAAACGAGCGAAAAATACCGAGCAAAGCTCGGTCAACCGGGTACTGTAGATTTAAATTAAATAAATGCTTTCTTTTCTGTATGGGTATTTATCATTAGGCCAAGTTTCTTCAACATATTTGTAGGTCTTAATAACCATATTTTGTTCATTCACAGTAAAACTAGTCACCTAAAATTAAAAATTAAATTAAAATGTTTTTATATATTTTACTTACATGCACCTTTAAAAAATTAAGAAAAGTTTATTACACTTGCTGTTTTTAAATAACTTTAAGATAACTTTAAAGTACACTCCAAACGAAGAAGTTTTAATTAAAACTACTAAACAACATTCCATATATCTCCTATTCCTATACATACCTTTGGACGTTTCTTTTTCGGAAAAGTAAAATCTGTTGATTTATCTCTCGACGTACTTGATTGTGGCTCCATCATTAACCACTCTTAACAAAAAACAATTATCAACAAAATTAAATAACAATATTTAAATTAACAACAATTACTAAAATGGCCTCCCGAACCAGTCTTGACCCTGACATTTTTTGCCGGGAAAACGTGACATTATGACAAATACACAAGATGGAAAGAGATATATAATAGATTGTCAACTCCACAGTCGTTTTTAAAGTAAATGACCTTTCGTATCGCTGTTAGTTGACCGTACTATAGTTTAGTAGATATCATAGTTTATTTTATCTATGATTACAATCATTAGCAATAATTAGTTATAATATCTAAATTTACGTAATTCATTACAAAATTTGATTTGCGATACGCTTCCACCTCACAATATTTTGTTTTATATAAACTATAATTAAATATAAGTCATACTTAAATCAAAATGATCTTCACGGAAGAATAGTCTAGTTTTGGTAGAAAATGTATTCGGGTATCTTCTTGTCAATTTTAACCAAGAATTTCTTATACTTAAATCAGTTGCCACTTGAATCCATACTTTCACGGCGTTCTTATGCTCGTATTTTTGCATTCAGGCACAACACACCATGATATAGATAATAACTCATTATTAAACATTAAAAAATATCTTATTCCTTTGCAAAATCGGCAAACTTTTAGAACAGTGATGTCACGAGAACAGCATAGCGGCTAGCATTTTCACGAATTTAAAATAATAGATTAAAAGTAATTTTTCTGACACTATTCGGTTTAAAATATTTATTTAGTGTATATCACTAGGATTTTTTGAAAATGGGTGTAATACCCTATTACCACTCGAATTAAAAAAGATGGTAATTACGAAATTTATCTAGTATCTATCCGTTTGTTTATAGTTAATCGTTCTAACAGACTATGTACCATTAATTAAATAATAAATAAAAATATTGTATTCGGTATTCAATATTAATTTTTTCAAGCGTTTTGCCCGTTCTTAGGGTTCCGTACCTAAAGTGTGCCCTGTAGCATTCCGTTACATCCTATCAAAATCCACTAATGAATAAGCCTCTCCCATAGATTGCCTCATATGGGGGATTTTTACCATAGTTGCCACGCTTCGCAAGCGGGTTGACAACCGCAGTTTTTTTAGTCGTTATAAGGAAGGTGCTACTCCCCATCTCCAGATTTGTTTCCCTCTGTCTCCTGTTACGACACCTACGGGATTATGTGGAGTAGTAGATAGATATTCTTACACTGTCATTACCCGGCGGAGTGCCCCACAGCACCCTATTACTGAGTCAATCTGTCTCTTTGTCGCAGGGCTGTAACTTTTAATTATTGGTTACTATAATGGTCACTTTAATCGCAAATAATGAAACGAATAGGTAAAAACTTAAAGCCCACGGGGGTCTTTATAAAATAAATCTCGAAAAAAGTTAATTTCCCAACGATTTATTGTTCTTCTTCTTCTTGTATCTTAAAAATGGTAATACCATCATTGAATTTATCAATTTTTGCTAACTATCACTATAATAATACCGCATACTATATACTTAAATAAAAAATAATGAATGGTTTGAGATATGAGATATCTCTATTTCTCATAAGAATTTACAACAATTCACTTACATGAGAAAGTTTAAAACACATACAAACAAATAATAGTCTTATCCTAGGCGTACACTAATATATCGAATCAATTTCACTCAAACACATTCAGTTGTAATTATACATTTTTTAGCAATTTTTATTTCTAGAACAAACAAAATACTAAGTAATAAACAGGATACTTTTAAAAGACTAGCCAAGGCGCAAACAATGCTTGGACGCGCACCTTACACAGACCAAGCGTAGCTAGAAGCGACGCGTAATAGTGAAATCAAGGTACGCTCAGGTTAGAAGATAAATAATATTTTAAGTGCTTACTAAATGTTAAGATTGATTTTGCTTCTTTGATATTTTTTGGTAATTGGTTATACAATTTTGCACCTTCGTACATTTACCATAATTAGTTCTTGGGGTTAAGAGGCAAAGGTAGTTTGCACGTCTTAGTCCAATTTTTTGTATTTGCTGTTTCTTTGTGAATGTTATTTGAGTATATATATATATATATATATATATATATATATATATATATATATATATATATATATATATATATATATATTGTTTGAGTTATATTTAATAATTTTGTTTTTTTATACAGTAGATTTGTTGGTGTGAGGAAATCATATTTAAATAATATTTTAATTAGTTTATTTTGTGACCTTTGTAGTGGTTCTAGATTTGTTTTCGCAGCGGTACCCCAAACTTCAGTCAAGTATTTTAAATACGGTTTTATGAGAGAGTTATATATAATATATCGAACATATCGATCTAATATCAGTCCAAGATATTTCCTTCATTAACTTTATTTATAATTTGGTTATTTATTTTCAATGGCGTGTAGTGTGATATTTTTTTTGTTTTTTGCTGTAAATATTATATAGTTTGTTTTTGATATATTTATAGTAAGCCGATTGCGTTGAAACCAGGTATTTAGAACATCTAAGTCATTTTGTGCGTCTTTAATAACAGAGTCTATAGAATGGCCAAAGTGGAATAGAGCGGTATCATCGGCGTATAACGCTATGTCACCATTAAGCCCGAGTTCTTTTATATTATTTATATAAATATATATATATATATATATATATATATATATATATATATATAAGAAACAAAAGAGGTCCCAGAATCGATCCCTGAGGTATAACACAGGTGACAACTATGGGCCCACTCTGTGTTTCACCGATCTTAACCACTTGCCGACGATTTGTGAGGTAAGATCTGAGTATCTCATGAGCGGTTCCTGTAATGCCAATATCTAATAGCTTTTTAATAATAGGTCGTGACTAATTGTATCAAAAGCCTTCTTTAAGTCTATGAAGACTCCTAGTGCTATTTGTTTTTTATCAATACTAAGTTTCACTTTAGTTATGAGGTCTACTGTAGCTGACAGCGTGTTAGATTTCGGTCTGAAACCATACTGCTGCTTGTAAAAGAAGTTTTGTGTAGAGAGATAAGTTTCAAGACGTTTATATAAAAGTTTTTCATAGATTTTTGACATTACAGGAAGAACAGTTTTTGATTGGGCGGTAATTGCCAGGTTCCAACTTAGTACCAGATTTAAATATAGGTGTTAGAAATGATACACACTCACGTTAACACAACTCGTTTATATTCTCGATGTAAAACTCAATTTGACATACATTAGCGGATAACTAAGCACTATGGCAGGATACATTCAATAGCGCGTACATAAATCAAATAGCGCCATCTGCCGATCAATAGAATACAACTATATACATGAACCTTTTTACTCATTCCGTCCACTAAGGACTTGTCCTTCAAAAAAAAAATCCACATACTCCTAACAATTACATTACAACTCAAAGAAGAATGCCGCCCACCATGACAATGTGATTTGAATCTTCATGACTTAACCAACACACAAAACTTACTAACAGGGCGTTTTAAATATCCTCATTACACTTAATAGTAACGACTCTAGTCACATCACCAGGTCCGGCATGCTTATTTGTTACTTTCCCTAAAATCCATTTGGAGATCCAATATTAACTCCTTATAATTAACTCCAATATTAATTTCAGGTTTTTTCGTACACCACTTGTTTCTTTGATTTAAATTACTTAAAAATTCTTTATACCACCTTTTCCAAAACGAATTTACCATTTTTTGAATAATTTTCCACCCATCTAAGCCGCTTACATTTTGATCACAGTAATCGACATCACTAATATTTAACATAGGTTCACCTATTAAAAAATGACCAGGTGTCAATGGGAGAGGGTCATTTGACTTGTCGCTAAGAACACTCAAAGGTCGCGAATTTAAACAGGCCTCGATTTGCGTCAGCATAGTAGAGATCTCTTTAAATGTTAGGTAGTGTCACCTACAACTCGTTTCAAATGAGCTTTTGCACATCGTACACCCGCCTCCCTCCATACTCCCTCCATCCATATTCCTCCAAAGTTAGGTGCGTTTGGTGGTATAAAATGCCACTTTGTTGACTCTAAGGTTAATAATTCGGCTATTTCATTTTGTAGTTCAGATTTAGCATTATTAAACATTTTACACAACATTTTATCTGTTCCCACAAACACTTTGGCCATCAAATCAGATACCGCTTCTAAATGGATCGCGCGAGTCACCATACAAACGAACAAACAAATGTATCCCTTGTAGGACTTTGATCCACGGCCTAGAGAGAACCGGATATTAATTGGACCCGCATAATCCACTCCTGAACTTTTGAAAGGTCGGCTTGGTTTTAATCTAACTTCCGACAACTGACCCATTAATTGTGTGGCTGCTGATTTTGAGTATCTTAAATATACAACACAACTTCTGTAGTACTTTTAACCATATTACGTGCTCTCGATATCCAAAATTTTGATCTCAAAAAGCTCATCATCAGTTGCGGACCACCATGAAGAGTCTTTGTATGAACATCAGCAACTATTAGCTGACTGAGATGATTCTCAGCAGGCAAAATGATCGGATTCTTCAGATCGTAGCTTACATTAGCTTGGCTTAGGCGTCCACCCACTCTTAAAATCCCACTTTTGTCTAAAAAGGGACAAAAAGTGCGTAACACGCTCCGATTTTCAACGCAACCTTTTAATTTCAAAGAATTTATTTCTTCCGCGAACTCACATTCTTGAACTTGTTTAATGCAAAATTGTAGCGTTTGATTCATCTCGTCAGTTGTAGCAAATTTTGGAAAGGCTTTCCTCTCATCTGGCGGCAACCTTATTTTCAGAAATCTGCGACATAACGAAATAACTTTCAATAGCTTAGTTAAGTTTGAAAATTTCATCCATTCAAAATCATTACATCCCTTTTATTTAACAACAAACGATTTTATTCGTTCTTCTTCATGAGTATCCGTTATTTCAGGCTTTTCAATACGAGCAATTTGTTGTGATAGCCAATCAGGACCGCTCCACCACAATTTGTGCCTATTTAATTCCGTCGGTCAGCGGGATTAATATTAGTGGATACATGTCCCCACTATTCAAAATCCATAATTGTGTGAATGTGGGACACCCTATTACTTACGTAAGTCGTCCATCGACTGACAGGTCCGCGTAACCAAGCCAACACTACAGTTAAGTCAGTCCACGCATATGAATCTCCTTTAGGTATGTCCATTACTTGCGAAACCTCGTTTAATAATTTTGCAGCTAGAGTTGCTCCGCAAAGTTCCAAGCGGGGTATGGTCACCTCCTTTTCTATTGGTGCGACCTTAGTCTTGGCAATAATAAACCTCACGTTTACTTCTTTTTTATCGTTCATTACCCTGAGATAAATTGAAGCTGCATAGGCTACACTTGATGCATCTGAGAATGCGTGAAGTTCCAATTTAGACCCTTTTGTTGAACCAATCCACCGCGGTATCGTGATATTCTTAAGGTTCATTAACTCGTATCTATGTGTTAACCACTCAGATAAAAGATTTTTGGGCAATTTCTGATCCCACTCAATGCATACTTTCCATAATTTCTGGATGAAAACCTTAGCAGTAATTATTACTGGGGCAATCCATCCAATAGGATCATAGAGTCTGGCAACATCCGATAAAACTTTTCGTTTTGTTATATATTTTTCAGGTGCAACTAGATTTACTATATACTCAAAATTATCTGTACACCTGTTCCAACAAATGCTTAAAACCTTCATCACATTATCAACCTTAATCGCTATAGAATTTTCGGTGTTGAAATTCTCTTTCCTAATGTGATTTAGAAACAATTGATTATTGCTACTCCACTTTTGCAGTTCAAATCCACCAGCTCATATCAGTTTACACATTTGTTCGTAAATATGTAATGCTTCTTCCTCAGTTTCGCAACCTGTCATTAAATCGTCAACATAGTAATCTCGTTCTGTAATCTGAGCTGTCAATGGATATTTGTCCTTTTCTAATTCTGCTAATGTTTGTAGCGTTTTCACTGCGAGATAAGGCGCACAAGCAGTGCCAAACGTCACTGTTAGCAATTTATAATGCTTAACTGGTAACTCAGGTTTAGTTCTCCATAATATCCTCTGAAATTCGGCGTCATCCTCATGCACATATACCTGCCGATACATTTTCACTAGGTCGGCAACTATACAAATAGGATGTTTGCTCCATCGTAGTAACAAGTGACGTAAATCTTGTTGGAGTTTAGGACCAACTAGTAAATCATCGTTAAGAGACACGTCATTAAAACCCTTACTAGAAGCATTGAAGGCCACTCTGACCTTTGTTGTCTCTTTATCTTCCCTCACAACCGCGTGGTGAGGAAGATACACGGCTTTAGGATTATTAACATCATCACCATTAACTTCTTCCTCCATAATCTTCATATGTTCCAACGTTGCATATTCCTGTAAGACGTTAATGTACTCATTATAAAGTGTAGGGTTTTTACACAATCTTCGCTCTAATGAATGTAATTTATTAACAGCAATCTCAAATGATCGACCATATTGACACTGCGGGTCAATTATTTTAAAAGGTAATCTTACAATGAATTTACCGTCTCCACGCCTTAAAGTAGTTTCTTTGTATAACTTTTCACGTAATTTTTCCTCTTCTGTTAATTTTTTCTCGATACTATTAGGCTCGTTCTCCATTTCCCAAATTTTTTTCAGTATCTCAACCTCTCTTATATGAACATGTAAAGTGATAACATTCTTACTATTCAACTCGTGTGTTATTTTACCAGACAAAATCCACCCAAACAACGTGTTTTGTACTATTAAATTTCCATATGGACTTTTCTTAATTCCACTTAGCAATATTTCCCCGTATACGTCAGCACCGAGTAATATATCAACCTTTCCCGGTGATGCAAATCCAGGATCGGCAAGAGGTAAGGTTTTTAATTCTAGCCAATCGGGTATACGTACTTCACGACCTGGTAATAATGAAGTAAGTGATTTTAATACATACGCATTAACGCATATAACTTTCCCAGGTACGTGAAGCGATTCGACTTCAATACTAACCGCATGTTTAATCACCATTTGACCATCTCCCAAACCTGACACCTTACCATTACATTTGTACGCTTAAGACCTAACAATTGTACAGTATCTTCACTAACAAAAGAAGCTTGCGAGCCTTGATCAAGCAACGCTCTAATCACATAAGAACCATTTCTAGATTTAGATTTTATAACAGTAGTCGCTAACAATACTCGTACATTATATAAGTTTTTAAATCTTGTCTCGAAAAATTAGCTACTACGTTTCTCTCGTTCGCTGAAGAAGTGGCATCACTATTAAATTGTTGAGGTTCTCCTTTAGATTTGACATTTGACATTTCGAAACAACATGATTTATCATGTTGTTTCGTGTAATAGTTTCAACAAAATCAATAATATACCATGTTTGCTCAAATCTTAAACGACACAGATTTAATTTCATCATAATTGAAGCCCCTATGTGACACAAGCAAATATACTTTGAAATACAGAAATTCCGGCCTGAACCACTGTGAAAAGTTAGATATGAAGCTATTAATTACGAACAACTATGTAAAACCATGGTAAACTGCACAAATATCGGTAATAAATCATATGAACAGTATTTTTCGTCTATTTTATTTATTATATTGTAACCATTCTCCTCTAGCACTTCCTTGTAGTTATTAGTTGCCTGTTGTTGACTCAGTAAATTAATGTTAAAGTCTCCTTGGAATAAAAGTCCAAAAAGGTTTTTAAATTTGAGGCGTTTTGTTTGCGATATACGGCACCTATATTAAGACAATAGTGGTCATGATGAATCCACAGGTAGTGATTGTCACCTTGGGACTGATTTTCTGTTACGTCGTGTTTTAGGCTATTGCAAATGAATATAGATACTCCACCACCTCTCTTATTACGCCTGTAATTAAAATGCTGAACATAGCCGGGAATCTAAAGACTAATAGCTTCCTCGTTTGACTTTATCCATGTCTCTGACAGGATGATTATATGAATCCTATTCTGAAACGACTCAACTACGCATTTTAGTTCATCCAATTTTCCTGGTTTCACTATACTTCTTACGTTAGCATATAGAAATCGTAGAGACTTTTTGGTGGAAGAAATATCTTTGTAACTATTAACAATTTCGTAGGTAATTGAGTTTGCGTTGCACGAAAGTGTTTGGAGGTGAATGGTGTCATGTGATTTTAGTTTTTTGAGGAGGTTTCTACGATCTTCGGCACACCTCTAACATATTTTATAGTAAATTTTTTATTGTTATTATTATTCGATTGGTGCTTTACTTCTTTTTTAAGATCTTTATAATATTTTTTGCTGTAGAGGGGTGTGATCTGCGTATATTTTGAGATTGCCTAAATTCTCATTTTTTCTATTGCGCAACATATTTAAAGCTGTCTCTGAAGACGAAAAACATACTTTTATGGGACGATCTTTGCCGGGGCTATATCTGCCAAGACGGTATACCACTTTGGGCTGGAAACTCTTATCTATCGTCTTTACTATTTTAGTTACTTGTTTTATGTCGATGTCTTTCCTTTCCTCTTTATTTTTCGATACGGGTTCCGGTAGTCCATCTATAATTTTGTTTTTGCGTCTAAAGTTTCATTCTGTAATTTCAGATATGATAGACTTGTAAGAAGTGTCTGCAGGCTGAGTTGTATGATTGCCTGACGTATTTTAAGCAGGTTTCAAAAAAAGCAAGTTCTTATTAGTAATATTATTATTAGACTTTATATCTAGGATATCAGATTTTATTGTATTTTGCTCCATTGTGAGATTCTGAATATTAGTTTTTATATCAGCCATCTGTTCTTTAATATCTGAAACATCATTATTCATTTTATTGTTAAATTCTTGCTGACTAATGCTCAAATTTGTGAGCATCGACATCATTTGTGACATTTGTTTACGAATTTCGCTTAATTCTTACTTAATATCTTCGCAATCATCAAAACGCTTTCTCTTATTGCGCATGTTAACCTTTGATTTATCTGTAGGCTCAGGTGTTGTGGACAAATTTAGTTCCGACCCACTTAGCCCACTTCCAGTAGGCGAGCGTAGTACGTTCATCATAGATCACATCGTATATCACGCCTAAGCTCAGTGATCGCTACGGAGTGAAAGGTCAAATAAAATATAATTTGTCTCTTTTCCCCCAGGGGGTAAAGAGCGGTTACCTTGCCTATGCGCCCAGGTAGAAGTAAATCTCTGCACTTTATCACGTAACCGATGCACTGGTAACTCAATTGACTTTATATCTTAACCTTGAATAATTAAGTTTTAAATTAGGTTGTTGAGCGTAATTGAATTTATTTAAAAATTGTAAAACGCGACTGCTCTGTACGCCTAGTCGGACAATAATCAAATCAGTCGGACAAAAATCAAAAATAAAGATATACAGTGATAGACTTGATGGCACGGAAGCTGAGTTGACTTTTAAGGCCAAAACTAAAAAAGTCGATTACTATGATGAAATGAATAAACAAAATTTCACTGAATATGTATATTGAGGAAAAATTAAAGACCGAGGGATGTAACGAATGAAAATAACATTGGCGAGTTTATAATTAATATTGGGCTAAAAACCATTGTGAAAGCGATAGCTGCTCCGACTCTAACAATGATCAGGTCAAGAAGATAACAAAAAAAAAGTGTTCTCAGACGATTCTGGTGAAGGTTCATGTTTTATTTTCAAAGATTACTTTACGTAGAAATGAATGTCTATAGAGTTTCTTGTATGTATGTCTGTCCTATATGAAATATTTTATTATCTGTTATTTAAATTAAGAAATACATTGTTTTATTTTATAGTCTTCGAGAATAATTTACTAATCTATACTTGTAAATAATTCAATTTTACCCAAGACAAGTCACTGGTTATAAATGTTATTTTAAAATTAATGTGTCTACGTGTACATAATTAAAATTTCCAATTAAACGAATAATATAACCAACGTTTTAATTAACATAATAACGGTATACCGACATTAAGATGTTCGTTAATTGTATTGTGCATGTTGATGGTACGAGCTCAATAAGCCGCCATATATAATCCCATTATTTATCCGTACGGCCTATAACATATCCGGCCACACAATGGCCTTCGGTAGTAAAGTTTGCGGACTTCGGTAGTAAAATAAAAATTTTAAAGTGTGTTTATATAATAATTTAACTGCAACATTGTTAATGTAAGGTTACTCACCAATGATACGATACCTCATGTACCTTTTTAACCTTATTATCGTAATTTTTACAGCCTTTACCACGCAACTAAGCATATTTATGACAAGCAAATACTCAATCTCTATTGCTTTTTGAACTTACGTCCGGCAACCGTTAATCAACAAGTTATAAATATGTAGGTTATATTATTATCGACTGTGGTAGGTATCTCATGCCCGCCGAGTGTACGGCGTCAACGGCGAAGTGCCTGATTCATACGTGAAGTGCTACCTGCGCGACGGAGACAAATGGCTACACAAGCGCAAAACTCGTGTCATTCGTCGCACCACGGAGCCGCACTTCAAACAGACGTTGAAATATCAGGTGAGGCTTTCAGCTCTAACTTAAAGAACTTGAAAAAAGTTCTTGGTATCTCTTAAGTCTTCATCAGTACACTGCTAACAGAGGTATATATTCTGAACTGATTCCCAAGGAATATATTCTAAACTGATTCCTGAGCCACATGTATCGATCGATATCCTGCATTACTTACTTAGTACGAAGCTTTTGCCGAACGTAGTGCCCCCAACAACTAGCGTCATTAAAGCCTGTGAGGCTCAAAAAAGTATACATTCTAGAAGAGGCGTAGCATGGGCTACCTGCTACCTGGAGCCACTAGAAACAAAACCGCACCTAAAAATTGATATGGACGTTGCACATGGCCTTTGTCATGTCCTTGTACGTTTAAGACCGTTTGGAGACACTATTAAGAGCCATTAAGCATAGCATACGTGCAAAATAGAAAGTGACTCAAGTTTATTCAGTAAATGCAAATGTTCTTACGGAGAACTATTAATCAGATTGATGATATCAAAAAAAATTCTATTTGACTTTCGAGACAGATTTGATTTAAATTGATGACACCTGCATCTGCGACAATTATAAGCAGAAATAGAGACCATTTTTTTTACATTATCATTTCAGGCTAGCGACGCACTAGGCCGTACACTTATGGTGATGCTGTGGCAGCGATGCGGTGGCTTCGAGCACAATCTTGCGCTGGGCGGCGCTGAGATCTGCCTCGACAAACTAACCCTCCCGCAGCGCACCTACGGCTGGTACCCGCTGTTCCCGGCCACGTCGTTCGTCGCCGACGAATCGCCCGACTGATCGCGCGAGCCGTCGCCGGAGCGCCGTGACGACTAGCGCGCCCCCACGACGGCCACTAATGCCCCTCACCACGATATCTTTGACCAAAGTATCAAAATAATAAAATAAACGTAGCGCGTAGAATTGACAGCAGCTAAATGAATACCAATTAGAAAATCTCTAAGTGTTTAAATCTTCTAATGAGTTTATTCTTCAATATGGAAAGGCATCATAGTATTAAGGGGATATAGTAAGTCAGCTTAAATTCTAATTTCGCCCCCACCTCCCCGCGCGTCGTATGCTATGTACCGACATGTTTGTAATCACTAATACTGTGAGTAGATAAGTCATTAGATATTTATTTCATTAGGTTTATCATATTTATGCCTGTTTCTTAACGCCAACCCAATTCCTTCTTATTTTTATTACGGTTATTTCCTATTTTAATTTTACGTCGTCCTGTTGCGTAATGTATATTCTGATCGTAAACGACACAACTTCCCCCTTCAAAAGCCGAAGCGATACTAACCGGGCGGCAGGAAACAAGCTACAAGACGCCGATAGTTTAGGTAATTTCTTTTTACAGTGAAAATAATGGTATTTTAAAAAAGTAAATAACATAAGCCCTGCTTTATAGTTAGTTCAGTTGTATGCAAAGTTTCATTATCTTATTTAAAGTATTTTATGAATAACAGCGGTTTATTGTTCAGTTTGGAGGTAACTTAGGATTTTTTTTCTATCGAGAAAATTTTACGGAATCGTGTTTTCGTCTAACATAGTACTTAACATTAATCATTAACTTTACCATATATTTATTTCAAAATTAATGCTGCAATATTTTCGGCATAACGGAGGATCTTGTTAAGCAATTTGAGTTTATATTTCCCCTTAATATTAATTATATTTTCTATTTGGTTTTTCTTATTAGTTTTTCGCTTTTTAGTTCAACGCGCTCCGTTTCCGAAAGCTAAAATCTCAAATGTTCTACGAAATTCTACAAATTTTTCTAATTTCAAGGACAATTTGAAAGGCTCGATTTGGAAATTATAATAATTGCGGATGATTAACTACATGTTAATTTACTGGTAATTAGTGGACGTTGTACGTGTATATTAAATAATATGTGACTATTATAACTCAAAAATATTTACTGACGTTGTATCCGCAAAAAATTATTGAATATAAATGTATTTAAGAGCTTATAGATTGCTTTTATTATGAAACCATATAAGTTATAGTCGCAACATCGAAATTGCTAATTGAGAATAATAACTAAAAAATACGTGGAGATCAAAAAATATAATATTTTATCGATTTATTTACCCAACATGACTATTTAATGCTTATACAAAGAAGAAACATTATATTTAAACAAAAACACGGTCTAAAAAAAATTTAAGTATAAAAACCATAATCAAGCTTAAACTATTACATTTGTAGACGTTTTTATATGTTGTATCAACGTAATGTAGTATTTAATGTTATTGTATAATAATTAAAACCAATAGAAAAAATACTTCAAAGAATCAAAAAGTAATTCATTTGTGTATAGGTATACAAAGAACATTATTTATACTACTAGATATCTAAACTTAATTCAAATTTTGTTGGTATATTTTATCGATTATTCATAAAATATTATATTCCACAAAAACATAACATATAGGTATAGAACATTGCAGAAGTCATGGTATCACCTTAATTTTTGCATACATTGTAAATATATTAATCACATCAATGGTTTGCTAATTTATTTTTATATTCTTATTTTCTTTTAAACTTTAACAGATTTTTTATTAGTAGTGATGTATGGCATTAGTACTCAGTACCATGCTGAGCACCATTTATAAAAAAATATAGCAAAATTTAGTACTTATTATTAACAAATCGTAAAATGTAGTGAAATGTGTGTTTACATACATTATGTGTGTGTTTAAATACGGTTTGGTGATTTACCCGAAATATCTTTTAGCGTCATCAACATCAAACCCCAACTTTAACACTTTGCCTTATCTATATAGATCTTTAAAATAACTTTAGTCAATAAGTGCGTCTAGGTACTATTCTTCCAAGGTTGTGCTTAAGTGAATTTTCCCTACATAACTTTTCTACAACGGTCATAAAAGTAAAAATTTCTTCATATGTAATATTAATCTTTACAAACTGTAAATAAAATATTAATTTTATTTTTCAAAAATTTCTACGCACATCTATTTTTG